>OY282559.1:205683180-206335055 GCA_958295665.1 Tipula vernalis | reverse complement strand
AAATATATATATATATATATATATATATATATATATATATATATATATATATATATATATATATATATATATATATATATATATATATATATATATATATATATATATATATATATATATATATATATATATATATATATATATATATATATATATATATATATATATATATATAACGTTATATAACGTTACCCGAATAACGTTAAAAAACGCTAAAATTGCGAAGTTTTTCAAGAAAACGTAACCAAACCTATTTATTATGTTATGTTATAACGTAACCGTAACAGATAACTTTATAAAATTTTGAAATAACCTTATAAAAAATGTTTTTGTTCCTGGTAGCATTATTTAAAACTAGAACTATTGGTCCGTCAAAAATGACGGATTGTACATTTATTGAATTCTTTTTTTTCCCTCATTCTTAAATCCTCATTTTGACTGGTCGGTAGTTCTAGTGTTAAAACCTTACTAACCTTTTACTTAACTTTAGATAACGTTATTTGTTCTATAACGTTAAAAACATTAACTAATGCTAGATAACGTTATGTAACGTAACGTTTCTCATAATTTAAGGTTAAATAAGGTTATAACGTAATCAAAAAAAAATTAGAAATTTTTTCCAATAACGTAACGAAATCTTAGGGTTTTCCGATCCCTGATTAGAACTGATACTTTGTTTGGATCAGTTGGCCAGTGGTTGGTCTTCCATTTCACATGGCTTCACAATTGTATTTTCTGATAGCTTTACTTTTAGTAGTTGTAAACCTAGAGGTATAAATCGTTTATCGTTCTGTAAAATTTGTTATTCGCTCTTTACTGATCGAATAATAATTTTTACAACTGATCGATTTGAATAGTGAGTAGAAAACCAAACATATCATTTTGCATCGAATAAAGAAGCAAAGAAAAGTATTCTCTTCTTAGTCAATTCAATATTACGTAATATTCTATTCGTTATTCAAACAAAGGGAAGAGTGAAACTAAAGAATGGAAGAGTAATTTGGTTTAGGTTGCGTATAAAGCCGCGACCAAACGATTGCAAATAGCAGATGAACGTGACGTTTGCGATATTGGACAAATATGAATTTGGCTGTCTACTACGATTGCCTGTATAGCGAATAAGCACAAATGTGTATATTTGTATTTATTTTCTGTCCACACGATTTGTCATTTCACAAATAGCATCATATTCGTGTATTATTTGCAATCGTCTGGCCGCGGCTTAAGGAAAATAAAAATTGTAATTTTACACCAAATTATCATAAAATATTCGAATTTTTGGCCAAAATTATCACTGTTCGAACTCAATTCTCGGTATGGCCCCAAAAATAAATCAAAACAATTTTGCACCTTTAATAAAACTTGTACATTAAAATCCTATTTTCAATTATTCACTAATTATTCATTCAGCAGTGAAAAACCGAAGAAAAATATATTTCTATTCTATTCAATAGATCGATTCTCTCATTGTTTTCTATTCTTCGCTCATTATTCATTTGCTAATAAATAGTTTTCATGAATTTTTGGTTTACTATTCTGATAGAAGAAGACAAAAGAAAATTGGAAAATTCAATTAAAACGAAAAGAATGGTAATAAAAACAAATTGGAGTAATTTTAAACGCTAGTATTTACATTTCGCTTGATATTTATTATTTTGTTAACAAAAAACCGAAAACAAAAGGGTACATATTTTTGTTTGTGTCCTTAAACGAAATAAAGAAAAAAATGTACACTGCACAGCACCGTGCGAACTATATAAACAGACCCAATAGCTACATTTGATAATTTGGGGTGTCAATATATTTATTCCGAGATAACAATGTACATAATTATATGCATTCGGTTTTGTTTATTCTTTTACTACCAAACTAAAACAAAAGCATATTTTCTTTTAAATGTTTGTTTTTATTTTTTGTACCCTTTAAATTTGCGATATTTTTTTAATGCATGTCTACGCCATCTAGCAGATAAAAATGGAATATGTGATTCCATACAACAAAAATTTGTTCTACTGGACCGGCACAGAAAACGCGCCGCCCTAAAAAAATGTTTTTTTCGATGCGAATATCTTTAGAATCGCACTAGCTGGAAACATAAAACAAAAACAACATTCAAGGTCGTTTAAAACAATCTTAGGAAATATTACCTTAGTGTACTCTGTCTAATTATGTGACTGTATTTTTTTTACTTATCCTACAACATGATTTTTAATTAAATTTTCAAATGTGAATACCTCTCTAACGGCACTAGCTAGAAACGTGAAACATAAACCAAATTAAAGATCAATCAAAACAATCTTAGAAAATATTACAATGTCAACTTTGTCTAATCATGTGGCTGAATTTTTGATTTGCTTACCCCACAACATAGCTTCTAACTAAATTTTCAAATGTGAATATCTCTTGACCACACTTGCTGGAAGCATGAGACAAAAACCAAGTTCTATTTTATTGAAAACAATTTTAGAAAATGTAGGATGCCATTGAAAATTTTGATGTATCGGCAAAATCGAAAATTTGTGAAATTATTTTTAAGATATTCAATCGTTTTATTGTCGTTTACATTTTGCTGTCTCAATATGTTGAATTTTTATTATGTCGCTAAAGTCAGAAAGTGTAGCGGCAATCGTCGCATTGTTGGAAGATGTGAGACAAACGCTACATCGCTAATAACTACCGGATTTCCCGTAGTATCGTAAAACGTGTTTCATTGTTATTCTTCGAGACAGGGTTGTATACCAGGCGACCAAGGTACGGGCAGACAAAGAGTAAGTAACAAACCTTCGAGATGACCATTTTATAGTTTTATCAGCTCTTAGAAATCGTCATGCAACCGTTGTTGAGACCTGTAATGAATTGTTTCAGGTACGTAATATAAATGTGAGCGAAAGAACAATACAATAATTAAAACAAAAAAAAAATTTGATTATGTTGACCATTGATATCTATATACATTATATATATACAGTGCTGGTAAAAAAAAATTGGGCAAACATATTTTGTTACAAATTGGAGTCTTTTTTTGCTAAAATTACAAAACTTTTGAAAGCAATTGGCTTATTGTTTCATTTTAAATACATGTATGACCTAATTTTTTGGAAAAAAAAAATGTACCTGCAATTTAGGGGGAAAACCCGAAAAATGCCAAAATTTTCAAAATACGCTGATTGGAGTTAAAGTTATGGAATAAATTAAACACTTATTATTTAATATTTTTTTTTGTTTTTTACTGATTTATAGAAATTCTATCTTTAATATTAATATTTTGTTGGACCGTTATTTGCTTTTATTACAGCGATACACCTCTGATTTATTGAATTTGATAAATTTTTCAAAGTCGTAGAAGGCATGGATTCCCAAATCGTCATTAACAAACTTTTTCAAGCTTGAATTGATGCTGGACGCTTTCTTGCTACTTCTAGCTTCATTATAGACCAAATATTTTCTATGGAATTTAAGTCTGGACTGTATGGGGGCCAGCCCAACACATCGATATTTTTTTCTTCGAAGTGCTTTTTTACCTTTAAATGAAGAGATAAGAAAAAAAAACTAGTTTTTAGCAAATTATTCATGTTTATCTGAAAGGCAATTTTTCTATCTACAATTCAAAATGAATAAATCACAATTTTGGCGCTAAGGCACGGAGCGTTGTCCTGTTGAAAAATTAATCTGCAAGTCTCGTAAAAAAGCTTTAAATTAGAAGGCTCAAATTTGTTATGTAGGACCTGCAGATAAACAGCTGCTGTAATTTTGGAACTAATGAAGCACAATCGACCGGTTTAACTTCCAGAAAGGCATCCCGAGACCATAACTCCTTCATTTTTCGGTGGAAGTCTTAAAAGACATCCGATGCTAAGCCTCTTGCGAGATTCTCTCCGTATGAGAATTCTTCCATCTCCAACATGCAGCTTGAGTTTTGATTCATCGGAGAAAATCACATCATTCCACATCTCTTGAGTCCAAGAAACATGCTCCTGGGCCCATAGCAAACGTTTTTTTTGTCACTCGTAATGTGAACTCAGGCATGTGGGCTGGTTTAAGTGCTTTCAAACCAGCTTAACCAAGTTTTTTTCTCACTAAGCTGGCCGAAATTTGTTTACCCGTTGCTCGCTCAAGATCCCCTCTTATGTCCGATGAAGTTTTAAAACGGTTCCGACGACATTGTAGTATTAAAAATTCTAAAATCTCTAAAAATTGATCAAATTCAATGAATCAGAGGTGTATCGCTGTAATAAAAGCAAATGGCGGTCCAACAAAATATTAATATTAAAGATAGAACTTCTATAAATCAGTAAAAAACAAAAAAAAAAAATTAAATAATAAGTGTTTAATTTATTCCATAACTTTAACTCCAATCAGCGTATTTTGAAAATTTTGGCATTTTTCGGGTTTTCCCCCTAAATTGCAGGTACATTTTTTTTTCCAAAAAATTAGTTCATACATGTATTTAAAATGAAACAATAAGCCAATTTCTTTCAAAAGTTTTGTAATTTTAGCAAAAAAAGACTCCAATTTGTAACAAAATATGTTTGCCCAATTTTTTTTTACCAGCACTGTATAAGTAGGATGGAACTTGGTTATTTCTTAACTGATTTTGATGATATTCGACACGTGCGATAGAAATGGGATTCAAAAATTATATTTAGGAAGTTCAGGAATACGGCATATTAGGAAGAAATTCGGTTACTTCTCAACCGATTATGGTGAAATTTGGCATGCACGATGGAAATGGGATCCTTCAATGATATTTAGAAGAAGTTCTGCAATATGGCCAATTAGGAAGGAAATTGGTTAGTTCTTAACCAATTTTGGTGAAATTGGACATGTGCGATGGAAATGGGATTCTAAAATGATTGTTAGATGAAGTTCTGGAATATGGCCAATTAGGAAGCAACCTAGTAATTTCTTAACCGAGTATTATTTAATTCAACATGTACAATGAAAATGGGAGCCTAAATTGATTTTAGAAGAAGTTCTGAATTAAGGGATTTAGGATGGAACTTGTCTATTTCTTAACCGATTTTTATGAAATTCGAGATGTGTGATAAAAATGGGATTCTAAAATGATATTTGGGAGAAATTTTGGAATATGGCGAATTTGGAAGAAACTCGGTTAGTTTTTAACCGATTTTGATGAAATTCGACACGAACGATGAAAGTGGGATTCTAAAACGATCGTGTGATGATGTTCTGTAGTCGGCTATTTCTTACCCGACTAAGGTGAAATTCGACATGTGATTTTTAGGTGAAGTTCAGGAATATGGCCAAGAAGGAGGGAACTAGCACATTGTATTGGATGTGTGAATATGACTCCGCCCTTTTTTGTTAAAATAAAACACATTTGCTTGTTTTGAAAATGAAAGAATTATTTATTGAAAGTACTCTCCATTTGTAGCTAAAACTTTCCCCCATTTTTCAGGCAGTTTACGGATTCCCTCTCTGAAAAAATCTTGGTCTTTGGAGGCGATCCAATCATTAAGCCAATTTTCGATCTCTGCGCGAGAACTGAACCGCTGTTCAGAAACAGACGACTGCATCGACCGGAATAAGTAGTAATCTGAAGGAGCTATGTCTGGTGAATACGGCGGGTGGGGTAGAACTTCCCAGTCCTGTCCTTGTAAATAATTTTTCACAATGTTTGCAACATGTTTTTTTTGCATTGTCATGCTGAAAAATTAATTTGTTCTGTCTATTCACCCATTCTGGTCGTTTTTCCTCTATAGCTCGCTTCAAGCGTATTAGTTGCCGTCGGTACACATCGCCATTGATAGTTTCACCTGATTCCAGCAGTCCATAATAAACCACACCTTTCTGATCCCACAGATACAGAGCATAACCTTATTGCAATGGATATCTCGCTTTGGTTGCGATGGACCAGCTTCACCCAAGATTTTTGGCATTTGGAATTCTCATAATAAATCCATTTTTCATCTCCAATAACTATCCGATGCAGAAAACCTTTTCTTTGTTGTCTTTGAATCAGTATTTCACAAATGGTTTTTCGACATTCGAGGTCTCTTTCTTTTAATTCATGTGGAACCCAGTTGTTAGCTTTTTAAACCATTTCGATTGTTTGTAAACGTTTTGCAACAGTTGATCGATCAACATTTAATTCTACAGCCAATTCTGATTGTGTTTGAGAAGAATCTTCAGCCAACAACGTTTCCAATTCAGCATCTTCAAATTTGTTGGGTGGTTTTCCATGCTTTTTATCTTCAATGCCAAAATCATCATTTTTAAATCGTCGAAACCATTCTTTGCACGTTGTATTCGATGAAGCATGCTCACCGTAAATTTCCACAAGCAAACGATAAGTTTCCGTTGCACTTTTCTTTGCAATAAAATAATGTAATAAAACTTCCCACAAATGATGTTTATTTGGAATAAAATTCGACATTTTGAAAGAGTTAAAAATACTATTTGCTTACACTTCAACCAAATATCGTATACTGCGTTTGATAGCTGACATCAAGTACTATAGAATACAAGTATTGCGCATTTATAGTTTACGTAATTGAATGTGGAAGGGAAATCTTATTTGTACGGAATGAAATTAAACTTTTTTGGACATATTGTTTAGTTTTTTAGTTATTAGTTTTTGCCCTGGGTTTCATAAATTGAAATAGATGCAAGTGCAATGACGAGTTAACTCGCCATCGGTCAACAATGTTTGGTCATGAAATGATGAGTTAACTCATCACCGGTCAACAACGTTTGGGCATGAAATGGCGATCCTAACTTAACTCGTCACTTATTCGTCGGTGGATGAAGTTCTGAAATATGACCAGTTAGATCGAAGAATCAAGGTCAATTAGCAAATTGTTTTGCCAATCCTTCACTTTAATCTTTGGGATAAGTTTTTCGAGTATGATTGCTGTCAGAGGAGCGGTAAGATCGATTGTGTATAAGCTGTATTCGACTGGCCAGGTACATTGTACCTTTTGTGTTCTAAAATTGCGCAACTTTGTTTCTCTAAAAGCAGAATGATCGATTCTCTTCTCGTCACATTTCTACAATTTTGGAGCAGATTATTATAGCTTGATTTTAAAAAAACAAGTGTTCCTTATAAAAATGGTACAATTGTACCTTCTTATAATTATATAAGAAAACAAAAGAAATGTAAATTAAAAACAATGGTTTACCAAGCTTAATTTCATTTTATTAGAAAAAAAAATCTTATTCATTTTAGTGCAGGTAGAAAATAAACATTTAGGCAGGTTCATTGCAATGAATACATGTGGTTTTTAGGAACACTTTGCTCAGCACATACAGATCGGTTTTAATTTAAATTGGTTTTCTTTTCTTATACAATTTTAAGACGGTACAATTATAACATTTTCATTAGGAAAACTTAGAGATGTGGACTCATTAGGAAAACTTGTGTGTGATGTGATGAAAGTCATTCATTCTGCTTTTATAGAAACAAAGTTGTGGCAATTTTTAAACACAAAAGGTACAAAGTATGTACCTACAAGCCAGATACAGCTTAAACATAAGTCGATCTTATCGCTCTGACAGCAATCATACTCGAAAAACATAGCCTAAAGATTAATGTAAAGCCTCTGCTTCCATCTTAATTGTCCTTATTCCAGCACTTCATCTAACAATATTTTAGGATGGCAATTTCATAGAACATGTCGAATTTTATCAATTTTTTTCTATCAAAATTTTATCCTACTTGGACATATTTCAGAACTTCATCTAAAAATCATTTTAAGATCCCATTTTCTTCGTTCATGTCGAATTTCATAATACTCAATTAAAGTATATTTTTCATACAAAACACATGAAGGTACAAATCTACCTTTGGTGCCCCGGATAGGATCTAAAATTGTCCATCCATATAAAGGTTAAGAAATACCCGAGTTCCTTCCTAATTGGCCTCAAAATTCATTTAAATATCATTTTAGAATCCCCATTTTTATCGTAAATGTCGAATTTTATCCAAATCGGTTAAGAATTAGGCAATTTCCATCCTACTTGGCCACATAACTTCATCTAACAATCACTTTAGAATCCCATTTCCATCGCACATTTCGAATTTCATCATAATTGGTTAAGAAATAACAGAGTTCCTTCTATATATTACAGAAATTCATCTAAAAATCATTTCAGAAATCCATTTCTGTCACACATGTCGAATTTCACCAACATCAGTTAAGAAATAACCAAGTTCCATCCTACTTGGCCATATTCCTGAGCTTCTTCTAAACATCCATTCTAATTGGTCATATTCCAGAATCATTTTAGAATCACATTTCCATCGTACTTTTCGAATTTAATCATAATCGGTTAAGAAATGCCCAAGTTCCATCCTGATTGACCATATTCCAGAATTTCATCTAAACATACATACATATGTCCTAATAGGCTTTATTCCAGAACTTCACCTAACAATCATTTCAGAATCCCACTTCCATCGTACATGTCGAATTTCATCATGATTGGTTAAGAAATAACCAAGCTCCATCCTACTTCGCCATATTCTAGAACTTCATCTAAAAATCAATTTGGAATGCCTCATTTATTAAGTACATATCAAAATCAAATGTATACTCCTAGCTTGGCAAAACAGAGGTTAAAAATCGAAACAAGTAACGTAAACTAATTAGAAAACTATCCAAGAAGCATTTATTTTCTATCTAGCATAATGTTTTTTATTTATTTGTTGCAAACAAGCAAACACTTTCTTTGTTGTTTTAAACTCAGACATACAAATTGTAAACACAAAAAAAGTAGTGAGAAATAAGAATTATGGTTCTATCGTATTTCTTTTTTGGGTTCTTTATAAAGTAAAGTCAATTAAAAGTCGAACGCAAATCAAAAACAAATTTCTGGTGGTGAAAAATTAACAATAGAGAGTCTGATTTGAAGAGAGTAAGAAAATAAAGTTATTGCGGTTCTACTGTATTTTCGTTTGTTGTTGTTTTATTTTTTTTAAATAAATGTTCATGAGACGTCTTGGTATTAAATCGTTTTTGGTTCAACACTACTCAATATATGAGGCGAACAGCTAAACATACAATTTAACACAAAAACGGCCCAATGTGTTAATTAATTGTTAATAAAATTTTAATTAATTATTTAAATGGTTTATATTTTCAGCATCAGCAACAATTTATGCGACCAACATGGACATTGAATGCAATACCACCACCACATCAAACTTCTGCACCACCATCGCATTTAAATCATTTAAGTCAGCAATCTCATGTATCACCGCCTCAAAACTCTAATCAAAATTCTGGTAATAATAATCCAGGACTACTACAAGATGAAAGACGACGAACAATTCCTGTCGATCATGACAGAGCATATTTAGATCGTGAAATTGAAAAGGATAGATTTAGACATGAGCAACAACGAGCGTTTTATGCAGCAAATACAGGAGGGGTAAATTAATATTATTAAATAATACACTTCTAATAACTTAGTACGGCTCGCTAGTACAACATAAACACTATATGTATATTCTGTTTATACCGATTGGTAATGTAAAGTTGGGAACTTGTGTTCAGTTGCCTTACCATGACGCGAGGATTGATTTTTTCTTATCGTGAGGATTGATAAGGTTTATCAGCTCGGAACTAATTATTAATTGTATTGTAATTTTCAAAATTATTTGCTTCGTAATTATTTAAATTTTAAAAAAATATTTAGCACAAAAATGTTCGTTTCTCAGTAAAATTGCTAATGAAAACAATTCTTTTGTAGGTTTTAGTTTTCCACTCCAAAACTTTATTTATTTATGAGCCTGAACTCATTTGCAAAGAGGTATAATTACCCCTATTATGACTGTCGAGTCGATCGACAATCGACACGACTTTGTGTTGCCTTTTCCCTTTTCGTATAATGTTTTTATCAAATGAAAAAACGAAAACGCAATACAGAGTCGTGTCGATTGTCGATCGACTCTTGAATCATAATAGGGGTGATTAATAACATTTCTACTCTTAAAATGCAATATTTGAAAATCATTTTGATCAATATTAATCGATTCGTCTTATTAAAGGAAAATTAACTCATTTTCCAATATGTGCGGAGATTCGGTAATTTTACATCATCCTTAAAAGGCAATTCCGATTCCGGAATTGAGGATATCTACAGAAAACGGGATCGTAACCGTTCGAGCAAACCCTGGTACATATCTACTATAATTTCTTATTACTTTGTAAAGGTTCTTTTAGACCGAGCGTTGGCGGCGGGCGTCAAATTTAAATACACATTTGCTTATATGTACTGATTAAACAAAAACCATAGTTTGTGCAAAAATATAAACATTTTTTTATAGAAACATGCAAAAATTTCCTAAACTTAATACAAAAATTTACAAAAAAAGGAAATTTGTATTTCTTTTTTTTGGAATTTTTTTTATTAAAATTAGGATATTTTTGTATGTTTCGATAAAAAATAATTATATTTTTGCTCAAGCCATGGGTTTTAAAGTTTCACAAAAGCAAATATAAGTATATTTAAATTTGACGCACCGCTGACGCTCGGTGTCTTAGAACCTTAAGGAAATATATAGATAATTACTACATTTTGGGTTGAAAAGTGTCCTTTATTGACACATAAATAGCGCCGAAATGAGTTTTCAATAAGCGTGTTCCATTGGTGTGAGCAAACTACTCACAAGTACTTGTGTTTACTCGCAATTACTCAAGCTCAAATGATAGTAGTCGTATTTCCATGAGAATTTTGTAACAACAACTGCACGCGACACGAATTAAATAATTCAAACCAAAAGTTTGAATTATTTAATTCATTCCTAATTATAGTTATACTACCTGACACCAGATGGCAAATTCAGTAAAATGAAATTTTTAAAGGGACACGAAGATGACAATGTTTGAAAAAAAAATCATCGATATTTTGTTGAGAAAAAATTAATATGGTTTTCCAGTTGCAACATAAAAAAGACTCTGAGCGAAAGATAAGTGGCAGCAGCTGTCATTTGTTACTCGGTCAAATTTTTCGTAGAGATTTATGTGGTTTTCGATTCACCAAAAAAAGCAAACCGGCTTGCTCTTTCTGCTGTCAAACTGTTCGATTCGCCAAGAAAGTCGCTCGATCGAGCAAAATTGTTGTTGTTTTATGAATCTCGATTTTTTGGCAGATTTACAAACACAAACAGAGCTGTCATTTTGAAAGCGTCATTTTGTTTTGTGTTATATTTAGTGTTTCTGTTTATTTTTATGTGAATATTTTATATTATAGAATTAACTTGTTGTTGTTATGTATTGTATATAACATTAGAATATGTTAAGTTGTTTTTTATAGAGTATCGATCTTTTATAAAAATTATAGGTTATGTTTATATAAACGTAAAAACACGCACACATATATATTAAGGAGCAACTGTTCGATTCACACAGCCTAGAAAGTGATCTTTTAAAGATTTGGTAAAAGGTGAATCGAAATCGACATTAAATAATTTATTATTTGTTAGTTATTTTATTGTGTTTTAAATATATTTTTCCTTACACCAGTTTGACGTTTAAATGACATTTCGACGACATATACCTTGTGTTCAATCGGGCAAAAATGATAAAAAATATCATGATATTTTTTATCACTTTTGGCATTAAACGCACTCATTTCTCACACATTAAACCAACTTTTTTCTTGGTTCCAGCTGTCAATTTTGAATTTATTTTCTTTATGATATTTTCGGTATTTAAATTAAATTAAATTTGATTTTTTAAGATATTTATATGGTATTTACACCGTCACCTATTTATTTAAATATAAATAATAATTTATATTTCAAAGTTTTGTCTGAGAACACAAACACAACGAAACTCAAACTAAAATTATTCGTGTCTCCAATATTTGGATAAAAACCAAATAGTTTCAATATAAAAATAATTTATAAACAAAAAATAATTAAAAAATATAACATTTAATTAAAAACCTGACGACAAAACGAGTTTATTGAATTTTACAAAGCGATTTAAAACAAAATGTAACATTTAAAATCAATTTATCATTTGTTTTCAATTTTGGTTGTTCAATCGGGTTTGACGTACAATATTACGAAATGAAGTTAGGGTGGAATAAAATATCATGATATTTTTTATCATTTTTGTCCGATTGAACACGACCATAAATGAAATCATCGCTCCGAAAAATTTGACCGAACGACAAATGTTCTGTTGTCACTTGTTTTTCGCTCGGAGTCTTTTTTGTGTGAACTGGAAAACCACATAAGTAATGTCGTTTTTCACTTACACACTAGAAGCATTGACCAGCGAGTCTTTTAGAAATTTAAGTAAGAATGCGACCACAGGAACAAGCTTGTTACTGACCAGCGAAACTTTAAGAACTTTTCTTTCAGTTTCGTTAAATTTGAATTGTCATTTAACATTCTTTAACAAGAGCGAAAATTACCGCCCAAACTGAAGGAAGAAACGTATGTTGGACGTGTTCAATCGGGCAAAAATGATAAAAAATATGATGATATTTTATCCCATTCTAACTTCATTTTGTAATATTGTACGTCAAACCCGATTGAACAACCAAAATTGATAAAAAATGATGAATTGATTTTAAATGTTACATTTTGTTTTAAATCGCTTTGTAAAATTCAATAAACTCGTTTTGTCGTCAGGTTTTTAATTAAATGTTATATTTTTTAGTTATTTTTTGTTTATAAATTATTTTTATATTGAAACTATTTGGTTTTTATCCAAATATTGAAGACACAAAAAATTTGCGTTCTGGATTTGTTTAAATTTATCAAATTTTCAACAGAATTTTTTGATGGCTTAAATATTAAAATGAATTAAATCAATCAAATATTGTGAAAGTACTGTTTACATTATGTATCTTGAATGTATTTGAGTGTAAGTATTTTTAGTAACCTTTACATAATGTAAACTGTACTTACACAATATTTGATTGATTTAATTAAGTTTTTAATAAAAAATTAATCTGCTTTTGCAACACGAAACCTAAGAAATTAATAAACAAACATGTTAAGTTAAAACTAAAGAAATACATTTTTTTATTATACAATAATAGAACTTTACTTAAAGTTCTAAAAGTAGAATATTCAAAATTACTTACAACGAACAACACAGTTAATTCTCCTGCTTCATAGCAAGTGAAAAATTCTCACACTCGAGCATAAGCATCAACAATTTTTGCCGATTTCAACCGATTGGCTTATTTTTGATACTTACCGTCACAAAACGATACACTAATACAAACAACGTATATGACAGCATAACAAAATGTATCTTATACTCTTTGTACGTATACAAAATTCTCATGAGACAAGTGAGGAATTTTGGGACCAAAATTTATGTACAGAAATGTTTTTTGTTTCTGGTCTTTAAAGGCTATATATACTCCTCTTTCCTACTGGGATATGCGTTGATCAACGATTTTTCTTTAAAGAATAATGATTTTATAGATCATGAAAAAATTAAAAACAAATTTTTATTATTATCACAAAGAATTAAAAATTCTAGGCTCTGTTCCAAATAAATATAGGTTTTACTCATAATATAAATATTTACAGAGGTACATATCTAAACAATCGACTTGTCACCATGTTTCCTTTTTTGACGTCATTTCGAGTTATATATTCAAGGCATATTTCGTAACGTTTCATTTCCAAAACCTAAAATAATAATTTCCATTTCCAAAAAATATCCAAATTAACTCAAAATGACGTCACGCTCCACGTGCTTTCAGCTGTCAAACATACCTCGTCATATTTATATCATGTGTTTTACTATTAATCTTAAGCGGCTGTTCATATCATATGGATATTTTGAAGCAAAACTGCGGCAGTTAAGACAATCAAATATGTTGTTGGATGCCACTAGCTGTTGGTATAACATTCTAAAACGTCCTCTAAAAGTTATGAAGTTGTTTTAAGTGCAGCACGTTTAGTACAAGTAACAGTATTACTTAAAAATTTTACAGCCAGTTTGACGCTCACTACATGAAAACTGTTTGGCTCCATGTGACACTTTGTTAATTTATGCAATATTTTAATTTTTTGTTTTTGTTCATGGTGGTATATTAATTTTACAACATTAAAATCCGTTTTGCCGTAGTCCGAATACATGAACTGATGTTTTATAAAAGCAAGCCACATTTTAGAATTATGAGATGCCTACACGAAAAAAAAAACTTACCAAATTATATGAATATGTTAGCTGTGTATGACGAGGCAAGTATACTACCTAGTCTTGAGCAATTTTTGCGAGTGTCATGAGTAAACTCGTAACGCAAAAACATTTAATTTCTTCATGAGTCTCAGTAATACACAGTTTTTACAGTTACACATTTTATTTTGCTCAATTTTGCAATGATTTGCAATTTATCATTTGAATATGATGATGACCTGTAAAGTAGACCATACTCTTATACAATGAAGTTTCGGACCACCCCCAGTAATAAACAGTTTTCTGAATAAAAAATATGCTTAAAAATCCATAATACATTTAGCAACAAATAAACAACCATTAGTAAAATAAACAAATATAATTATGTAAAAGTTTAATAACGCAATTTTAATTAAGTTTTTCCTAAAATGATGTAAATTTACTGATTTGTTTCCTCTAAACCAAACCAAACATTTCTCGATCCTATTCCATGAGCAAATGTACAATACAAATTCAACATCATTACGATCAAATAATTTTTTTGTGATATTTTTATTTACATTTGGAATTCGCGCAGTCGCGTACAAACCATTAACATAAAATTGGTATAAACAAAACCAATACAAATGTCTACATTTTGTTGTGTATTTGAGTTTCACTAAATATTTATTCATAATTCAAGAAATAATAGCGAAAGAAGAAATGAGACAACTCATTTACAACACACAAGCGATGCGCTTACAACAATAATGATTTTCTCGATCATATTCCTTGAATATAATTGCAATCGCCTTTTTCATTAATAAAACTAGACATACTAAAGTCAAAACTGTGTTATAATGTCCACACATTGATACTTCTCTACTACCAAATTTAAGGATGGATTATTTAAGTACATGTTGCAACAACAACAACCTATTTTTGTTTGGAAAATAACACATTTTATCCGTTGTTAATGCAGCTAAATATGTAATTTAAATACATACTTGTATTTAAAAATACATATACTTTTATATATTGCTCATTAGTGCAGTCAAAATGGTAATTTTTGAATTGTGTGTTTCGGTGTATTTAAAAATACATATACTTTTAATTATTGCTCATTAGTGCAGTCAAAATGGTAATTTTTGAATTTTGTGTTTCGGTTATGGCCCCACATAATATGCGTTATTAGAAGTATTTAAAACATATTCCCCAATATATCTCTAAATTGTACCGCTAGGTCATTTTAAAATTATTGCCTAAAAGTCAATAGTTTTAAAAGTGTTTTAAAGTCTTCAATAGTTTTAAAAGTCAATTCAATAGTTCTGTTGTGGAGGTAGGTTTTGGTCCATATTTTTTTTAACATGATGGGTAACTTTGTAGTCCTTTTACCGCACTTTAAATTACATAAAGGATATCCGAGATAGGGACTCGGTCTTTAGATATGGATTCCGGTTACTTTTTAGTTCTTTAGTAGTTCGTGGGGGTTATCACTGTGTCACTGAACCTGTTACGTTATTTAACTGATACATATATTCAACATTATTGATTTAACATATTTTATAATTATTTATTTAATTTATTTATTTATTTATTTATTACCGGCACTAACAAATAGCATAGGTTGCAATACCAATAATTTTATATATCAAAAAGTGTTACAAATTATTATTTCGAATACAACTCTTAAAAAGATCCCTTGAAATGTTAAAATCGAAAAGTTCTGAATATTGGTTAAAATATTTTGACGTACGCGCGACCGGTTCATCAATTCCATAATTCGTACGATGAAAAGCAATATTCAGTCTTAACTGTCGTGGACGAAGAATTCTATTAGGAACGTAAAATGAATATAAGTCAAGCAATACCGGGCAATCAATCTTAGCACTAATTACATCCCGAGCAAATACTGCATGAATCATCTCTCTTGTTAATGTTTAAAAGTGTAGAACGACCGGCATAAGAAGGTAAACTAAATCCTGAAGTTGACCTTGGAAGTCTTCGGAGGGCAAATATTAAGAACTTTTTTGAATCCTCTCAATACGATTACTAAAGATTTTATAACCAGGGGGCCTATTCTCGAATTCCACATCCATTTTCCACATGTGGACATCTGTCAAAACTCATAAAAATTGAATTTTTTCGGTACTAAGGGAATATTTCCGAATGGGTATAAGCATGTGGAAAAATTCCCCATATAGGAAAATGTCAATGCCGCATGTGTTTTATATACGAATTACAATTTTCGAACCATTTTTTGACAACTTTGACAGATGTCCACATGTGGAAAATGGATGTGGAATTCGAGAATAGGGCCCCAGAACTCCAGATAACTACAGCGTATTCCAAAATAGGCCTAACAAAAGCAGTATAATAATGTCTTGAGAGTATATGTGTGATTATGTATATTTAAGATTTACAATTGTATTTAGTTTTATTTATTTAAGATTTGCAATTGTATTTACACTTATTTATTTTTTTAACTGATTTTATTGAACGTACCGCGTTTCAGGTTTTTTCTCTAACTGAATTTTATATAATGCAATATTTCTTTTTTGGAGAAAGCAAAACTTCCAGGGAAAAACTTTGTATTTCCCTGGCACACCGAGTCCGAAAAAGTTTCCGCTCTTCCATAATTCTTTGAGCCTTGGTTTTAAATTAATTTGGCGCGAACAAACCATCTCATTCCGCCACAATACTCCCCCTCCAGCGAATTCGGTGAAAATTCACGCTCCGAACAATTATCCGTATGTCAAATATCTGTGTCGTTAATTGTCCTGTTGTCCTTTTCTCGTATACGTTGCTTTTACAATTGCTGGGGATTTTTCCGTTTATTCGAAGGAAACTTTGCGGATGTTGGTGTTTTTGTTGTCGCCCTGTCCGTTCGAAGTCGATCCGTTGTCTTGAGTAGCATTCCTATTTTATAGAGTGTTTTCCGAATGGCACGGCTTGAATCTGTCTTGCTGTGCTTGCCGTTAATTTCGACGGTAAATGTTTTTTCGTTCCTGTTCATTACTCTGTATGGTTCCGGTATGGTGCTTCGTAGGAATTCCGTACCGCGTCCGTTCGTAGAAAAACGTGGGTTGTATCCATTAAATTTTTCGAAATAAAGAATTTTTCGGTGCAATGTCTGGACGCTGGAGTCGGTTTTTAATTTCATCGAAGTGCTTTTTTAAATTTTGTACAGTCCATTTGTGGAATTTTGTTGTTCGTGGTTTGGTCGAAAAATTGTCCTGGTATTCGTAGTGTGCTTCCGTAAACTAGTTCTGCTAGTGTTGTTTTCAGTTCAGTACTACACTACACGTAGTCCGTAATTCCAGTAGAATCAGCGGAAGTATGCTGCTCCAGTCCGTTCTGCCATGACACATTGCGCATTTTAACACTCGATGCCATCGTTCTATCATTCTGTTACATTTCGGGTTGTAGCTTGTAGTACGCTTGTGCAGAAATCCCAATAGTTTTGATAACTCAGTAAATAGAACAGATTCGAACTGTGCTTCTTGGTCAGTTACAATGAAATCAGAGACGCCGAATCTGGTTATCCAGGCAGAATACACCGCGAATGCGACCGAGACAGCGGTAATGTCCGTCACTGGAATCGCCTCAGTCCAACGTGTGTAACGCTCTATTAACGTCACACAATAACGATTGTTTCCAGAAATTGGGAATGGACCAATGATGTCGAGATGAATTTCAAAAAAGCGTCGCGATGCAACTACAAACGTACCGATAGGTGAATGTGTATGCCTTGAAATTTTTGATCTTTGACATGGTATACAATTTTGAGCCATTATTCTTGAATCTTTTGTGATGGAGGGCCATATAACATTCTTAGTTAAAAGTTTCACTGTAGCTTGTATGCCCGGATGTGATACATTATGTAAAGATTCAAAAACAGAAAAATTCTTCTTAATACATGCAAAAAAGCAAGGATTTTTCCAAATTTCATGAGTTTAAGATTTCCAATTAAAAATAAAATGACGAAAAAAGTGGAAAAGTTGTCAAAAAAACTTTGGTTACGAAAAGAAATAAGTGATAAATTTTCTCAATTAAATAAAATTGAATTGAATTTATATTACATACAAATTAAATTAATTACCAAATATTACTCCGATAATATAACGTTTAATTGTTATTGGCGGTTTAATTAATGTGCAGAGCAGAATAAACTCTTTGAAAATAAAACAAAACAGAATTAATAAAAGGAAAATTAAGAGTTTAAAAACGATCCGTAATAATAATAAAACAGTTAGATTACCGATCCCACATATCTCAAATTTCGTGCACAATATGTCTTTTACAGTTTTCACAGGCAAAGAATTGAACTTATTAAACAAAGGCCTTAATTTTACTACTAAACCAATTTCCACCCCAATAGAAGAAATTGTAGTGGATATAGAGGCAGCTATAGCACGGTACTCTAATTTAGTGAAAAATAATATCAGATTTAATGCTCAAAAGATCATTCTTCAACATGTTATTCATAACAATGAAGTTGAAACAGCTTTTGCAACTAGAACACTATCAGCAATAAAAAAGAACAAAAACGTAGTAATTACTAAAGCTGATAAAGGGAAATGCCGTAATTATTTTAGATAAAAGCGATTACGTTGAAAGGGTTTTAAATACATTACGGGAAAGAACATAAATGAAAAAACGGGAACTCCCGAGACCCCCTAAAATCTATGATTAAACAAACTAAGTCTATGACAAAAGAGATAGCATCACTCTTAAATGAACCACAACTAGAATACAAATTTCATGTCACCAACCCAACAGTTTCAATGTTATATGCATTGCTGAAAATCCATAAACCTAGAAGCAAGATGAGTCCGATAGCTTCGAATATCTGCACACCTACCGAAAACATGGCGAAGTGGTTATTGGAAGAGTTAAATCAAATACCACCTCCATCGGGATGTAGTATCCAGAATTCCAAAGAACTTATAGATAAACTCAAAAACATAACTTTGGAGTCAGATGAATTATTAGTCTCTTTTGATGTCACAGAATTATTTCCAAGCATTCCAAGATATTCTGCAATAGAGTATATCGAAGAACATCTTCTAAAACATCAAATACCTCAACAAAAAATACAAGCTTGTATTAAGATTGCCAAAACCTGTATGGATCAAACATATATGCAACAAACTTCAGGTACATCGATGGACAGTAAACTCGCACCATATCTTAGTAATATTTTCATGAGTCAGTTGGAGGAAAATTTGAATTATAATTACAGTTTATTCCCTAGAATTTGGTTGCGTTATGTGGATGATATCTTTGCGATAGTCAACAAAGATAATTAACAAACAATTTTCGAACATATAAACAATATAGACCAGTCAAGTAAATACACCATGGAAATAGAAGAAAATAACATACTAAATTTTTTGGACATCAAAATTATCAGAAACAACAATACCCTCAAATTCGGAATTTTTAGAAAACGTACAAATACAAATCGTTTTATCACAATTGATTCTTATCACCATATAACTCACAAACAAGCAGCGTTCCACTCCATGGCCCACCGATTATTTATTTAACATACCGATGGATAAATCAGAATTCAATGAAGAGGTTATTAAATACATCCAAAATGCTGCCGTTGCCAATGGATATTCTGTAAAATTCGCTGATAAAATCATCAATAAGCATAGATTGAAATATATTAAGAAACAATTGACCACATTAATCAGAGTAGATGAGAAAATTAAAAAAAGAATCAGCGTTCCTTTTTGTCCGGATATTACAAATAAACTCCAAAGACTATTTAATAAAAATAACATGAATTAGTCACCAGACCCACCACAACCATCAAGAAAGAATTAAGCAATTTTAAAGATCCACCAACATCGCGATCTGGGATTTACCAAGTAAAATGTAATGATTGTGAGGACACATACAGAGGCCAAACCGCAAGAGTTTTTAGTGTCCGACTCAAAGAACATGAAAAAGCCAATCGCAATAAATCCAGCGTCGCCGAGCATATGATAAGCAACAATCACACAATAGACACCACCAATTCTAAAATCATCAGACCCGTACATCAAAAATGGAAATTAGATTCTTATGAATAATATCACATAGCTAACACAGCACAGTTAATGAATGCAGAGGAGGCTAAAATTATTTCTCCCGCTTATTTAAATTATCGAAAATGTAACCCCTTTAAAATTTTTTTATTTTATTATTATTATGGTTTGTGTTTATGATTAATAGTACCTGTTTTTACTGTTTTATATCTGTTGTTTTTTTTTTTTCTTCTAAATAGTCAGGCTGTTACTTTTTTCTTCAGTTGCAATATACACATATACTTGTATATGAACGGAGTTCGAAACTAGTTGTATTTTAATAAAAATAATAAATTAAAGGAAGAAAGGAAAAATAGATTTTTTTTTTTTTTGTTTATTTGAGTGAGTGAAAATTTGGTGATTGTAACAAATTCGTTTACATTTTTCTAAATATATTCAAAAACAACTTTCCGAAAACATAATGAAATAAAAGGTCTTGATATAGCGGTTGAAACATCACAACAAATAGTTTTGTTTGAGTTGAACTTTAAGTGTATTGGCTTAAGAATGACTGAAGTATTTGAATTATTATTCAAGAGTTCTCGTAATTCGTCATCACTGGTGTAAATCAATACTTTCGAACATTGAAATTGGATTAATACCTGAGAGGGTATTTGCTACGACGTTATTTACGCTGGAGATGTGTTGTATATCGGTAGTAAATTGGCCGATGAAATCAAGGTGTCGAAATTGTCGCGATGATGCTTTTTCTGGATTTTGTTTAAACGCATAAATTAACGGTTTATGATCCGTGAACAGTGTGAACTCACGACCCTCTAAGAAATATTTTAAGTGCTTAATGCCAGAATAAGCTGCAAGCAACTCTTTGTCGTAAGCACTGTACCGTTGCTGTGTTTCGTTCAGTCGTACTGAGAAGAAGCTGAGTGGTTGCCAAGTACCTGCAACATACTGCTGGCCCACGGCCCCAATCGCCATGTCCGATGCGTCGGCCATAATGGCTAACCTAGCCTTGGATGAGGGATGTGCAAGTAACGTCGCTTGACATAGCTTATCCTTACAATTATCGAAAGCTTATATTGTAGTCTCTGACCATTGTACTGTGGTTTTACTGTTTTTCTTGTACCCGTTGAAGAAATCATTCAATAAAATTTGGTCAGAGCTGCGTTTGGAATGAAACGCCTGTAAAAATTAATCATACCCAAAAATCTTTTGAGATGATTAACTGTAGTTAGACGCTTATAATTTTTGATTATCTCTACCACACATTTTTGTGTCATGGCTTTTTATGTAGTGGCATTGGTCTGGGTATCAACAAAATAAACAGGCTTTCTAAAGACAATTTTAGCAGGTTTTTTGACGTACATTCACAAATTAATTCAATTGGTTTTCTATTCATCCTTTTCAATTTCTATATAAAAAGAAGAAATAGCAATAGTGACTAAATTGAAACGTAGCATTTTCTGTGTATGCAAACCAATACCAATATTATTGTTCAAATCGTCTGCAATCTTAAATTGTTTGGTTGATCTTATAATAATGTATGTAAAATTCATATAATATGCGATCATGCGTTCGAGTATTTTTTTTGCTTTTATTTGTCAAGGTTGTTAATGTTTCCTAATTTCTTCTTCCTGTGGTTCTATTCTGGCTATTCCCTGGGAATTGGGAAAAATATTGCTATATTTCCAAACTTAATAATTCCCAATTTCTTATTCCCCAATTCCCAAAAGTGTATTCTGGCGTAATTGGGAATCATCCACTGCGAAAGAACACTTTCAAATTTTGCAGCCGCCATTATTTAAAAAAATTATTTTCTACATATAAAACAAAAACTTTGCCTTTACTACGTTGTCGTTGTAAATAAAATAATGAAAATACACAAAATAACCAGTTTTTTCTAATTCCCAAAAAAAATGTTGGGAAAAATAAATGGCAAAACTTACATAAAATGGAATTATTTTTTCCCTATATTAAAAATTCCCAATCGCCAGAATAGACTTTTAGAAAAAATAATTCCAAACTGCTAGAATACTGTCAAAATAGTTCAATTTCCAAATCCCAGGGGATAGCCAGAATAGGGCCACTGATGTTTAGATTATTAAATTTTATTTTTGTTTCTACTTTTTGATTTTTTTTATATTAGTTTTTTTGTTATTTTATTGTATTTTTTTTATATTAGTTTTTTTTTGTTATTTTATTGTAATTTTATTTTTTTAATTAAAATTTAGAATAAAAAATTTTAAAATGTCGTCAATAAAGGTCATGCAATAACGCCACATTTGGAAATGCATGAGAATGAATGAAAATAATTAGTAACCGAATACGTGTATGTAATCAACATTTTTCAAATGTCGGTGTAAATAAAAAGCATTTGAAATTTGTCGAAAATTTTGGTAATTCAAAAATGCATTTAAATTTTAAATCTTTGTTTCAAACATTTTAAATTAGTTTAAAAATTTCAAAGTTAATTCATTATTATTATTATTGGAGGGCCATGCGGGCGATCAGCCACCTCGCACTGCGACCTGAAAGATCTATTGTGCTGTAATTAAACGTCCGGTCAATATTCAGGTTTTTAATGAACCTGACAATACTGCCTCCCGGTACGTGATACATACTATCTGGGCTTATTGCTCTCACTCCTAGATGTTTATTACAGCATGTAGTTCCGCTAGAAAGACGGTAGCATTGGAGCCCAAGGACTTCGAGAGGGTTGTCCCACTCCCGTATATTCCTACTCCTGCCCCGTATTCCGTTTGATTCTACTCTTACGAGTTGCTGGGAATTGCAAATCGCCTGTAGGTCATCCAGCTTTACTACAGGAAGGCTAAATAAAACTGGAGGGTGCCTGGTATCCAGAGTCCGCATATTTTGGGCTGATTAACCTATCATCCATTTATCCATCGACATATGCTGTTCCACCTTAGATTAGGTTTTTTTTGTCAAGGTTTTCTCCTTTAGCGCCGTACTTTAGCATGTGCCAAATGGCCAAATATGTGCCAAGTGGCCTTAGTTACCAGTGGTTGCCACGAGGAGGCAGTACGTACACTTGCGAATTGTGAACAGGTTACCCCTTACACAATTGTACCCATCACGCAGCTGCCTAATGACAAGACCAGAACAGCTCACGTGATGCGCACCCTATTGGAAGGTTACGGAGCTGGTAGATTAATCTACTCAACTTTGGTCCCCCTCCAATAGACGCCAAACCACCAAGTTAATTCATTAAAAAAATATATATAGTTATGTACTATATATGTACACTGCTGTGCAAAACAACAGCAACAAACTGAAAAATTGTATAATAAATTTATTTTTTCACTTTAGTTATTTACAAGAATAAAAAAACATCAAATTATTCAATCATCGTCTCTCTATTATAAACCTATTTTTATCTATTCTTAAAAGACAAAAATTAGTTAAAACAGCAAGAAAACGAGGCACTTCATTATTTTTAGTGTGCAAAACTAAAGCAACAAATTCAATATTTGGTATAGTAACCCTTATTTTTTATTACATCCGCACATCTACGAGGGCTACATGAATTGTAATAATATATTTAAATTGTATTATTTTTTGTTCATTAAGGAAAAAATACCTATTAATTATTAATTATTATTTAAAATATCTCATTTTTATTAATAAAAATATAATTATTAATTATTGATTATTAATTCTTAAAAATGTATTAAAATATCTCGTTTTCATTAATGAAAAAATAAATAATAATTAATTTTTTCATTAATGAAAACGAGATATTTTAATACATTTTTAATAATTTATAATCAATAATTAATAATCGTTAATTATTTTTTCAATAATGAAAAGGAGATATTTTAATACATTTTTAATAACTAATAATCAATAATTAATAATTATATTTTTATTAATAAAAACGAGATATTTTAAATAATAATTAATAAGCATTTTTTCCTTAATGAACAATAAATAATACAATTTTAATAATTAATAATCAATAATTAATAATTAATAAATAATAATTAATTAATCATTAATGAAAACGAGTTATTTTAATACATTTTTAATAATTAATAATCAATAATTAATACGAATTTTTTCATTAATAAAAACGAGAAATTTTAATACATTTTTAATTATTAATTAATAATTATTAATTATTAAAAGCGTATTAAAATATCTCGTTTTCATTAATGGAAAAATACTAAAACGAATTAAGATTTGTTTTTATAAAATGAAATCAAATAAGCCTTTTTTAATTCATTTTCAAATGAATTAAGGTATGTATTTGTTTTAAAAATGAAATAATACAAGCCTTCCTTAATTAATTTTTGAGTTTTCTCTTTTTCCTAAATCGCTTTTTTTAATTCATAATTTAAACCAAAAAAATGAATTAATATAAGTCGCAGCTGTTCATACAAAAATGAACTTTTTTAGGCCATTTTTAAAGAACTTTCTTAATTCAGCCTTTTTTAATTCGGTACCCCATCTGCGAGGCACGGATAATATTAAATTATTAATGGTTGACTGTGTAATACTTTGCCATTCATTGTTTAATGCTTGGAAAAGATTTTGCCTGTTTCCGAAGTGTTGCCCACTAATTTTTCATTTCAAGATTCCGAAAAGGTTTCAATGGGATTCAAGTTTGGTGATTGTGCCGGCCAATCAAGAAATTGAATCCCATTGTCTTTCAAATAGTTTTTTAAACGGTGTGTGTTTTGGGTCATTGTCGTGTTGAAATACATACCGAAGCGGCATATTCCATTCGGCATGTGGCAACATTTGGTTCTCTAAAATACTTTTGTACTTGAAGCGGTCCATAATGCCATTAATTTGATAAAATGGACCAATACCGTGACCTGAAAAACATGTCCACACTCTCACACTACCCCCTCCGTGCTTCACTGTGACCCTACAGTTCTTTGGATTAAGGCGTTCACCTTTACGTCGTCTGACAAAACAGTTGCCATCCGAATTAAACCAATTGATCTTCGATTTATCGCTGAAAAGCACACTCCTCCACTTATCCACAGTCCAGTTTAAATGGGAATTAGCAAAATTTAATCTAATAAGAAAAAAAAAATTATGTTTATGAACTTGCCATAATAAATATGCAAATTACCTTTTGTTTAAATGGTTTTTCGTAAGCATTGGTTTCTTTGCAGGTCTATAACTATTCAAATTATTTTTTATAGCTAGCACGCGTACCATGCTGCCATGGACGTTTAAATTTAATGATTTTACAATTTCTTTAGAAGACAAGAAGATTTTTTTAAATTAATTTACAAATCCTTCTCTCCATATTACACGAAATTTTTCTAGGTCGGCCACCTAAATGCAGTGTCGTGAGATCTTTTGCTGTCTTATATTTCTTAATCAGTCGACAAACAATTGACCTATTAATTTTATATTTATTGACAATTGCACTTTGTGACTCTCCTTTCGAAAAGTAGTCAATAAACATCGACTTGAAAGTAGTATTGAATTTATTACGCGCCATCAAATTTCTCAAAAATGCTCTGAATTAACTGAACAGAAAATTACTCGATTCAATTGTTATAATGCCGTCGAATACTAAACAAAACCAATAACTTGGAAAGGTACCGTTAGTTTTTTTTGTTTTATTTCTCATTCTCTCATTTTCAGTTTTGCACACATATAGTGGAATTTGCGCATTTCGGTTTTGTTTCTTATTGTAAAATATTTTTTTGTCTTGTGAATATGTTACCAGTATTCTGCCGTCCTAGAACCAAATGCGGTATCTTCTGGTGGCATGAAATTGAGATATTACGCTTTAAAGTTTTGGTAATAGCCCTTTGTAAATTGGAATGCTTACTGTCTAATAAAGGTGATTCCTAGTCAAAGTAACAGTAAATGCAGTATACTAAATACTAAAAACAAATGCGGTTTGTACATATTTGCACAAGCAGTTACTGCGGTTTTAGCTAGTAGTATGTAGATACCCCATTTGTGCTTAAAAAAGGTATAAATTTTAGAAAGATACGATAAAATGATGCGTGTTTTTGGAAGAAATAATGTAGATACTGAGTTTTCCGTATGTAAATAGGTAGAATAACGTGCCTACTAAGAAAACCATAAACTCAATTTCCAATTTTTTGTAGATACCGCGTTTGATTCTAGGACGGCAGTATTGCATTATACTTTTATTGCTATATAATGACGGTAGAAAGTTTTCTTATGAACTTTTTCAATAAGAGATATTGCTATTTAAAGTTTCTAGACCTACATAGTTGTTGCTTTAGTTTTGCACACCACTGTATATATTAATTCATGTTTGGAAACTACAAATAATATCCTTAAAGAAATTATTCGTATTATTGAACATTACCGTGTTTTTGTCGGTCGATTTTCGTTATAAAATCTAATAACTGCATTTCTAATTATATATACATTTTTTTGTTTGTTCTTGAATATGTACAAGCTCCTATCACGTTTAGTTTGTCCCTGGTAGATAAAATTTCAATTTTTTCATTGTCCATATGTTTGGTTTTATTTTTATCGTTTAAGTCAATTGAATACATATAGAAATTCAACAATTTTTGATCTTCTCTATTGTTTAAATTCATGTTTAGATTGTCTATACTAATTTTTTCTTTAGCTTCCAATATTTGATTAATGTTTCTAAAGAAATGGTCGTGGTGGAGTGCGAACATTCAAAGAGGACAGACGTGTTTTGTATTTCCTCTTCAAAATTTAATTTAATTTTATTTTTATTTTTTATTTAAGTGTTGTTAGTGTGAAATGTTATGTATATACTTTATATACATACATATGTATATACATTTTAATTTTAATTCTAATTCAATTCAATTTTAGTGAAACAATAATTAAAGTGTAATTTTGGAAAATGCAATCCACCGGGATGCATTTATCAAGGATATTATTTGTATGTAACATAATGAAAATATTATACGTCTCCTGCTACACACATGGAAGATTGTACGAAAATATTTACCTTCTCTATGTGTGTGTTGGTGGTTTATTATATACGATTATGTTGTTTTTATTTTGGTGTTGTTTTCTCTCTTTGTGTTTTTTGTATTCATGAGACAACTATAGTGTTCTTGATAAAACATGAACTACACAAACACAAACGAAAATTTTAATCTATTCGAATCAAATAGGATTCTTATACTTCGTATAATCGAGTAAGTTTGAGTCGAATCGGAAACTGCTAATTGTTTATTTAGGTATGATTAATTTTTTTACATGGTATTATAAACTGTATTAAATTATATTAAATTAATTTAATTAATATTAAAAGATTATAAATTAACTAAACTATATGATATGAATAAAATACTAATATGGAAATATTAATTTTGAGTTGAATTAAAATTTTTCTGCAATAATCTTGGCTAATTTCAGTCCATTCCCGTTTCAGCCTAATTTTCAAATCAGTTATTGAAATAATCGAAGTCTTTCGAATTCACCGCTCTAGAGCATCCCATATATTTTCTTTGGGATTCAAGTCAGGTGATTGGGGAGAAGTTTCCCTCATTTTTGGGCAATTATATAATAGCAATTCTCGAAGCAAATAGGACTTATGTTTAGGATCATTGCCCTGGTAAAATTTAAAAGTAGGCAATATTCCCAGATTTTCGCCTTTTTTTAGATTTTGTTTTAGAATGTCTAAATACATTTTTTCATTCATGTTTTCATTAAAAAAAGTAACACCCCACCCCATTTGCTGATATACATCCCCACACCATTACATGTTCACCACCATGCTTTACAGTTGGCGTAATATTTGAAGGTCTGAGCTCCTCAGTACATCTACGCCATAACCACAGTTCGTCCATCTCTCATCAGCAAATATTACGTCGTTCCAGAAACTGGAATCTTTTCCAATATATTCCTTGGCAAACTGGATACGCTTTTTTTCTGTTTCGCTCATTCATTAATGTTTTTTTCTGGCCACGTTAAAACCTTGCCGTTCTAATGTTCTGCGGATGGTTTGTGGATGTACTGCTTTCCCAGTTCTTTCAACACCTCTTTAGCAATTTTCGGCACACTTAAACATAGATTTTTTTTTTTTTTTTTAATTTGTCTTAATATCAAACGTTTATCACTTTCAGTTAATTTTTTAGGTTGGCCCTTTTGCTGCTTCAAAATAATCCTCCCTTCATTTTTGTACTGCCGAACGATATTCCCAACTGTATTTTTTGGTATATTCGGCATTTCTGCAATTTTCGCATACTTACGGTATTGCGTAATGGCAAACTGGTTACTTTCGTTGCTCCAATGTTGAATTCTTTCCTTTACGGCTCATTTTAAATTTGAAAATAAAAAATATAAAAAAATAACTTTACAATACCACGGCCAACTGCGAACTACGTATTATTATAATAATTAAAAAAATCCTTCAAAATATCGAAAAAATGTACCGTTATTTTACAAATAAATGTATATATAATCCGTTCCTACGTGCGGCACGCAGTGCGACATGTTTGCTGATCCCTGCTCCTACGTCCCCCGAAGTCCAAATCTAAAGCCCATCGGAGGGCTAAGCGGGAGGGGGAAGCGCAGTGACCTCCCGCGTGTCCGTGAGAGTTACTGAAGCCGTTAGCCTATACAATTCTATTTATGTTTTTGGTTATTTTGGTTTCGTAACCGAAATCTTCATTTCCAGAATTTATAAAAAAACAAGATTTTGGAAAACAAGATTTCGATCCGCTCCCAAAAAAATTATTTATCAAAAATATAATATATTGTTTATAATTTTCTTCTTTTTATTATGTATTTGTATTTTTGCTGAGTGAGTGTTTTTTTTATATATAATTCGTTCGAATAATTTTAAAAATTATATTGTTAATAACAAATTAAAATGTTTAAATAATTTTATTGTTAATTTGTTTGTTATAATTAAATAATTTCATCACAATTAAACTTGTTAAGAATAAGTAATCAATTCAAAAAAATAAAATAAAAATAAACGAAGTCTCACATTAAAATCATTTTATTATGGACCTTGTTTAACTTTTAATACGAATTTTTCGGTGAATTGTGTTTTCGATGAATTGTTATTGCGAAGAATTGTGATTTCGTAAAATTGTTGTTCGCGGAATTGTGCTTCGATGAATAAAGACAGACTTATAGATCTTGACCAGATGAGAAAAACATGGTATGCCCAAGGAATCCTTCACAATACAAACACGTAAAAAGCAAAAACTATAAAAAATATGTAATATAGTTTTATTTTGAATATGAATGAATGATAATTATTTTGATTGTATGTACATACAGTGCTGCGCAAAACTAAAGCAACAACTAGGTCTAGAAACTTTAAATAGCAATATCTTTTATTGAAAAAGTTCACAAGAAAACTTTTTACCCTCATTATATAGTAATAAAAGTATGCAATACTGATTGATTGATTAAGAGTGATCGACCAAGCATTATAGCAGGATCTCCAGGACTCCCGGGCCCCTGCCGTACACCCGTACACATATAACAAAACCAAAGGATAGGATAGGATTATTAGTTGGGACAGACTCAACCCGGTTACAGACACCAACGTGATCGATAGTTAGTAAATTATTTGTACAATATATAATAAATAGGTTAGCACAAGACAGCACAATCTAACTACATTATTAGATGATCATTCCTCTGGAATCCAGGGCCGGATACTCAGGACTCCCTAAATCCTAAATCTAAAACAGGGCTTAAAAAATTATTAATGCTGAAATTTCACCCTTGTCCGTCTTTCATTCATTTACCTGATAAAATAATTAATAAAAATTTAAAATAACAGCGCGTATTTCCTTATTAATGGTCCTTTTATATCCAATTAAAAATTATTACTTACTGCAACAAGAATTAACATAAACATTAAACCGTTTAAACATAAAATTTTACTTAAAACTAATCATCAATTTCCTACCGATCCAGAAAAGAAAATATAGTATATAATTATGAATTCAATTATTTTATAAAATTTATATAAAATGATTTAAATGATAATGTTACAGCACCACAACTCCTATATTTATTAATAAATTTCAATTAGGTACTATAAGTATATTAAGAATCAACAAATAAAATTAATATAAAAATTCCCAGACAACTCTGAAAACTAAATTTAATTAATAAACATCATAATAACAAATTTTATTACTTAAATGAAATTTATCTATCCCCAGCCGAAGGATAAGAGTAAATTGTTAGTAATTATATAGTAAAAATAGTTAGCACAGGGAAACACAATTTCTAAACTACAGCTTATTCACTAAAATCTAAGCTAAAATTTAAATTTGAAATTCGGGATTAATTTTGATCCCTATAATAATGATTAATTCTAGAACTATGTTTATTCTGAAAATTGGATTATTTATTAGCAAATTAAAAAAGAGATCCCTGTACACAAAAAACAAATTATTTCGCTCTTTCAAAGTGATTAAAATTTTTATTTTTAAGTTTGCTCTTAAAACAGAGAGCGTAAAAGCTAAAAATATCGCTTCCAATCCATTCTACAGAGCCAATGAAGAAAATACATTAGGGAGCAAAATTTTTTGTAACACACGAATTGCTCTTTGAATATCATTAAATAAAGAAAGTTCGATAAACGATATTTAGATAAATTTCTGGAATATAGCAAACTAGGATGGAACTTGGCTATTTCTTAACCGATTTTAGAGAAATTTGACATGCGCGATAGAAATGGGACTATAAAATGGTTTTTGGATAAAGTTTTGGAATATTTGACATACGCGTTGGAAATGGGATTCTACAATGATTTTTAGATGAAGTTCTGAAATATGGCCAACTAGGATGGAACTTGGCTATTCCTTAACCGATCTTAGTGAAATTTGACATGTGCGTTGAAAATGGGATTCTAAAATGATTTTTGGATTAAGTCCTGGAATATGGCCAATTGTGATGGAGCCTGGCTATTCCTTAACCGATTTTAGAGAAATTTGACATGTGCGTTGGAGGTGGGATTCTACAATGATTATTAGATGAAGTTCTGGAATATGGACAACTAGGATGGAACTTGGCTATTCCTTAACCGATTTTAGAGAAATTCAACATGCGCGATAGAAGTGGGATTTTAAATTGATCTTTAGATGAAATTCTGGAATATAGCCAACTAGCATGGAACTTCGCTATTCCTTAACCGAGCCAAGTTCCATTCTAGCTGGCCATATTGCAGAACTTTATCCATAAATCATTTTAGAATCCCATTTCCAACGCACATGTCAAATTTTACTCAAATCGGTTGATTAATAGCCAAGTTCCACCATAATTGACCATATTCCAGAACTTCACCTAATAATCATTTTAGAATCCCATTTCTAACGCACATGTCAAATTTCACTCAAATCGGTTAAAGAATAGCAAAGTTCCATCTTACTTGGCCATATTCCAGAAATTCATCCATAAATCATTTTAGAATCCCATTTCTAACGCAGATCTAAAAATCATTTTAGAATCCAATGTCCATTGCGCATTTTAAATTTCACTAAAATCGGTTATGGAATAGCCAAGTTCCATCCTAATTGGCCATATTCCAGAACTTCACCTAATAATCATTTTAGAATCCCATTTCTAACGCACATGTCAAATTTCACTCAAATCGGTTAAAGAATAGCAAAGTTCCATCTTACTTGGCCATATTCCAGAAATTCATCCATAAATCATTTTAGAATCCCATTTCTAACGCACATCTAAAAATCATTTTAGAATCCCATGTCCATTGCGCATTTTAAATTTCACTAAAATCGGTTATGGAATAGCCAAGTTCCATCCTAGTTGGCCATATTCCAGAACTTACCTAAAAATCATTGTGGGATCCCCTTTCCAACGCGCGTTTCTAATTTCTCTAAAATCGGTTAAGGAATAGCCAAGTTCCATCCCAATTGGTCATATTTAGAATCCCATTTCCAACGCACATGTCAAATTTCACCCAAATCGGTTAAAGAATAGCCAAGTTCCATCCTAGTCGGCCATATTCCAGAACTTCATCCATAAATCATTTTGGAATCCCATTTCCAACACACATATCAAATTTTACTCAAATCGCTTAAGAAATAGTCAAGTTCCACCATAATTTTCCATATTCAGAACTTCACCTAAAAATCATTTTAGAATCCCATTTCTAACGCACATGTCAAATTTCACTCAAATCGGTTAAAAAATAGTTAAGTTCCATCCTAATTGGCCATATTCCAGAAATTCATCCATAAATCATTTTAGAATCCTATTTCCAACGCACAAGTCCAATTTCACTAAAATCGGTTAAGAAATAGCCAAGTTCCACCATAACTGGCCATATTCCAGAACTTCATCTAAAAATCATTTTAGAATCCCATGTCCATTGCGTATTTTAAATTTCACTAAAATCGGTTAAGGAATAGCCAAGTTCCATCCTAATTGGCCATATTCAAGAACTTTACCTAAAAATCAATTTACAATCAGATTTTCATCGCGCTAGTCAAATTTGACTCAAATCGGTTAAGGAATAACCAAGTTCCATCCTAGTTGGCCATATTCCAGAACTTTACCTAAAAATCATTGTAGAATCCCCTTTCCATCGCGCGTTTCTAATTTCTCTAAAATCGGTTAAGAAATAGCCAAGTTCCATCCCAATTGGTCATATTTCAGAACTTTATCCAAAAATCATTTTAGAATCCCATTTCCAACGCACATGTCAAATTTCACTCAAATCGGTTAAAGAATAGCCAAGTTCCGTTTTGTTGGCCATATTCCAGAACTTCATCCAAAAATCATTTTAGAATCCCATTTCCAACGGACACGTCAAATTTCACGTTAAGGAATAGCCAAGTTCCATTCAAAATGGCCATATTCCAGAACTTCATCTAAAAATCGTTCTAGAATCCCATTTCCACATCATAATTGGTTGAGGAATAGCCGAGTCTCATCCTAATTAGTCATATTCCAGAACTGCATCTAAAAATCATTTTAGAATCCTTTTTCCAACGCACATGTCGAATTGCATCACAATCGGTTAAGAAATCGCCAAGTTCCATCTTAGTTGGCCATATTCCAGAACTTTACCCAAAAATCATTTTAGAATCCCCTTTCCAATGCCCTTACATCTGTTCGCTAATAAAAAAATTTGGGTTTCTATAGAAATTTAAAAGGTTTTGAATGTAACCGTTTGCCGTAATAACAAGAGTAAGAGCAATATAATAATGACGTTTTTATTCATCAGAGCAGAGCGTATTTATTTTCTCAATATAGCGAGTAGAGCGTATTTATTTTCTCAATATAGCGCAGTAAAAAAGAGCGAAAATATGATACCACAAACGCAATAGTGGGAGAGCAAGAGCCTTATAATAAAAATAATGCTCCAGTTCTTCAGAGCGATTTTTTTTTTTACAATATCGCTCTTTATAAAGAGCTTTTTAATAGTTTTTATTATCGCTCTTGAACAAAAATGAAGAGCGAAGAGCAAAATGAAATTCCATTTTAAACTCTGGTAAATACGATTATTGAGTTATATAGTTCCAAAAGGTTCCTTCCCCATAAAACCATTTTTCTTTGAAATAAAAAAAAATATTAAGTTTGTTGCTCTTTTCCTATTTTTGGGGCAATAGCTATATTTCTCCTATTACATCAAGCAGGAAAGTAGTTGTTTTGAAACATACTATTTGTGAAATATGCGAGACCGATTGTAGCAAGCAACAGTGTGCTTATCTCAATTTTTACTATTTTTGTGGAATAAAATACGTTTTGGAACTATAGGACTCAATTATCGCAAACAAAATTTTGTCGATTTTTATGGTGAATAAAAAAATTATATTTTTGTGCATTACTATTTTTTAACAATTTTGTTTTAATTAAAAGTATATTTTATTACTTTTTTTTAGATTCAACAAAGGACACAATCCAAAAACGAATATTCACAGTCATCTTTACCACAAGCAGCTTCGTTGTCTCAACATCGTGGTATAAGTATTCAGTCTAGTAGTAAATCAAATGAGAAATTAATTGCAGAGTCTAGTGGAAGTAGTTGTACTCAACAGCAGCAACAACAAAGGATTTTAATGGAAACAGGTCCCGGGAATTATAAAATGTATGGCTATGGTTACCCATCACAACAGTCTTCAACTTCATCATCAACATCCACGTCTAGTAATTTCCACAAAGAATTAAGCAAATCTAAACCAGAATTAGTCAATAGTTCATTGTCTAATCCACCACCTTTATTGTCAGACATAAAACAATCTGCTGGTGTTATTGTGAAACATGATACAAGTACTAATAAAATTCCGATACAACTTGTACAAACAACGAAACATTCTACAACACATTATTCGGGTAAAGGGGCATCTCTACCGAATCATCAAATTTATGAATATCGGACACAGCAACAATCTCCACATGAACGATATAAATCACCTTCGGTAACGGTATTATCCAATTCTCAGTCCTATCAGATACAGCGAGCTCAAACACCTCCAACATCAAACCAGCAGCAACATCAAACGCAACTATCGCCTCTTTCGCAACAATCTCAAAATGTTCACTTCGGTGGGGCTACAATCATTCCACCGATTTCAACTAAAACTAAATTAACCACACCAGCACCTCATTTCTATGGAAAACCAAGCGGAGCTGGTATAGTCAGCGGAATTCCAGTGTGTCGTTCTCAAGATGTTTCTGTGTTTGTGACCAAATCTCCGTCACCTTCACCCTTTCATAGTCAGCAACAATTATATGGAAGCGGACCACCACCAGCTCATAGTAGACACGAATACCGGATGCACCAACAGCCTAACGTAGTTGTTGGAGGTAGTGGTGTTCCTTCAATTGGAAGTAGTGGTGCAGGTGTTGGAAAATCGGTTCCCCATTCCGTTCCAAATCATCCCCATCATTCACACAATCCACACCATCTTTCTCATCATACAGTTTCATCACCACCAACATCAATTACAAATATTTCAACGCCACATGTAATTTTATCTCGTTCGCCTGGATTAAACACATCCATTTTGGTAGGGGCTCAATCGCAATTGGTTAATAATCAATCATTTCAAACACAGCCTTTAGATCTGGGTGTGTCCAATCGTGATGAACCGACAACGGCACCGAAACGTAAGGGTACGCCGCTACATCATCCAGTTGGAGGTCCAATACCATTAGACATAAAGAAAAAGAAAATAGAAGTATCACAACAAAATTCTCCAATAGAGCTTAGAGTAAATACACCTTCTCCACACGTCACAGCTTCGCCTACTATTATTCCGCCAGTATTAGTCTCTTCAGATTATAATTTTCATCAAGTGATTTCTAAGGTTAGTTGCAACACGGACATTAATCACACGATTGATATAACTACAACCCCATCTAAGAGTCCAATTAGTATCCTTAATAGCAGTGATGGTAATAGCAATCTTAGCATAGTTGGTGGAGGCGATGATAATAATGATGATGTTGTGACGAATATTAATATTAGTAATGCTGAAGGAACAACTTCGAAAATATGTGTTAATGATGAAAGTTCAAGCTTTCCCACCAATTCAATCGCTTCTAAATCAGCACCGAGTCATAGTAGTAACAACACACTTCCAAGTACAAATTCTAGTCCATCACAAAGTCCGGGTATTGTTTTAAATAGCGGGAATAGTAATCAACCTCAAACACCTTCCAAATTAGATGTAACTGCAAATACTAATAGTAGCAACACGAATACGGTATTAAATCAAGTAACGTCATCAACTGACAGCAGTAAAACAACTAGTCCCATTACAAAATCTTCATCGTCATCGGCGCCACGCCACTTGAAGAAGGCATGGTTACAACGACACAATACTGGAGAAAATTTTGATGATACGAGTATAACCGGTGGTGGCGGAAGCTGCGTTAAATTGCCATTGACAATTGCAACGCAATCAAATTATAGTTCAACACCTCCAGTGCATTCGTTACATACAGTTGGTTCAATGGCCGTTAATAGTATAAATAAAACAAAATCAAATTTAGGAGCTGTCAATTCGTCAAACGCAAAAGTATCATCATCCCAACATCCAAAAAAAAATTTAGTTATACAAAGCAATTATACAAGCGGTGGTGTTAATAATAATATAAATAAGTTGGAAAATAGTAATAACAACGGACACAATACTGATTCTGATTTAGACGATAATAGTTCGAGTTCAGATCAGGTTAGTTTAATTTTATGGGTGTTACATTTTTCGACTTTTAATTTTTGTAATTTATTAGGAACGAACAACCAAAAATCCTCTAAAACGGAAATCATCAAAAGTGAAAAAAAGAAAAGGTATTGCAAGAAAACCACAAGACGATATTAAAAAGAAAAAAGTAAGTACATTTTAGATTAAAGCCTTGCCCATTTAAAGCGACAGACATTATTTAAATTGGTACTCCCTTTTAGCTATTTACATTTAATCTTTTCTATATTAGTCCAAAGGACGAAAGATGTAAGAAAAAAATGGATTTTTGGATTAATTCCTTGTAATAAAGAGTTTAAAGTAATGCACAACTTTTTTGGTGTGAAAAGAACGAAAAGTTCTTTTCCAAAAGAATACAAATTTGAGAAAAGAGCAAATCTTTTTTGTCCTTGTATAAAAATAAGACGCGAGCATATTTAACATTTTATTTTTTTCTTGCCCATACTCTCCACTAAATACCATTAAAATTGGAACAGTTGCTAGTGGAGACAAGAAATAACAACGACTTGATTAATGTCCTACAATCATTTTCTGCGACCTTTTTCCTCAAACGTCAAATGATTTAAATTGACAGCCGAAGTCATAGGACAAACATCGTGTTGTTTTAGAAATGTTTTTATATTAATGTGATGTTTTTTTCACAAACAATACCTAATTATTATATATTTGAACTACAGTGATAATTTTTATTTGTTTGTCAGGGGCTTCGATGAAATTAGCTATATGATATAATACTTTGGCATTTCATGTAATTTTTATAGACCGTCGGGAATTTGGGTGAATTTATTTAGAAAAATCGGCATTGCAAATTTACCGTACCCGAGGCCATATTTGATATTTTTCTTGCCTGATACATTAATGTTAACGGTACAAAATAATGCAGGTGGAGTGGCTATTAGGTTTCTTTTTATAAATTTCGGTGCAGCACTTCAGTGGTTCAACTTTTACGAAAAAAGATGAACTAGTTCAGCTTTTTCCACATCTAAAAAAGTTCTGTACTACAAAATGTACTATTGAATACAACTTTTTTGGTAGTCCATTCTCATGCTTATTCAAGGAAACAAAGTATCTCCACTTTTTCTCGTACTTCTTTTGGAAAAGACGAAAATACTAAATGTTTTGGAATAACTAATACCGATTTTCCATCGTCATAGTATAATAGTATTATACTATTATATGTACTACGACGATAGAAAACCGAAGTTGATAGTATAATAGTATAAATATAATATTTTGTTATACTAGCTATCAAAAATATAAAAGGTAGCAAATTGTGTTTTTAACATTGTAAATTTATCTGACAGTGTATTATTTTGACAATTCATTAAATTACCATTCGATTTTTTTTTTTGTTTTTTTTTTTTTGTGGTATCTGCATAGTCCATACATTTTATTAATTTTTTAAAAACACAACTAATGCGTATGCTTGGTTATTTTTAATTGTTTTTTTATTATGAATAGACGTTAAAATTTTCAAAATAAGAATTATACCTATGTTCACATAAAAAAAACTATAATTGGTGCTAACTTCATCGCGTGCGATGGAAAACCGACAAGGAATAATAGTATTATAGTATTATACTACTATGCTATTATACTATTGACGATGGAAAATGGGTATAAGTAGCTAAATGATTATTCGAAATGTTGGCTATTCTCTCGCAAACAGATTTGACATCTATTATCACAGACTGTGCGGCGGCTTGATATTCTTCTGCTTTAATCTGGAATAACATTCTAAACTCGTCACGTAAATCATTATCAGTATTTTTTTGGAATGTTATACACATATAATGTGATGTTATGCTCTAATTAAGTTTTATAAAGAATTTTATTAAAAATTATTTAATACATAGTTTGTTACTGTCAAAATATAAAATAATGTCGAATTATTTTCGTTTTTTCAAATCAATGTAAATTTTGTGGTGCGATAAGTACACGAAACAAATTGATGTTTGTTTTGTCGTTACTAACAACAACAAAAATAGCAACTTCAATTTTTTTTGTCAAAGTTGTAAATATACGAGTTTTTTGTGTCTTGATTTTAAATCATTTTAACTGTTGTTTAATTATTTTAATCGTTTAAATAAAGTTTTCAATATAAACAGTTTGTTGTGCTTAATTATTTTAATTGAATTAAATAAAGTTGTCGATATAAACAGTATTTTCCGTCTCGATTTTTATTATCCTTTTGTTTGTTTGTTGTGTTTCATTATTTTAATCTTATTAAAAAAATTTTTCAATATAAACAGTTGTTAAAAACTCGACAACTTTGACCACTTTGAAAATTTTGACAACTAAAAATTGACGTTTCTAATTTGTTGTTGGATTTGATTTATGAAAAAATGTACATTTCGTAAAATTGATGTACGAGGGTGAATCAAAATGTCTTGCAATATCATATGAAAAAAAAGAGTGAGTGAGACAACTATATATTTTTTTTAAAAAAATTTTGTCGCGGTGAAACTTATAGAAACAAAATTCGATGTAAATTTTACAGTTCGTTTGTTTTCTTCAATTCAGTTGAAAAAAATTCAAAAGGAATGAAATTGAATATCGTGCCGTTATTGAATTTTTCTGTAAAGATGGACGCAATGCAATTTATATATTCAATTACATATCAAAAGTTTACGGCGAATTTACACCATCATATTCCACAGTAACAAATGGGTAAAATTGTTCAAAAGTGGTCGGGAGTCATTAGAAGACGACAACCGCCCGGGTCGTCCCGCAGATGCTATTAGCCATGAAAACATACTTTTGGCAGAATCAATTGTATTAGAGGACCGCCGTATTTCTATTTCGCAGTTAGCGTGGAGACTTTCCCTTTCATATGGTACCACTTATACCATATTACATGACCACCGTCACATGTCAAAAGTAAGTGCGCGATGGGTTCCCCGTTTGTTGACTGCACAACAAAAAAAAATTCGTGTTCAAACTTCAAAGGCGATTTTAGAAATGTATGAAGAAGATCCAGAAAACTTCTTGGATAACATAATAACAGGCGATGAAACATGGATTCATCATTGGGATCCGGAATCCAAACAAGAATCGATGCAATGGATTAAACGTGGTGAACCACCACCAAAGAAATTCAAAACTCAACCATCTGCTGGTAAGGTTTTGGGCAATAATTTTTTGGGATGCTGAAGGGATATTGATGATTGATTATATGCCACCGAAAACCACAATCACAGGCATCTGTTACGTAAAGGTTTTGCGAAAATTGAAAAAAGCGATCCGGGAAAAACGGCCAAAGAAAGTTAGAAAAAAAAACCTTACTTATTCACGACAATGCACCAGTGCACAAGGCAAAAGTTGCTCAAGCTGCATTGGCTTCGTAGAAATTCCGCATCCACCATACAGTCCAGACTTGACACCCAGTGACTACTTTCTGTTTCCCAATTTGAAAAAAAAAATTAAGGGGCCGGAAATTTTCCAATGATTCTGAAGTACAGTCTGTTGTAAATGAATATTTTATGGAGCAAAAGAAAACTTTTTTTTAGAGGGCTTAGACGAGTTAATTGATCGATGTAACAAATGTATAAACCTTAAAGGAGATTACGTCGAAAAATAAAAATATTGCTGTCTCACTCACTCTTTTTTTTCATATGATATTGCAAGACATTTTGATTCGCCCTCGTACATCGAAAAAACATTGATGTTTTTTGACGAAAAGAACATGATTTTCGATGTACATCAATTTTTTTTGATGTTTTTTGGCGAAAAGAATTTGACATAAGTATGTTAAATCAATTCGAGAATTTTATCGTTTTTTTGTTTCCTTCTTTTAGGATATCTATTAATTTACTATTTTGTAATAAGTTGTATTTAGCTCTTATATGGTTATATTTTTTACATTTTTCGATATGTTGATTGTCCTCTATTATGTTGCGTAAGTGCTTTTAAATTTCTTATTTTTGGCGTGTCCTGCTCGTAATCTATTTATTAGCCTGATGTTGTAGGAGTTTAAATTCGATTTGTAATACCATGGTTTTGTTTGGGGGAGTTGTTGATTTATTTGTTGTAATTTCCCACTGCGATGGTCCAGTTCTTCTGGAGTAGCACAAGTTTATCATTATACCATGGCTCACGAAATTGCGGTTTATCTTTTACCTTCGGAACAAACATTTCGATGCCAGCCATGATGCTTTTGCTCGCATAACTTACATAATTTGCTAAAACGTATAGAGAATAATTTATTTGGTTTAAAAATATATAACGTGTCTACACTAAGCAATTCCACTGATATTTTATATCAGCTATTTTATGTTTGTATATGTTTTTTTTTCAATGTATGTATTGACAAATATCTATCCAAAAAATATCATAGCTGGGCATTTCACTATCATAATATAATATCTTCAAATGTCAAACAAAATTGTTTCAATGCTATGAAAAAATTAGCTGTCTTTTAAACACTTGCCAGTTGTGGTTAGGTTAAAAATAATATGTCAAAGTAATTTTTTCAGAAAATTGTACAATATGGAGAACTACCACCTCGTCCAAAAACTTCATTTCCTTGTACAAATACCAAGATTTTCTATCGTCAACAATAGCGCTTCCAGATTTTTTTTACTCTGCTGTAATTTTTTATTTTGTACATATTGATTTCGAAGATTCCTTATTTTTCTTCTAACATCTTCAACATTTACGGCCATTTCGTCCGCTATATTTTGTAAAATAGAATTTTTTATGTCGACCCGTTTGTAATTTTTATGGGTTATCTTCCATAATATTTCATTTTTTCGGTACAAATCGATTAATCGCATTTTACTTTCCGTATTAAAAGACATTTTGTCAGCATGAGAGAAAATTTCAAATGGCAAAACAAAACAACTTTTTTATGACATTTCGTAATATTTTACTAATATATTTTCGTGAAATAGCCTCCTGATATATTGCTAATAGTTTCAAAATGCGTATAACATACACACAAATACATTGATAAAATTTATATCATGTTCATGATATAAAATATCAGTGGAATTGCATAGTAGTGTAGACAGCGGGTTATTCTATCTAAAATCTTCCGGCGCTTGCTTACTATTTTCAGTTTAAAAATTCAAAAAATATTTAATCTGTTTACAAAAATTAAAATTTAATTTCTTTATCTAGAAAATAGGGAGTCCAATCAAATTCTGAATGTTTTATCGAAAATAATTAAACTATATGTATTTTTTTTTCGTTTTCATGTGGGTTTGGCGCTTATACTATTTAACAATTTGAATACCACGGATTTTTCCATAAATATCGGAAAAATACTTTGTATCAAAATCAATTTTGAAGTATTCTTTTTGGTTTACTTTGTATAATTGCGTCTTTACTGCGCAAATGTATTCGCAAAAAAGTTTATTAAGAGAAGCGCGACGGCGTTTTTAAAAATATTAAATAATAATATTAAATTGTTTATTGTAGATCTTGTTTATAGGTCTTAAATTATTTAGTTGTTAATTTTAATTCCATTTTTTTTTTCTTTTTCTCTTTTGGGTTGCCTACCATTACAAAAAATAAAATAAATATTTAGATACCAAATACAGTAAGTGAAAGTGATAAGGAAAGTGATAGTGAGCATGAAAGTATGTCGGATAAGGATAGCGACAGCGGTACAAGTACATCACAAGGCAATAAAAAAACATCAAATGGTTCGCGGCGAGAATCGAACTTAGCTGATAGCAAAGAACCACGCAAGAGAGGAAGGAGGCCGAAAACTTCTACATCCAAAGATGACACCGGGTAAAAAATTTTAAAGTTTGAAGTTACTTAGTGATTAAATCAACATAATATTACTTTATAAACTTACAGCAGCAGTAAAAAGAAACAAAAAGAAGAACCTCCTTTGAAAGATCCTTTTCGTAAACCCCCGATATCTCAATTAAAGAAAACAGGGGATTCTTTTTTACAAGACGGACCCTGTTTTGAAGTTGCGCCAAAATTAGCCAAATGTCGTGAATGTCGTTGGACACCAAATCAACGTTCGAAAAATACACCAAATATATTTTGTCGATTTTACGCGTTCCGTAGATTACGATACACTAAAAACGGCCAGTTAGCGATAGCTGGTTTCTCAGACCCACACAAAGATCCTACAGAAGAAGACTTAAAATTGTGGATGCCCGATCACCAGAATCCACCAATTGATTTAGATTTACAAATGTCGAGGTTTTTGTTGGCTCAAGTTGGTGATCAATTTTGTGATTTATTACAACAAGAGAAGGAAGCCATGTCAGAGCATCTCAGTGATGGTAAACTTGCAAAATTAGGCATTGCTACAAGAGAATTATTATTTTTTTATTCTAGACAAAACTATTGCTTGGAAGCGAGTTGTTCAAGGTGTCCGAGAAATGTGTGATGTTTGTGAAACTACACTGTTCAACTACCATTGGGCTTGCGGAAAATGTGGTTTTGTTGTATGTTTAGATTGTTATAAGGTAAAAATTTAATAGTGTCGATAAGTATCTTTATTTAATTCATTGTTTAACCGGTTCTTTTTATACTTTAGGATCGTAAGAATGGTTCGGTGAAAATATGGGGCGAACAGGGAAAGGATCGTGACGAGTGTTCTTGGCTGTTGTGTACAAATCGATCATCTCATGAACAAGAAAAATTGATGCTTACTCAGATTATCGCCGGTGATAGTTTACAAGTATTAGGTCGTCGTACACACGAAACTCGTGCTTTATGGGATATTTCACAATATTGTGGCTGCGGTTTAAGTATGGAACAACCACCAAAAGCAACAAATGGAATTTCTAAAGAATTGATAAAGAATCTTATAAAAAGTGAGTCTTTGAATGGAATTACTGCTAAGGAGGGAAACGATCGACTACAGAATGGAAAATCGAATGAAACTAGTGAATCAGCACTTTCATGGCTTGCAGATGTTGCGTTACAACAAAATAATAAAAAAAATAATGGTACAAGCAACAGTGAAGAAGATGAAGATGAGGAGGACGATGAAGATGATTTTGATACAGATGATAATGATGATTTGACTAAACAAAGAAGTTCAACATTACGTGAATTACTGATTCGGCCATCATCGGGTGGCAGCAGTAATATTAAACCAAATGGTAGCCGTGCTTGTTCACCAAATAAAAACAGCAATCCTAATCTTAAAAAGTCAAAACTGGACTCTTTAGATGAAGTAATATCGAGTGTTATTGAAAATTCGAAAAAGGAAGAAAAATGTAAACATATAAATTTTGAAGATAATCTTAAAAATGATTTTGATGATCAATCAGGGTTGTCGCCTCGAGCTGCTAGGCAAATGACTGATGACCATAAAATGGAATTAAAACATTTTATTTGTAAACAGAGGAAATTTAAGCATCAGTTACCAATACGAATTATGACGATGGTAAAATCATCGAGTATGTATCCTAACGTTCCACACACTTGGTTGTGTGACGGAAAACTGTTACGTCTTCTAGATCCAATTAATCCGGGGAACTATCAAATATTTCAGGATCAATGGAAACGAGGTCAACCTATTTTAGTGTCAGAAGTTACTAAAAATTTGAATATTGAACTTTGGCATCCTGACTCCTTTGCAAAAGATTTTGGTGATGGTAAAAATGATTTAATTAATTGTATGAATGGAAATTTATTGCCGAATCAGTCAATGAAAAGATTCTGGGAAGGTTTTGAAAATATAACAAAACGCCTGAAGGATGATAAAGGAAATCCTATGTTACTAAAATTAAAAGATTGGCCACCAGGTGAAGATTTTGCTGAAATTTTACCAACCCGATTTAATGATTTAATGAAATGTCTCCCTTTGGGTGATTACACTCAACGCAATGGAAGACTTAATTTAGCATCTCGTCTACCTGACTGTTTTGTTCGACCTGATTTAGGGCCAAAAATGTACAATGCTTATGGTTCAGCGTTATACGCAAATAAGGGAACAACTAACTTACATTTAGATATATCAGATGCTGTTAACGTAATGGTTTATATAGGAATACCTAAAGATGGTCCTGATGAAAACTATCTAAAGACAGAAGCATATAAGGCAATTGATGAAGCTGGTTGTGATATCTTAATGAGACGACGAGTCCGTGACAAAGGTGAAACACCTGGTGCAATATGGCATATTTATGCTGCTAAAGATGCCGATAAAATTCGTGATTTACTAAACAAAGTTGCGATTGAGCGCGGGGAACGCTTGGAACCAAATCATGATCCCATTCACGATCAAAGTTGGTATTTGGATGGCCCTTTAAGAGAACGTTTATATCGGGAATATGGAGTTGAGGGATATCCAATTGCACAATGTTTAGGTGATGCTGTGTTTATTCCCGCTGGTGCGCCTCATCAAGTTAGAAATCTTCATAATTGTATTAAAGTTGCGGAAGATTTTGTATCTCCTGAAAATGTTTACCATTGTTTCCATTTAACACATGAATTCCGAGAATTATCTGATACACATTCAAACCATGAAGATAAACTGCAAATCAAAAATATCATTTATCATGCTGTCAAAGATGCTTTAGCTTGTTTGTCGCATTTGCTTGGACAGCACATTGCTGAAAGTCAAACAATGGATGTCACTTCAACTACGTCAATAATTAATCAAACAAAAATTAAACTCGAACATAAAACTGACGAAGAAAATGATGTGTGATTTATAAAAATGTTGTGGAAATCGGAATTTTTGTCTTACAATTAATAAATAAAATTTAAAAGGAAGTTTTCATACTTATATACATATATTAAACATTTTATATATATCGCCTTTCAGATATGTATACCAAATTTTCTTTAAAAAGTATTTTTTAGATTGATTATTACTATTAAAAATTAAACACTTTCATTTTTATATTCTTTATTGTTATTGACCATTCGTTTGAAAAAGTAACTAAACATCGCCCCTTTGAGTCATTTCGGTTTCGTTATTGTTGCTAGTTGTTTAGTTAAGAGTAAAATTCTAAATACTTAATTTCTATAGTAAACCCTCGATTATGTCATTTATCTTTAAAAAAGGACTTAACGAGTAGTGAAATTTTTTGTTCAGAGTTGTCAGGATCTGAAAGGCGGGTGCATTATTCTGGGACACTCTGTATGTATATAATATACATATACACTAATATGTATATGTAAAATTTTACTTATTTAAATTAATTTAAAAAAGCTTTGTGATATATTTTGTGTCCATTTAGAAAATAAAATATATTAATAACTAAAATCAAATAATAAATTAATTTAAAGTTACTTACAATATTGAATTACAACAATTTTGTAATACGTTAGAGGCCTAAATAATTTTTTATTTGAGTTTCGCAAAAAGGAAAGTAATTGCTCATATACTACTAAAGAGTATTGCAAAATAATTGTACAATTATTTTTGTTTACTAAATTTCATTACAACGATTTTTTTTTCACTGCAATGAAATTACATCATATACAATTCTAATTTCATGTTTGAAGGAAAATCAGAGGCAAATTTTTGCTGTTTTAATAGAAACAAAATAAAACGGCTCATTTTAAAAACTAATACTAATTTTTAAGTTATCCATTTAGTTTCCTATAAATAAATATTTTTAGTTATTCTCGAAAATTAATTTAATGTATATACTTATGAATTACAAAAAATAATTAAAAACCAGTGATTTTAGTTTGTAATATTTTTTACCGATTAAGGTTGGTGAAAACAAAAAAATAATTTTCCTATTAAAAAAAAAAAAATTCTATAAAAAAAATTTAATGTAATTATTAATTATATTATTATTACATTATTCATATTCTCTCGAAAATTTTAAAAATTAAGGAATACCTATAAAAAAAAGTATTTGTAAATGATAAGATTTAATTTAAAATCATAAAATTAATAATTATATAAATCATTAATTTTTCCATTGTGTGAAAGAGAAACAAATATATTTTATTATATATGTTGCACGCAACTGAGTGAAAGGGACAAATATGATAATAAAATGTAAAAAATGTTATTTTTTAAATTTTTATCGGCTGAATTTTTATAATTTAAATTTTTATTTTTATTTTAATCTGTAAAAATATCAAATTAAAAACAAAAAGTAAATTTAATAAATTTTTTAACTGTTTTATGTCTCGGTGTGGACCTTTCTTTTCTATGAGCAATGAGCTGGAGGATATTTCGGCCCCATTTATTACAGACAATTAGTTAAACCAGGGGGCCTATTATGAAATTTTTCGATTTCGGATTTCTACGATATCGAAAAAATTCGTCCTATTATGAAATAAAAAAAGGAAATTCGTATCGGATTTTTTCGAACGTACATGGCAAAATTCGACTGCTATTTAGTTGACGGATTTTGTAAAATTTATGGTATTTTGTGTTTTTGTGGAAAATACGTTTTTGTAAATGATTTATTCAATTTTAATACCCCTATTATGGTTCTCACCTCACCTCACCAAACGTCAAAAATGTGACTTGAAGTCACCGCCTTGAAATTTTGGTATTATCGTTCTCGCGGTGAGTCAAGGTGAGGTGAGTACAATGTCAAAAATCCTCACCTACAATTTTTTGGTGAGTTCATGGTTTTTTTGTTTTTTTTGTAACAAAACTATAAATAAAAATGGAAGGAAAGAGCACTTAAGTTTTTTTTTTGCAGATATATAATTTTTTATGGTTTTGCATGGAATTAATTTATAATATGGTGTAACGTAATATAATTATAAAAAAAATTATTATGTTGTCCGGAAGGGCGAATGGGTCAGATTTATTTCCCAGAGAATTTCTAGTTTTAGTAATTTGGTACCTTGCTCCTCTTCAATTTCGCCATCAAAAAAATCTACGCTGGTTATCATATTAACTATGATATAATTATTTAATTTAACTGCAATTAAATGTTTACAATTAAACACACCCAAACCTATTTAATTATTTATTTATATAAAACGCAGAAAAATTAAGTTCTATACGCACAAAACCTTTACGTAAAACGTCAGAAATTTTCAAAATCCAATAATATCAACTTGATAATAAAGAAACAGATCAAATGACGCGCAGCGCCGCATACATACTCTCACCAAAAAAGAGGTGAGAATCATAATACCAAAATATGAGTCGCACGACTCAGAGTGGTGAGGTGAGGTGAGGTGAGCTGCTTGGTGAGGTGAGAACCATAATAGGGGTATAAATAAACTAAATATTATTTATAATATTGTAATATTTATAATTATAAATAATATTACAAATTCGATTTTCCAAGTTTCATAATAGGGTAAATCCGCGGCGTATCGAATTTTTTCGATATCGTAAAAATCCGAAATCGAAAAATTTCGTAATAGACCCCAGATCTTGTCGAAATCTATTTAGTCTAACTGTAAATATAGTTCGCCAGACACGCCCATTATTTTCGTCGCAACTAACACCCCTAATCCCTTAGTCGTGTCACTTGTACCGACAGTCAAATTTTGATATTCTCTTAGTCGATCGAGGCGAGAATCGTCGTTTTGAAGTGATAAAAATCCTTTTACGTCGCTCAATCGACTAAGAGAATACCAATTTAAAGTTGAAGTGACACGTCGAATGAAGTAACACGACCAAGGGAATAGGGTATAATTTCTTCAAAACTAATATTGATTTTGATTAATTACTGAAAATCAAATTCAGTGTCCGCCACAACGTCTTAAAGGTCGCTGCATGAAATATGTCAGTTGAGCTCGTCAAGAAAATTACAACTTAACAGAGTTAAAGGTACGTTATCGGGCGACACTGAAACTGCAATTGCAATATTTTTTTTATTTTTTCACACTACAGTAAATATTTATATCTTTTCTCCTGTCATTTCAGACGACGTGACTTCAGTCACATCACGTCGCTTGAAAGTTTATCACCCCAATTCTCATAGTCGTATCACGTCATTTTTCATGACTATAGTCACATCACATCAATTTTGCGATTCTCTTAGTCGTTTGTTACGACTAAAGTCACATTATACGACAGATGTCACTTCATTTTTGCAAGTGACAGGCGAATACAACAAAATGGAAAGACGCAATTATTTTATTTTATATATTTTAAAATATTGTTTTTTGAATAATTTTGTGCACTGTTTTTAATATGTTATTGTTTAAAATAATAAGATTGTTGTTATAAAACGATTTTATTTCTAATTTGCCTAATATATTTCAAGTTGCAGTCGTGTCACTTGGTTCGCCTTCAAGAATAGTAATTTTCAAGTGATGTGATACGACTATAGTCACATCACATGAAATGATACGACTATGGGAATTGGGGTGTATATTCATGAAGTCGGTTCAAGTGACACGATTGTAACTATAAAGATGTCGGCCAAATTACAAATAAAATCGTTTTAGAACAAAAAAGGATTAAACTATACAACAACTTATTTAAGCAAGTGAACAAAATTACGCATTTAAAAAAAATATTAGGACGACAATGTTTCCCTTCCCTTTTGTTGTAGTCGCCTGTCACTTACAAAATTCAAGTGACATCTGTCATATAAAGAGACTTTAGGTGTAACAAACGACTAATAAAGAGAGAACCAGCCAACATTTAAGACATTTAACGTAACAGTGCGGTATATGGAGTTTACATGTTACTGTCCAGCGAACCTTTAAGAAATGTTCGTTCAGTTTCGTTAAATTGAAGTGTCAACTTAACAGAGCGAAAATTATCGCGCAAAACTGAAGGAAATGTCAAAAATCCAAATTGCCCTTTGTGCAAATCTTCTTGTGGGAGCTCATTGTACATTTTAAGCATAAATTCAAAATTATTTATTTAGGTTCATGTAGGTAAATTGAAAACCGAATTATTAAAGACTTTATAAATTGTAACATCAAATTATTTATTTTCAAATTTATTTATTTTCGCTTTTTTTCTTACGCCACAAGATCTGTATCTTTTATTATTTATGTTTATGTCCTTTAAGAATTTTAGGGTTTTTTAATAATTGAAATAACTTTCGGAGTTCCTCCAATTCCATCGCCAATTCTAAATTCTACACCAATTTTTAAAAATATTAATACGAGCTACCGTCACCATCAAAGCAATTGACAAGTTGTGTTACAGTTTCGCTAGCCAATCTGTCAAATTTTCTGTAAGAAAAAACTTTCGTTAAATTCTGTTAAATGTCTTAAATGTTCGCTGGTTGGCTCAAGGCTGGAAACACACCGAATTAGACAAAACGTTTTTGCTTCGAGTAGGCAAGACGATTTCTCTAAACATAGTGCACATTCAATCAGACAAATTGTTTTTAGTCAAATTGTCTTGTGTTGCTTTATAGGTTGGTGTGAATTGATTTCATAGAATACAAAATGTCGTCGGAGTCAGAGGATTGATTTTGTATTATATGGTTATTATTTTATATATAAATATGATAAACTAACCCTAAAGATTCGGCAGTATGTATAATGTAGGTATATATATATTGTAAGTAGGTATATTGTATTTTAATACAAGTTTTTTTGAACCACAAAAATCCTTATTAATTTGATTTTTAAAACAGCAATCATGAAACGACTTCAAACACTTTCTTTTTTTGATTCAATCAGTTTTGTGTTGTGTTGCTTTGATTTGTGTCAGTGTGAATTAACACATTGATTTATGGAGTATGAACACCTTCAATCATGTTTCATTAGTCAAATTTGACTTAACACAATTTTGCTTTATTATGTGAGAATGGACTCATAAAGCACAGTACAATGTTTGCCGTTCTATGTTTTATGAAACAAAATGTTTAACGTAAAATTGTTTTGCCTGATTCAGTGTGCATAGCGCTATACAATCGTATGCATTTTGGCCGCAAGTCGCTTTAAGACAAGAAAAAAACGTTTTGTCTAATTCGGTGTGTTTCCAGCCTAAGAGAATAGGAAAATTGATGTGACGTGACTATAGTCGTGAAAAATGACGTGATACGACTATTGAGGTGTATATTTTTTTAAAAACATTTTCATGTAAAGCAAACTACTGCCAGTGGCCCTATTCTGGCTATTCCCTGGGAATTGGGAAAAATATTTCAATAATTCCTAATTTGTTATTCCCTAATTCCCAAAAGTGTATTCTGGGGGCCTATTCTCGAATTTCACATCCATTTTCCACATGTGGACATCTGTCAAAGTTGTCAAAAAATGGTTCGAAAATTGTAATTCGTATATAAAACACATGCGGCATTGACATTTTCCTATATGGGGAATTTTTCAACATGCTTATACCCATTCGGAAATATTCCCTTAGTACCGAAAAAATTCAATATGTATGAATTTTGACAGATGTCCACATGTGGAAAATGGATGTGGAATTCGAGAATAGGCCCCCTGGGGGTCTATTATGAAATTTTTCGATTACGGATTTTTACGATATCGAAAAAATTCGTCCTATTATCAAACAAAAAAGGAAATTCATATCGGATTTTTTAGTTGGCGGATTTTGTAAAATTTATGATATTTTGTGTTTTTGTGGAAAATACGTTTTTGTAAATGATTTATTCAATTTTAAATAAATTAAATATTATTTATAATATTTAATATTTATAATAATAAATAATATTACAAATTCGATTTTCCAAGTTTCATAATAGGTAGGGTAAATCCGCGGCGTATCGAATTTTTTCGATATCGTAAAAATCCGAAACCGAAAAGTTTCGTAATAGACCCCCTGTCGTAATTGGGAATCGTCCAATGGGGAAAAACACTTTCAAATTTTGCAGCCGCCATTATTTAAAAATTTAATTTCTACATACAAAATAAAAACTTTACCGACACCAAATAAAATAAAATAATGAAAATACACGAAACAACCAGTTTCTTCTAATTCCCAAAAAAAAGTTTGGGAAAAATAAACGTCAAAACTTACATAAAATGGAATTATTTTTTCCCTACATTAAAAATTTCCAATCGCCAGAATACACTTGGAAAAATAATTCCAAACTGATAGAATACTGTCAAAATACTTCAATTCCCAGGGAATAGCCAGAATAGGGCCACGGAGTAGATTCTGATGAAATGACGTTTTATCGTGACATTTTGTTATTAGTACAAAATATTGTCACAGAAAATTTGCGATTCTAATGAAAGGAGTTTTGATTATGATATGACATTACCAGCAGTTGGATTTCTAGTTTATCGCAGTTATATTTTTAGATTAATTTTAACGACATTTCTAATTTTGTATCAAGTGGTTGTGTTTTGTGTTGTTTTAAACAAAAATTAAAACTTTAATTAATTATAATTATTTTAAAAAATGATTAATTATAAAATTTTATTTATTATTGTTTTTTTTTAATGGGTGTGTACCTGTTAAACAGAACGTTAAGACGAATTCAAAGAAAGTAAGTACTGGTAATGTGGTATTTATCTTCTTTTAAATAAATACACCTTTTTATTTATATTTTAAATTATTTATTTCAATTTATATTAAATGTGACATTCATCACGTAATCATAGAACCACAATGAATGTGTGTTTTCTGTTTTGCTCACTCTACCCAGAATGTTCTTTTTAATACTAATGACTACGTTTATGTGGGTATTTTAGTTTGTAGTGAGGGCATATTTAAACACTATAGTTACGTTTTTGCCTTGACAATTAAGGTTCGTATCACTGGATTGTGAATAATACAAAATCAATTTAATTAATTTATTTAGCACGAAATTTATTACAACACAGTTTATCAATAAAAATTCACAAAATCACTTCATATAAATTATTCTCAAATTTTACTGATCACTTTTACTTTTTATTTTACACTAAAACACTTTTTAAATCACTTTTTAATTTCTTTTAATCTTTACACTATCGCTTACCAAATATTACTAATCCAATTCGACTTCGCTCGCCTTTTTATATACACAAACCAAACTTCTAGAAAGCTCATGATTTTTCAAGTTAGAGTAGTGTAGAAAACTTTTATCATGGAAAATTCCATTTTAGTACAGTTTAACATTGAGCTATTAATTTAACTTATTCTATTTTACACTAGGTGTCACCGTTACAGTACCATTGTTCACTTATATGTTTTATGTGTTTTATAAATAATGTGACGGTGACACCTAGTGTGTAATAGAATAAGTTAAATTAATAGCTCAATGTCTAACTGTACTAAAATGGAATTTTCCATGATAAAAATTGTTCTAAATGTTTCTACGCTATTCTAACTGGAAAAGTCATGAGCTCTCTAGAAGTTTGGTTTGTGTATATAAAAAGGCGAACGAGATCGAATTGGATTAGTAGTATTTGGAAAGCGACAGTGTGAAGATTAAAAAGGAATTAAAAAGTGATTTAAAAAGTGTTTTGGTGGAAATAAAAATTATAAGTGGACAGTAAAATTTGAGAATAATTTATATAAAGTGATTTTGTGAATTTTTATTAATAAACTGTGTTGTAATAATTTGTGTGGTAAATAAATAAAATTGATTTTGTTTTATTCACAATCCAGTGATACGAACCTTGATTGACAAGGCAAAAACGTAACAATATTGTTATGGTGACACTTTGGGTATAATATAATAAGTTAAATTAATAGCTCAAAGTTTTACTGTACTAAAATGTTTCTACACTATTCTTACTCGACAAGTCATGAAATTTCTAGAAGTTTGGTTTGTGTATATAAAAAGACAAACGAACTCGAATTGGATTATTAGTATTTGGTAAGTGATATTGTGAAGATTAAAAAGTGATTTAAATAGTGTTTTAGTGTTTTTTTTTCCTCTATTTAATATTACAACTGATTTACAAATCATTTAGTAATTTATCTTTCTTAAATGTAGATTCACATTTGACGGGCAGTAGCCCAATGGTTACTCCCGTTTGAATTTACATAGTAATTATTTTTCTCTATCCTAATTAAATACAACTGCCCAATTCCAAAGGTTTTTTCCTTTGAAGTCTTCTTACTGCATTGGTGGTATCCAACAAACTTCGTATGTCTGCATTTTGGTGCCGAGATATCCGCTGAATGTGTTTATTCGCATGATTTTGTATTTCTTCACTTACATATTCCATGTTTAAGTCCCTATGGAGGTTATCATTTCTATTGTATCATGGTGCGTTTACAGTGCCACGCAGCACTTTGTTTTGAAAACATTGAATCATTTGTACATTTGTCTTCTTGGTACAACCCCAAAGTTGAATACCGTAGGTCCATACTGGTTTAAGTATTTGCTGATATAATAGCAATTTGTTATGTATTGTAAGCTCAGAGTTTCTACCTATTAGCCAATACATTTTCCTATATTTAATGTTCAATTCTTCTTTTTTCTTTTTAACATACTCTTTCCATCTAAGCTTGCAATCGAGAGTCATGCCGAGGTATTTGGCTGTATTTGCATTTGGAACCGGCCTTGAATTAAGTTTCACTGGAATCCAGTTAACTTTCTGGTTTGTGAAGTTTACGTGAACCGATTTTGCTTCGTTTAGGCTAATGCGCCATTTATTTGTCCAACTACTCACTGTGTCGGTTGCTTTTTGAAGTTTGTTCGTTGCTTCTGATATACACTTTCCAGTCACCAGAATAGCTGTATCGTCTGAAAATGTTGCTATGGTGGCACCTTCTGTATTTGGCATATCTCTGGTGTACAGGATGTACAATGTAGGACCCAGTACGCTACCCTGTGGTATGCCTGCTGATATTCTCTTTAGTTCAGAGTACTCTCGGTTATATTTTACACGGAAATGTCGGTCTGCGATATAAGATTTAAGAATTTGATAGAATTGCTTTGGTAGATCTCGATGCAATTTAAATTCAAGTCCTTGGTGCCAAACTTTGTCGAAAGCTTGTGCTACATCTAAGAAGATGCTGGAGCATATCTTCTTATTCTCAAGTGAGTCTTCGATTATATCCGTTATTCTGTGAACTTATTCTATCGTAGAGTGATTTTCTCTAAATCCAAATTGGTGTGGTGGAATCAAATTGCTCTCTTCTATTATTGGCTTGAGTCTCTTGAGCAGTAATTTTTCAAATAATTTTGAAATTAGAGGAAGTAGTGAAATCGGTCTGTACGACTTTTTATCGTTCGCTGGTTTGCCTGGTTTGGGGATCATAATAACTTCAGCAACCTTCCGTTCCCGTGGGACATATTTTAGTCTGAAGACAGCATTGATAATTTGAACCAATTTTCGTAGTCCCTTCTCGGGAATGGCTTTTACGACTTGTCCAGTAATTAAATCATATCCTGGAGCTTTTTTTGCGTTCAAATTACACTTGATCTCATTTTTTAATTCCTGTAATGTTACTCATCGAATATTACATTCATCAATTTTGCTAATTGTTATTATGTTTTCATCTGCTGTTTGCCTAGGTAACGGTTGAAAGGTGTCTTCCAAGTGAGCTGCAAATAGAATAGCTTTTTGCTTGTCGCTTTTGGCCCAGGTTCCTTCCCCATTTTTAATAGGCGGCACATGCGTTTTGGTTCTTTTTAATCCCTTTGTTGCTTTCCAAAGAGAGTAATCAGTATCTTTATGTTCGGTGAGACCATTTAAGTACTTGTTAATAGTTTCATTCTTAATTTCTTTTATAAGTTGTTTTAGTTTATTGCATAGAAAATTGAGGATTTTTTTGTTTTCCGGGGCGAGTGTCCTTTGCCAGGTTTTTCTTGCCTTTCGTTTCTCTCTAACTAACTCCCTGACCTCAATAGGATAATTTAGGTTCCTACGGGATTCGGTGTGACTAGGAGGAGAACTTTCCCATGCTGCTTGTTGAATAGTACTGTTAAATACCTCTAGTTCGTCTTCCAACTGTACCGGTGTTTTAATCGGCACTCGTAGATTTATTTGCATTTCAATTAGTTCTTGAAATAGGTCCCAGTTAGTTCTATTATTTGTTAAATTAGGCAGGTTATCCTTATTAATTATCATTGTGCTGAGTGTCATGATAACAGGTGTATGATCGGAATATATCCCTTCGCTGTTTTCGATGCACATGTAATCCTCGAAGATCCCTTTCGTTACATAGAAATCAATGAGATCTAGTATTTTATTTATATCAGCAGGCCAATATGTTGGTTTACCTCTAGAGTGGAACTCGCAGTTATTTATTCGTCCGGCTTCGAATAGCTCTTTACCTTTATGGGTTGTAAGTCTTGATCCCCAATAGGTGTTTTTTGCATTAAAGTCACCACCAATAATAAAATTGGATCCTAGTGATCTAAAGAGTCTATTATAATCTTCTTTGTTTAGATTATAGCGTGGAGGGCAGTAGATAGGGGAAATACTGTATTCATTATTATTGTTAGTTTCAACTTTTATGGTTTTAACTTGCATACTTTCTTCTTCTATACTAGGTTCTTCATAGTGGTTGAGATTCTTTTTCACTATTACTGTTGATCCTCCTCTGGGTTTTCCTCCTGGGTGAACAGCATGGTAACATTCATAATCACGTATTTTAATAAATGATGTTTTTGTCAAATGGCTCTCCGATATAAGGTAGATATCTATTTTTTCTAAATTTAGAAAAATGTCTAGCTCTGGAACATGTTGCGCTAGTCCGTTCGCGTTCCAGGTGACAATTCTTAATGATCTGCTCATTTTAGTATATGAGGGCTGTTGCCTCGTTCAAGGTTTGATGCATATCTAGACGCTTATATAAAGCTTCTAGACCACGTTCTTGCTTTGCTAGCCGTATATTTATGGCTTCTATGCTTCGACAAATTCTTTCAAGGGGGTTATCATTCGTAGCATTAGATGATTGCTGTACAATTTGTGAATAAGTTTTCCGCTCTGTACCTATACCTGGTGGTTTTGGCTCCGCTTGGGTTTTAGTTGGTTTCTCTTCTCTGATAACCCTAGGGTTTTGAGGAAACTGATGCATTTTGTTTCTTAGTCTTTGAAGTTCTTTGGCTACTGCACAGCCTCTATAATTTGCAGGATGGTGCCCTTAAATAACATTTTGCAGGGGTGTTTCTACTTTCTGTACACTCTTTCGCGTTGTGTTTTCCAGCACATTTTACGCATCTTGGCTCCCGTCTGCAATATTTTTGCGTGTGATTGAAACCTCGGCATTTTTTGCATTGAGGTATTAGCCTCGTGTTTTTCTTAAGCGGTTCTATTTTAACCCTCATATTGAGAATTGCTTTGATGTTGAAGATGTTTTCAACTTTCTCCTTTTTGTTAAACGTAAGCATGAAGAGTGGAAGCCCCCTTTTTTTGACTTGATTGTTCTCACCTCTCTCTCGTTTTAGGATGTTTACTGCATCTTCTATTTGCAGATCTCTTGCCTTTAGGTCCTCAATTATGTCCTCCTTCTTACACGTTGGATGAAGGCCTCTGGCCATAACCTTAATTGCGCGTTCGTTTTTATCTTCGTATGTGAACCATTCTTTACCTTCTGCATTGAGCTTTGTTGCTAGAGCTCTATATGTATCGGAATCTGGTGTATTGATTTTCCACACGTTATTGTTTAGTGACACTACTCTATATTCCTTAGCTGTCACTGATTTCATTATATATTGTATACTAGCAAATTCTGTTATGCCGATTACATTAATTGGCGGAGGAGCCTTTTCTTTCGGTACAACCTTTTGTTGGCGATTTTGTTGCTGTTGCTGGTGAGCTCGTTTGGTATTAGTATCACCAGTTACTAATACATTAGCTTGCGAATGATCTCCAACTTCAGGCGAGAATTCTGCTTTTCGTTTTTTGGTAGGTCTTTTCTTCCTTTTCAATACCCAATCTGTTTTTCTTATGAGATCCTCTTCATCAGTATGAAACTCATTGTTATAACTGGTGTGAGTACTTGTTTCATTATAACAAGTTAGCGGGTTTTCAGAAATCTCCATTGGTTTGGGCTTCTTTAATTCTACATTTTCTTTTTTTAGTTTTTCAATTTCGCTTCTTAGTTGGGTTAAAAGTACATATACTTCACTGAGTTTTCGACAGAGTTCAGCGTTTTCGTCTTTCTGCTGATTTGCAGAGTTAGTATGCTTGTTTGGTGATCTTAACAACATTGAACTTCTTTCGAATGGGTTTAGCAATGATTGGCTCACCCCATAATCCATTGAGCCAGCCTCGTAAGAGGGTGGATTAGCCAACTGGGTAGTTGGTTTACCACCTGGGGTATTGTTTCCTTTTTGCGTTGTACTCATTGCTTTAAAACTGGTTATGTATCAACTACCAACCTAACCAGTACAAGTTGGTAGTGGGTCATTGAAGAGAACATCATTTGCTACGTTCTCGGTAGTCGGTTATTCCGCTGTATCTCGGCTGATCTCGCTCGTATCTCGTGTTTTAGTGTGATATAAAAGTTATAAGTGATCGGTAAAATTGTGCAAAAATTATAAAAAGTGAATTTGTGAATTATAGTTAAATAAAATTGTGTTGTATTAATTCTTGTGTTAAATAAATAAATTCGTTGGTGATAAATTGAATTGATTTTGTTTTATTCACAATTCAATTTGCCTTGTCAATCAAGGTTCGAATCACTGGATTGTGAATAAAAACAAAACAATTCAATTTATTAGTAAAAATTAGTACAACACAATTTATTAAAGATAATTCACAAAATACGAAGGGAATAGTAGCTCTCACTCTAAAATCGCGTGCCAATGATAGAAGCCAAATAAAAGTTGAAGCATTAGTTATGGCTAAGTTATGTTCCAAGTTGCCTGCTCAGTCCTTTAGTGCAAAATTAAATAACTTAAACGTAATTATTAGCTGATCCTTATTTTAACAAAGCGCACGATATTAATGTAATTTTAGGTGTGCAGCACGTATTCAATGTACTACTTGATGGGAGAATTAGACAGCAAACAAGGTTGTAGCGCTAGAAACAATATTTGGTTGGGTCTTAGGAGGAGAACTGGAAGCAGAGGTGTTAGCGACGACATCCATCAACATCGGCCAAGTAGTAGAACAAGTCCAGCCAGAGCTAAGCAGAGTGGATGAAATGCTACAACAATTTTGGGAGATTGAAACTATCCCAAATGTAAAGCAGCTGACCGTGTAAGAAGAAACTTGCGAGAAATTATTCACCGAGACTTCATACCGAAATGCAGAAGGCAGATTTGTCGTAGAACTACCCATGAAACAAAATAAAGAACAGCTCGGCAAATCCTTAAGCTTAGCAGCAAGCCGGCAGCGGGCTATGGAAAGAAGGTTTCAAAAGGATCCGAAGTTTAAGAAATTTTACGTTCAGTTCATGGAAGAATACCATCAATTGGGTCACATGAAAGAGGTCAAAGATGACGAACTACAAACATTAAACTATTTACCGCACCATGGTATTGTTAAATCGTCAAACAGGATTCAAAAATTTAGAGAAGTATTTGATGCGTCTGCGAAAACTTCCAGCGGTGTCTCATTAAACGAGTTACTTGTGGTCGGTCCTACAGTGTCGCCAACGTTATACGCAATAATACGCTATGTGGAAAAAATGTATCGGCAGATCTTGGTAAAAGAAAAGTTCACGAAATACCAAGCAATTGCATGGAGAGTCAACGATAACGAGCCAATAAGATACTAAAAGTTAACTACCCTAACGTACGGCACTGCATCAGCTCCTTATCTAGCGACAAGGGTATTGAATGAGATAGCTGATATAAACTGCGATAAATTTCCAGCAGCTGCTGTTGCACTAAGCAAATGCACATAAATAGATGATCTTATGACCGATGCAGATACAGTGCAACAAGCGACAAAACTTAAAACTAATCTGGTTCACATCCTCGCTGAATCCAGAATGAAACTAAGAAAATGAATTTACAATCCAGACACATTTCTACAATTAAAGCCAGCAGAAGACAGAGCTGAATCCCTAAAAGATTTTACCCAAGACGGCATTACAGTTAAGGTGTTGGGACTGCAGTGGGATCCAAAATTAGATGTCTTTTCATATCAGGTTTGAATGGGTTCTCCAGGATTTACGAAAAGAAGATTGTTATCCGAGTGCAGTCAAATTTTTGACCCACTGGGATGGTTATCGCCGGTAATCATAAAGATTAAGATAATGTTTCAAAGCCTGTGGTTGACGGTAGTTGACGACGAATTACCGAAAGTTGTCAAATAAAATTGGCTACTTATCAGGGAGCAGTTGCAGCACTTAGGGCAGATTCATAGACATAGATGGTTGCAAACATCTGGTCAGTATGTTGAACTGCTTGGATTCTGGGATGCAAGCGAACAAGCTTACGCAGCTGTAATATATATGAGACACCAGATTAGCCCAGAACGATATACATAAATGCAATTTAGTAGCGGCAAAATCGAAGGTTGCTCCAGTTAAAAGAATTTCGGTAGCCAGATTGGAACTATGTGGAGCTCATCTTTTAACAAAACTGGTGAAATCATTAAAACGAATTCTTGAAGTCTACGTTTCAAAGATAATTTGTTGGACCGACTCAACTATAGTGTTGGATTGGTTATCGGATGTTCCAATATTATGGCAAACCTTTGTAGGGAACAGAACGTCTCAAAATTTAGAAGTGGTAAAACGAGATAATTGGCGACATATTCCTACAAAAGATAATCCAGCTGACTGCGCTTCACGCGGAATATATCCAACAGAATTAATCACATATAGATTATGGTGGAATTCACCCAAACGGTTAATGTATAATTCAGAAATTTGGCCAGAACAAAAAACCAACTATGAAACTTTCAGAAAAATCGTTCGAGTCGCAGCCATCGTGTAGCATTTTGTAAATAATGCACGTTAAAGGGAAGTGAAGCGCAGTGGACCGTTGACAGTATTAGAATTAGAAGAAGCTATCAAACTAATTTGTAAGCAGATACAAAGGGAACATATGCCTGAAGAAACCGCAGCAATCAAACAATCCGAGCCGGTGAAGGGATCACTAAAATATTTCAGCCCGTTGTAACGGCTTTGGTTTGGTCGTTTCCGCGCTGATCGAGAGAACAACAGAAATTGATGTTTCTACCCTGCTCATAGATTTATGGATTGTGTTTCTCCCAGTCTTGGAGGTGGTGAGGAAGTGAACGAGAAGAAGGAGGGGAAAAAATTGGAATATAAATTATAATTTGTTTGTAAGCGATCGGTAAATTTAAATAAAAAACGAAAAAAAAATTATGTTTTTGAGTAGAGAGTGTTTTATATGTTTCTATCTTTATTTATTTTATTAAGACACAATTACTTTTATTTAATTTACTTTTTATTTCTTATAATTCTTTACAAAGTCGATTACCACACACTCTGACACTTCTAACTCCTACAGGTATCTTGTGTCGCCCTCTACATCATGTTTACATGTACTCTTTTACTTCATATTAAAGATACGTTTACATTATACATATTCAATTAAACGTAAGTTCATATTATTACAACACCTCCCCTTTTTATTTCTTGTTCTTAAAATATTACTTTCAATAATTAAACAAAATTAATTCTATTATAATGTGTATGTATACCCAAATCAATGCGCATGTGCATGTCTTACTATTTATATACCTATACATACACCTCAATATAATATAAAATACTTCTAAATATATAAAAACTTAAAATAAATTCATTTATGCCCAAATTTCCTTTCCTTCCTGTTTTAATTCCTTACATATTCATTCAAATATTTAGGTGGTCTCGTAATTCGAAGAGCTCTTGTTACCCAATTTTCGTTGTTATTAGTATTCGTTAAATTATTTGACATATTTGTAACCGGCTGTGGAGCATTATCTGTTTCATTTACAGTCTTAATGTTGAATTGATTCCGTGAAGATTTTATATGCATTTGGTTTCTTCGTAGAATCCTATTGTTTTTATTTTTAATCATACATGACCGAGAAGAATCATGAATGTTTATTATTTTAGCTGGTTTCCACAATCCATCTTTTTTATAGACTACATTCTCACCAGGTAGAAATTGCCTACGAAACTTAGCAGTTTGATCATATTTTTTTTAAATTTTATTTTGCGTTTCGATTATCCGATTATGTACATTTAATTGTACTTGTGGTTTATACAACGAATTCTTCATTGGAACGATAGTCCTTGTTTGTCTACTCATCAGTAGTTGAGCTGGAGATGCTTTCAAGTCCGACACCGGATGATTACGGTATTCTAACAGAACATATGAAAATCTTTATTGTCATCCAATGCTTTCTTAAGCAACCCTTTTGCGATATGAACAGCCTTCTCGGCTTGCCCATTTGAACGAGGATAATGTGGACTTGATGTAGTTATTTTAAAGTCCCACTCTTTACTGAAATTTAAAATTTCCTTAGAAGAAAACGGCATATTATCTGCAATCATTTCCTTTGGTATGCCGTGGGTACAAAAAATATGTTTTAATTGTAATATTAATTCTGTCGAATGTTTTGCTTTTAATCCAATTACCTCAATCCACTTAGAAAAATAGTCCGTAACTACTAAATAATCTATACCTCCGTAAGTCATAATATCCGCACCTATTTTTTGAAAGGGAAATTCAGGTATACTGTGTGGAATAAGTGGTTCTTTAATATTTGAGCTAAAATATTTATCGCAAATTTTGCATTTCCTTAATTTATCCTCTGTGTCTCTATCCATGCCCGGCCAATATAATACTTGTCTTGCCTTATTTTTCGTCTTTGTAATACCTAAATGAGAATCATGTAGATAATCCAACATTTTTATCTGCAATACTTTAGGAACTACTAATCTATTTCCTATAAATACCAATCCATTCTCGCAATAAATGTCATTTTTAAATTTATGAAAAATTCTGATATTCTCTGGTATTCATATTATAAATATATGCATTATATTCTGTAGCTGTAAGTCTTTCCCTGTGTGTTCCTTAAATTCATGTTGTCGTTCGTCAGTAACGTTAATAGAATGATCCATTTCGTTAAATTCTGTAAATTCCGATGCTGGTTCATCTTTCATATAAGATCTCGATAGATGATCCGCGATATGAAGATCTTTCCCAGGGACATACCATATACTACTTTTAAATTATATTTCAACAATTTAATTTTCATTCTTTGTAGTCGCGACCAATTTACCTTGCATATTTCATTCTTAAATATACTAACCAAGGGTTTATAATCTGTATTAATTTCAACTTGTTTACCATAAATGTAATCATGGAATTTTATACACGCGTACAGTATGGCCAACAATTCTTTTTCAACTTGCGCGTAATTAATTTCGGCATTTGTTACAGTCCCTAATCCACTTTTGGATGCGTCTGTCTGTATTATTATATGTTCATTCGCATTAAATATTTGTAATACCGGTGCACTTATTATTTTATTTTTTAAAAGCTCTACCACTTCTGTATGTTTATCCGTCCAAAAGAACTCAGTGTTGTTCTTTAAAAGCGCCCGAAGAAGTTCTGTGTTTTTGGCCGAATTTGGAAGAAAACTCCGCAGATAGTTGACCATTCCCAAGAACCTCTGAAGTTCTTCTTTATCTCTCGGATTCTCCATATTCTTTATAGCCTTTATTCTATTAGGATCTGGTTTCATACCATCTTTACCAAAAATGTGCCCTAAATATGCCACTGTTTTTACTTTATACTGAACCTTTTCAGGATTGAATTTGATATTTAATTGTTTTGCTCTATTCACTACTTTTATTAAATTGGTATCATGTTCGGCCTTTGTTTTCGCCGTAATTAATATATCATCAATATAAATAAATGTTCTCGATATGTCACCAAAATTTTAATAATTTAATTTTTGAAACGATTCTGGTGCTACATTTAGCCCGAATGGCAATCTATTAAATTTAAAATTACCGAAAGGAATACTGAAAGAACAAAGTTTTGACGCTTCTTCAGTCAACTCAATTTGATAAAACCCATCTTTGAGGTCTAGCACTGTGAAATATGCGACCCCTGTTAATACACACTTAAGGTCATTTACCGTGCGATTCTGACGTTAAGACCGTTAAGAGAATCACAGCTAAGAGAAATTTTGGTAAGAGGTTTTTTTAAGAGAATCTCTTAATTGGTATTTTGTTGGTAGTACTCTTAAAATATCTCTTAAAAACTCTCCAAATGTATTGGAAAATATTTGGAGACCTGTCAATTTGAATTTTTACATTTTTTCCAGATATATTTTTGGTAGTTGATAACTAAATAAAAACAATTCTAGTAATTTTTATTTGAATACGAATATTTTTTCTGAAGTCCATAAATATCTGGAAAATTTACACTAAATACAAGCGCCGAACAACAAAAAAAATCACTGGAAAATAAAGAAAAATTATCTTAGGTTTATAATTAAAGTTTTATAAAAATTAATAATTTATAAGAATAAAATTTCATAATTTTTTTTGTTATCAAATCTTAGGTTATATTTATTTTTAAAACAGACAATAAATAAAATATTTTATTTTTCAAGTACAACATTAAATATTATTTTGAAATTTATGACGGCAAAATTGTTTTTCTTTAATAAAACTACGAGAAACGTCAAAGTTGTGATGCTTATGACCACCTATTTCGTATGTCTTAGCTAAGAGATTTTTTAAGAGAACCTTTTAGCTAAGAGCATCAACAGAATCGCAAAATAGTCTTACATAAGAGATTTCTCTTAACTAAGAGAAATCTCTTAGTTAGTACCTCTATGACTGTAGGTTAGAATCGCACGGTTAATGTCGGAATTAAAAATTGTTCCTTCATCAGCGCTTCATTTAAAAATTTTGGATCTAAACAAAGCCTTAGTGTGCCGTTTGGTTTTTTCACTACTGTTAAGTTGCTTATCCATTCTGCCGTTTCATATAATGGTTCAATAATATTTAATTTTACCAACTCCTGAAGTGTTTTTTCTACTTTCGGTTTTATAGTTAAAGGTAATCTCCTAGGTGGCCTTATAACCGGTTGCACATTTTCTTTTATTTTTAAATCTAATTTCAATGGAAATTTACCCAAACCTTTAAATATTTCTATATTGTTATTTATAAAGCCTTCTTTAACACTTTTGGTAATTTCTAAAATCCTTTTAATTAAACCTAACTTTTGACACGTCTCACGTCCTAGAGTGGGTGTAGCCTTCAAATCTACTACTATGAATGGTTCCTTATACATCATATTTTTTCACTTTAAATTTAAATATATACTATCTAATACTGGAATTTTTATACCACCATATGCTCTGAGCCCTACATTTGTACGTTCTAAACTAATCTCACTATTTATTCTGTTCAGTTCATTTTCTGTGATCAAATTAACGTCCGCCCCCGAATCTAATTTGAAATCAATAATTGTATTATCAACTTTAATTTTCTCTGTCCATTGCAGGTTAGGAAACGAAACTTGAGCATTTTCATTATATATTACACTTGACTTATTAATACTTTCTTTATCTATTCCATTACAATTTACTTTACCACTTTTATCATTTATAATATTATTATCAAAATAATTTTCAAAATTTCTCGCAAAATTATTACAACTATCCGCGTATCAATATAATTTTCAATTGTGTCTATCACAAAGTCGCTTATCTCTACTTCTTGTACCTGCTTTGATTTGCAACATTTTGCATAGTGATTTCTTTTATTGCATTTGTTGCACGTGGCCCCGTATGCTGGACATTTCCCTCCATTACATTTTCCACAACGTTGTCCGCCATTTTGTTCACCCTTTTTTACGTTTCCATTATTCACTTTATTTTGGTAATTATTTACTCCAAACGTCCTATATTGCTGATTGCTATTGCTATTCTTTGATGTTTCTTGTTTATTTATTTTCCAGTTACGAGAATTTATAATTAATTTCTTTTTCTTTTTGAATTTCCCTTGCTTGGGCTCTCGTCGTTTCACTGATTTTACATTCCTCAACTGTTTTCTCCAATGATGGATCTCCCATTTTTATTAATTTTCCCTGTAGCCCCAAATCTCGTAATCCAAAAATTAGCCTGTCACTTATTAGGCGTTCCTCTTGCTTATTAAAATCACAATTTTTGCTTAATTATCTTACTTCTGCATAAAATTGATCAAAATTTTCGCCATCTTGTTGGTTTCTATTATAGAATTTGTACCTTTCGTGAATTACGTTGCATTTTGGCATAAAACATTCAACTAATTTTTTCACTAAAGACACAATTACTTTTATTTAATTTACTTTTTATTTCTTATAATTCTTTACAAATTCGGCTACCACACACTCTGACACTTCTAAAGGTTGATTTATATTATCAGTTCCTTTCAGTTCCTACTCGTATCGTGTCAGACAAAAAAAACATTGTTACATGTACTTTCTATATGAGTATTTATATTATCCATTCCTTTCCGTTCCTACTCGTACCGACACAGACACATATTGTTGAAAAGAATATTTTGTCTGATATCTGAAGGCGAAAAAATACGAAAGAATAGCGAAACAAACAAAAATTGTAAATTGCTACTAAAACCTTTTTGTATTTTTGTGTGTTATCTTTACTCAATAGAGAGGTCAGGTTGGTGTTAAGCGTTGATGCTTTTGAAGTTTTTGATTGAACCTTCAATTTTTATATTTGGCAAGATATAATTATTTTTTTTTTTGGTATTGTGCGAATTCACAGTGGTGAATGGTGATATTACAGAAGAGAGTAAGAAGTGGTGAAAATTTGAAGAAAATAAAACAATTTATTCATCCTACTTTTGTGTTAACTATTCTGTAAAGTTTATATATTTTTTTTCTGTTATGATATCCAGCTTGTATTTAAAATCAAAAAAACAAAAACAAAATAAATAAATAAATGAAAAAAAAAACTGTTAAAATTGGAGTGGCTTGTTTTTATTTATTACTGGTGTGCGCGATTGTTTTGAATGGTGTCGGATAAAGAAAATCACTCGTGTTTTCTATGCGGCTGAAGGCTGCTTTAAATAAAATAAAATTTTGTTTTGTTTTTGAGAACTGTTGAGTCATTGGTTATGGTGCAAAAGTTATCCTCAAACCATTGAATATTTATGATCTGCGTGATGCTGAACCATCTTGTAAAATAGGGGGTTTTTTGGTTTTGCTGATGTAAATTTTCTTAAGATTTTTGTTTTGCTTTATTATTTTTAATGTTAATTTTCTCTTTATTATTGTTTTTAGTTTAATTTTTTTTTTAATTTTCTTACTAAACATTTTCTTTTCTTTGCTTTTATCATACACATCCCTGTGTATCTGTGTCAATATCAAAAAAATTCAGTTTCTTTATTCATTTAAATACATATATACATAAGCTTTTTATTAAATACCAATTTATTTCAGCCTTCTAAGTTCGTCGTTCGTTTCCTTCACTAATTCCGATTTATTTTGAATATGAGTAAGATTTCCTTCATTTATTTTTTTCTGCTTTCATAGTTCTTTATGAAGAGTAATTTTTTTCATATGGTAATTTTTATTATTATTTTTCTTTCTTAACTGCAGCATAATGCATTGCTAAAGTAAGACCTATCTTGGGGAGATGCTGATTATGGAGGTGAAATGCGGAGAACAACTGTGATCAGGTTGTTCCGGAGCCGTATGTGTGATCCACTCACTTTTAATTGTTTAATTTTTCATTAAACAAGATGGAGTGATGAGAGTTGGAGGCCGAATACAAAATTCTAATTTATCTTACGGAACAAAACATCCTATTATTGTACCACCGTCGAAATTGGCCAAAATTATTATTGATATGCGGGTACGCAGTTAATATTAACCATAGTACGGCAAAAATTCTGGTTAGTAAAAGGAAAAGAGCAAATATGACAAGTGGTTAGGAAATGTTTACCCTGCTTCAGAGCCAAACCAGTTCCAATGTCGCAAGAGATGGGAAATTTGCCCACATGTAGAGTGCAACATATAAGAGCCTTTTTAAAAATGGGAACAGATTTCGCTGGTCCCATTCAAGTATTCCACAAGAGAGGTAGAGGTCAGAAACCAGTTAAAGCCTACGTATGCCTGTGTGTTTGTACAACTATACGGGCTGTGCATATTGAAGTAACGTCCGACCTAACTACAAGTACGTTCCTGGCAGCACTGAAGAGATTTATGGCCAGGCGAGGTCTGTGCACTGACATATACAGTGACTGTGGGTCAAACTATATAGGCGCAGACAGACAGTTACGAGAGCTTTATAGCTTATTGAAATCTAATTCTAATGAAATTTATAACTCTCTTTTAAGCGAGTTCATCACCTGGCATTTCAATCCATCGAATGCTCCTCATTTTGGTGGCTTATGGGAAGCAGTGGTGAAATCTATGAAGCATCATCTAAAACTAGTCATTGGTGGAACCATTCTAACGTTCGAGCAGCTCCAAACTTTGCTAACAAAAATAGAGGCTATCCTAAACTTACGGCCGATTTATAGCTTAGCTACTGATACAGATATTGACATCCTAACTCCAGCACATTTCACTGTGGGACATTCATTGGCATATTATGCACGAAAGATTATCGAAACTAAGCAGATGAGAAATGCTCCAGCAGATGCGACAAAATATTTGGCAAAGATGGCACGTCGAATATCTTACATCAATGCAGGCAAGGTCAAAGTGGACATCTCCAAAACCAAATGTGGAAGTTAATGACATCGTATTACTCGTTGATAAAAATGTACCGCCTACTAAGTGGTTACTTGGCCGAGTAATACAAGTGTTTCCTGGAACCGATGGACTAATCAGAGTAGCGTTAGTAAAGATAACAACCGGTATTTTTCGTCGAGCTATAAACGCATTATGCAAGGTTCCTGTTGAATCGAGCGATTCAAAGTCGGGGAAAATGTTTAAAGCTGCAACCACATCTCATCACTCTCATCTTGTAAACAAAATTCAATGTTATGCTAACTTGTTAATTCCGTTTAATGATAATTGTAAAGAAAGTACCTACTAAAATTACGGTGCTGTATAAAATCTATAGTATAATTATCTTTATTGTTGAATTAAGCTTAAGTAGGTAAATAGGGTTAAACAAAAATTATTTGTAATTATTTTATATAGTATGTACTTTGCAATATTATAGCAAACTGCATTTTTATGGTTAAGCAAAAAATAAAAATTTTTAAGCAACGAGAAGGCAGTCGTAGAAAAAATCTCAAAGAGACATCACCAAGATTAATAAAACAAAATTTATAACGCTGTGGAATTTGTTTTTTCTTATTTTCTATTGTGGAGTGAAATAGGGGGGCGAGTAGCAGGAAGAGCAGAGACGCAACGATTTCAACAACAACGTCAAGCAAAACTACCTACAGTTAGTACAAATTTGGGTGAACGCATGGGAACGGATCGAAATCTCGCCCCCCTCTCACAACCACCGATGGAAAAAATGGTGGAGGGGAATAATAATAGTTGTTTACAGCTTTTCAGAAAAAAAAGAGTTTGCGGTACCAGGAAATTTGTGTTGTCATTGTGTGTGTTGTCTTCTTACAGGTTGGAGCAGTAGATGAACTTTAAAATAAATTGTATTGTCTTGTGCCTAAATGAATTACTAAAAAATATATTACTAACAAATTTACTAACTATCAACTACTTAGGTGTCTGGAACCGGGTTGAGTCTTTGTTGCTAACATTCCTTTCCCATCCCTCGATCTTGTTATATGTAAAAAAGGTGTACGACGGCGGCCTGGCCAGGGGCTGATATCACAACCAATTAGACTTATGTGGTTATCGATGTGGCGCCTTTCTTTACGGGGTTTGGCTTCATGAAGAATGGTGTCGTGTTGTGTAACATGAGTATAGTGGTGTGGTATTCGCATTTATAATACGGGAGACTTGCTTAATGCTTGATCGTACATCGCAATCAATCAATCAATCAATCAATCAATCAATTTTCTATTGTGGAGTGAAATCTTTTATGAAAATATATTTCAAAATCCAAGTCGCTGGTTCTGGATAAGCCGTAGCAGAAATGAATCCAGTGAAATTCACAAGGTTCGTATCATTGAATTGGGAATAAAACAAAACACTTCAGTTAAACACAACGAATTTTTTTGTTTAACACCAAAAATCAAAATAACACAATTTATTAACAATAATTCCAAAATCGGTTTTTATAATAATTGCACAAATTTTACTGATCTCTTGTAACTTTTATTTCGCACTGAAACACTTTTTAAAGCTCTTTCCACTTCACTTTTTATGCTCTTATTCCATTATTCGCGTCGTCTGTCGTTTGGTTCTTCAAAAGATTGTTTAGCTGCTAATTTTTCAAATACTAACACTCCATCCACAGATTACATTGCAACAAAGTTGAATATTGAACCTCTACCAAAAAATGATACAAAAATGAGTGAACTTCTTGAGAGTCATATGGAAACTGTTTCATCACCGTCATCAACTGCGAAAAAAAACATACAGAACCAAAAACAAAACAAAAACTCATAATGAGGAATGGCAACGTTTACTGGAAATTCAGACAAAATCTATACAAGAAATAGAAAAGTACGCCAAAGAGTCAGCACGATACGCTAGAAAATCTTATAAGCTGAAGCGAAAAAAATTTAAGATTTGGCGCCAGAATCAGTCGTTATGGCCAGTGTTCATAATATAATGTAAATATGTACATATATCAATATGAATTTATGTGACAGTTTGACTGAATTTTAGTACATATGTAATTGAAATGTCATCCAATTAGAAAAAAATGAATTATGGATTTTCCAAATATAGTTTTTATTATTTTTTTTTATAATTTTAATAAAATAATTTCAACAAATTGAATTCATTAATTGTCTTCTTATTCTTTGGCCAACATCATTATTATCCTCTTCTGATATCTATCTTAGTTGTTCAGGCAGTATGTTCGATATGGTTGTATCCAGATCGACGTTGTAAAGAATACATATGTTATGGAGCGCGCAACACATGTTTGCTATTTGCGTCGATTTTTCGGGCCTCTAATGTAGTTTGTTCATTAAGCAACGATATCAGTTTTTGAGTAGGCCAATTGTTCGTTCTACAATGTTTCTGGTTTTGAGTGTTTTGTGTTAAATGCACTCTCCCGAGAGCCATCTACCGAAGATCGAAACGGTGTTATTAAATAGGGCTTTAGAGAATAACCTGCGTCACCTACGATTAAAAATTTGGTTTATAAAAGAAATATTTGAAAATTACCTGTTTTACCTTATAGCCAAGTATTTGTTTCACCATTTTCAAAATTAGTTTGAAGATGAGTATCCAGTTCACTAGAATTAAATATGAATACATCGTGAGACGATCCAGGGTGGTTAGCATAAAAAAATGTGATGCACATTCTATCATCACATGCCTAAGAAATATATTTTATAATTGTTAAAATAAAATAAACCGTATTAGTGGTTACTTACTAGCATAGCGTTTAAACTATAAAATCCTTTCCTATTGAGATAAAGGTGTCTATCTTCTTTGGATGGCGATGCAATTTTGAAATGGGTGCTATCAACACAACCAATAATGCCGGGTACTCCAGTTTCTGTGTAACATGCCAGCTTGATTCTTTCTTTTACTTCATTTGCTGTTGAAAAGTTTATAAATATGTGCTATAAATAAGTTTATAAAAAATGTGCATAATTAAAAACCATATGCAACAATACAAGTTGTATGGTAATTCCATTTGTCCGTTTGATTGGATTTGTCTCTTAACCTCTTCTGAAAATCTCTCATGTCGCAAATTTCCTCGTCTTCACTCGAAGAATAAAACATTTTAGAGGAACATATTTCTTCAAATAGATGTAATTATTTGATAAAAACAATAATATTCTTATATATTCGTTATAACTAAAATTATTGTTATGTTTTTGCCTTGTCAACCAAGGTTCGTATCACAGGATTGTTAATAATGAATTTATTTATTTCACATAAAAATTATTACAACACAATTTATTAATGATAATTCACAAAAACACTTTATATAAATTATTCGCACAATTTTACTGATCCCTTTTACTTTTTATTTTGCACTAAAACACTTTTTAAAGGACTTTTTAATTCCTTTTTAATCCTCACACTATCGCTTACCAAATACTAGTAATCCAATTCGATCTCGTTCGCCTTTTTATATACACAAACCAAACTTCTAGAAAGTTCATGACTTTTCCAGTAAGAATAGTGTAGAAACATTTAAAACAGTAATTTATCATGGACAATTCCATTTTAGTACAGTAAAACATTGAGCTATTAATTTAACTTATTCTATTACACCCTAGGTGTCACCGTCACACTACCCCTCACCACTACCCCTCGGTTTGTATGAATCTCCATTGGCACTCCAAATCTGTTAATCCAGTTGTTTACCACGGCATTAGCTATTGTTGTCGTCTCCTGATTGGGAATGAGGTACAATCCGGCCATTTGCTGAAATAATCCATTATCACTAGCACATATTTATTACCGCTCTCAGTGGTGAGAAATGGCCCAGCTACATCCATTGCAATTCTTTCGAATCTTGCTCCAACGTGGTATTATTTCGTGGTTCCACGGCTTTTACGTGCGGGTCCCTTCACCGGCGCACAATGGTCACGTTTCTGGCACCACTCTAACATAGACTGTCTACATCCTGCCCAGTAGAATCGTTGACGTATCTTGGCCAGTGTTTTATTAATTCCTAGGTGGCCCCCACTTGCTCCTCCATGATACTCGTTCAGAATTTCTGCAATCCGGCACTTTGGGATTGTAAGGTAACACGACTCAATGATACGCAAGTTATGTATAGACTACTTTATTATACGTACGTTACCATGTTATGTACATGTATTATGGTTACAGGGGTATGCACTACAATTCATATTGTGACATCCCCCTTTTTTATAATAAAAAAAATTACAAACTTATATATGTATTACTATTACTGTTCTAACTTATTCAAAACGATAAATGATTTTTGCATATTCTTAACTTCAACTAACATAATATGTTTAATCATTTAATCTTAATTATAATAAAACTTAACTTATTACATATTATTATTTATTTATTTTGGATTAATTTTTATAAATCCATTCTAAGCACAGGTTTAACCGTTCTACCTGATCTGGTCTGGTAAGCATTTTCCTGACAAGGTCGGGTTACCACAGGATCAAACTGAGAACCGGCGGGCAATGAACTATCTCTCTGCACCGATTCATTGTTCGAGCCTGATGACAATGAAGTATTAACTGATGATGTAGTTTTAGGGTATGGATAACTGATTAATTCATTTCGACCAGGTAAATAAGCCTTGGTAGGGTAAACGTGATGAGTGTTTCGACGATATAAACGGCCATCGACGCAATACGTCTAGGAGGGAATATGTCAAACGACGCATTTGGCTTAAAATCGATTTCGTATATAAAATTTTTCACGCAACCCAGACCTTCGAATATATTTTTATCAATTTTTAATTCATTTATTTGGGGATAGTTACGCAAGACCAAGTTTAGTTGCTCACAGGCACGTTGGCCTAATATTGGCGCTGTCTTGTTTGACAATCTTAAAAATTAATTCATATTTACCATTGTTTACTAAACAAGGGAGCTTTGTTTCACCCAATACTTCAATCTTTTGGCCAGGTATATAAAGTTATATATCCGACGTATTGTTGTACTTGCGTTTTTTTTTTTTTTTATTTTATTTTATTTATTTTGGAACGTGGTTTTTATTTTATTTTATTTATTTTGGAGCGTGGTTTTTATTTGTTAATTTATGCTTAAAAAAGTTTTATTAGTTTTTCTTTTTTTATTTTTATTTTTTTTTTTTTGAAGTATTTTTAACTCCAAATCTGACACCATGTAAGGTAACACGACTCAATGATACGCAAGTTATGTTTAGAATAATTTATTATACGTACGTTACCATGTTATGTACATGTATTATGGTTACAGGGGTATGCACTACAATTCATATTGTGACAGGTATCACCAGCAACATTTGCTTCAATTTGCCATCCGTGCTTTCCCACAATCGTTTTAAACGCCCATTCTCAAGACGGAGGCAATCCCATTGAGTCCAATAACCCTTGACAATGGGAGTTTTGTCCGCGATCTCGCTCCAAGGCGGCCGGTGTTCCTGTTCCTTCCATTCCATTATAACTAATAAATCCGTATCAACCAATTGTTCTTTCCTGATCATTTCGTCGGTCCACTCCTCGTCAGGCAGCACTTGCGAAAGCCTAACATCGGTGATGCTTTCCTTTGCTTCAGCGTGACCACAATGTTTACATTCTACTGGACATGGTCGTCTTGATAATGCGTCGGCATTTCCGTGTGCACTTCCCTTACGATGTTCGATTTGAAAACCGTAGCTTTGAAGACGTTCGATTCAGCGTGCTACTCGTCCCTCTGGATTCTTGAATTGCAACAGCTACCGTAAAGTGCCGTGATCTGTCGGTAATTGGGATTTTTGGCCATAAAGATTCTTACGGAAATTATACACATTCCACTATAGCCAACAATTCTTTCTGTGTCGCGCAGTAATTATGCTCCGGTTTTGATAATGTTTTGGAGGAGTACGCAATAACTTGTTCTTGGCCATTAGTTTCTTGTGATAACACACCTCCTATACCGTCAATACTTGAATTGGTGTCCAAAATAAATTTCACGTTGGGTATATGGTACGCGAGGATTGGCGCGATGCATAACCATCTCCTTAGTTCCACAAATGCTTCTTCTTGGTCATTCTTCCATTCGAATGCCTTGTTCTTCCTAGTCAACTCGTGTAAACTCTTTGCAGTGTTGGCGAATCCTGGCACGAAGCGTCTATAATAGGTGCACTATCCCAGAAAGCTTCGTAATTTATGTAAATTTTTAGGTCTTGGCCATTTCCTCGCCGCTGCAATCTTTTCTTCGTCGGTGTGAATTCCATTGGTCGTTACCAGATGACCCAAATATTTTACTTCAGTTCTAAACAGCTTACACTTCTTTGGACCTAATTTTAATTCGGCGGCCTGTATCCGATCCAAAACTTTAGGTGGGAGAAAAAAAAGGAGACGGAATAATACACCCTCCCCACCTTAATTAAAGGATGATGTTCCAAATATTATCCAGAAACAACCAAAAATAATACCTCCACCACCACCACCAATAGTAATAGATGAAGTCAAAGACTACGATGTACTGTATGAGAAAGTAAAAACAATAACTACTACTGATAAGTTTAATCCAAAGGTGAAGAATGGAAACACCATCAAAATAAACTTAGAAGATGCTGAAACATACATGTTTGAAGACAAACAAACCAGACCAATTAGGGTCATGGCTCAAACTTATACTCTACGTGTAAACCAAAAAAAATAATTGATGCTCTGAAAGCAAAAGGATTTAAGGCAACTGAAGCATCGATTAAGCTAAAACGGAGAGGCAAAGTACCTCTAAACATGTTTATGTTGACCTTCGATACTGATGAAGAAATCGAAAAAAATTATCAAATTAAGTACATTGGGGTGCAAAATGATTATTCAGCCTCTAAGAAAATTTAAGCTTATACCACAATGTAAACAATGTCAAGCTTATGGACATAGACAAAAATATTGCAACAGGGAACGTGTCAAATGTTTAGGTAAACATCATACCAAAGATTGTGTAAAAGCCCAAAATGTTCAACCTAAATGCGTTCACTGTGGAGAAAACCATCCGGCTAACTACAGAGAATGCAGCGTTGCTATTGAACTGCAAAACATCAAAAATAAGAACGTAATTGCTAAAAATCCAAGTTTATTCAGGAAGCAAGCGGTTAAGATGAACCGACCCGAAGTAAATCGTAGAGTATCGGGAACTACTCAAGGACAATTTGGAAAAATGATTTATGCTCAAGTAATGATGAGCAAGGGAAATCCAGGAAATACTGCTCAAAATGACTCAAAATGTTCTGAAATTTTTCTTTAATTATAAAATACCATGACCACCATAGTGTTGTATATATATGCTCTAATTTATGCTTTTCCAAATTCAAATTGAATATTCTCACCGATTGCTATGTGAACATATTTTATTATTTTTTTTTTGCATTTACTTGTTTCTATATTGTCGTGTACAAGCATATATATCTCTTGCGAGTTGGTGTGTACATGTATTATGTAGTGTGAGATGGAGTGTTTGCGTTGTTGAGATGTTCAATCTGGAATATTCCATTTTTCTTTTTGTATCATTGGATTAAATTAACGCGTGATATTTGCTCTGTGTGGGGAAAAAGCCGATCGGTGTATTCAACATGAATCCGAGGCGGCCGTGCAACTAAGTATGTACATATGTTCGTCGTCGTTGTTCGTCTTATTCGTTGTATTTGTGTACATAAAAAGAAAAAAGAACCTAAACATGAATAAAGATTTTACAATAATAAAAAATAAAAAAATAAATAAAAATGATGTACATGTGCACAAATACAACGAGTGGGACGAACAGCGATGCGAAGTGGAAAATAGGAGGGGGAAAAAAATTTCTGATTTTTTTTTCTTTTTGATTGATGTAAAATATTTTTTTTGAGAAAGTAGTCTAGTTTTGATTTTGGTAAAAAATTGTTTGATTTTTCGTTTCTTGATAAAGAACTTGAGTACATATTAAAAATACCTAAATTAAAGTAAAATATATGTGATATAATAACTAAATAAATTAAGAGTATTTGAATTAAATAAAAAAATAAAAATAACAATAATAATAAATTAATTAGAAGTTATCTGATAAATAAAAATTTGTTAACTACTGAATAAATAAATAAAAAATAAAAATTTTTTGTTAAAATTAGTGTGTGCAGCCATATGTTTTTTTTGGTTCTTAAATACCAATGGGTACATGGATATTTTTTTTTTGCAATTGTTTAAAGCGGGTGGCTTATGATTATTTTTAAGTTCTGGTTGTGATAAATAAAAGACAAATTATATATTATTCTGAGTATAAATTAAAAGTTAGTTCATAGATAGTGTAACTAAATAAAAATAAAAAAACAGTATAATTGTATTCATCTAAGTTATATTGTATGAAAACAAAAAAAAAAATATATAAAAATGTTAAACAAATGTTCTAAATAAATGCGTTTGATTAGTTCGCTAAAGAAGAAAAACAATTTTTTTTGTTTGGATTGTTGGATTTTGAGAGATTGTGGCCGTATTCCCGCCAGTTTGGGCAGGGCAATCAATTGTGAGGGGGATCCTGCGTCGGCGCTGTTTGCGGTGTGGTCGGACGGGCCATAAAAAAAAAAAAGGTACGCTATTAGCGGAAATTAACAACCTGTAAATTTTTTTAATTGTAACAGTTGTTTTTCCTCCGCTTATTTTTTTTCCTATATATTATATATTTGTTTTGCGGATATCCTCGATTCGTGGTGGTGCACCGGTTTGGTGAAAGCCCCACGCAGAGCAAAGTATTGTCCGGTTATATTTTTCTTTACCGTCATTTTGATTAACTGCGTTTGGAATTTTCGTTTTTTTTCTCTCTTCGCTTTGGATCGGTTGTCCGTTTTGGGTGTGGTTCGACCCCATAACGGTTCATCTCTTTCAGGTATTTTTGTGTTTTTCCTAAATTTTCTTAAACCAGTGATAGTGAAAGTGAAATCTAACATTAACGTAGAATCAGTTTTAACGTAATTTAACTTACCTAATTTTCAATTTTTTTACTTTTACCGTAACAGAACTTTTCTTTGAATTCTTACTGTAGTGTGCTACGCCGCACCATGTGCGTGTAAATAAATAATTGATCGAGTGATGTGAGGTGGGGTCATGTGAAGGGTCGGCCTTTTTCCACCCTTTTCCGTGCGTGCCGTTCGTTCCTTCAGGACAGGCTGTGCTGGAGGGCGGCACGCCACATGAGTTGATCGCGTCGGGGTGACGGTCTCCGTTCCGGGGGATTGTCGCTGGGATTGTCATGCGGGCGTCCTTCCCTCATAGTGGCATCGGTGGCCGTCGCGACTGGGAAACAGCATCCCAGTAGACGGGCCGATGAGGGGAGGCCCGTGTGGCAGTCACGGCGGTAGTCGCCTGGGATTGAGACGGTCACTCCGGATCGATCACTCCCAGCTTATTATTTTCTTTTGCCGCTGAGGCCGTGGCAATTTAATTTTTAATTTCCATTTGCCCCTCAAGCATGAGAAATATGTCTGAGAATCCCCACGCCGCACCGTGAGCTCTAGCCAGCTACTATACCGCATCAGACCGCTATTCTCATGTCTGTTAACGCAATCCCTTTTGGGATTCCGTTACAATATTTAAAATCGAATAAAAAATATAAAATTACTAGGTGTCCGATTTTCATTATAATATTCAATACTATAATCATGTTCGTCCATTTGCGTCTCAATATTCTGTTGGTCATCTGTTCTAAACCTATAACAAAAAAAAATGATTCAGTGTTCGAATTTATGTTATAAAAAACAAAATAAAAATAAAATAATTTACTAATTTAAATACTTCTCATCATATATTATTCGTTGAATTATTACTGTCCCCCCTGCTTTCTTAATGAACAAGTGGAATAATATGTAGAAATTCATCGATGTCTAAAGCAAAACATTTTATTGTATTATTATTATTAAGAATTAAGACGGAAAGTTCATTGCTTAAACATGGCTTTTTAAATTTGGAGCATTTTATACTCCATATATTAGGTAAAGAATGGCCTGGTATGGGACCCAATAGCTTGTAACCAATTGCCATTATATTTGTGTTATCATAATAAAAAATTTTTATAATGAAATATTTGTTTTCGCCATACAACATGTAGTTATCTTTTCTATTCACCTTTAAAATATATTTGGAAGTTCTATATGTTTTGTAATATATTTGTTGGTTAATTATAACGCCATTAGTCCACTCTTCGAATAAACCGCTATTAGATTCTAATTCTGGTTCTCCGATGTACTGTAATTCAGTAAGACGATTTTGAAATTGTTGCAGTGGATTTTTGTAAGATCTTATTAGTTTTTTAATAAAATTTAAATTACTTTCAAATGGAAACGCACTGTAACGCTCAAGAGGGCCAAATCGTTTAACATCACTTGCAATGTGTATTAATAAATGCATGTTATATACAATGAAATTTTGACCATATAAAATAGCAGCATTTTTTACAAACTCCGACAATAAATTATTAGCGTAGTCAATGAGATCATATGCAACCTCCGCAGACAAAATATATATAGTTAAGTGCAACAATAAAAAGTTATTGTATAAATCTTCATAATATTCCATTTAATATAAAAGGGGTAATAAAAAAGCTCGAAATTCCGTAGCTTTCTACAATTTATAGTGTTGAATGCTTCTTGGCTTTCGAGCAAATTCTTGGGGCAATTGTTTCGATATAATATTAATTATTTCATCTAAATTTTCAAATTTTATTGCATTTAACTTGACAAACTGAAATTTTGTAGGTTCTGTTTCACTAAAACGTCTCGTTTTAGGTAATTGGTCGATGAAAACTGTAAACCGATCTCTTACTTTGTTCCCTTCCACCCAAAATTTAATAAGCTTCTTCATGACGCCCAAGTAAACTACATGCATCGGATCCAGAATAAAGTCAACCACCATATTAATGGGAAGCTCTTCTAATATTGCTCGATCATCTTTATGGTGTTCAATTTGACTTCTCAAACGAAAAGTATTATCTGTTCTTAAATTGTACTCTGCAGTTGAATAAAATAAATTCCTATTAAATTGTCCTTTAATAACGCACCTGGGGCATCCGTAATAGGAATTAAAGGTTTAATGTAAGTTAAATCAGCCTTTGCAGGCGCATCACAGACGAATCCTAAAATTTTAACGGTAGTTTTTCCCCTTTCGCACTCAATCCCGTTTAATATCATGTCCTTAATTTCATCAACAAATGGCCGTAGAAACTCATTAAATGAAATTGGTTTCTTTGGGCCATGGTAAATTCCAGCTATAAATATATGGTTATTCAGTTCCCGAATTTTTATTTGAATCGGCCATACACAGTTGGTAGCACTTTTGGCAATTGGCAGGCCATCAATATTAATTAAAAGCCTCAGTTGTTTAATGTGTAAATTGCTTATTTCTAACTTGCGAATGATTGGATCCCCTACTCCTTGGTGGACATAATCTCCTGGAGGTATTTTCGAAAATTCTGATAGCTCCCGAGGTGTGTGTAATAATGTCCGTGCATCTTTCGGCAAGGATAAATCAAAGTTTAATAATAGTTTTAGTAACGATGATAATGCTTTTGCCGATATTTTCTCACGCAAAGCCCATATTCTTATCTGTTCTCTTAACTTTTGCCTATCGCCAGAATGAGTATTTGTAGGCAAACTGGGTGCTGTTTCACTTTGCTCACTAATATTCTCAACTAACTTATTCGATAATGGAGTTGGACAATTTTCTGTCAAAATGGTACTTTTTCCGGTTAAAAATAGTGTTGAATTGCAGGTGGAATGATTTAAGATTGTCTTGTAAAATTTCGCCGTCAATAGTTACAGTGGTATTTTCATAAGATCCTGAACTGGGCGAAAAGGAGCTATTTTTTTGCTGTCGTCTTTTTAATATATCCGCAATAGTTGGGAGAGTAACGGAATCAGCTTTAAACCTTTTCATTAGAAGTCCACATCTTCGTTGTTTCGACAAATCTTTCAACTTTTTACCCATTCTGTTTAATAAAGGAATATAAATAAAATCCACAATAATTTAAGCTTGTTTCATATTTTACATTATAGTAATTACTACAACCCAACACATACTAATAAAGAAAAGTTCAAGCAAAAATCTGATTCAAAGTAATTAAATATTTACAAAGAGGTGAAATTACTAAAACTTTTCCAAATTTAGTTTCGGTCTGCGGAGGATTATGAAAAATTTATCAATTTTCAGTCATATTATCAGGCAGTAACAACTGAATTGCTAAGTTATTATCCTGATTAAGTATCAGCGTGTATTTAGCGCATATATGCGGGTTCCATTTGAAATTTTTGGATATTCCGGAATTAGCCATAAATATTTGCGAAGGGGTGAAATTGTCATAAATTATGTTTACCCTTAAATAACTAAAAAATAAAATTTTCAATAAAACAATAGAATAATTCTCAAGTATCTACAAGGCCATAAATGACCTTTTGTTTCCTTAATATTCTATTTTTTTTTTAAGGTGTTACTTCCCAGTTTGTATTTTATATTTTTGTTTCTTAATTTAAACATATGTTCGATGTTTGATGTCGCCAAATACCTTTTACTAAAATTTGTAATAACATATTTTAACAACTGGAAAGATTATAGGGTTTTTATTTATAACAAATTCCTTATTATCTAGTTTTTTGTGTTATAAACCCCATTGCAATAAATATAATATGAAAATATCGGTACTATTAGCGATATAAATTACTTTGAAATTACATTTGCGTTTCAGCATTGTATCTTCATTTGGATTTCGTCGCTAATAGTTTTGCAATTATTATCCTTTGCAAGTTATGTTATATTGCTTATTTCAAAGTAACTTCCATCATAATTTTTTCAAAGCAATTTTGAATCTTACCTCATGTTACGAAGCAAATTGTATTTAAATCTTATTCAATACAAAACCTGCTTTGCATTTCTTTTTTCAATGTAACTAGCATCGAAAACATTTTTGACGCAATTTATGTTGTATCATTTGAATCAATGTAAATAATATCGTTTTTGCTTCAAAGCAATTTTGAATCTTAAGCCATGGTACAAAGCAAGTTATATTGAAATCTGGTTCGATGTTAACATACATTTTAATTAACATTTCAACGCAAATAGTATCGAAAACCTTTTCGATGCAAAGGTTATATCGATTTTCAATACAAAGAAATGTCGGTCGTATATGCAATGCTATTTGCATCGCATATCAAAAAAAAAAAAATTTCAACTGTGCAGGAGATTTTAAATAAAATTTGGCAATAATTATTGAATTACATCGAAAAAACTAAAAGCGGGTTTTCTTTTCGTTTTTCAATGGGTTTAGCACTTTAATCGGGGTTCTTTCTAGGCAAAGATGACAACTCAGCCTTATTTAAGATTATTTTTTATAATTTTGTGACAATGATTTTTCATCAAATTCATTGATTTCTTTCATTGAAAATTCTCCAAGGTAGATGCTTAAGTTTGGCTTTTAATCCTATTATTTTACATCCAGTCATTTTAATCCAATTCATTTATTCTAATAACAAAAAGAACTGCCTCCTTTTATTATTGAGTTGAAATATTTTTAACTTTTAAAAATCCTATAATTGTTATAAGATTGATTCGCTGGTTAGCGGTTATCCATAAACTTTATGGAGGGAGGTCTTATTGCCTCACGTAGTGATTTTTGACGAAGGGGAGTTAAAAATTTTAAAAAATAGCGCGAAGTAGTTTAAAGTACTTTTCATACCAGACGCCTCGCCTCAAAATTTTTAGTTACCACAAATGCAAAGCTGAGACCCTTTCATACCGGTGGCGTTAGCTTTGAACATTGGGTTGCTATCAAATATTTGATTTAGGTCTATTTCACACGTGAATTATAGCAAGAACTGAGATATTCTGAATTTGGAACGTACATATGAGCTAGATTTTTCGGTAAATATAAACGTTGTGCCAAAAATGTGATTGTGATCTTTACGAAATAAAGGTCTGCATTATTTTAGGTAAAATCTTCTGGAACTTGATCGTATATGTAGCTACAATACTATTTTGAAATTAATAAATCCAATAAATGTTTTAATAGATCCAGAAAATGAAATATTTAATTTTTTCGGTCTAAAAAAAGGTAAATTTAGTACGGAAAAAAATAAATTTCCATTTTCAAAGCAATTACAATTTTTTTTTTTTAAATCAATTGTATTATATGAATGGTAAATATGATCAGATTCCCGAAGCTTTTAGAAAAAATAATGCGAAAATTTGCTAATTATGGCGAAAAACTAAACTGCTGTTTTCCTGTAGGTTTAAAACTAAACATTTTTGTATTAAATTTATATACAACAGAGCGATATTTAACACTGAATTAAATAAAAATAACAAAATTAGTTACCAAATTTTTGTAATGAAATTGTTTTATTTTATAACCAAAAACAGAAATGGAAGCGCAAATTGTTCCTATCATAAGTCGTGCCTCGATTTATATGGTATTTATTTAAGAAAATTCGACGCAAGTAAATTCGCAATTTCGCCAGATGTGACTTTTATTTCATTGCCGAATTTGTTTATTTCGTTTTCCTTAATTGTTATGAGTAGCAGAAACCGCGATAATAATAATTTAGTGTTACCAAACTTTAGTTATTGCTTTTAACGTAATTAATCTTATCTTATATAAAATTCTTGATAATTTACATTAATTAATATGATCAGTACTTACATTATTAAAATTTGTTAGTAAATTTCACAAAGTATACACACTTAAAAATTTAAAAAACAATATATAACTGATAAAAATTTAACTTTACTTATATAGACAACAAATTTATACTTAACGAAATCAATGAAAGCAAAACCACAGAAGAAAGATTAACCAGAACAGTCATAACGCTGTTTTTGTATGGAAAAATTTGGACTCATTTTTTTGACCTTGATTTGCCGAAGGTAAGAGAAAGTTGGGTTATGTATTCTTTGGTTTACTGGTTTTTATTTGAAATAATAAAAATTGAGAATCCTTAACAGTATAGTTAGAGAAATTATATGACAAGTTTTGTTTTGACAGCATAATTTGTATTAAATATTTAAAAAATTCACAATATTCGAAAATAATTATACTTCAATGTCCAATAAAGAAGGTAAGATGAAAAAAAAATTTGATCCACGCAATGTCTATTCTGGTTAATCTTTCTTCTGTGGCAAAACTCAAACTAAACATTTTAACAATTCTTCGAGAAAATCATATTCGAAATAATAGGGCGCAGATTATAACACTCTCTTTCCCTCCAATTGTTTTATTTTATTATAATATAAATATAATAAAACAATAGGAGAGAAAGAGTGTATTATAATCTGCGCACGTATTATTTTATTTTGGTATACCAAAATAAAATAATACGTATTTTGTTGTTGTAATACAAAAAGGACAAAATTTTGTTCAGTAGCGCTAGCGATACAAAATTACAAATATCGACAAAATTTCAACAATTTTTGGTCAACAAAATAGTTCGACAAAATGTTATTACTTTTTGGTTAAAAAATGGTTCAAAAATTGTCATAAAATCAGTTCGACAGAACTTCCACATTATTTTGTTAACAATTTGTCATTTACAGTTTGAGTTTTACGAAATAATCACGTGATCGACAAAATTTGAACAATTTTTTATGAAAAATTTGTCGACATTATCATGATATTTTTTATCATTTTTGCCTGATTGAACACTAGGAATAAAATACACTTTACTGGATAGGTTACAAAAAGCATGCTTTTCTTTTTGACATTTTTTAGGTAACTCTTAAACTTAGGCCCTTTCCGAAAGTTACACTTATTTATTCAGACATACTTATTTGCCGCCATCTTAAATAAGTATGTAAAATCATCCGAATTGATTTCACATACTTATTTTCTATTTTGACTGTTTTGTAACTATGTATAAAATAACTTTTTTAATTAAATTTTTTATAAAACTTAATTACTACATAATATCACAATTCGATGAATAATGAAATTAACAGAATTTTGGTTTTCGTTTAAGATTTTTTTTTTGTAAGAACATACTTATTTTAAGTTACCTCGCCATCATACTTATTTAAATAAGTAGGTCTAAATAAATAAGAATAATACCTCAAACACATAAGTGGCGCTCTACGCCTGGCTTCGCTTCTATTCGTCTGTATGATTTTTTGCAACCACATAGGCGCCGCTAATTTGACATTTATTTATATGAAAAATGTTGTTTGGGTTTTACATCAAAAACATTTTCATAAAAAACTATTTGTTTACTGACTTATTACGAACAAATTTAAGTTCAAATTTAGATTTTTTTACAATTGTCTTTCTCATATGCCCATTTGGATGTAAAATTCAGCTAAAATTAGAGGTTTCCAAGCATTTACTTTAAAAACAACAACAATAAATATAAATGTCATTCATCGCCTCAAAAAATACAAACTTTGCTAGTTTGACGCCGTTCTATATGTTCGCTCTTATGGAAATATATGTATTCTAATTTAGCGCCGCTGTTCGCTCCGTCAATGTGTTTGAGGTATAACTTTTGGAAAAGGCCTTAAATATAAAAAATGTCGATAGGGTTACAAACATAACACATTAATGCGCAGTGTTTTAACCCATTATTGCCGATATTATGTATATTACATTCTCCCACGTTTATTGGATCGCGCATCTGTTATTCCATTTGAAAGTCACGTAAGTATGTAGGAAGACGTCTATAGAGCCAACCAGCGAACATTTAAGAAATTTAACAGAATTTAACGAAAGTTTTTTCTTACGGAAAATTTGACAGGTTGACTGGCGAAACTGTAACCCAACTTGTCAATTGCTTTGATGATGACGGTAGCTCGTATTAATATTTTTAAAAATTTGTGTAGAATTTTGAACTGGTGATTGAATTGGAGGAACTTCGAAAATTATTTCAATTATTAAAAAGCCTTAAATTCTTAAAAGACATAAACATAAATAATAAAAGACACAGATCTTGTGGCGTAAGAAAAAAACAAAATTAAGCACAATACACACAATACAATTTATAAAGTCTTTAATAATTCGGTTTTCAATTTACCTACATGAACATAAATAAATAATTTTGAATTTAAGCTTAAAATGTACAATGTGCTCAAACAAGAAGATTTACACAAAGTGAAATTTGGATTTTTGACATTTCCTTCAGTTTTGCGCGATAATTTTCGCTCTGTTAAGTTGACACTTAAATTTAACGAAACTGAACGAACATTTCTTAAAGGTTCGCTAGGCAGTAATATGTAAACTCCATATACCGCACTCTTACGTTAAATTTTATTAAATGTTGGCTGGTTCTCTCTTATCTCTAATGGAACGTCAGACTGAAACGTTTACGTGATCTGGAACAACTTCTTGCTCTGGAGTACATACTGGTGCATTGCTATCGTCGACTGTTTCTTGATATGGAGGAACATCTTCTTTGACGCTTCCATTTGACTGAACTTGTTTCCATTTAACTTGAAGATTGTATGCACTAACTGGATTTCTTACTGGAGCTGGTAACTTGTGTGCGAGTTTACGACCATTTTCTGATGAACAACTTTCAGCAGATTCAATATAATTTATATATAAAACAGAAGAATTATGTTCGGAATGGGAAATTTGTTTACGAAATAGACTAGGTCGATTGGTTGCCTGTTGAAAATATCCGTGTTTTTCAATTGATTGATGTGTCCTTTCAATTGGTATTCTGTATCAAGCTTTATTAAATAATGAAGACGTCCGAATTTGTGCATTACAATACCAGGAGCCCTATTCTCAAATTCCACATCCATTTTCCACATGTGGACATCTGTCAAAATTCATAAGAATTGAATTTTTTCGGTACTAAGAGAATATTTCCGAATGGGTAAAAGCAGGTGGAAGAAATTTCCCATTTAGTAAAATGCCCATGCCCCATGTGTTTTATATACGAATTACAATTTCCGAACGTTTTGATGAATTTTGACAGAGGTCCGCATGTGGAAAATGGATGTGGAATTCGAGAATAGGGCCCCAGGGGGCCTATTCTCGAATTCCACATCCATTTTCCACATGTGGACATATGTCAAAGTTCACACAAAAACGTTCAAAAATTGTAATTCGTATATAAAACACATGTGGCATGGACATTTTCCTATATGGGGAATTTTTTTCACAAGCTTATACCCATTCGGAAATATTCCCTTGGTACCGAAAAAATTCAATTTTTATTAGTTTTGACAGATGTCCACATGTGGAAAATGGATGTGGAATTCGAGAATAGGCCCCCAGGAAGCCATTTTTCCTGACCGATGTAATTACGAGAGTATTCTGTCTCCCACGCTTAATTGACGTTTGACTTTGATCTTTTCATTTGCCGTGTTTCTCATATTTTCTGATGGCCAAATTGCGTCGAGTTTGATTCTTAGTTTCTGCTGGAACAAATTCTCTGCTGGACTTTTGCCATCATTCAAAGGTGTGGTACGATACCTAAATAGAATTTCACGAATTTTGTCGGAACTGGAACCACTTTCATTTTCCATGGCCTAAAGCTTTCCCTTGAACCTTTGAACAGAACGTTATGCTTGTCCGTTCGTAGCTGGATTATATGGTGCAATAAACTTTTGAAAAATTTCACATGCCGTGCTAAATTTGAAGAATTTTTGACTTTTAAAAATGGTTGCGTTGTCTGAAACGATCACCTTTGGATACCCATGGTAGGCAAAATTGATTTTAATTTTTCAATTGTCATTTCCGTTGTTGGACTGGAATTTGTGATTGCTATTTCCGGCCATTTTGATTTAGAATCAACCACTATTAGAAAAAATTGTCCCTTGTACGGACCCGCATAGTCAAGATGAATACGCTCGAAGTTTTCTTCTGGTTCTTCCCAGTGATGTGTTTCTTCTTTTCTGGGCTCTTTTTGCTTTTTAGCACACGCATTGCAATTTTTAACGAACGATGTTATGTCCATATCGATATTTCCTCAATAGACATACCATCGAGCCAGATTTTTCATTTTACAAATACCAAGATGCGTATGATGTAGTTTTTGTAGAACTTCGTTTCGAAGACTTTCTGGAATTACCACTCTACATTCTAGAAAAATTGTGCCTAGATGTAGATGGTATTTATCATCATTTGTTTCGCCGTTTAGAAGCGACTGTTTGAGTTTTGACAGAACTGGATCTTTGTCTGTTTCTAGCACGATATTCTCATTGATAAGTATCAGAGGTCTTATCGCGTTTATCGTCTGTATCTTCATGATGTGTGTGTCATCATCTACTGGAACTTCTTGAATTGGGTCCTCTTGAAAACTAATCTACATTTTGATGATTTTCTGCTTTCCTATGCTCTACTGTGTATTGAAATTCTGAGAGAAATGATGCGTAACGTAGCAGGCGACTGGACGTGATCGAAGGCAGATTGATGTCAGATTTAAAAATGTGTGTCAATGGTTTATTATCGGTCACCAGCTTGAATTTTTGTCCGTATAAGTACATATAAAACCTTTTGACCATCCAATATATAGCCAATGCTTCTCGATCCAATTGGCTGTAGTTCTGCCCTGCGACAGGAAGTGAACGAGAAATGAATGCAACTGGTTTCTCTTCTCCTTGGATGACATGTGATAATACTCCGGCTTTTCCAACTGAGCTTGCATCACATGCAACAGTTATGGGCAATGCTGGATTAAATGGCAATAGAACTTGGTCACTTGCTATTTAGGCCTTTAACTTCATGAAAGCTGCTTCACACTTCGCTGTTCATTGAAACTTTGCGCTCTTCAGTAATAGAAGGCGAAATGGGTGTGTAAATGTCGATCCATTTCTGATAAATTTCGAATAGTATGTGATTAACTCCAATAATTGTTGTACTTCATGAGGGTTTTTTGGACGTGGTGCATCTAACACAGTTTTTACTTTTTCTGGTGCTTTTGAAAGTTTATTTTATTCAATCTGGTATCCAAGATAATAATTTTTCTTGTCTGGAAAAATTTGCATTTCTTGTCATTAACGTGAAGATTGTATTTCTTCAACCGTTCAAAACAAGCAATTGACCGTTGGTAGCACTCATTGTAGTTTGAACCTTGAATTACTATGTCATCAAAATAGGTTGTCACTCCTTCAAGTCCTTGGAGCACCTGATCGACTGATCGAGTATTCGATGATATTCGCTTGGAGCCGTTTTAATACCAAATGCGAGCCTGTTAAACTTGTACGTCCCTTTGTAAGTGGTTATCGTTTGGAATTTTGCACTTTCCTCATCCATCTGAACGTGAAGATACGCTTTATATAAATCCAGCGTGCAAAAATACTTTGAATCTCTTAGAAACATGAGAATTTCCTCAATTCGGGGAATCGGGTGGGTAGTGAGCATCTTCGAGTCGTTTGTTTACGCCGACTTTATAATCGACACATAATCGAACGCTCTTATTCGGTTTTGGAATGCAAACCAATGTGGAACCCCAGTCGGAGGTATCCACTTTTGTAATGATGCCCTCTTCTTCTAAAGCAATTATTTCTTTTTCGACTTGATCTCTACGTGAGAATGGTACTTCACATGCTTTATGGAATACTGGCTTGGCCTCTATTCGAAGTTTTAGTGAGCACTGAAGATTTGGAATTTTTCCAATTTTTTGTTCGAAGATTTCTCTATACTTTGATTTAATGTTGCTGACGTCCTTTTCGATAATTTCTGGCGATAAAATATCATTGGTTGAATCACTCAAATTTTCCTTATCTAAATCTTGCAAATTTACGTTGAGTTTCCTAATCCATGTTCTACCCAAAAGATCTTGTCGGTCGTTATCTACAATGTACATTTCTTCCGTAATAGATTTATTTTTGTATGTTGCCTTGACAGTGACTATTCCTTGGGGTGAAAATATTTCCTTGAGATATGAACGAAATTTTATATTAGTCTGACGTATAGGATTCGAAATATTAAGCTTCTCAAATGCATTCCTTGGGATTAGTGTGACTCCTGCTCCCGAGTCAACTTCGAACACTGGAACTTTCCTTCTATTTTGATATTTGTGTAAAATTTTTCCGCTTGATTACTGGAAACTGGTTGATTTGCATATACACATATGTCATGAACGTTTTGAACGTAATTTCCCTCTACTGGAGTTTCCACTGCGTTTATTGATTTGCGATTATTCATTAGAGTCGTTATACAAACTTTTTCAATACGTCCTTTTTTCTTGCATTTTGTACAATAGAGTTATTGCTTCGCTGCTGGAAACGACTTCTTGGTTCTCGAGTTTTTGTAATTTTGCTCACGTCACTGGAATGATTCGATTGTTCTAGTTTTTGATTTGACATTTCTTTGCTGTCTATCTGGGAAGCTTCGAACGCTAGAGCCAAATCAACATTTTCTTTAAATTCTGTTATATGGAAAATATTCTAATCTATATAATATATTGTCTCAATTTCGAAAAACTCGAAACTCGTAATGCTTACATAATCGCACCCATATAGGTACATATCTATTACAATATTTCACGTGCAATCGATTTGGGTTCAATATTGTTTTTTAATCAAATTAATAATTATGTATTGTGCAATTATAAAAAAAATATTTTATATATTTTTTGCTGTTTGAGATTTGTATTTTACATAATTTATTAATTATTATTATTCACCCCTATTATAATTGGCGAGTCGATCGACAATCGTTTTTCATATTGTTAATTTCAAATGAGAAAACGAAAACACAACACAGAGTCGTGTCGATTATCGATCGACTTGTCAATCATAATATAAGTGATTATTAAATTATATACATATTATCAATATTGATTTAATATCAAAATAATAAAAAAAAAATTATCCTTCGCAATACAATCTTTTAATCTCAAAAATTGTTCCATTTCCACCATGATATTCCACCTTATCTTAGAATACAATTTTAAGGAGGGCTATCGTACGTGTTGCTCTTTTACGTATTTTTAAATTAAGGAGTTTTTTATTGGAGACTTTTTGAAAATTTCAACAATCCGATGAACCAAATTATTTTAAATGGGATCTCATATGATATTCCCTGACATTTACTAATGATCCTATCAGTTGATTATCTACTGAAAAAAAAGTAGAAATATCTTCCCTTTTCCCCGTAATTTTGGCTGAAGGCCCAAAGAGTTATACCAATGTACCACTCTGCAAAAAATGAAAACTCTCCATGAGTTCTTGCTGTTGGTAGTTTGGTTTCGTACTGAAAAGTATAGTCTACTCATCAGGCATCTACGACCAAATTACAAAAAATTCCACTCTAGCCACATACATTAAGTATCTGGCCAGAATGTACTGACACATAGCGAATTATCTACATTTCTACATATCTACGAATTATCTACATCAAATATAAAAACCCACGGAGAAACCTCATTTGTGTGTGTATTATGCCCACGCGTATATTTTTTTAAGAATTTAATATTATGACCGATTGGCCTCTGTATTTTTCTGATTTACCAAATCGAAAATATTGGGATTGCCATGAACAATTAAGTACTTTTCATACCAGGCGCCTCGGCTTTGAGCTTCGGAAATAAAAATTTTTTATTTCGTTTTTTAATTATGTAATTTAGTTTCATTTGATTGATACGGTTTAATTTTATAGTAATAAATTCAATTTGTTGAAAAATAATTTATTTTTTAGTGATAATTTAAAAAAAAAAAAAAATATATTGCAATGAAGTTATCTACAAAGCCAAGGTAATGCGTTCCACACTCGACTGCGACATTTTAAGTACTTTTCATACCAGGCGCCTCGCCTCGAAATATTTAGTTACCACAAATGCGAAGCTGAGACCCTTTCATACCGGTGGCGTTGGCTTTGAACATTCGGTTATTGCTATCAAATATTTTATTTAGGTCTATTTTACACGTGAATTATAGCAAGAACTGAGATATTCTAAATTTGTAAGGTACATATGAGCTTGATTTTTTGTTAAGTATGAAATATTTGTGCAAACAATTTGATTTGTAGGTTATGTTGAGAAAGCACTTGGCTTTGTACTTACTTTAAAATCTCGCAGTCGAGTGTGGAACGCATTGCCTTGGCTTTGTAGATAACTTCATTGTAATATAATTTGTTTTTTTTAAATTATCACTTAAAAATAAATTATTTTTCAACAAATTGAATTTATTACTATAAAATTAAACGGTATCAATCAAATGAAACTAATTTACATAGTTAAAAGACGAAATAAAAATTTTTTATTAACGAAGCTCAAAGCCGAGGCGCCTGGTATGAAAAGTACAGTAAAATCTCTGAAAGGCGGAATCTGATTATCGCGGAAACTCGTCAGACACGGAAATATCTGTTTTAAAAAAGTCCCTTTGGACCTAATTTCATAGCAAAAGAACCATTTATCGCGGAATCTTGCGAGACGCGGACGGAATTTCTTTCGTAGAGCAAAAATTTGACAGAATAACTCTCCAAAGGTGGAATTTTAGCCAACTTTGTATAGGTTAATAAAAAAATATAAATAATAAAAATGCCTAAACTTAGAAATGTCGGAATCAAATGTGTGTTTGAAACGATATTTCATAAAAAAAAGGGAAAACAATACGTAATTTTAGTTTAAAAGATAAATACGCAAAATAATTAAAAAAAATCAATATCAGACAAATATGTGCGTATTTTAAATGGTGCAAAACAAATACATTACCTATAAAGGGTTATACAAATTGAAAGTTCCACAAAATCTATCCATATATAATTGGTATATTTAAATATTGAACAAGTATTTTCCCTTTTATTCATACATTTTGTTTTTCAAACCCCTGAAACCCGGAACCCGGAAAATTTTGTCGGTCCCTTGAAATTCCGTCTTTGAGAGATTTTACTGTACTTTAAAGTAGTACCACAGAAGAAAGATTAACCAGAATAGACATTGCGTGGATCAAATTTTTTTTTCATCTTACCTTATTTTTTGGACATTGAAGTATAATTATTTTCGAATATTATGAATTTTTTGAATATTTAATACAAATTATGCTGTCAAAACAAAACTTGTCAAATAACTTCACTAACTATACTGTTAAGGATTCTCAATTTTTATTATTTCAAATAAAAACCAGTAAACCAAAGAATACATAACCCAACTTTCTCTTACCTTCGGCAAATCAAGGTCAAAAAAATGAGTCCAAATTTTTCCATACAAAAACAGCGTTATGACTATTCTGGTTAATCTTTCTTCTGTGGTAGTACTAAGCGAAGTGCTTTGTAAACATAACCTGCAAATCACATTTTTTGCACAAATGTTTCATACTTACCAAAAAATCTAGCTCATATGTTCGTTACAAATTTAGAATATCTCAGTTCTTGCTATAATTCACGTGTAAAATAGAGCTAAATAAAATATTTGATAGCAACCGAGAATGTTCAAAGCCAACGCCACCGGTATGAAAGGGTCTTAGCTTCGCATTTGTGGTAACTAAATATTTCGAGGCGAGGCGCCTGGTATGAAAAGTACTTTAATATATTTGTCTATAAAGAATGCCGAAAAATCAACTGATTACAGACACAAATTAAATTCTTAAAAAATATACGTGTGGGTATAATACACACACAAATGATGTTTCTCCATGGGTTTTTATATTTGATGTAATGAATAATAATTCGCAATGTCAGTACGTTCCGACCAGATACTTAATGTATGTGGCTAGAGTGGAATTTTTTGTAGTTTGGTCGTAGCTGCCTGACGAGTAGACCATACTTTTCAGTACGAAACCAAACTACCAGCAGCAAGAACTCATGGAGGGTACTCATTTTTTGCAGAGTGGTACATTGGTATAACTCTTTGGGCCTTCAGCCAAAATTACGGGGAGGGGGAAGAAATTTCTACTTTTTTTTCAGTAGATATATTATGAGCGATTGCCCTCTGTATTTTTCTGATTTACCAAATCGAAAATATTCGGATTGCCATGAACAATTAATATATTTGTCTATAAAGAATACCGAAAAATCAACTGATTACAGACAGACAAATTAAATTCTTAAAAATAATTATTCTATGTCGTTATTTTTGTGTGCTCCACATCATATTTACAACTGGATTCGAAGCCAGTTTCTTGATTAATCTACCCATTTTAGTCAATTTGTTAGTAAATAATGCCTAATCGAATTACATTTTTGAAACCAAATCAATATTTTTTAGAAATTAATTAAAAATCGATTCTCGGGATATCCCGCGAAAAACAGGTTGAGGAGCAGTTAATTTGAAGCGCCAGCCGATCAGTATAGAAAGGGAGCAATATCACAGGAAAAGTGAATAAAAAAATCCAACAGTTATTTCTGAGAACTTTTATTTTTAATGGTTCATATATATATACACATTATCAAATTTCTTTAAATTTTAATATAATAAAATTTGATAAAAAAATAAAACATTAAATAAATTAGCTATAAAAAAAACTACTATAAATCACAATAACAATAATTAAACTGTCAATATAATGACAATAACAATGTTCCTATTTGACAGAATTATTGCACCGTTAAAAATATTTTCAAAATTGAAAAAAACGTTGTGTGGCTAACTTCATTATGTGAAAAAAATACGGGAGGATAAAAAATCGTTTAGTCCACGCAATGGCGGATATATATATATATATATATATATATATATATATATATATATATATATATATATATATATATATATCGTTTAGTCCACGCAATGGCGGATATATATATATATATATATATATATATATATATATATATATATATATATATATATATATATATATATATATATATATATATATATATATATATATATATATATATATATAAGTATACTTTATAATATATATAGTTACAACATGTCAGCCCAAGAAACCAAAGAATACATAACCCAAGTTTCTCTTACCTTCGGTAAATTAAGGTAAAAAAAAATGAGTCCACATTTTTCCATACAAAAACAGCGTTGTGTCTTCTGGTTGTATTCTGTGCTATAATGGTCATATATTATAAAGTACTTTATAATATATGCTATGGTGTAAAACCAGTATAACAAAACTAAACAAAAAAATTCGCTTTGTTAAACTAGCAACGAAGTTTTCGGTCGAAACACACTTAATTTTTTTTATTTTAATTAAAAAATTTACTGACATCTTTGCAAGCTTTTCGAATATTCGGATAATTGTATTGAAATCCAAATTCTTCAACACGTTGGGGTTTTATTTTTGCTCCTTCTGTTAAAAGTATACTGCGTTCTGATCCAAAAATGGTTTTTATAACTGTTTTAGGCAAAGGAATCAAAGCTGGACGATACATAGTAGATGCAAATGCCTAAAATAGAATATAGGTTTTTTTTAATTAATATATAATAAACTTCAATAACCTTTCATACTTACTCTTGTAAATGTTTCGTTTGTAACTATTTGCGGCGCCACCCCATTTAGAATTCCTTGAACCTTGGAATTTTCTATAGAAAATTGTATAAGTCTGCACAGATCTTCAATATGTATCCAAGGCAAGGGTTGAGTACCCGACGCAATTTTCCCTCCTAGCCCCAGAAAGAACGGTAGAATTAAAGATTTAATCATTCCACCCTCACGGCCTAGTACTACGCCCGTCCTAATTTTAATTGATCTGCAGTCCACTCCGTCTGGGATTGAAGCTTTATTTTCCCATTCAATGCATAGATTCGACATAAAATCATAATTTTCGCCTTTATCATTTTCGGTATATATTTTATTTGGATCTGGTCGGTATGAACTAACTCCCGATACATTAATAAAACAATCCACTTTATAATCGGCATTCTGAATTGCTTTCACAATCAAAGCCGTTGAATTAATTCTGGAATTCCATACATTTTGCTTAAAACCTGGTGTCCATCTTCGTGCTGGATCTAAAACATTTTGCCCTGATAAATTTACTATACTCTTTGTCATTTTCGGCAACCCTTCAGTTTCCAAATCAAGCCATGTTATGCGACCTAATGCTGGCATACGGGATATTATAGTAACCGAGTACCCAGATTGTGTTAACAAATTGACGAGACGTTTGCCAATAAATCCGGTACCTCCTCCTATTTTTCGAATTGAAGACAAAATAAATTATGTAACCCAGCAATTGTTTAAGAACAGTTTTACCTATTAAAACGTTTTTAATTGTCATATTTATAATTAACTATTTGGGATATATAAAACTTAATGTACCAAATTAATAAATTTATTTTGATAACAGAGCTATTCACTTTTTTAAATCACACCCAAATAAATTGTAGTTATATTACATTTGCCAATTCTACAAAAGTGACATTTCATTTGTCAATTTACAACAACAATGCTTTATAAGTGTGAATATACGAGTGTTTTGTGTCTTGATTTTAATTGTTGTTTTATTTTAATCGTTTAAATAAAATTTTCAATATAAACAGTTTTTTCCGTCTCGATTTTTATTATCCTTTTGTTGGTTTGTTGTGTTTCATTATTTTAATAGTACGAAATAAAGTTTTCAATATAAACAGTTTTTTCCCGTCTCGATTTCTTATCCTTTTAATTGTTCTGCTTAATTATTTTTCTAATGTTAAATTCTTTTCGCCAAAAAACATCAAAAAAAATTGATGTACATCGAAAACCATATTCGATTTGCCAAAAAACATCAATGTTTTTTCGATGTACATCAATTTTACGAAATGTATATTTTTTCATAAATCAACTACAACAACAAATTAGAAACGTCAATTTTTAGTTGTCAAAGTTGTCAATTAGATACTACGTTTCCATGACAGAGTTAACCCGATTTAAGAGTTTCGTTGAGTTAATAACATGGCGGCGCTAATCCATATCGTTTCCATGCAATTATAAATTCTAGTGAAATTTAACATTTCACAACAATTTAAAATCACTTTTAGAAATTTGATTTGTTTGGTGGAAATTTTTAAATTTAATATTAACTGTGATTTTTTGTGATTTATAAAGTAGTACAGAGAGACAAGAATACTCGCAATGCCATTTTGAATTGATATAATTGTTTTTTTCGCTTTTGACAGATAGAATCCCTTCTAACCCTACTACTTTCGTTGAGTTAAGATGGATTAGTAAACTTAACGAAAATCCTAAACTCGACATGTTTCCATGATCAGATAATCCACGTTAATCCCGGTTAACTCCGTCATGGAAACGTAGTAAGAGTTTTTGTGTCTTGATTTTATTTAATTCGATTAAAATAATTAAGCACAACATTTTTCTTTCTCGAAACTTTATTGTGTGAGCGTCCTTTTTTAGTGAAGTGTTTATAAATTAAAATTTTCATTTAATTTAATTAATTGTTTTTGAATTTAAATAATATCTTAATAATTTTATTCTGTTTTGTTTGTTTATTTTCGGGTAAGTCTTTTCATAGTTGTTTTTCCATCCACAAAATAGTAAATCCATCCAATACAAGCAAGGAGGGGCAAAGTACGCAGTACTTTGCACCTCTGCCAATTTCCGGTGATTTCTCCGACTCTGATTCTGAAAATGTAATAAATAAAAATAAAAAATCCAAAATCGTCATTAATAATAACATAATAGAAAACAGTGAATATAATAATATGCGTAATAAGGACTTGAAAAGAAAACAAATTAATAAGCAAGTCGCAAATGCGTCATATAATGAAATAACTCCCACTTTGCCTACTTCAGATATATCTATGGATCAATCTAATATTTCAAACATGACGCTTAACACCGAAACCAAAATCAATTTATATAACAAATTAGACCTCGGCCCATTTGCCGTTTTCGTGAGTAAAGAGAATTTAAATTTAGTTTTATTAGGTAAAGCAATCAAATTTAACAAGTTCAATGACGTCAAAAATATCTCAATGGTTAGTAAAAATGTGGCCAAAGTTATTTTCAACAAATTTGAAGACGCAAATAACTGTGTCAAATCCGAAGCTTTCCATAAATTTGATAATTATACAACATACATACCAAAAAATTTCACTTCTTCAATCGGTATTGTTAGGAATATTCCTATTATACTCTCAATTGATGAAATTAAAGAAAATATTAAATCAAAATATAATATCTCAAAAATAGAAAGGATGACTAGATGGAATAATACCACCAAAACAGCCGAAGATATCGAATCAGTTAAAATCACTTTCGATTCAGGAATTATTCCACACAATGTCTCCCTTTACGACAACATCTTATTAAAAGTTGATTATTTTATTCCTACCCCGTTATTCTGCAAAAAATGCTTGAATTACGGTCACACAGCCACTAGATGCAGATCAAAAATTAATAGATGTATTACATGTGCTAAAACTATAGAGGCCGACCATGATTGTGACAAGATAGTGTCTTGTAAATATTGTGGAACGGGCCATGCTACTAATTTTTTCCAATGTAACGAAAGATTCAGACAGAAACAAATTAGAGAGCACATGATAATTAACAAGTCAAGTTATAGAGAATCTAAAAGCCACCTTTATGGTAGACAACAAAATATTCCAAAACCGATAGATTTCAAAAACGACATAAGTAATAATAATCAAACTTGGCCCAATAATAATTTAATGAATTTTGAAGCTAGAAAAATTAATATCTTAAATGAATTAGTAAAAGAGTTAAGAAGTCAACTAAGTGAAAGAGATTCAATCTTTAATGACGTTAAATTACTCTTAGATAATTCCGATGACTTTAAGAAAAATCCGGCTAACATAGACTCTCTAAAAATTAAACTAAATACACTTATTAAAAAATAAATTTTTCTTGCCATTTTCGTTTTCTTTTCATTTATCCATTCATTATGCAGTCTTTAAAAATTTTACAAATTAATATTCGTAGTTTAAATAGTAACAAAGATTTACTATACCATTATATTCAATCCAATCACATTGATATCGTTATTTTATCCGAAACATGGACAAGTCCAAATAGTAATTTAATTTTTAATAATTACAATCTCATTACTGATGACAGACCAGATGGTTTTGGCGGAGTAGGTTTTTTAATACATAAAAAACTTTCTTGGAAGTCTATTAATTTAAATTTTCATTACACCCGTTTTCAAGCTTTCAAAATTAACATCAAATTTAAAAATATTGATTTTAATATCTTATCTTTTTATAATAACTCGGTTATTAGGCCGCAGGAAATCATTAATGAATTTGAACACCTCATCACTCAAAATCTAGATAACTGTTTAATAGCGGGAGACATAAATATTCATAATAGTCTTTGGGATGGTTCATTACCCCCTACTCACGACAGAGTCGGCGATAAAATTGCAGATATAATCACTGCTAATAACGTCTTTTTATTGAATGATGGATCTCACACTAGACAAGATCTTTACAGAAATAATTCTTCAGCATTAGACATCACTTTGTGCTCAACCAGTTTAATCAGAAAACTCTCATGGAAAATTGATCCCATCAATTTAGGAAGTGATCATCTCCCAATACTTATTGACTATAAACTAAACTATTATCAAAAAAAACAAATCACAAACTGGTCAAAAGTATTGAGAGATTTTGATCTAAATAATATTGATGATAAATGCAATGTTGAAGAATATCTAGAAAATTTAATTTCTGAAAACACTTCTATCATCACAAGTAAAAATACATTCAAACCTAAACCCTGGTGGAACGACCTTATCCAGAGACTATGGACCATCAAAAAACACAAACAAATAATTTACAATCAAAACAAAAATATTTTTACCGCTATTGAACTAAAAAAATCGGTACAAAAACTTAAATTAACAATCAGAAGAGAAAAGAAAAAATCTTGGAACATTTTTTTGATGAGTATAAATCATAAAACTAACAATTCCGATCTCTGGAACAATATCAATAAAATTAAAAATAAAAAACAATCCAATTATAGAATTCTAGAAGACCCTATACTAGCAAATAAATGTTTAAATTATAATTTTCCTGTCTCCTTTGAATCTCATTTTAATCTCTCTAATAATTTCAATCCTATTAATCCTGCGGAATTTAATAACTCTGAAATTCTTGACATTATTAAAAACTCCAATAATACTGCTCCAGGATATGATAAAATCTCATATAAAATCATTAAACAGTTAATTTCCACTAATCCTGACTTAATCAACATTATTACAAACCATTTTAATAACATCTGGCATAATCAAATTTACCCAGCTAAATGGAAAACTTCTTATATTATTGCCATTTTAAAAAAGGGGAAAGATGATCGAAACATTATTAATTACCGTCCTATTTGCCTGTTACCAATTTTCTCAAAAATCTTCAATAAACTCATTTTAAAACGAATTAATGACCATTTAATCTCCCATAACACTCTCAACTATTTTAATTTTGGTTTTAGGAAAAATAAAAGTATCACTGATTATTTTGTAGAAATGTTTAATTTCATCAACTCCCTTAAACAAAAACAAAAAAAAATTGTTTTAATTAACATTGATATTTCCAAAGCTTTTGATAATGTAGATAAAAATATTTTATTAAACACTTTTAAAAACTTCAATTTCCCTAATAACATTACTCATTGGATTTCTCAATTTCTCACAAATAGAATTATTTCTATTCAAAATATCAATCAAGCTTCCATTCATTACACTAATAAAGGCATTCCTCAGGGTAGCTGTTTGAGTCCTACCCTTTTTAATATATATACCACTTCTTTACACGACATCAATAACCCCTATTCACAAATTTTTCAATATGCCGATGATATTTGCATAGTAATTTCTGCTGATAACCATGATAATTTACAATTAATAGCAAATTCTACTTTACTCTCATTAACTGATAAATTACAATCTTTAAAACTACAAATTAACACTGATAAATCTCATTTTTTAGGACTATTCACTAACAAAAATAATTCAAAATCTCTAAATTTAAAAATTAATAATATCAATATAGAAGAAAGATTAACTACTAAGATACTGGGTACAACTTTAACAAATAGACTTTCATTATCAAATCATTACACAAACTTAAAAGCAAATATTTCCAATTCCATTAATTTACTTAAAACCCTCACCCATTTTAATGGAGGTGTAAATCCCGAAACAATGATCAATATTTTTAAAGCAATAGTTAAATCAAAACTTGAATACACTTATGTTTTCACAGACACTAAATATAAAAAAGATATTAATATCTGTCAATCTATTAAAAATGCTTGTCTGAGAGCTTGTTTAGGCTTCTTAAGAACCACTCCGATTCCGGCTATTTTATCCGAATCCCTAGAAACAACCTCAGATCTAGATTTTACTAAAAAATCACTAATTTACATTACAAAAAATCTGTATAATAATTCCAAAATCGGTAACGACATTAAAAACAATAGTTCTCTTCCTAAACTTAATGACTTATATTCTAACTATTCTTTTCTTTCCAAAATTAAACCTTTTCATATTAAAAAAACTTCTCCTTCTAATTTTAGCATTATAACAAATATTGATGGAATTACAAATAAAAATTTCATAAACCATTCGGAACAATATGCCTTATCCATGGCTGAAATTAACAAATATTATAATTTCGCAAAAATTTACACAGATGGCTCCATAATTAACAATAAACCAGGAATTGGAATTTTTGTTGAGGACAAAAATTGGAATTTTGCTATCCAACTAAATAACCCTACTTATATTAAAAATATCGAAACCATTGCTATTAAAATTGGAATTACCATATCTCTAATCATCAAAAACAAAAATATTATCATTATTACTGACTCTCAAAGTTCTTGTATCTCATTAAAAACAGCTCTATTACACTATACAAATAGACACTATGAAAACCAAATTATTGATACTATCGGCCATAACCAAATTAAAAATTTTGTCATTCATTGGTTCCCGGGTCACTGTGGCTTAAAAGGAAATACTATAGCAGATAGTTTAGCAAAAAAAGCAGTTTTTTCACCTACTCACTTTCTTAATAATGAACCTACCCTCACAGACCTATTTAACGATATCTCCAGGTCCATAAATAATAAGTGGAAGGAAAACTACACATTAATGTGTAATTCATCCGGCCACTTTTATAAACAAATTTGTCCTTCTCCAAGATCATATTTCCTATTCAAAGACTCCAACTTTACATCTTGTCAAACCAGGTTAATTTACAGATTAATCTCTGGTCATACAGTTAACAAGAAATTTAAATTCCTTTTGGGACTTGAATCTACATCTAATTGTGAGATTTGCAACACCGTAGAAGATAACGAACATATTATTAACGATTGTGTTATATATAACAATATAAGAAATAACTACCCTCTTTTATACAGAAAATCCTTATTAGACATCTTAAAGGATCAAAGAATGGAAGAGTATAAAATATTGTGTGATTTTGTGGATGGAATAAATTATAAACTATGAATTAAGACTACACTTTTTTATTGACTTTTTTCACACAATGATCTTTCTTTTAGAATCATTTCATTTTATTTCATTTTATTATAATATTAAGATTTATGAACTTTGTTTAATTTAATATAAACACTTTTTTTATAAAAAAAAAAAAAAAAATTAAAATCAAAATCAAAAAAAAAAAAAATTAAATTAAAAATTAAAAAAAAAAAAAAATTATGAATTATAAACTTATTTTTAATTTCAATTCTTTTATTTTTATGTATCCTTTATTTTCTCTCTAATATTTTTATTTAATAACTTTAATTTAATCTAATTTAATCATTAAACTTTGTTTTATATAATTATGCTTTATCTTATTTAATTTATAAATCTAATTAATTTATGTACACTTCATTCAACCCTCCAGAACCTCCCCTGAGTGGTCTCTGGAAATTTTGGGCTGTTCTCAACTCACTGGTCTTATGGATTGAAAGATCTGACCTGAGCAAATTTAAAAGACAAACAAACAAACAAACAAACAATTAAGCACAACAATTTAAAAGGATAAGAAATCGAGACGGGAAAAAACTGTTTATATTGAAAACTTTATTTCATACGATTAAAATAATTAAACACAACAAACAAACAAAACGATAATAAAAATCGAGACGGAAAAAACTTTTTATATTGAAAATTTTATTTAAACGATTAAAATAATTAAACAACAATTAAAATGATTTAAAATCAAGACACAAAAAACTCGTATATTCACAACTTTGACAAATACAAAATGAAGTTTCTATTTTTGTTGTTGTTAGTAACGTCAAAAAAAACATCAATTTGGTTTCGTGTACTTTTCGCACCACAAAATTTACATTGATTTGAAAAAACGAAAAGAATTCGACATAATTGACATCTTTGGCAACTAAAAATTGGCGTTTCTAATTTGTTGTTGTAGTTAATTTATGAAAAAATATACATTTCGTAAAATTGATGTATGTACATCGAAAAAAAAAGATGTTTTTTGACGAAAAGTACATGATTTTCGATGTATGTAGTGTACACAATTTTTTTTTTATGTTTTTTGGCGAAAAGAATTTGACATTAGTTATGTAGGTCCCTGCCGGCCACGCGTAACGCAAACGTTCATTTTACGAATAGTCTCTTCTACTAAAGTGTTCGTAAACGTTACGCTAAAAATGAGTAGATATGTTACATAAATGATACCTTGTCACATGAGAAGTGAAACAAATACTAAAGACTGTTAGACTGTACTTTTAAATCGAAAGTATTCTGACTGAAAATGTCCGAGATAAATTCAACATGTAAACGGCGGCTGGACTGAAAGCAAAGATTATTAACAAGAAGATCTTCTTGTTAATAATCTTTGCTTTCAGTCAAGCCGCCCTGTACATGTTGAATTTATCTCGGACGTTTTCAGTCAGACCACTTACGGTTTAACATGTATCTTTAGTAAAATTGGCGAAGACTTATACCACGTTTACATTATACGTACCTAATAAGTATCCCTCCCGGCGCAAAAATGTATACATGAAAAGTATTTCGTTTACGAACAGTTTACGAAAGGTTCTTAATACAACACACTATTACATTTGTATTCTCTATACACAGTGCTGGCAATTATATCTTGTGGCTTTGTTTTATTTTCAATTTTTTTTTGTACAAATTAAATTAAAGTTGTCGTATTGTGAAAATATAAAAACTTTTGATAATTATTGTTAGTTTTTCGTGGCATTCCAGAGTAGCACTATATCCATAATATCGTATAAAAATCATTATAATGAATATTTTAAAAGGGATTTAAGTAATACTCGAAGTACTTCATCTATGATTGAAACATTTTATTTCATTTCAGAAAAAGATTAATTAACAAATTTGGCAAGTTGTATCTTGTGATGCGGCTCATTTGAAGAAAAATACAAATAAAATATGATTCATTTAAAAAAATTGTTTTATTCTAATTAAATGGGGCAATTCGCACAAAACCGTTCGTCAATGTTACGCTTAAGCAGTTCGTAAACATTACGTTTAAGCGTACACGTTATGAACACTTTTATACATACTAATACACACACAAGTCTTCGCAAATTTGTTTCACGTCTCATGTGACATAAGTATACATTACGTACTATATCCGTACTGTTTTTGTGTAACGTTTACGAACACCTAAGTATAGCAAAGCCTTCGTAAACCGTACGTTTATGATACACCTGGTCTGGAGGGATGTACTTTTTTGCTATTTAATTATTTTTCCGCTGCAGTTCACACTAGTGTTGCGATTTGTAGTGTGAACGCATACTATAAAAGTTTGTTGTTTTGACAGATAGGCTTCTGTATTCAATTCAGTTTATGTGTTGTGAATTTCTTCTCAAATTCTATTAGATTTGTCGGCAAATTATATGATTTACACCCGAAATTGCAGTTAGAAACATAAAAACGTAATAAATTTTTGTTTTGATAACAAATATACGAATGACATTAACATATAGTTATTAGTTAGGGTTCACATTACAACGTAATATACTAATACTTTTTTGATACAAACCTTACCGAAAAATCAAAAAAGTATGTGATAAAACATTTAAATATTTAAATTTGAGTTCACATGACGATACATTTTTGCTACATCCCTGCCGGACACGCGTAACGCAAACGTTCATTTTACGAATAGTCTCTTCTACTAAAGTGTTCGTAAACGTTACGCTAAAAATGAGTAGATATGTTACATAAATGGAACTCTTGTCACATGAGAAGTGAAACAAATTGGCGAAGACTTATTTATGTATTGGTTTATAAAAAAATATTCGTAATGTGTACACCTTTTACGTAACATTTATGAACTCATATGGGCGTAACGTTTATTAGCCTTCTAAAATGAACATTACGTACGGTTTGAGTATTATTCCGCAATTAATTTTGAAATAATAATGAAAACAACGTATTTTGTTTTATTTTTAGCAAATATATGATTTTATTTATTTGATTATATCAATTAATTATTAATCATACCTATACTAAATTTTAACACATTTATTTTTACTTATTCTCAATTTTAGTTATACTTTAAGTTCAACAAATTCATTAAGATATTAAAATAAAATAACATAATACGAAAATAGAAATAGCTAATAATGTATTGTATTTATTATAAATGTCGTCGTCACTATCATTCACTAAATTGTATTTATAAACAACAAAAATTCAAAATCAAATCAAATTAAAAATTTACTAAATATTAAAATGGCGCACCACGCTTTACTTTATCAAAAATCACATTCTGTTTAGAGATGGAATGAAAAAAACTACACGGTTTTGTAAATTCCCCTCCAGACCAGGTGTATCATAAACGTACGGTTTACGAAGACTTTGCTATACTAAGGTGTTCGTAAACGTTACACTAAAACAGTACGAATATAGTACGTAATGTGTACTTTTGTCACATGAGAAGTGAAACAAATTTGCGAAGACTTTTGTATGTATTAGTATGTATAAAAGTGTTCATAACGTGTACGCTTAAACGTAATGTTTACGAACTACTTAAGCGTAACATTGACGAACGGTTTAGTGCGAATTGCCCCATTTAATTAGAATAAAACAATTTTTTTAAATCTTATCTTTTATTTGTATTTTTCTTCAAGTGAGCCACAACACAAGACACAACGTGCCAAATTTGTTAATTAATCTTTTTCTGAAATGAAATAAAATGTTTCAATCATAGATGAAGTACTTCGAGTATTACTTAAATACCTTTTAAAATATTCATTACAATTATTTTTATACGATATTATGGATATAGTGCTGCTCTTGAATGCCACGAAAAACTAACAATAATTATCAGAAGTATTTATATTTTCACAATACGACAACTTTAATTTAATTTGTACAAAAAAAATTGAAAATAAAACAAAGCCGCAAGATATAATTGACAGCACTGTGTATAGAGAATGTAAATGTAGTAGTGTATTATAAAAAAAGCGTTCGTAAACTGTTCGTACGCTGTACATTTTTGCTGTATACATTTTTGCGCCGGGAGGGTCATACATGAAATCTGAAATTGTGAAGTAGTAGTAGTGCCCATATAAGAAACCGTTCGTAAACTGTTCGTAAGTGGTACATTTTTTATGTATACTTTTTTGCGCCTGCAGGGATACCTTTATTCTACTAGAGCCTGAATTCCAATGTGAATAATTGACTGAACTGACTTCAAGTCGAAAGAAGACAACAAAAAAAAATCCATTGGAGTGACAAAGATAAAGCATGTTTTTTTATTTTTTTTATAGCACAAATATCTTGATAAATTTTGACAGCGACAGCAAATAATAAAAAATAAAAATAATAAATTTTTGGTTATCACTTGGAGTTTTAATTTGGCTTTTTCATCACCAATAAATTATTTAAAAAAAAACGATTACTTTATTAAATTGTTAATAATAGTATTTAGCGATATTATCACAATTGATCCCAATTTATCACAATTTAACTGTACACAAACTTTATATTTTTTTATTATCACAGCTATTTTAGAAGCAACCACCAAAAAAAATTATGACACTTTCCATAAAAATAACAAACTTTTAATTAACTTAGTGTGCGGAAAAAAATTTGCGTTCGTACACAAAATTTGTGTGCGTATATTAGTTAAATAACCATAAAATGACTTCGATTTTGATAATTTTTGACCATAATTATGGCGATCCACTAACACAAACACACATTTGATGTAAGTAAAATCTTGACTGACTTCGTTTTGTGTTTCTTTCACACAAACTATTTTTATCTCTCTTTATTTTGACTGACAAACTTTTATTCGCAATGGAATTCAGGCTTAATGTAAACGTGGTATTACCCTCCCGGCGCAAAAATGTATACATCAAAAGTATTTCGTTTACGAACAGTTTACGAAAGGTTCTTATTACAACACACTACTACATTTACATTCTCTATACACAGTGCTGTCAATTATATCTTGCGGCTTTGTTTTATTTTCAATTTTTTTTGTATAAATTAAATTAAAGTTGTTATATTGTGAAAATATAAAAACTTCTGATAATTATTGTTAGTTTTTCGTGGCATTCAAGAGCAGCATTATATCCATAATATCGTATAAAAATCATTATAATGAATATTTTAAAAGGTATTTAAGTAATACCATATATTATATATATGGGTATACTCGAAGTACTTCATCTATGATTGAAACATTTTATTTTATTTCAGAAAAAGATTAATTAACAAATTTGGCACGATGTGTCTTGTATTGCGGCTTATTTGAAGAAAAATACAAATAAAATTTAAGATTGATTTAAAAAAATTTGTTTTATTCTAAATATTTTAAAAGGTATACTCGAAGTACTTCATCTATGATTGAAACATTTTATTTCATTTCAGAAAAAGATTAATTAACAAATTTGGCACGTTGTGTCTTGTGTTGCGGTGCGTAAAAATACAAATAAAAGATAAGATTGATTTAAAAAAATTGTTTTATTCTAATTAAATGGGGCAATTCGCACCAAACCGTTCGTCAATGTTACGCTTAAGCAGTTCGTAAACATTACGTTTAGGCGTACAGGTTATAAACACTTTTATACATACTAATGCATACACAAGTCTTCGCAAATTTATTTCACTTTTCATGTGACAAAAGTACACATTACGTACTATATTCGTACTGTTTTAGTGTAACGTTTACGAACACCTTAGTATAGCAAAGCCTTCGTAAACCGTACGTTTATGATACACCTGGTCTGGAGGGTATTTATGTATTGCCCTCCCGGCGCAAAAATGTATACATCAAAAGTATTTCGTTTACGAACAGTTTACGAAAGGTTCTTATTATAACACACTACTACATTTACATTCTAAATACCCAGTGCTGTCAATTTTAATTTGCAGCTTTGTTCTATTTTCATATTTTTTATACAAATTAAATTAAAGTTGTCGTATTGTGATAGTATAAAATCTTCCGATAATTATTGTTAGTTTTTCGTGGCATTCAAGAGCAGCACTATATCCATAATATCATATAAAAATCATTATAATGAATATTTTGAAAGGTATTTAAGTAATACCATATATTATATATATGGGTATACTCGAAGTACTTCATCTATGATTGAAACATTTTATTTTATTTCAGAAAAAGATTAATTAACAAATTTGGCACGATGTGTCTTGTATTGCGGCTTATTTGAAGAAAAATACAAATAAAATTTAAGATTGATTTAAAAAAATTTGTTTTATTCTAATTAAATAGGGCAATTCGCAGTAAACCGTTCGTCAATGTTACGCTTAAGCAGTTCGTAAACATTACGTTTAAGCGTACACGTTATGAACAATTTATTCATACTAATAGATACACAAGTCTTCGCTAATTTGTTTCACTTTTCATGTGACAAAAGTACACATTACATACTATATTCGTACTGTTTTAGTGTAACGTTTTGGCCAGTCTCCACTCGTCGCGACGAAAAAAAAATGGCCTGACGTCATGACAAGATTGGTATATTATACTTACAACTACTAACATAACAAATAATTATATTTTCTCTGTTTTTGTTTATAAAATGGAAATCTATTTACATGTGTCATTTTGGATTAATAAAATATTCATTCAAACCAAATATAGACTTGTCCCCCCGTTTATATTTGTGGTTTTTACTTTAGGATTTTTGATTTTATTTGTATAAATAAATTAAATTCAAGCTGCTGACAAATATGTTAAGCTGAAAGAAATGTATTAAGCCTTTAATAATATGAATGTCGCTCGTTTTGCCACCGATAGCAATCAAATAAAATTTTCCAACTAAAATTACAATTAAAAATTATGTACAAGTCAAGCTTTGTTACAAAAATCATTATTAAATTAAAATAATTCAAAAGTAACATTTTATTATCAATAAATTATGTTTATTGTTATTGTTACAATTATTATTAATTCTCTAATGATTTTGAAGAAACAACAATTTTTTTAGCATGGCGCAAATAATTGAGAGTAAAATAAAAATTGCTCTCACTTCGTCGTGACAAAATTTCAAAAAAGATGGATATTATGATGTTTTGGTTCTCTTCGTCACGAGTAATGCGCATGAGCACAATCAGCTTTGTTTATGTATTCATACAAATTTTACCCAATAAACAATAATTGGCACAAGCTCGTGCCAATTTTTCTTCGTCGTGACGAGTGGAGACCGGCCATTTACGAACAACTTAGTACAGCAAAGTCTTCGTAAACCGTACGTTTATGATACACCTGGTCTGGAGGGTCGTTTATAAAAAAATATTCGTAATGTGTACACCTTTTACGTAACATTTATGAACTCATATAGGCGTAAAGTTTACGAGCCTTCTAAAATGAACATTACGTACGGTTTGAGTATTACCCTGCCGGCGCAAAAAAGTATACATAAAAAATGAACCACTTACGAACAGTTTACGAACGGTTTCTTATATGCAGCACTACTACTACTTCACAATTTCAGATTTCATATATGAATTTACAAAACCGTGTAGTTTTCTTCAAATGTATACATCAAAAGTATTTCGTTTACGAACAGTTTACGAAAGGTTCTTATTACAACACACTACATCATTTACATTCTCTATACACAGTGCTGTCAATTATATGTTGCGGCTTTGTTGTATTTTCAATTTTCTTTGTACAAATTAAATTAAAGTTGTCGTATTGTGAAAATATAAAAACTTCTGATAATTATTGTTAGTTTTTCGTGGCATTCAAGAGCAGCCTATATCCATAATATCATATAAAAATCATTATAATGAATATTTTGAAAGGTATTTAAGTAATACTCGAAGTACTTCATCTATGATTGAAACATTTTATTTCATTTCAGAAAAAGATTAATTAACAATTTTTACACGTTGTGTCTTGTGTTGCGGCTTATTTGATGAAAAATACTAATAAAAGATAAGATTGATTTTAAAATAATTGTTTTATTCTAATTAAATGGGGCAATTCGCAATAAACCGTTCGTCAATGTTACGCTTAAGCAGTTCGTAAACATTACGTTTAAGCGTACACGTTATGAACACTTTTATACATACTAATACATACATAAGTCTTCACAAATTTGTTTCACTTCTCATGTGACAAAAGTACACATTACGTACTATATTCGTACTGTTTTAGTGTAACGATTACGAACACCTTAGTATAGCAAAGTCTTCGTAAACCGTACGAATATGATACACCTGGGTGGTCATTTTGTGGTGCTATATCACACCTTTATATCACTAGTGGAGACTTTTTTTGTGTGATATAAAAAAATGGAGAAAGTCTACAAACACAACCCTGCAAAATGAATTTTAAGGGCAAAATGATGAATCAAAGTGATAAATTGACGTTTCCACATAACCTCAAATGACATTATATGAAAATTTTATACGAAGTGCTATTTGTGTGGTGATAAAGTAGTACTTTAATGCAGAGGTATTTATTATTTACATAAAATGTTAAAAATATAATAATCAGTCCTTTGTCAATCATCAATTTTATTTTGCACTTGGTTTCATGATAATTTTCATTCATTTTTTTAAAACCCCAATTTAGTTGTTTTCCATCAAACTATTTGGAGTTTGATCAAAAACAACTAAATTAAAGTTTAAAAAAATGAATGAAAATTATCATGAAACCAAGTGAAAACTAAAATTGTCGATTGAAAACAGACCAATTAATATATTTTTAACATAACATAACTAGAAAAGCCTTTGGTTCGTTAGAATTTGTTGTTTAAACATTGACCAATATTTGCAGTTTGTGGGGTTATGTCAGCTGATGGTTTATGTTGATTTCTGTTTAAGAATTTTTTTTTTGTCCTTTGCTTTTTTGTGCTCCCGATGAAATTTGTTATTCTAGGCAATTAGAATGTTATTTTTAACAAATAATTTACTACACAAAATTAAAATAATTGTTGATTTTTGTATTTCATTTTTCTTGTAAATTTAACAATAACCCATTAATTTTATTTCAAAAATATATAAATGATCATTTTGTTAATAAATATCATTCATTTATATTTCGCGTCAATGTAAATTTCATTCATTTTTTGATATTTTTATTAGAGCTTTTTTTAACTAAACTCCATATACAACAAATGTAAACAAGAACATAATTTTTTTTTGTTCCACTTGTAAAAGTAAGACGGAAGAAGTTGTCGTCTTTTTCATTTAAATCATTATGCGACGTGACGATATTCATCCATGACAACACCATAGTTAGCTACGACAATTTATTTTTCGCACAGTATCGCCAAATGTGATGTATTACCACAAAATGACAACACTGCAAAATGAATTTTAAGGAGAAAGCAATGAATCAAAGTGTTGATTTGACACGTAACCTCAATTGTTGATTTTTATATTACTATGTAATATAAAAATCAACAATTATTTCAGTTTTGTGTATTAAATTGTATGTTAAAAGAACCATTCTAGTAGCCTAGAATAACAAATTTCACAAAAACAATCATCCTCCTAACAGAAATGGACAAAAAATAAGCAATTCTTAAACGAAAATCAACATAAACCATCTGACATAACCTCACAAAATGCAAATAATGGTCGGTGTTTAAACATGAAATTCTAATATACCAAAGGGTTTTCTAGTTATGTTAACTTAAAAATATAATAATTAGTCTTTTGTTAATCAACAATTTTGGTTTGCAGTTCGTATCACAGTAATTTTCATTCATTTTTTAAAACTTTAATTTAGTTGCTTTCGATCAAACTCAATGTAGTTTGATATAAAAAAATTAATTTAAAATTTAAAAAAAATGAATGAAAATTACTGTGATACGAACTTCAAACCAAAATCGTTGATTAACAAAAGATTAATTATTATATTTTTAAGTTAACATAACTAGAAAACCTTTTGGTATATTAGAATTTCATGTTTAAACACCGACCATTATTTGCATTTTATGAGGTTATGTCAGATGGTTTATGTTGATTTTCGTTTAAGAATTGCTTATTTTTTGTCCATTTCTGTTAGGAGGATGATTGTTTTTGTGAAATTTGTTATTCTAGGCTACTAGAATGGTTCTTTTAACATACAATTTACTACACAAAACTAAAATAATTTTTGATTTTTATATTCCATTTTCCTGTAAATTTAACAATTATCCATTAATTTCGTTTCAATAATAGATAAATGATTATTTTGTTAATAAATATCATTTATTTATCATTAGCGTCAATGTAAATTTCATTCATTTTTTGAAATTTTGATTAGAGGTGTTTTTAACCAAACTCTATATAAAAAAAAATGTAAACAACAAAATAAACAATTTTTTTCCACTTGTAGAAGTAAGACGGAAGATATTGTGGTCATTTTCATTCAAATCATTATACGACGTTACGTTGTTCATCCAAGTTGGGACCGCGGTAAGCTACGACAAATGTCAGTTTATCACAGTTTTATCACCAAATGTGATATAGCACCACAAAATGACCACCCTGGTCTGGAGGGTTCTATTTTTAAACAGAATGTGATTTTTGATAAAGTAAAGCATGGTGCGCCATTTTAATATTTAGTAAATTTTTAATTTGATATTAATTTTTGTTGTTTATAAATACAATTTAGTGAATGATAGTGACGACGACATTTATAATAAATAAAATACATTATTAGCTATTTCTATTTTCGTATTATGTTATTTTATTTTAACATCTTAATGAATTTGTTTAACTTGAAGTATAACTAAAATTGAGTATAAGTAAAAATAAATGTGTTAAAATTTAGTATAGGTATGATTAATAATTAATTGATATAATCAAATAAATAAAATCATATATTTGCTAAAAATAAAACAAAATACGTTGTTTTCATTATTAATTCAAAATTAATTACGGAATAATACTCAAACCGTACGTAATGTTCATTTTAGAAGGCTCATAAACGTTACGCCCATATGAGTTCATAAATGTTACGTAAAAGGTGTACACATTACGAATATTTTTTTATAAACCAATACATAAATAAGTCTTCGCCAATTTGTTTCACTTCTCATGTGACAAGAGTTCCATTTATGTAACATATCTACTCATTTTTAACGTAACGTTTACGAACACTTTAGTAGAAGAGACTATTCGTAAAATGAACGTTTGCGTTACGCGTGGCCGGCAGGATATTCAGCAATTAATTTTGAAATAATAATGAAAACAACGTATTTTGTTTTATTTTTAGCATATATATGATTATATTTATTAGATTATATCAATTAATTATTAATTATACCTATACTAAATTTTAACACATTTATTTTTACTTATACTCAATTTTAGTTATACTTCAAGTTCAACAAATTCATTAAGATGTTAAAATAAAATAACATAATACGAAAATAGAAATAGCTAATAATGTATTGTATTTATTATAAATGTCGTCGTCACTATCATTCACTAAATTGTATTTATAAACAACAAAAATTCAAAATCAAATCAAATTAAAAATTTACTAAATATTAAAATGGCGCACCACGCTTTACTTCATCAAAAATAACATTCTGGTTAGAGATGGAATGAAAAAAACTACACGGTTTTGTAAATTCATATATGAAATCTGAAATTGTGAAGTCCCTTCAGACCAGGTGTATCATAAACTTACGGTTTACGAAGACTTTGCTATACTAAGGTGTTCGTAAACGTTACACTAAAACAGTACGAATATAGTACGTAATGTGTACTTTTGTCACATGAGAAGTGAAACAAATTTGCGAAGACTTGTGTATGTATTAGCATGTATAAAAGTGTTCATAACTTATACGCTTAAACGTAATGTTTACGAACTGCTTAAGCGTAACATTGACGAACGGTTTAGTGCGAACTGCCCCATTTAATTAGAATAAAACAATTTTTTTAAATCAATGTTATCTTTTATTAGTATTTTTCATCAAATGAGCCGCAACACAAGACACAACGTGCCAAATTTGTTAATTAATATTTTTCTGAAATGAAATAAAATGTTTCAATCATAGATGAAGTACTTCCAGTATTACTTAAATACCTTTCAAAATATTCATTATAATGATTTTTATATGATATTATGGGTATAGGCTGCTCTTAACTTTACTCTACTAACTTTAATTTAATTTGTACAAAAAAAATTGAAAATACAACAAAGCCGCAAGATATAATTGACAGCACTGTGTATAGAGAATGTAAATGATGTAGTGTGTTGTAATAAGAACCTTTCGTAAACTGTTCGTAAACGAAGTACTTTTGATGTATACATTTTTGCGCCGGGAGGGGTACTAGTAGTGCCTCATATAAGAAACCGTTCGTAAACTGTTCGTAAGTGGTTCATTTTTTATGTATAATTTTTGCGCCGGCAGGGGTTCGCTATGGTCGTGTTCAGTCGGGCAAAAGTGATAAAAAATTTCATGAAATTTTTTATCACCCTAACTTCATTTCGTTGTATTTTATGTCATGTCCCACAGAACAACCAAAATGAAAAAAGTGATTTTACACGTCAAACTTCTGTAGAGTATCTTAATTTGGGCAACATCAAAACCAATTTATCGCGATTTTTTATAAAATAATAAACAAACCCTTCCTGAATATTATTAAAAACATCACACCACAATCAAAAACCAAATATTTTGTTTTCAAATATGTATTTATTTTGACAGCTAGAACCAAAAAAAAAACTTGGTTTTTTTGGTGATAAATGAGTGCATTTTGTGGTAAAACGTGATAAAAAATATCATGATAAATTTTATCACTTTTGCCCGACTGAACACTAGATATGTGGAATTTGTTATTATTTTGTCTATTTATTTGACAGTTAAAAGTTAAAAAAATATTTATTACATACGCTAAATGTAAACCAACCCCCATACCAATATTTTATTCGCGAAAAAAAATGTATTTCGCCACAAAAAAATTGGAAATGCTACCAACCTTTGAAAACCAATATTATATATGATATTCCCTGGCATTTACTAATGATCCTATCAGTTGATTTTTCGGCATTCTTTATAGACAAACCTAGTGTTCAATCGGGCAAAAATGATAAAAAATATCATGCAATTTTTTGTCACTTTTGGCAATAAACGCACTCATTTATCACACAAAAAAATCAACTTTTTTTTGGTTCCAGCTGTCAATTTTGAATTTATTTTCTTTATGATATTTTCGGTACTTAAATTAAATTGAATTTGCTTTTTTAAGATATTCATGTGGTATTTACACAGTCACCTATTTATTTAAACATAAATAATAATTTATATTTCGAAGATTTGTCTGAGAACATAAACACATCAAAACAACTAAAATTATTTGTGTCTCCAATATTTGGATAAAAACCAAATAATTTCAATATCAAAATAATTTATAAACAGAAAATAATTAAAAATATATATACATTTAACTAAAAACCTGACGACAAAATGTGTTTATTGAATTTTACAAAGCGATGTAAAACAAAACGTAACATTTAAAATCAATTTATCATTTTTTATCAATTTTGGTTGTTCAATCGGGTTTGACGTACAGTATTATAAAATGAAGTTAGGGTGGGATAAAATATCACGATATTTTTTATCATTTTTGCTCGATTGAACACGTCCAAATAAATTAATTGTTCATGGCAATCCCAATATTTTCGATTTGATAATTTAGAAAAATACAGAGGCCAATCGCTATATCGCTCATAATATATCTACTGAAAAAAAAGTAGAAATATCTTGCCCCCTCCCCGTAATTTTGGCTGAAGGCCCAAAGAGTTATACCAATGTACCACTCTGCAAAAAATGAGAACCCTCCATGAGTTCTTGCTGCTGGTAGTTTGGTTTCGTACTGAAAAGTATAATCTACTCATCAGGCAGCTACGACCAAACTACAAAAAATTCCACTCTAGCCACATACATTAAGTATCTGGCCAGAACTTACCGACATAGCGAATTATTATTCACTACATCAAATATAAAAAGCCATGGAGAAACCTCATGTGTATTATGCCCACGCGTATATTTTTTTAAGAATTTAATTTGTATGTCTGTAATCAGTTGATTTTTCGGCATTCATTATAGACAAATATATTAATTGTTCATGGCAAAATGTTACCAAAGGCAACCACACGATATGTTACCAGAGACAACCACATGACATTGTTACCAGGGAAGATCACATTACATGTTACTTACTATAGACAACCTCACAATATGTTACTAAAGACCAAGGCTGGGCAAATTACATTACACTGAGTAACTAAAATACTTTTACAAATTACAGCAAACTGAGTAATTAAAATACAAATTACAATTACTTTCGAGTGGAGTAATTAAAATACAAGTTACAATTGCTTTGAATTGTAATTTGTAATTAAAATACAAATTACAGTTACTTTACATTTGTAAATTGACAAATTTTATTTGACAAAATTCGTTTAGTGAAAAAACGTATCATTAGAACAACGAATATTAAGATTAGGTTTTATACTGATGGCCCTGGAACCAGATTTTAATAAGCCTTGTAAAAATTTAAATAAGAAATTTTAAAAACGGAGGTAATTAAAATACAAATTACAATTACTTAGAATTTAAGTAATTAAAATACAAGATACTGTTACTTGGTTACAAATTGTACTGGTTACTGTTACAAATTGTAATTTGTATTTTAATTATGTAATTTAAATATGTACATGTAATTCGTTACTGCCCATCCTTGCTAAAGACAACATCTAAACATGTAACCAAAGACAAAGACACAACATGTTACTACAGACGACATCCAAACAAATTACCAAACACAACTTTCAGACATGTTACCATTTTCGTCAAGAAGACAAGTTAATAAAGACCACGTCAAAAAAAATCTTGCGACTAGTTTTCCCAAAATGAATATAGTTATCTTTAAAGTGTCTTAGGCCCAAATCGATAAACGCAAATTAATTCGGAACTACGACTATAGTGTTTGTTTTTGGTATTTTTGAACCACATTAAAGCATGGTTTCCACGATGGCGAGGCGAAAAAATTAGTCAAATTAAAAAGAGGAAGGAATAAAAAAAAATAATATAAGAGGGAATGAAACTGCAACAAGTCGTTACTCCGAATTTTTATTTATTTATTTTTGACGTTTCAATTATTAAAATTAAATTTTGTTAAAAATGGATACTATTGAGTAACTAATGGCAATATATGCCGTTATGTTTTCAAGTAGCACTGAGAGTGATTCTGGCGATGAAAAATGTGTTCCCCAAATCAAAAAAAATATATATATATTTAATAATAAAATAAATATAAAATTTTCTTTAAATTGACATATGAATTCCGAAAATCAGCGGCTAATCCGAAAAAAGATGATGCATCTAATCTTTTTTTCGGATTAGACGTCATATTTCGGAGTGCTGAATTAAAATTTTTAAAATTGGACGTCCCAATTTTTCTGTCAAAATAGTATTTTCTCTCTATCGTACTATTGATGAATTTTTGCTTTCTCTTTTTAGTTTGACTAATTTTTTCGCCTCGCCATCGTGGAAACCATGCTTAAAGTGTCGATTTTTATTTCTAGTTACGATTGTAGTCATGGATATCGGTGACTAAAACAGTTCTTACAACTGACGAATAACATCGAATTTTTGTCGGAACATAAATTGTTTGTTGTTGCTGTTTATTATGTGGAATTCTATGGTACAAAAAAATTGCTGTAAATCAATAAATAATTATTTACAGCAATTTTGTGCGTACCTGTGGGAAAATATTATTGATGTTTTTTTATGTAAATCAATTTTGAGAAATTGAGATATTTTGATAAATTTACCCCTACCTCTCTTCCAGTAAAATTAAAAATGTCGATTGTGATAATAATAACAACAACAAACGAGACTCCAGATTTGTAATTTGCTATTCATGAATAAAAATTACAAAATTATTTATATTTTTTACGACTACGTAGCCACAAAAGTTCATAGTTTCCATTTTAAATATTCCTTATTAATAATATAAACAAAATTTCTCTTGACAGCTAAGCTCACATCTGAAAAAGCTATTGTTTTATTTCCATCACAAAATAAATTTGCTTGTACTTTCTATGGGACAAAGGAAAATTATTTTTTTCATGTTGGCAGCTCATGTTCGAAAAACTATAGTTTTATTTGCGTTTAAAAATTCCATTAAAATCCCAACTAAATTTGCTGTTTTAATGTCGTTTAAAAATACCAGTTTCGGAATTCAATTCCGAAAAAACTGTAACTACAACTAAAAGTTGTAGTTGCGTCTATCGATTTGGCTCTTATACTTTTTACCAAGACGCGTTGTAAAGTACTTTTCATACCAGGCACCTCGGCTTTGAGCTTCGTAAATAAACATTTTTTATTTCGTTTTTTAATTATGTAAATTAGTTTTAAGCATGGTTTCCACGATGGCGAGGCGAAAAAATTAGTCAAATTAAAAAGAGGAAGGAATAAAAAAAATAACATAAGAGTGATTGAAACAGCAACAAGTCGTTACTCCGAATTTTATTTATTTATTTTTGACGTTTCGATTATTAAAATTAATTTTTTTTAAAAATGGATACTGTTGAGGAACTAATGGCAATATTATGCCGTTATGTTTTCAAGTAGCACTGAGGGTGATTCTGGCGGTGATAAATGTGTTCCCCAATCAAAAAAAAATAACAAATATTTAATAATAAAATAAATATAAAATTTTCTTCAAATTGACATATGAATTCCGAAAATCAGCGACTAATCCGAAAAAAGATGATCCATCTAATCTTTTTTTCGGATTAGACGTCCTATTTCGGAGTGCTGAATTAAAATTTTTAAAACTGGACGTCCCAATGTTCCTGTCAAAATGGTATTTTCTATCTATCGTACTATTGGTGAATTTTTGGTTTCTCTTTTTAGTTTGACTAATTTTTTCGCCTGGCCATCGTGGAAACCATGCTTTATTCGATTGATACCGTTTATTTTTATAGTAATAAATTCGATTTGACCGAGCAAACGGCGCAGTGGTTAAAGCTGCGGCGTTTGGATCGAGTGGTACCGGGTTCGAATCCCGATAGAGGTGGGATGCAAAAGGGATTTTCCATCATCAGATAACGATCGGTGATGACGATGAACACAACTATGACCCCCTGTTGAGAGTGCAGAATCCATGGGCCGACCCACCTTTCATGTCAGCACTATAGGTTGGTATGAAGCAATGCAATGTGCAGGTGGTTTATACAAAGCGGGTCTATACCCGTACGTCCTCGATTTGGCTAAAGCGAAGCGCTTTCTCAACATAACCTACAAATCACATTTTTTGCACAAGTATTTCATACTTACAAAAAAATCTAGGAATGATATCAAAGGGCCGAATGTCGAAGGGCCGAATTTCAAAGGGCCGATTGTGTCGAAGGGCCGAATGTCGAAGGGCCGAATGTCGAAGGGCCGAATTTGTCGAAGGGCCGAATGTGTCGAAGGGCCGAACGTCGAAGGGCCGAATGGGTCGAAGGGCCGAATTGGTCGAAGGACCGAATTTTTTTTTTTTGTTTTGTTTTTAGAAATATAATTTTTAAAATTTGTTGTTTTAAGAAATATTTGGTAATTTTTTTTTTGTCAAATATAAATTAATTTTTTATGTGTTTATGTATTTTATTATATTTGATATTCTATTCTTTGGATATTCTATCGACAAAAATATTGCATTAATTGAGGTTGTTTATATTTTACGTTCCTTTTGGAATTATCAAGTGAAAACATATTTGTACATAATAGGTATTTTACCAAAACCAAGTCTTATTATATCAATATAAATGGAATATATATGTAGGTATACACATATGTATTACTTTTGTAGTATAACCCGCTCGTATATAATAACAAAAGGCGAAGGTTATTTTTTGTAATATGCTTACCAAATGTAAATAGATTTTAAATAAGAAAACGGAATTTTGTCATAAAATGTCATAAAAATTCAATTTACTTCTGTTCTTTAAACTGATGATAATATTCATTCTTTTCGAACGATGTTATTTTCTAGACCATTATATAGTTTATTGCTATTGTTTTAGAAAAAAAAAGTATGTGGTGGAATTTGTCTTTTGGAACAAAGAATCCTAATTATCGGTCGGCTTTCTTTCAACCTCACTATACGAAAATGCATTATTTTGCTCTACACGATAAATACATAAAAAAAAGGGATGTAAAGATTTTTCGATACACGATTCGATACACGATACGAATCGATACAACATCTTTTTTCGATAAATCTTGATCCAAATGGGCATATGAGAAAGACAATTGTAAAAAAAATCTTGAAGACTAAAATCATAAAGACAAAGAGAAGCGAAGTCAGGCGTGTAGCGCCGCTTATGTGTTTGGGTTATAAGAATTGACAACACTATCGAAGTGGAAAAAGTGATTAATGCTAGCTTAATGGGTTATAGGGATCTAGTCTTGCACGCAATTTGTCAAATGCATCATTCGGTCATTATATTGGTTTGCTCTAACTATTTATAAAGATAAATAAAAATACAAAAAAAAACATTAGAATTTCATAATAAAAATTGAAAACGTAACTTTAATTGCAAGGCAAATATTACCTATATTTGATTAGACTAAAATTTGTCATTGAATATTGTGTTAAAATTTAGTTATTTTAGTTGGATAATTATTTAATAAAAATAAAAACATTTCTATGAACGATAAATTTAGTGGTGAGTTTTTCATTTGGTTCTATTTCGATATGTTGAAAGGTAGCTAATCATTTGACAAATTCCAATAATAATGCATATTTTAAAAGAAAGCCGGTTCATCGTAATAGTAAATACTTTAATCTTAACAATTTTTATAAAAGTATAAAAATATTCATTTAAAAGCCCATTTTTAAGCCGATTAAAATTTTTTCAGCGCACTTGTCATAATATTCTGTGTACGTGGCCTAAATAAATCATTGAAGCACATCGATATTACTATTTTTGTGTTACATCATCATAAAAAACAAATTAATTAAGAATAAAGTTTTGATTCGGATATGTATGAATTTCTGTAAGTTCTTAATTTATTGAATACAGTGGTGTAGTAAGTAGGTTTTACCATATTGCCCGAGAAAGGAAAAAGTACCAAGATTTTAAAAGTCGAAATTTCATTTAAATATAAACATAATAAAAATTGTGGGAGGATTTCAGCACAACTTTAATTTAACTTCATACAAACCTGTAAGCTGTAAATCAAACGTAGAAAAAAATACCCCAAACAAATAAGCGGGGCTCTATACCTGACCGCTTCTTTTATTCTTTATGATTTTTTGCAATCATATACGACGTGTTCGGCCTGGCCAAAATCCTATGTTGAATTCTTTTCACCCAAAAATTGGTATCGTCGGCTAGTAACGCAGAATGTATAAGTCCAAAAACAAATTTTTTCAGGAGACAATGAAAACTATCTCACTCCTTACGGTGATATGGAAACTCTTATTTACTTTCAAGTTTTTTAAATCAACATTACCATTTTTTTGATAGTTTAAAAAGGGCAATCGATTCACAATTTCTTCCTCTTTCGTTTAATATGAAAATTGGAAAATATGGTTTCACATTCTGCGTTTCTCGTCGACAATATACATCGAAAACCATATTCTTTTCGTAAAAAAACATTAATGTTTTTTCAATGTATATAAATTTTACGAAATGTACATTTTTTCCATAGATCTAAAAATACTGTAGATTTGAAACGAAGTTTTTTCCATAGAGTTAAACAAATAGCTGAAATAAGCAAACCACCCATTCCACACGAGTCGAGCTTACGCTGTTGCTTTTCTTCGTATCTTACTTCTTTGCACTGTTTTTGCCTATAAACAAAATTTACAGAGCATTCACAATGCAAACATTTTACTACATTTTACAACTTAACGAACAAAAATTTTTGCTCGTTATGTTGGAAATTCATACAAACCTGTAAAGGTACTATCACACCAAGCGAGACGCGCCGGCGGCAAATTTAAATACACTTTTTTTGCTTATGTAGTGATAGGAAATCGTAGTTTATGTAAAAAAAATAAACTAGCGATGAACGACGATTTTTTTTTGCCGCCGGGTTTCGCGGCGGCAGATAAAATTTCATTTTATACCATTCACTAAAATTGTAATTTCTCTATTAAAAATATAAAGTTTGTAAATGGTTTTATGAATAATAATTTTATTTTTGTTCAAGCTACGATTTCCTATCACTACATAAGCAAAAAAACGTGTATTTAAATTTATTTAAATTTGCCACCGACGCGCCGCGCTTGGTGTGATAGGTCCTTAAGTCAAAAGTTTTTTCATTGTGAATGCTCTGTTAGTTTATTGGCAAAAACAGTGCAGATATATAGCCGATTTAGACGTACCAACATTTTGTTCCAACATTTTTTTCGTTGACACTTAGAGCTACACGCAATACAAAAAAATGTACACGCGATAAAAAGAGAAAAGTATACAACAAAAATCTCGTCATACCATAATTTTTTGGCGGTATAAAATCGACGATATAATTTTTGATAAATACCGCGGTGATACTAGTTTATTTGGCAAAATTATGGGTTTTCCGCGTGAAATGAATAATTTTCGAACGTAAATTTATTTTATTACTAAAATTTTTAAAAAATAAAATAAAGCGCAATAAAAATTTCTCAAATCGCCATTTTTATTGTGTTTGTTGTTGTTTGTTACTATAAAATATACTCGGGTGAGTATATTTTATAGTCAAATTTGTTTTTATAGTAACATTGTTGGAAAAGAAAAGAAAAAAAAACCCAACAATATTTTGTTGGATTATTTTTTTGTTCTTGTCTTACAAATGAAAATCGTAATATACTAATATCTTCATTTTTTGTTGGGAAAAAAATGTTGGTACGTCTAATAGCCGATTTAGACGTACCAACATTTTTTTCCAACATTTTTTTTGTTGACACTTAGAGCTACACGCATTACAAAAAAATGTACACGCGATAAAAAGAGAAAAGTATACAACAAAAACTCGTCATACCATAATTTTTTGGCGGTATAAAATCGACGATATAATTTTTGATAAATACCGCGGTGATACTAGTTTATTTGGCAAAATTATGGGTTTTCCGCGTGAAATGAATAATTTTCGAACGTAAATTTATTTTATTACTAAAATTTTTAAAAAATAAAATAAAGCGCCATAAAAATTTCTCAAATCGCCATTTTTATTTTGTTTGTTGTTGTTTGTTACTATAAAATATACTCGGGTCGAGTATATTTTATAGTCAAATTTGTTTTTATAGTAACATTGTTGGAAAAAAAAAGAAAAAAAAAACCCAACAATATTTTGTTGGATTATTTTTTTGTTCTTGTCTTACAAATGAAAATCGTAATATACTAATATCTTCATTTTTTGTTGGGAAAAAAAATGTTGGTACGTCTAAATCGGCTATTAATCGGCTAATAAGAGACGAAAAATGCACGTGTGGAATGGGTGAACGTCAAGCATCGAAAGTTCTGTGCGAAAAAGAGAAAGAATAAAGAGCGCTACACACGATCCAACTTATTGGACGACGGTCGGCCCGACCAAATTGGTTGTTGTCTACAGACGATCCAACTTACCATCCGATTTTTTGATTTTTGTTTTGTTGTTTTCGTTTTAAAATTTATTTGTGAGTTGAGAAAGATCGGTAATGAAAAATGATTTTTTGTTAAGAAAAGGTAACGAGATCGTAACACTTACCATGTTTCCATGAACGAGGTTGAGTTACATTGGATTAAAATTAGGTTTTATTGCAATATTTTTTTATTTCAGTAACAATAAAAATCCCTAATATAAAATCGCCTCGCCATTTTGGTTTTAACCCAACTCATTTCACTAGTTTCGTTGCGTTCAAAATGATACGAAAACCTAACTTCAATCTCGTTTCCATGAACACTAATTCCAAATTAAGCCGGTTTCAACCTTACACGGAAATAAGTTAACTATGAAACGCACAAATAGAATAAATTAAATTTTTACTTATTAGGGACGTGTTCGAAGTTTGTGTTAATTATTCCAGCTGTAGTAATTATGACATTATTTTGTATACAACCAAATTATCACAGCCACTGTAGGGGCGAAAAAAGTGATGGTTATAATATGTCACCCCTGGAATTTCTCTTCATCGATAAGTTTTATTGTGGTTTAAACATAACGAATTTAAAGTTGTGTATGTAGTCCAGAGCACTACGAACATTGAGGCCTATTGTGCATCCCTAGAGATTCCTACGTGAAATGTAGATCTATATCCTTGATAAACGCCGCTACCTGATGCATATCCAGTGGGTCGGCGTTAGGCCACTGGATTATATACGCATTGAGGAACTTTAATCTTTTTAGGATGATACCATCGCATGTGGATAGTAGGTGTTCCGATGTCTCCTTACCGCAGTCGCAGAATCTGCATTGGTCCGTAAGGGACCTTCCCATTTTATGTAGATGGCCGTTAAAAGGGCCGTGCCCTGTTAAAAACGGGGCGGTCCATCCTCGATGCCTCTCCCAGACGTATAATATTATAACTGAATAATTTTTTGGCGTGTCTCATCCCAATGGAGGGCTCCCAGACTAATTTCCTATAGTTCTGCTCCCAGTCCCTTATACCATCTGCCAAATGGATTTTGGAAAAAAGCAATACTAGGACTGAGACCCAGGAAATCTCGGCTTGCTCCCATTTTTGCACATCGGTCTGCTGCCTCATTTCCTCTAATGGAGGAGTGGCCAGGAGACCACAAAAGGGTGACTTTATTTGCTTTACCCAGTTCTAATAAATTATAGTAGCAGCTCCAGATCAATTTCGAATTGAGCACTAAAGCTCCTAAGGCTAGCAGAGCTGCCTGGCTGTCCGATATTATATAGATCTCGGTCTTCTTATATTTCTTTTTGAGACATTGAAGCACACATACCTCAATAGCAAAGGTCTCTGCCTGAAAAACTGTGGGCGTACTACCCAGTGGTATGCATAGCTCTAGGTCGGGCCCGACTATCCCAGCACCGGTACTCCCGTCTGTTTTGACCCATCCGTATACCATACAGAAGCATGGCGGGGTAGGGAGGAGATAATATTCTCTACCAGTGCCCTATCCGGCAAACTAATAGTAAAATTCCTCCGACAGTCTATTGTCCTTACCATCAAATCCAATAGCTGGATCAATTCCTCCTTAAAGTTTAATTTATGTAGGATACTGTTGTTTCCTGGCCTTACAGTTTTAATTTTGGTTATTATTCTTAGGGTCAGACCTCTTGAACCGGCTACTTTTTTAACGTGTAGGTGCAGTGGTGAGAGCCCCAGTATTCTCTTTTAATTTAAATTTATTATCAGACATCAAAAAAAAAAAAATGTTGTTGGGTTGTTATGATTCGTTTACAATTATTTTTACCAGGTGCGCACTAAAAGTCTAACGTCATGCCGCGTTTTTAGGAATTTCTAACCCTAAACCTCTTAAAAAGAGACTGATAATCTCTAATCTTTTAGTTATTATGTGTTTCTGCAAAACAGTTTTAATTAAACACGCCACCTTTTTTAATCTCAATTTATCGGTAACTACGATAAAAAAAAGTAAAAGCCATATTTTTTGAAATAATGCCGTTATATTTTGGCATTTGTTTTTTTTTACGTAAAATGCTAATTTTCGGACGTATTATCAAGAGGCCGTGTTCTTCGAATGAACCGACTAAGGGTCACCAGCTAAGTCCAAATCTGCAAAAAGAGTGTGTGCAATGAGCATTCTACATCAATTCGTAAATATTTTACATGCAGCGATAATAGTGTTATGATACTGGCTAATTTTTCGCAATGTTCAAGTGATTAAAAAGAAAAATAGGGCAGGCGAAATAGGCCAAACAAATTTTATTCTAAAGCCCCAATTCCACTGTGAAAAATTGACTGAGCTGACTTGAAGTTGGAAGGAGACAAAAAATAATAATCCATCAGAGAGACAAAGACAAAGTATTTTGTTATTGTTTTTTTATAGCAAATTTTATGGATACATCTTGACAGCAAACAAAAACATAACCAAGAATTATTAAAAAAAATTATGAATTAGTGTTAATTCGAGTATTTTTACGATTCAAAATAATCTAAAAAATTAATTATTATTAATGCTCACATCAGAATTATTTTTTCGAATATTTTCGATCACACATTAGACTTTACCATAAAAATTGCAAACTTTAAAATTTCCTTAGTGTTTTGACAGCAAACAAAAACATAACCTAGAATAACCAAAAATTATTAGAAAAATGAAGTATTAGTGTTAATTCGATTATTTTCACGTTTCAAAATAATCTAAAAATTTAATTATTATTAATACTCATATCAGAATTATTTTATTCAAATTATTTCCGTCATAAAATACAAAATTAAAAAAAATCTTTCCCATAAAAATACCAAACAATTAAAATTATCAGCGGGTGCGAGAAATATTTTTCATCGGTACACAATATTTATGTACATGTATTAGTTGGACTGCCATAAAATGTTCTCGATTTGATACTTTTTTTTAATTTCGACCTCAGTGCACTAACACAGATACACATTTTTTGTAAGTAAAAACTTGACTGACTCCGTTGTGTGTCTCGTTCACACAACCACCGATTTTATATTTTTATCTCAAGTTATTTTTACTGACAAACTTTGATTCACAGTGGAATTGAGACATAAATGAACCTGCAAAAGTTTTTTTTATTCGTATTGTTTTATAATAAATGAATTACTTAAAAAAAATGCAAATATGTATTTTTTTTCATTAAGATGTTGTGTTTAAAATATGTTAAGAGCTTTAGGGTTAATAAGAAAATTAATTTTACTAAAAATATTGAATTTAAAAAAAATAATATTGAATTTAAAAGTGTATTTGCATCTAAAATAAAAATGGTTTTTAAACTTTAATTGTTTTATTTTAAGCAACTAACTTTATTCTAAACCATTGAATAAAATTTTTAAATACGGCCTTAATATATTTTATACCTTTTCCGAAAGTTATACTTATTTAAGTATATTTCTATCCCTTTCTTATAAAAAACAATCTAAACTGAAAACAAAATGATTTTTTTTGTAAACACATAGTACTTATATGATGGGAGTCGAGTCAACTTACAGTTAACTTTGGATCAACTTTGTGTTAACTTTTTAAGTGTTTATAATGAACAGGGTAGTCATTTTGTTGTGCTATATCACATTTGGTGATAAAAACTGTGATAAACTGACATTTGTCGTAGCTTACTGCGGTCCCATCTTGGATGAATAACGTCACGTCGCATAATGATTTGAATGAAAATGACAATAACTTCCAATATCTTCCGTCTTACTTCTACAAGTGGAAAAAATTGTTTATTTTGTTGTTTAAATTTTTTTTATAAGGAGTTCGGTTAAAAACACCTCTAATCAAAATTTCAAAAAATAAATGAAATTTACATTGACGCGAAACCAAGTGTAAACCAAGTGCAAAATAAAACTGTTGATTGACAAAGGACTGAATTATATTTTTAACATTTTATTTAAATAATAAACACCTTTCAAAGTATTACTTTATCACCACCCAAATAGCACTTCGTATAAAATTTTCATATAATGTCATTTGAGGTTATATGGAATCGTCAACTTATCACTTTGATTCATCATTTTCCCCTTAAAATTCATTTTGCAGGGATGTGTTTGTGGACTTTCTCCATTTTTTTATATCACACAAAAAAAGTCTCCACTAGTGATATAAAGGTGTGATATAGCACCATAAAATGACCACTCAAGAGACTAGATTGTAATTACATAAAATAAATAAATAAAATTTATTTTAAATGAAAAAAAAAAATAAAATAAAATAAAATATCTGTCTAGGGCTGGGATTTTGCACAAAAGGCGAGAAGCGAGTTTATGTCTTTTTAAAACAGTAAATTTGTACTCCATTTCATTCGTTCGATGTCGCTTTTTCTATTGCGATCTTTGTCAGTTATATTATGTATAAAAGCTATCTCTTTTTCTCCGCTTCGACCACGGACCTTCATTGGTGAGAGAAACAGACGAATGGTAGTTGAAATAGAATGTCATTTTATTCTAGCTAGCTGAGATCGCATTAATAAAATGTATTTCTTCTAAGTGAAATAATCTTCACATTCAGTGTAAATAAAAGAGATACAATCTCGCTTCTCGCTTTTTGTGAAAAATCCCAGTCCAGAAGATATGATGTTAATATTCTGTAGAAATCATGTGCAACTATCGCTTAATTTTGTTTTGTAATTCCAAATGCCACACCTTGTCAAAAGCTTTTGCTATGTCCATGAATAAAGCAGAACAATATCTTTTTTCCTCCAGTGATTTTTCAATTACTTGAACTATTCTGTTTATTTGTTCTATTGTTGGGTGTTCTGGGCCTAGATTCTGATCAAGTGACAAATGACAATTTTTTGTGACTTTGTACTAAAATTTTAACTGCTATAAAATGACAATATAGTTGTGAGTTCTAAAATGCGATTCTGATGAAGTGACCTTTTCAAAATGTCACAAGAAAAAAAATGACAAATTAAACAAAATTGTCTTAGATTTGGTTTTCCGTGACAAAAGTAAGCTGCATTTTTAAATAAAATATGTGTGAGTATATTTTGTTAATTTTTAATAACTCTTGTTATAAATTTTAATTGTTTATATTTTAATTAAAATAAATCAATATTTTATCTATTTTTATATATACATAATAAAACAATATTTTATCTATTTTTATATATACATATATACAAATAGATAAAATATTGTTTTATTTTAATTAAAATATAAACAATTAAAATTTATAACAAGAATTATTAAAAATTAACAAAATATACTCACATATTTTATTTAAAAATGCAGCTGACTTTTGTCACGGAAAACCAAATTAATGACAATTTTGTACATGTACATATGTATATGTATATACAAAATAAACCTTAAAATATAACTGCGGTAAACTAGAAATGCAACTGCTGTAAACTGCTGTTAATGTCATAACTCATTTCATCAGAATCGCAAATTTTCCGTGACAATATTTTGTACTAATAACAAAATGTCACGAAAAATTGTCATTTCATCAGAATCTACCCCCTGGCCTAAATCCAAACTGATGATCCGGAATCAGCTTCTTTCCCAACAATTTAGGCTTTGGACGCTTAAGTAGTAATTTTTCAAATAATTTAGACATATGTAATTGGTAGCAAACTTATACTGCCGTCCTAGAACCAAACGCGGTATCTAGAAAAAATTGGAAATTGAGTTTATGGTTTTCTTAGTAACCTGGCATGTTGTTTTACCTATTTACCGACGGAAAACTCAGTATTTACATTATTTCTTCTAAAAACACGAATCATTTTATCGTATCTTTCTAAAATTTTTACCATTTCTTAGCACGAATGGGGTATCTACATTTGTTTTTAGTATTTATTGGGGGTAGTTAGATGCATCCATCACTACATCACATCATTCTACACTATTTCGTTCACACGTAAAATATCAAACCGTCGTTACAATTATTTTCATTATTGTTGTGACGCAATTCAATTATTCAAAAAACCTGCATGCTGCATCACACAATTTTGATTTACGAATGACGAATAAACAGCGAATTCAAAAACAAAAAATACGAACCTAAAAAATACGTATTGTTTTTTCAATGTATTAGTGTATCATCAAATGTGAGGCAATACAATTTTTTGGTGAAAAAATGCGTACAAAAATCCCCACTTCAAAATCAGTTCGTAGGCAAAGAAGTAAGAAACGAGAAAATGATGCGACATAGTGAGGCATCGTCTAAACTGGCTCATTATACTTAGTTTTTAGTATTTATTATATGAATATGTACATATATCGCATTTGTTTTTAGTATTTATTATACTGCATTTACTGTTACTTTGACTAGGAATCCTCTTTATTAGATAGCAAACATTCCAATTTACAAAGGGCTATTACCAAAACTTTAAAGCATAATATCTCTGTTTTATGTCACCAGTAGGTACCGCGTTTGGTTCTAGGACGGCAGTATAGGTCTGTATCTGTACGACGTAACTTCTTCTGGGGGCTTACTTGGTTTTGGTGCTAATATTACTTATGAAGTACTCTGTCCTAAGTATAGCGTTGAATAAGTAGGTTATAAATCTAATACCCTCATCTAGTAACTGTTGCAAGATGTTTCCTGTTTCCTTTTTCGGATTTAACTCTCTCTGTATCACAGATCTTACTTCTAACATAGAAAACTTCGTGATTGTTCTCTTCATCTATACTTTCTGACGGATATGGTTGAGATACCCTTTCAAAATGGTCTGCAAATACTTCAGCCTTTTCTTCATTATTTCTCGTCCAGTGACCGTCACTTTTACGTATGGGCGGAATATGCTGTTGTGGTTGTTTCAACTTCTTAGTCGCCTTCCACAGTGAATAATCTGTGTTTTCTGTTGGTGAGGGTCGTGATAGATATTCTTGATTTATTGTTTTTTCATTGAGAAGCAGCTCTTTTAACTGTTTGACGACTTTGTTTAGTTTACGTTTATCTCCCGCTAGTCGATATCGTTGTCATTGCTGTCTTAACTTTTTTCTCCTTTATCGTGTTCTTGACAACATTCGAACATTCCCCTTTCTTTCCTTTCTCATTTTGTTGGAGGTTATGGACTTCCAAGCTGCCGACTGAATACATTTATTGAAATTTTCCACTGCTTGATTTAAATCACTCCCGTCTTTAACTTGATGTTTGTGTTTAAATTCTCTGTTGCTGGCAGTTCCAGTCAGTTTTATTGTTGCTTAACGTTGGTTGTTTCTGTATATTCACTATCTTTGTTCCAAAATGATTAAGACAGGCTTAATACTAATTATGATATTAATTAATCAAAATTCAAAAAAATATCTACATATTCAGTTTTGAGACCAATATCTGTCATTCTTTTCACACGGTACTTCATATCCGCAGAGGATTACAAAATACCGAATTATAAAGTGTATTTTATAATCCACCTCGGTAGTAGATTTGCACATTTCACACCACCCTTTTTCTGTGCCGGTCAGTGTATTTTATAAAATATTTTAAATTTAAAAAACAAAAACCTTTGTTTAAATATATTTCTTTTAATTTTCGAAAAAGTACGCTCCACGTTCGCCATTGGCACAGGAAGCATTAAAATAGCCATATTAGCTCGCTTCAAATTACTAAAAGATAACCTACCTTCGTACCGTTTTAAATCCAAAAATTGGTACCTGAATGTATCGATTTCTATTCTCTCGTCCGGTTACAATTCTGAAAAATTCAACGTTTTATTTTATTTTCCTACCATTCATCGTCGGCAATTTGGAAGTAATCCAGATTAATGGAGAGAACACTACTAATTTTCCACAACTTAGGAGAGAAGACTACTAATTTTCCACAACTTGAGTTTTTTTATTAAGTTAATCTGCAAGAAAATGTTCAAAGCCTGTAATAATTTGCCCCCAAAATTAATTTTTTTAATTAAGGGATTACTTAATTACACGTAAACCTGTTGGAGTGGAACCGAAACTATACTTCATCGTTTGATGACAATAAATCGGCAGTTGTTTGAATTTCCTATATGATTAATGAATGAACAGTATATTTAGAAAACGTGTTATATGGTAAAAGCTTGCTGTTATAAAAAACTGATTTTAGATGCATTCAAATTCATTTTATAGAAAATCTTTTTATCTTTTTCAATAGCAAAAAACCTTTCAAAGAAAGATAAATCCTACGATCTGGCAGCATTGCTTGGGTGAGTAATTTCTTCAAAATTGAAATGTGAAAGGTTTGTCATCTCATGTCGGATGGTTCCGATTTTTTTACCATTAGGAATAAGTAATAACATTATTCAAGTTTCGTGATTACGATGCAGAATTCAGCTCCGAGAATACTAATCAAAAATATTTCAGTCAAAAAATGAAAGGCGCTTCAGTTATAAAACTTCTCATACAAATATTATGACTAAAACTTCGTTTAAAAAGGAACTTCAGTAAAAAAAAGGTGTTTCGGTTAGAAAACGGTTTGACTGGATTGCTCACCTTGAAAAGTATTTTAGTCACAAATTTTTGGACTGGAATAACTTTTGATAGGTTTGCTTCCATTTCCAGAAATTCTGGAAAAGGAAAAATTAATTTTCAAATTTCTAGACTGGAAATCTGCATTTTCCAAAACGTTTTAAAACCATTTCGAACGTACCCCTAGTCTGGATTTGTGATTAAAATACCTTTCAAAAATGTTGTTTAGGCCCTTTCCGAAAGTTATACTCATTTTATAGATAAATAATTATTTGCCACCATCTTAAATAAGTTTGTAAAATCATCCGAATTGATTTCACATACTTATTTTATATTTTGACAGCAACGCATTTAATTTTTAACTATTAAGGCTGTTTTCGAAACGAATACTTATTTGTGGAACCTAACTTATTCAAATAAGTATCCTATCGAGGTGACTTATTTTCTATCCCTTTGTTACCAAAAAATCTATATTGCTTGTCATTTTGCCTATGAATATTTTTCTAAGGTAGCATGATACCGAAAAATTTAAAATTTGCTTTGGACGAACACTGAAGTAAAAAATGAATTCTTTCAGATAATTAATTATTTAGATGTCATTAAAATTCAATACTCTCATTGTTTTATCAAGCGTTAGTGTTATAAAAGTATTATGTTGCGAATAGCAGTGTCCTTTAAAAATTGGAAAACAAATAAATTTTTGTTGTTGCTGTCAAAACAAGTAAGTGAAATCAATTCAAATGATTTTACTTACTTATTCAAGATGGCGTCGAATAAGTAAATAAGTATGAAATAAGTATCGGTTTCGAAAACAGCCTAAACAATTTTTAATTAAGTATTTTATAAAACTTAATTACTGCATAGAGTGCAAAGAACGGCCTGTATGCTTGTTAGCGGGGCATTGAGGTCGACACCGACAAGTGCCTTAGATGTTATGTTGCACCTTCTTCCGGTCGACATTTTTGGCAAACAGATGGCGGCAAATACGGCTGTACGACTTGCAGCCGTCTCTCAGTGGAGGTGTCTTAGTATAGGACACTCTACTATCGTCAGATCGTTGAAGGATGAGCTGGCGAATCTTGACTACATTAAACCTACTCTACGCTTCGAGAAGCGATTTCGGACCTCCTTCCCTTCAAGGGAATCCTGGAGGGATAGACCGTTATCGGAAACCGAAGCGTTGCAATTCTTCACAGATGGCTCCAAGCTAGACGGCAAAGTAGGAGCTGGAGTATTCTGTGACAAATTAAATGTAAATATTTCTATTCGTCTCCCTGATTACTGCAGCATGTACCAAGCTGAAGTCGTAGCGATTGAGGAGGTCATGACGTGGTTGAAGCATAATGTGTTATCCTCAGACGATATCACAATCTATGTGGACAGTCAAGCGGCGATCCGGTCGTTAGAATCGGTGTCTTTGGCGTCACGGGTGGCGTTGAGTTGTCACTCATCTCTAAATGAGATGGGTGAGCATTTCAACATCCAGGTAGTCTGGGTCCCAGGTCTCTCGGGCGTCATGGGGAACTGCAGGGCAGATGAACTTGCTAGGCATGGTACGACTCTCCAGCTGCAACCGGAAAGGGCAAGTCTGGGGAGGCCTATCACAGCGCTGAGACAAGCACTTGGGAAGCAGGCGCTATCCTCAGCGGGGGAAAGGTGGTCTAACGCCCTCACCTGTAGAGTTGCAAGACAAGTTTGGCCAAAGCTGGACTTGGGGCGCACTAGGGCATTAATATCCTTACGAAGACGTGAATTAAGAACGGTCGTAGGAATTCTCACGGGACACTGCCTTTTTGGAGAACATGCAAGAAGGCTGGGTCTGGAGGCTAATGACTTCTGCAGAAGCTGCTTAGACGAAGAGGAGGAAGAGACGTTGGTCCACTTCCTTTGCTCGTGTCCAGCATTGGCTCTCAGAAGGCACAAACACTTAGGTAAGTTCAGGATGGACTGCCTCTCGGATCTCGAAAACATTAAAGTGCGGGACGTCTTACGCTACATAAGTAGCTCGAAATGGTTCCAATAGGGGTAAAAGGGGTTACATTCCGTGGTATCACAATGGACCGTCACCGGTCTAAGTGTGCGTAAGCAGCCACTCCAACCTAACCTAACCTAATTACTGCATAATATCACAATGTATGTACAATGAAATTAACAGAATTTTTGTTTTCATTTTAGTTTTTTTTTTTTGTTAGAACACTTATTTTAAGTTACCTCGCCAACATACTTATTTAATAAATAAGTAGGTCTAAATAAATAAGTATAACTTTCGGAAAGGGCCTTAGTTCAAATGAGGAGTGTCTGATCAAAAGTTGCTATTTACATCTTACTTTTTGCTACTTACTTTTGATCACTTTTTTGTGGTAAATAGCTTGTTTTCACCAAAATCAAGACATTTAGGAATATTTTTCATAGACAAATTGGCAATTTTTGGTCCATGCTGGAAATAACCACTTTTGGTCTATTTCACTTAAAAAATTCTGTCCTGATAGAAAAAAAAAATATCATTTTGGAAAATGTAAATAGCGACTTTTGATCAGACACTCCTCAAATACAGAAAGGGCATTTCAGTCAAACTGTTTTCTGATCGAAACACGTTTTTTTTAAGTTCCGTTTTAAACGGAGTTTTAGTCTTAATATTTGAATGGGAAATTTTGGAAACGCCTTTCGTTTTTTGACTGAAATGTTTTTTCTAGTATTTCCGGAGCCGAAATGTGCTTCGTGACCACTAAACTTGCTTAATATTATTGCTTAAGCTTAATGGAAAAAATTCGGAACCGACATGAGATGGTAAATCTTTCTCATTTTGATTTTGAATAAATTACGCATCCAACACTAAGGGTATGTTTAAAACTTCTTGCTTGAACACCCGAGTTATTATAAAAGTTTAAATACATTTCACGTACACTAAATATACTTCACGTACGCTAAAATATACTTCACATACTACACGAACTCTTAAACATATTACACGAACTCTTAGACATACTACACGAACTCATAGACATACTACACCTCCTCCTCTGAGAAATACTATTCGCATTTTTATACATACTCCACTTACTCCCGGGTTTATATAAACGCTTTTAATTATAGCTTTTATAAAAGTTATTCAGCTTTACATAGTCTTACGACACACTATATGTATTCTTAGATATACTCGACGTTAGACATACTCGACGTACTCTTGGACAAACTCGGCTTACTCTTAGATAAAATCGACCTACTCTTACAAATACTCAACGTATTCTTAGACGTACTCGACTTACTCTTAGACGTACTCCTACTCGAATAGACACTTTCTTAAATTTTCAATTGTTAAACTCTAAAGTACTTTTCATAATAGAAGCCTCGTCTTAAAATTTTTAGTTACTCGAAATGTGAAGCTGAGACCCTTTCATACCTGTGGCGTTGGCTTTGGAGATTCTGTTACTACATAAGAGTTAGATAGTTCGGTAAATAATAAACAGTTGTGTCAAAAATGTGATTTGTAGGTTATATTGACAAAACACTTCGCCAAGGAAATTATAGTCAACAAAGCCCTAGTTATACCAGTCAGTGACAATAGAGTACTTATTAGGACTCTAAATCTCTCGTTTAATTAAATTATTGAAAAACAAATGAAATTGTTTTTATTTATGTATTTTCATAATTAACAGCGTTTTCACAAATTTTTAATGAACTTTAAACAAATAAAGTAGTGAGTATTCCATTTTTAAAATTATATTATTACTTTAAGAAGACATTTTAACAAATAACGATTTTTGAGTTTAATATACATTTTATTTGTTTAAAGTTTATTAAAAATTTGTGAAAACGTTGTTAACTGTGAAAATACATAAATAGAAACAATTTCATTTGTTTTTTAATAATTTATTGTAATAAAAGCCAGGACATAACATATAATATGGATTCTCTCCATTTTTTTTGTAACTCTTGGATAAGACTAAAACCATCAAGAAAGGAGCAGTCATCGGCAAATGTAACGAAATGTTGACGATAGTAAAATGTGAACAGAAAAATCCGATTGGAAAATCCGACATGCAAGGACAGAAAGAAATGGTAGAACAACTTATGCAGAAATAGACCGAAGATCTTACCGTGGTACAGAAAAATTCTGCACATCAACTACTCAAACGGTACATGTTCATGTTCTGTAGTACATCGGATAATAACGGCAGGACATCAATGATAAAGCATCGAATTGACGCAGGAACAGAGATGCCAATTCATCAAACCCAGAAGATTACCATTGGCAAAACAAGAAGAAGCCGATTGGATGGTAACAGATATGCAGGCGACAGGTGTCATCGAAACATCTAACAGGTCATGGAGCTCACCAGTAGCGTTGGTTGAAAAGAAAGACGGTAGCATGGGATTCTGCGTTGATTACCAAAACTCAACGCTGTGACTTAAAAAGATACCCACTGCCACGGATCGGCGACACATTAGACACATTATCGGGTGCTCGAATATTTTCGACATTAGATCTACAAAGCTGATATTGGCAGGTGTGGAAGGTCGGGAAGGATGATCGCGAGAAAACGGCGTTCATTGTGGGTAATGGGCTTTGGCAATTTAATGTCCGTTCGGATTATGTAATGCCCCTGCGACTTTTGAACGATTAATGGAGCGCGTGCTAAAGGGATTACATTGAAAGACGTGCCTAATATATCTGGACGACATCATCGTCTTGGGCAAGGATTTCGACGAGCACTAAGGAATTTGGCAGAGGTTTTACATCGGACACAGGCCGCCGGATTAAAGTTAAGCCCAAAGAAATGTAAGCTGTTCAGAACGAAATTAAATTATTTAGGTCATCTGAACGAAGCTTTCTGGGATTGTGAACCTATTATAGGCGGTTCGTGTCTGGATTCGCCAACGTCGCAAAGAGTTTACACGAGTTAACCAGGAAGAACAAGACATTCGAATGGAAGACTGACCAGGAAGAACCATTCGTGGAACTAAGGAGACGATTATGCATTGCGCCAATCATCGCATACATTATACCCAACGTGCAATTTATTTTAGACACCGATGCAAGTAATGATGTTATAGAAGTAGTCTTATCACAGAAAACGGATGGCCAAGAACGAGTTATTGCTTACTACTCGAAAACATTATCAAAACCGGAGCTTAATTATTGCGTAATACGAAAAGAATTGTTGGATATAGTGGAATGCGTTAAGCATTTCCATAAGTACCTTTATGGCCAAAAATTCCATTTACGGACGGATCAGGGATCTTTACGGTGGCTATTGTAATTCAAGAACCCAGAGGGACAAGTAGTACGTTGGATTGAACGTTTTTAAAGCTACGATTTCCAGTTCGAACATCGGAAGGGAAGCGCACGCGAGAAAGCCAACGCATTATCAAGAAGACGATGTCCAGTAGAATACAAACATTGTGGTCACGTGAAGCAAAAGAAGGCATCATGCACGTTAGGCTTACGAAGGTACTGCTTGACGAGAAGTGGACCAAAGAAAACATGAAGAAAGAGCAATTAGATGATACGGATTTATCGGTTATAATGGAATTGAAGGAAAAGAAACACCGGCCGACTTGGAGCGAGATCGCGAACAAAACTCCCATTATCAAGGTTTATTGGGCTCAATGGGATAGCCTCCGTATAGAGAATGGTTCTTTAAAACGATTGTGGGAAAGCACAAATGGCAAATTGAAGCAATTGTTGCTGATGTTACCAAAGAGCTGAAAGAGTATCACGGAAGAGCAAGTGGGGGCCACCTAGGAATTAATGAAACGAATCTACTGCGCAGGCTGTAGACTGTCGGTGATAGAATGGTTTTACGCATGTAAAAGTCGTGGAACCGTGAAACAATATAAAGTTGGACCACCATTCGAGAGAATTGCAGTGGATGTAGCGGAACCATTTCCCACCACCGCAAGCAGCCTATGTGCTATTGATAATGGTTATTTCAGCAAATGGCCGGAGGTGTACCCTATTCAAAATTCATAGACAACAACAATAACTGATCCCATTGTTAATAACTGAATTAGCAGATTTGGAGTTGAGCTTTTCTTCTGTTTTTTTTTTTGTGAATAAAATTGCTATAATTTAATATAAACTCAAAACTGACTTATTTCGATTTTCAATTGACTTTTATGAATACGCAATATTATGTTAGATACTAAAGACAGGTACAGATACTAAAACTGCAAAATTTTGAAATGCAAGATTTTGTACTAGCAAGATTTTGTACTTGCAAGATTTTATAACTGCAAGGTTTTGGTTTGGCAAGATTTTGATTTGCATGATTTTTAAAAAATGCAAGATTTTGTACTTGCAAGATTTTGTAATGCAAGATTTCGGGGTGCTCCCTTTCGAAATGAATACCAATTTGAATTTGGTCAAATAAAATGCGCCTATAGTTATATTGAAAACAATTGCAATAATGGGTCCAACTACCTTACTTGGTATTGCGTTTTTTATATACATACATACATATGTATTGGTTTTGCGTAAACTCAGTAAAACATTCACGTACAATCATCAATAGAACGATGAAATCAATTATTTTGTAAGTTTGATTGGTCATCAAAAACTTGATTTTTTTGACGATCCTAATCGAACTCGACATTACTTTGAAGTTACTCATGGTCTGTTTACGAATGTGCCAAATATTTCGATTTGATAGCTATCAAATTTGAATACCTGTTTTATTTTTTATTTGTTATTGTAGAAGGAAAATTTATGATTAATCTAGAAACATTTGTAGTCGAGTTCCTCTAATGAAAGAAAGGTAAAACCTCGCGGTTTAAAACAAAGTTACCAAATGAAAAGGCTTGCTTATTATTTGTTAATTTTTTATTATTTTTTTATTATTTTAGTATAATCGTAGCAAGAAGGCTGACTTTAGTACCCAATTGGCCTGTTCACACCATGTATACAGCGCATCGAAACACTTCCCCTTCATACCGCTTTGCCTTCAAACTTTGATTTATACCTATTTTGCAGGAGATCCATTTGTGTGTGCGCTTTTATCACTTATTTATTAATGAATTTTTTTTATTTTTGAAAAAATAAAATGAAACAAAACACTGAATATTTTTATCTTATAGTAATAATTTAAAATTTTTATATTTTTATATATATGTATATACGGACTAGTTTCGAGCAGCCAAGCTCTTTGTCAACAGTCTTAAATATTCCCATTTGATTTATTTGTGACATGTTTTTTTGAAAATTCATTGCTTTGAATATTTTTTTTTCCTAAATTTACCAGCAAATGCTCGAGCCAAGCAAATGCCATTCCCAAACCAGAAAAGGTGATATGAGCACAACGTTAAAAGTTTATTTTCTGCCGATTTTGGTAAAGTTTGCGGATCAAAAAGAAGGACCGAGCAAAAAAAAAAAAAAACTGATGACGTATCCTTGCTTCAAGTAAAGATTCAAATTAGGCTGGCGATTGGTGAAGCATGTGGGTGAATGGATATTTTTATCGTTAAGTTATCTAGCTCTTTTGATACGCTCTACTATAAATGAGCTGATGCTCAAAATAGAGTGTGCCGAAAAGAATGTAAATTAATAAGAAATAAGTGAAACGAACGAGTGAACAGGCTAGAGGTTAGAGGAGTTTTCCGTTTTAAGGGTAATGTACATATTAAAAAAAAACGACAAATATATTTACATATGTATATACATCCGTATGTAAAATAAAACTGTATTCATTTGTAGATTAATCTACAAATACATACATATCACATTTCAAATGATCACATATAGCTCAGCCTACGTCTATAGGTACATACCAACTTAATTTGTGGGTTTAAAATATTCATCCAATGATATCTGCTTCGTAGCTTTATTTCTTTTAATAGATTTAATTAAATTAACGTTAATTTTTTCGGCGTCTTCATAAATATCGGTGTATCCAGCATTCGATGCATAACTTTTATTGTAGAAATACTCGTTAAAACATCGTTGAGTGTTGCAATTATCAGCTGTGTTTCAACTGTTTGAACTTCGTCCTCATCTGATGAATAATTCTCGAAAATATTGTCGCACAATTGCACCAGCAGCTGTATTCTAAAAAAAAGTATAAAAAACGTAATCGGTAACGCAATATTCCTTAACGTGAACGTTTCTTTTTGTCAAATTCCTATTCCGATAAAAAAAACGTTCACGAACATCGAAAAAACATAGAAAACTGGAAAACAGAAAAAATGTTCTGTGAAATTATGCCATTTGACAACAATTTTAATAGTATACAAGTCTGTTTGTAAATAACAGAAATAAAATGTGTCTTTAAGCAAACCAACGGCGATACTGGATTCTGGCCGAACACAAAATTTTATTGATTTTAAATTACATAATATATAATGATGGTTTCATTAGGTTAATAACAATGTATTATAGTAATAACAACAAGGCCGTGCTCGGATTTGCTGTACATTTTCTATACGAAATCTACTAGAAAAATTAAAATAAATTATTTGGTAATAAGAATTCTTTTACTTAGTTCAAATCATCGGAATACTTCCTCTATCCCGCTGTTTGCTTGTAGTTGTTGTTCGCCGCTTTTACTCTTGTCTATCCATTAAATTACTGCCAATTTAATTATTAAATTCTAAAATTTTACGGCAACCAAATTATTTTCGTTTTAATAATACAAAATATATAATTTTTTGCTAAATTACTTACTTCTTGTCATATAAATGAAAAAACGTTTCAAAAACCCAACCAAAAAACAAGGGTTTTTTTAACGTCGGGAACGTGAACGTTTTTCATCGGTCAGAAAGGAAATAACGTTAATTTTGCGATTCACGTTTTTAACTGTCATAAAAAACGTAAATCACAAAGTTACGTTTTACAGCTGCAGTACATCAAGATCATACGTGTCATTTTCGGCACTTAGTTTATTGTCTATTTCTAAAAAGTTTTGGGCAGTACATGTATCTATGCCGTATAAATCATTTATCAAATCATCGATATCGTTTAACTCTTGTTTGACTTCGAACGCTCAGCAGAATTGCTGGCTCAGCTAGGAATCCACAATTTCTAAAGCACTTACAATTGTTTCAGCTTTTAGAGAGTTTATTGCTTCTTTAAGAAACACAAAGCAAGTTTTGAATTTTATGTTGCTTCGTTGCCGAAAGTAGCGCAACCACCAGCCATTAGAAGCTTTGAAATTACTCAACCTCAATTTTTTTGCAACTTCTCTTCAATTGTTTCAGCTTTTAGAGAGTTTATTGCTTCTTTAAGAAACACAAAGCAAGTTTTGAATTTTATGTTGCTTCGTTGCCGAAAGCAGCGCAACCACCAGCCATTAGAAGCTTTGAAATTACTCAACCTCAATTTTTTTGCAACTTCTCTGGCCTTTTCCTGTAATATTGGGCCAGAAATTGGGAAACTTTTAGCTGTAGCTACGGCAAGCCATCCGATAATTACGTCATTTTTATTTTGTAAATTTTCCGTGTCTTGTGAGTTTCCGCGTTATGTGATTTCCGGATTACCGGATTTTCACTGTAGTATTAAAACAAACTACTTTTAAGACGTTTGGAGAAAAAAAATTATTACTATTCTATAATATGCCCATATTGAAAAATTATCATATCTTGGCGTAGTATTTTGACATTACCTTCAGTTTGAACGAAAATTTTCGCTCTGTTAAGTTGGGGTAAAATGAAAAGTTATTTTATCGAAACTGAACGAACGGTTGTGAAGATTCCCTGGTCAGGCCAACATTGAAAGTTTATAGGCGTACTGTTACTTTAAGTTCTTACTGACTCGCTGGCTTAGCCTGTAATCATTGGCTCATCAGTACGAAACTGGATTAGGTTCTCTTACAATTTTCAGAACATATTAACTTCAACAAATTCATAATTCCACAACTTTCCTTAGAATGACATGTTTAAGGAATGGACTAGATGACGAGGCTATTCCTTTAGTGATTAACTGACAGAAGTTCAAGCTCAATATCAGTAATAGATAATGCCATGTGTTGCGGATTCATCTAATGAATTAAGAATGAAATTCCAGAGCGGATCCTATCTTTAAAAAAAAACGGTATCTCTTACAATTTTTTCAGAACATATTAACTTCAACAATTTCATAATTCCAAAACTTTTCGAATTATGTACATGTTTATGGAATGAACTAGACGACGAGGCTATTCCTTTGGTGATCAACTGACAGAAGTTCAAGCTCAATATCAGTAATAGATAATGCCATGCATGTATGTTGCGGATTCATCTAATGAATTAAGAAAAAATATGTATTTGTTTCTTTGTGTGTAAGTTATAGGAAGAATTCGAATTCAATTTTATGAAAGTTCTTAATTTTTCCTTTGGTATATTAGATTTTATTTTATTTTTTATTTTCTACATATGTATTTCCCGCGTTTACTTTTTAAAAGCCAAAAAACATTATTTTGTATTTTTTATTAACTTATATATTTTTTTATTTTTCGTTTTTCACTTATTACATTTAACATTTTACTCTTTATCCCGATATTTCGCCCTCTCTGTCATAATCATGATCTCAAAAATGGGTTTTTGAGACCATGAGAGGGCGAAACATCGGGATAAAAAGAGTAACATGTTAAATATTATAAGTGAAAAACGAAAAATAAAAAAATATATAAGTTAATAAAAAATACAGAATAATGTTTTTTGGCTTTCAAAAAATAAACGTGGGAAATACATATATAGAAAATAGAATTCGAATTCAGGAACGTTCCGAATTTCATAAATATAGGCGATACCCAAAATACATTTACTGAACTTTTTCTGGAAAATTTTGTATAAACTGGAAATTTTCCTGAATTTACATGTGAAAATATATTTAGCAGTTTTACCTAGTTTCCATAGAATAATTAATTGTTTTTATTTGATTTTCGTTTCAGATTTATAAAATTATGGCATCATCAATGTTAACTAATTCTGCTAGCAGCACATCAAGAAAACGACCCCGCGATACCTTAATAATTAATGGACAATTGGATACAAATAACAGTGATTGCAGCAGTAGTAGTAGTAATGATTTTACAGTTCATAATTTAAATGGGGATAATACCAAGAACAATTTAAGCGAAGAAACCTTATCTGGTATTTTACAACAAGACAGCGGAAAAATCGAACATTTGGTGAATATTGATTTTAAATTTTGGAAAATTTTATTCTTTAAAAATTTCAGGTTCTTCTGAATGATGTTTCACACATCATGTACACTCGAGAGAGCGTTTTTAGCACCAACTTGTGAAATTGAGCTGCTTTCGAAGGAATTTTAATTACTTTTTGGAATAATGTTATTGATGTGGTGTTCTTTTAGTTGGGTACTTTCAAGTTATATTCTGCTTTCTGATTGGTGGCTGTACTGCTAACGTATGTGTCTCACCAAGCCAGAGAAACTTGTTATTGATTATGCTTACATTGGTAAAGGCATCGCTTGGCAGCAACAACAAGCGCAATTCTGTCAAGGAGGTTGCTAACTGATTTAAAAGGAAATCATAGTTGCAGAAACAACACCAATGCATATTTGGTGCGCGTCAGGCAATAGTGACGTATATTATTTAGCCATATTTTGCATATACCTATCATAACATTTTATTTCCCGCACAACGTAGTTCTACGTAACAAAATAGTATTCTATTAAAAAGTTGATGATGATAAGTTGGTCGGTCCTCAATTTGCTCTTCAGCGCAATAATACTCGCCTATAAGATAACAGAAAACTTGGGTTTATAAGATGTTTATAATAATGAAAACTTTAAACTAGTGCTTAAATTCATTTTTCGTTCCCTTCTTTAATCTTTCGTTACGGAAAGAAACAAAAAATATTTTTTTTGTTCCATTCCCCCGGAACAAAATCCAAAAAAATAAAATATCGTATAAAACAGATGGGGAAGAGAATGAAATAGAGATACTAAATAAAATAACTAAATAAAGGTGAAGAGGCGAAAAATAAAAAAAAAATAGAAATTATAAAATTTAAATTTGTTCACTGCTTTAAACTGATTTATTTAGATGAAAATTCAACATAATCCGACAAGAATGAACGAACACTAGAAATATTGAAAATACTCAAAAGTTTGAAATCCATAAAATAGTATTTATACGTTGTAAGCCTTCTCAATATCACTGCGACAAAACGTGCCAATGCACAAAACACACAGTGATTTTTTTGTTTATGAAGAGAAGGAGGATCAAAGAAAACAGACTCAGGAACAACGGAATTACTTTATGGCGAATTGTTGTATGCCAGTATATGTGACCCACACAAATGTGTATGAGGGCGTTTAAAAGGCATATAACTGTAAATATTTCATTTTAGTAAGTTGGAATATTTGATAAAAAAATTAGGTCTATTCGACTCCTCGGACAACGCTTTTCCCACTAAACGTCATCAAATAGAAATAGTAGGGGCAGTCCTTAAATCATGTCATGGGTTCTAAATTTGGACCCTCCTTCCCCAATATCACAATTGCCCCGACAATATAAATTCCCTTTCACCAAGCTACCAAATCACAAACATATATGTATTTAATTATACGTTATTTAGAAAAGTGGCGTGTGGAACAGCAATAAAAGTGTCATTCACCATTACCATCTTTAACCTTTTAGAATTAGCTCCAGTAATTTCCATATTATACATCTCTCGTACGAGTATACTGTTTAAAATCCTTAAAAAATTAAATTACTCCTTTCAGAGTATATCCACAACGTTAAAAATCTATTTTCTTAAGAATGGGGTCGTTGGTTGTGATAACAACATTATGTCAGCAACATGGGAATTGGCAGATATAATTCTTTAATCAGTGCTTCAGCCTAAAGCATGGACTCTTCGTACAACACAAACAAATACAATACCAAAAATACAAAATCAGAATTAATCTGATTTATCTTTTGGGACCGATACCCCATCACTTGTCATATAGTATTACATTTTCACAATTTCCTAGTGACTCTAACCCAACATTCTCCACCCAAACAGCATTTCATTTAAGGACGTCCCTTAGTTACTTGCTGTTAAGATGTATGGACGAGCTTTAATACCAAGATAATTTATTACTTGGCAAAGATACCTTTAGAGGCGATTCCATTAAAACGATTCACAAATAATTTAACGATCAATGTGTCGCTGAAATTTCAATCAATATAATGTAATAAATAGTCAATAAAACATCACGGCCCCCATTCTTGAAATTCACCCGAAAACAGTCACCGGTAACTTTCTAGAAAAAAATGTCATTTCAGTCGAAAATTTAAATTGCAAGCAAAAAGTCATCGACAATTTTCTCGATTGGATTCGAAAATACAGGCCCAGGGACACCAATTCACCCGAAAAAAATCACCCGTTATTTTCTAGTGAAATACGTGAATTTTAAGTGTTTTATACTAAAGTCATCGGCGACTTTAGTATAATAGTCATTTATGGTACTAGTGAGCAAAACGAGATATTATCCGTGAGGGATAAGTTTCCCGAGTGGATAATATCTCTTTGCTCACGAGTGGCTCGTTGCTCAACGTTTTATCCACTTTTGTTGAAATAAATTTCGTAAATTAATAAAAAATAGTTCCATTTTGTGTTTTCACACTGAAGCATTGAATTTTGAAATATATTTTATCATAGCGACCGTTCTTTAAATTGTCATGGTGTACTTTAATTTAACTACTTTTTGGAAAATAGTTTTTCATTCAATTTGGCTACGAATGATTTTCCAATGACTACTCAACATTTTGTTATACAAAATATAACTCACGTTGCCCCTAGCAGCGTGGGTTATACAATAACAGTGGGTTATTTTACATTTTCTTTATTTGAAATCAGCATAGTTATCGAGCTATTATTTATCAAAAGTGGATAAAATAATTTAAACTTACAACTGAAATGACGTATTTCACTAGAAAATAACGGGTGATTTTTTTCGAGTCAATTTCAAGAATACGGGCCCTGGGCCCAGGACGGACATGAACGTTTAGTTTTCTATGGCATATTATTATTATTGTTGAAGGGCCATGTGGGCGTTCAGCCACCTCGCACTGAGACCTAAAAGATCTTTTGTGCTTGGACCCTACTTAATTATCCATTCAGTTTCTATGGCATAAGTATAATGGATTCTTTTCCCGAATTCCGGTTCGATGACAAATGATAATGAGAAATGACTTGATTTTTTATTTCAACTAGTCGGTTGCTAATTTTATTTAGAGTAGGCCAAATAACAAATAAAGTCATTTCTCATTATCATTTGTCATTGAACCTGAATTCGGGTGCTGAACTTTACATTGATTTAAAAAGCTGTACACTGGTTTATGTATGTGTTGGTCCGTTTCGATTTTGTTGTTTAATCATTGCTGCGTTCCATTTGACGTGGCAAAGTACAAATAAGTACTTGGGAGTAGATGGTAAATGGAACGCAGAAAATTAGTTCCGAAAATAAAATTTAATATGAAAAAGTTTACGTGCAACATAGAAAGTTGGAAAATTAATTATTAATTTGAAAACTGATCAGCCATTTCTTACCGATTAGTTGTACTAAATATTCTGGTAACGAAGTCGCCATAAATTCAAAAAGCAAACTACTCATAAAATATAGCAAGAGTAGCTGCGTGCAGTCAGAAGTACTTGTGTGTACTTTGCCACGTTAAATGGAACCCAGCACATAATGTTATCATCATTTTTTATTTGTGTTTTTTATATCAAATACATGTGCATTAGTATTTTTACTTACTTTATGGAATCAATAAAAAAACTTCAAATACGAAAACAGTCTTCATGTAGGTACCTTACCTTTATTCCTCCCTAACCAAAAAAAAAACTGTTTATATTGGGTGTGTGAATATGACTCCGCCCTTTTTTGTTAAAATAAAACACATTTGCTTGTTTAGAAAATGAAAGAATTTTTTATTGAAACTATGCTCCATTTAAAGCTACAACTTTCCCCCATTTTTCAGGCAGTTTACGGATTCCCTCTCTGAAAAAATCTTGGTCTTTGGAGGCGATCCAATCATTAAGCCTATTTTCGATCTCTGCGCGAGAGCTGAACCGCTGTTCAGAAAGAGACGACTGCATCGACCGGAATAAGTAGTAATCTGAAGGAGCTATGTCTGGTGAATACGGCGGGTGGGGTAGAACTTCCCAGTCCTGTCCTTGTAAATAATTTTTCACAACGTTTGCAACATGTGGTTTTGCATTGTCATGCTGAAAAATTAATTTGTTGTCTATTCACCCATTCTGGTCGTTTTTCCTCTATAGCTCGCTTCAAACGTATTAGTTGTCGTAGGTACACATCGCCATTGATAGTTTCACCTGATTCCAGCAGTCCATAATATACCACACCTTTCTGATCCAACCAGATACAGAGCATAACCTTATTGCAATGGATATCTCGCTTTGGTTGTGATGGACCAGCTTCACGCTTCACCCAAGATTTTTGGCATTTGGGATTCTCATAATAAATCCTTTTTTCATCTCTAGTAACTATCCGATGCAGAAAACCTTTTCTTTGTTGCCTTTGAATCAGTAAATGGTTTTTCAACTTTCGAGGTCTCTTTCTTTTAATTCATGTGGAACGCAGTTGTTAGCTTTTTGAACCATTCCGATTGTTTATAAACGTTTTGCAACAGTTGATCGATCAACATTTAATGCTACAGCCAATTCTGATTGTGTTTGAGAAGAATCTTCACAAGCCGCAGATTAGTAGCCTTAGACAGACGTGTCGCATTTTTTTTTCCACCATAGGGAAAAAAATATTAAAATAAATTAGGGCATAAACTGGGGCTCAACGGTTAAGTATTATTCCTTTGTTTACGTTAAGTTGGCATTTATTACTTTGGTTGGTTTTTTGTTTCTTTTCGTTTTAGATTTCCAGTAATCCGGTTCGGTTTGGATGAAGCGTTCCTTATATTTATTTGTAAGTATTGCGCTTCAAACACGTCGCGTCGTATTTAAATGTCGTTTAACAACCCCAATGTAGTTTTAAAATTTATGTTAGTCGATAGTTCTTTATTAAATGTATCTAGTTTCAACGTGCAAAGTTTAGTCCCAAATATTGACGAGATTCGTCACATTTTTAATGGTGCTGCAGTGGACATTCTTTGTTTCTCTGAGACATTTTTAAATCCGAATATCCCTAATTCAGCTTTGGCCATCAAAGGTTATAATATATTTAGGGAAAATAGAGCGGTACCTCCCCTTAATTATGGTGGTTTATGTATGTTTGTAGGAGATCACATTAAGGCTAGATTAGTTACCATACCTTCTTCCATTTCAGAATTGTTAGTATCGGATTTAGAGTTTTTATTCGTCAATGTTTTCATTAATGGTCGTAAAATCTTAGTCGGTACCATCTATAACCCATCAAAAACTAGTAAGAGATCGTATGCCAAATTTAAAAAATCACTTGTAGACTTAGAAAGTTTATTTAGTTATTTCTCTTGTAGATTCGATGAAATGTATATATCAGGTGACTTTAATTTCGATATACTTCAAAATTCCGGCTTCCCTCGGGATTATTTGAATCTGTTAAATAGTCTTAATTTATCCGTACACAACACTGTGGCACCAACGTTTTCTTGTCCAACCGCTAGCGGGGCATCTTATTCCCTTGTTGATCATATCATATTTTTTACTAATAAATCTATTTGTTTTTTCAATCAGTTGTCTCTCGGTATGGGATCCCATCATGATCTTTTAATTTTTTCTGTAAACTCTTACTCTTCACCTAAACCTAAGAGTTTTAGCTTTAGAGATTTTTCAAGTATAGACAATTCCCGCCTTTACTTAGTTTGTAACTCAGTTCCTTGGGAGGATATTTTTGCCTTAGTTCTGCAACTAGCCAAAATACTAAATTATTTATAAATACTATAAATAAATAAATAAATAAATAAATAGCCAAATAGAATTTTTCAACTTGTATATTAGTTTGGTGTTTAATAGTTGCGTTCCGCTTAAAAAGGTTACTTGCAAAGCAAAATCTCCGCCTTGGTTGTCTCAGGAAATTTCGAATGCCATAAATATTAGAGTTAGTAAATATCGTGTATGGAAAAGGTGTCCTAATAGTCAGTCTCATTTAGATTACAAGCAGGCTCGTAACAGAGTTGTAGGGTTAATTCGAATTGCTAAACGTAATTTTTTCAAGGACAAATTAGACTCCTCTCTTCCTCCCAAGGTTTTCTGGCGTAATGTTCGTAATTTAGGCCTAGGCAGATGCAAGATTAGTTCAAGTGGGGATTTCAAACCCAATGAAATTAATAGTTATTTTTGCTCTAGTCTGAACTCGGGCAGTAGTTCCGTCGATTTGTTCTCTAACGCGTCCTCTAATTCGTTTTCGTTTTCAAATATTTCTCTCGAGGATTTACAATCTGCTATTTGGAAGGTTAAATCGGAATCTTCTGGTCTGGATAACGTCAATTTAAAATTCGTTAAGGTAGTTTTCCCTTTCATCTCAAAATACTTGTTACATATCTTCAATTTTATTCTCACGTCCTCTTCATATCCAGATCAGTGGAAGCTAAGTAAAATAATCCCGATCCCAAAGATCAGCAATCCTTTAGAGCTATCCCATTTTCGGCCAATTAGCATTTTAAGTTCTCTCTCTAAAGCTTTCGAGATAGTTGTTAAAAATCAAATTCAATCGCATTTACATAGCAATAGTTTAATTAGTTGCTTCCAATCTGGGTTTAGAAAATTTCATAGCACTTCTACTGCGTTATTAAATGTATGTGATGATATTAGGCGTAATATGAATAATAGGGAATTAACTTCTTTAACTTTGTTAGATTTTTCTAAGGCCTTTGATTCTATTAATCACAGAATCCTTTTTAATAAACTCTTATCTCAGTTTAGATTTTCGCTTTCTGCTGCCAAATTGATTTTTAACTATCTTTCTAATCGTTCTCAGGCAGTTTTTTTCGACAATTCCTTGTCTAATTTCCTTCCTGTAATTTCCGGCGTGCCTCAGGGTTCAGTGCTGGATCCTCTATTATTTTCTATGTACATAAATGACATAGAAACCTCCATTCAACATTGTTCATTTCATATTTTCGCTGATGACGTTCAAATTTATAGAAATAGTCGTTTAGATCAGAATTCTATTGTTAAGAATATTTCTCTGATAAATGAAGATTTAAGTAATATCGTTAGCTGGTCGGTCTCTAACAGGCTCGTTTTAAACGCGAATAAATCTATTATAATTTATAAAAAACCGTTAGATACCTCGTCCTTTCCTGGTATTTTTCTGCAGGGTTCGCTAATTGAATATTCAAATACTGTTAGGGATTTAGGCTTAGTTATTAATTAAACTCTTACTTGGGGTGACCATTTAGTTACTATTAGTAAGAGGGTCTTTGGCATGCTTAGTTGTTTGTATAAAGTGGTTGGATTTTCTGATAGTCAGTTTAGGAAAAAATTATTTTTGTCTTATCTTCTTCCTCATTTTATTTACGGTGACATAGTTTTATTCGGTATGCTTCAGGAAAATATGAATGTTCTCCAAAGATGTTTCAATGCTTGTACCAGGTTTATTTTTGGTATTAGGAAGTTCGATCATATTTCTGCCTACTCTAGCCTTGTTTTAGAATGTAGTTTATCTATTTTTTACGAATTTCGCGTTTGTCTTTTTATTTTTAAACTTCTCAAAGCTAAGGAGCCTTGTTATCTACAGGGTGGCTGAGACCAAATGTTACTAACTTCACTCTGCTGTCATTTGTGTAGTTGTCATTTTCGCGCATTAATTTTTTGACAGATTGAAGTTTGGTTAGTTGTTTATATGTGGTCAATAAATAATTGTTCTAAATTAATATCTTAATAAAAAAATCGTAATGGAATTCAAACGTAATAGTGTAATTGCACTGTATTTGGGTGGAAATTCACAAACAGCAATAGTTCGTCAGCTCCAGCATTTGAATGTGAATAAAATGTTTGTGTATCGAACCATAACTCGATACAACGAAACTGGTAGCATCGCTAAACGCAACAGAGGCGGTCCTAAAAAGACAGCAACATCAAAAGAAATGATACGAAAGGTGAAGAAACGAATCCAACGAAATCCTCGTCAAAGTGCCAATCAATTAGCCGCACGTCTACATGTTTCACGATACAGCATTCAAACCATATTGAAAAATGAACTACACTTGAAGCCCTACAAGATACAAAAAGTTCAAGATCTTACGGAGGCACAAAAAAAAGTTAGGCTTGAAAGAACACGAGCATTGAAGGCCTTGGCCGAACGTGATGAGATTCCAAAAATTGTCTTTTCTGATGAGAAATTTTTCACCATTCAACAGCATGTGAATAAACAAAATGATCGTGTTTGGTTAGAGGACAAGTCCAACGATAATTTGGACACAAGAGTTGCCATGCGCAAGCAATCACCAGCTTATGTTATGGTTTGGGCTGCAGTTACTGCAGATGGACGCACTCCTCTGGTTTTCATCGAACATGGAGTCAAGGTAAACCAAGAGATGTACCACCAAAAGATCCTAAACGATGCTTTGCTACCTTGGGCACGTAAACACTTTGGTACGAACCGTTGGACATTCCAACAGGACTCGGCACCGTCACACAAAGCTCGAGCGACACAGCAATTTTTACAAAATTGCGTTCCGCGGCTGATTTCGTCGAAAGAATGGCCACCATATTCACCAGACTTGAATCCCATGGATTTCTCCATATGGTCCATTTTGGAGAGTAAGGTGTCCACTAAAAAATACGAAAGTGTTGATGCATTGAAGTCAGCTCTTGTTCGAGAATGGAATAAAATTCCGCAAGCCCACGTTCGGTCAGCATGCAATGCTTTCTATGGAAGACTGAATCAAATAATCAAAGCCAAAGGAGGTCATATCGAGCAGTAACATGTTTTTCATAAAATGTAATATGTTTTCAACATATTCCACGAAATTTCAATAAAAAATAATCAAAATTAAAAAAATTACAGCGTTTTCATTTGGTAACACTTGGTCTCAGCCACCCTGTATATATGAAATTACTGTTTAGTAGGTTTCATTCCTCTAACTTCCGCCTAATTCCGGCTAACAACTGTTGTTGGTCGCTAAAACGTCATTTTATGTTAGGGGAATTCAATCCCCTTGGATCCCCCCTTCCCTTTGGAATTCAATTCCATTGGAAATTAAGAGATTAGGATCGGCAAAATTATTTAGGTCAAAATTTTTGGAGTGGCGTGATTGATGGGCAATACGTAGTTTTTTTTAATTAATTTTTATTAACTATGTTATTTTTGTTAATTTTTAATATTATTTCACCTCGTGCTGTACATTTTATTGTAAATGAGCTACTGCTCAAAATAGAATGTGTAAGCATGAGGTGGAAATTGTTTGAAAAAATTTAAGAGGTTTTTATGCCTAATGGAAGCAACTTCATTTTTTTTTTTTTTTTGTTTCGATTGCTTTGTTTCCATGTGTGCTTTTCCTTTTAATACTAAATTATTTATAAAATACTATAAATAAATAAATAAAATAAATAAATCTTCAGCCAATAACGTTTCCAATTCAGCATCTTCAAATTTGTTGGGTGGTTTCCAATACACGTTCGATGGAGCATGCTCACCGTAAATTTCCACAAGCAAACGATAAGTTTCCGCTGCACTTTTCTTTGCAATAAAATAATGTAATAAAAGTTCCCGCAAATGATATTTATTTGGAATAAAATTCGACATTTTGAAAGAGATAAAAATACTATTTGTTTACACTTCAACCAAATGTCGTATACTGCGTTTGATAGATGACATCAAGTACTATAGAACACAAGTATTGCGCATTTATAGTTTACGTAAGCAGTAAAAATAACGACACCAATTGAGAAAGGGCGGAGTCATATTCACACACCCAATATTAAAAAAAACTGTTTAAAACAAAAAAACGTTTTTTGGTGTTTTATTTTATTTAAAACATGTTTTTTTCCAACCTTGTCAGTAACAACTTATTAAGAACCAGACCCGAGATATCTCGGGATATACTATATGGTCCAAAAAGACCGTACCCGAGATAACTCGGCCGGTCACATATTGTACTTTCTATTATGTATTTGCCCGAAATAGCTTGTGAAAATAATCTTATAATAATATTATTATTTATTTTATATTATTTGAAAAATTCGGTCCTTAAGGGATTACAGAAAATATACAGAACAGACGATACACAGAAAATGCGTGTTAATGGCCAGCGAATCTTTAAGAACTATTCGTTCAGTTCAGCTGTAACGTAAAGACTCAACCAGCGAAAAATTCTAAATCAGAGAATTTTAACGAAACTAATTTTTCATAATTTTTTGACATTCGAACCAGTGAAAAATTATAGGTGGAGAGCGAACATTCAATGAGGATAGACGTATTTTGTCTTTCCTCTTCAAAATTTAATTTCATTTTATTTTTATTTTTTTATTTATGTGTTAGTGTGAAGTGTTATGTATATACTTTATGTACATACATTTTAATTTTAATTCTAATTCAATTCAATTTTATTTAAAGTGAAATAATAATTAAAGTGTAATTTTGGAAAATGCAATGTTTTATATTTATAGCTAAAGAAATCAAAATTCTTGATTTCTTGATTAAGTGCATGGTTTTAACTTTTGTGTGGTTGTACATGGAATCTAATTACAAAAATCTAATAATTGGATCGTATTAAAATTGATTTTAACTTAATTTGATATATGTAGTTAATTTCATTTTTTATTTTATTTTTACGCATACTAATGTGTTCTTGTGTTTTATTTTACACTCTGTCTCACTTGTTTAAAAACACTTATTTTTTTTAAACATCAGATTGTTTCTCCAATACTACGTATAATTTAACAAATTCTAATTGTTATACCTGAAGAGGGCTCTATTAAGAAAATATCCCGTACAGTAATTTGCAGGTACTTTAGAGAACCGCTACATTTTTTAAAATAAAACGGAGTGCACCTTTAAAAATTGCATATCTCGTTTCTAAGGCTAAAAAATAAAAAAAAGAATGTAGGGTATCAGTTCGTGATTAAAATTTGACGTGTGCGCAACTATGCCAAAAGGAAAGTTCTTGAATATAGAAGAAAAAGCCCAAATGCGGGCTTTCAAGGAGGACGGCCATAGTTGTAACGAAATCCCAAAAGGGATTACGTTAACAGACATGAGAATAGCGGTCTGATGCGGTATAGTAGCTGGCTAGAGCTCACGGTGCGGCGTGGGGATTCTCAGACATATTTCTCATGCTTGAATAACCGCATGATGAACAAAATTAGAGGGGCAAATGGAAATTAACAATTACACTGCCACGGCCTCAGCGGCAAAAGGAAATAATAAGCCGGGAGTGATCGTTTCGGAGTGACCGTCTCAATCCCAGGCGACTACCGCCGTGACTGCCACACGGGCCTCCCCTCATCGGCCCGCCTACTGGGATGCTGTTTCCCAGTCGCGACGGCTACCGATGCCGTTTATGAAGGAGGGACGCCCGCATGACAATCCCAGCGACAATCCCCCGGAACGAGACCGTCACCCCGACGCGATCAACTCATGTGGCGTGCCGCCCTCCAGCACAGCCTGTCCTGGAGGAACGAACGGCACGCACGGAAAAGGGTGGGAAAAGGCCGACCCTTCGCATGACCCCACCTCACTTCACCCGATCAATTATTTATTTACGCGCACATGGTGTGGCTTAGCACACGACAGTTAGAAATTCAAAGAAAAAAATTTTGTTACGGTAAAAGTGAAAAAATTGAAAATTAGGCAAGTTAAATTACGTTAAAACTGATTCTACGTTATGTTAAAATTTTACTTTCACTAATCACTGTTAAAATCAAGAAAATAACACAAAAGTACCTGAAAAGAAAATGAACCGCTATGTGGTCGAACCACACCCAAAGCGGACAACCAACCGAAGCGAAGCAAAAAGAAAAATCGCGAAAACTCCAAACGCAATCACTCAAACAACGGAGAAAAGAAGAAATCGGCGTGATACCTGCTCTGTGTGGGGTTTCCACCACATCGGTGTACCACCACGAATCGCGAGTATGACCACAACCAAATATATAATATATATAGTAAAAATAAGAGGGGGAGAAACAACTGTTACAATTAAAAATTCACAGATGGTTTTCCCTCAATAGAGTACCTTTTTTTTTTGTTTTGTTTTTATGGCCCGTCCGACCACACCGCCAACAGCGCCGACGCAGGATCCCCCTCAATATAGAACACGGCTCCAAGTATATGATAATACTACGATCGTAAGATTTATTTTATTTATCACACCGCTATAACTGCATAAATATTGACGTAGCGATGTCACAACGATTGTATGATGTTTTTTTTTTTTTTATTTCTTTAAATTTTATCACACCGATATAACGGCCCAAATAATGTTGTACCAGAAAACTGTTTCAATAGCGATTCACTCCACATCAGTAAGAAACACAAGACCTTTCACAAATAAGGCTTTTATTATGCAAATAAGATTTCACAATATTGTTCAGGTTAACAAATCAAATGTTTATTTAGTTCACTTAAATAAATACAAGGTACGTTTTATATGCTTATTTAATGAAACAAATCAAAATATGGCTACCACAATTTTTGTTTTATTTATTGCTCTCACAAGCCAACACCAACCAAAAACTATATATACTATTTACATATGGATATAAGTATCAAAATATAAATTTTATTTAAACATACACAATTCTATTTTTATTGTTTATAATTGACTTAATTTATAATTTATTAAAACTTATTAATTTTAATAAAAATTTATTTCGCAACCATCACATTAATTAACTTTTTAATTTATCCAAATTTATTAATTTTTCAGCAAATTCCAAAATAGACTTTATTTTTTTTTTACTTTTATCATACAAAGAAAATTTCTGACTTATAGTCATCAATGCGCAAAAACTAGCCTTTATTAAAAGGAATACAAAACTAGACTTTATTGTATAAAATTCGAAACTAGACTTTATTGTATAAAATTCGAAACTAGACTAACTAATCAAAAAAAAAATATTTTACATCAATTACAAAAAAATCAGAAAATTTTCCCCCTCCTATTTTCCCTTCGCATCGTTGTTTGTTCCGCTCGCTGTACCTGTGCACACACACAATTAGTTTTATTATTTTTTTATTTTTTTTTATTGTAAAATCTTTATTCATGTGTATATTCTCTTTTTTTTTTTTGTTTATATGTGCACAAATACAACGAATGAAACCACCAACGACGACGAACATATATATATACTCAGTTGTACGGTCGCTTCGGCTTCATGTCTAATCAGCCGATCGGTTTTCTTCCCCACACAAAGCAAATATCACGCGTTAATTCAAGCCAATAACACCAACAAGAAAAATGGAATATTCGAGATTGGACATTTTAGCATCGTAAACATTCCATCTCATACCACACAATACATATACACACACCATCTCGCAAGAAATATATATGCTTGTACATGATAATATAGAAAACAAGTAAATGCAGGGGAAAAACAAAATAAAATATTTTTACATAACAATCGGTGAGAATATTAATTTGAACTTTGGGAAAGCATAAATCAGAGCGTATGTATATACAACACTATGGTGGTCATGGTATAAAAAAACAAATTCAAACTATTTGAGCGTTTGGAATTTTTGCAATTAAAAATTTTCTTCTGTATGAAGTGGAGACATATGGCCGTCGTAACAAACGTGGGGACGACCCACACCCGAGATAAGGTCTCAAGCCTGGCATATAATAAACAACTAATAGTTCTAAACGCGAATATGAAGAGAAAAAAAAAATTTGACTGAAGAAAACAAAGTAAATATTTCAAGGTACACGAAAATTACCACCATTAACCAAATACCATAGTAATAGTAAGAACTAAATAAATCTAAGAGCTACCTAACAATAAAGATAAAGAAAAAAAAACACTGCAAAAACTATAATAAGTTATAGTGCACTTATGGACATATAGGGAATATTTTGTTTTATAGTGAATATTCTGAATTATCGGAATTATTTTGTTTTATAATGAATTTTGACTTCTAGGAAATGACGTGGACTTATAATGAATTATGTTGACGTATAGTGGGTTATAATGACTTATATGAAATCTGTTGATTTATAATGAATTATTTTGACTCGTAGGGAAAATGCTAACACTAGATCCTAAAATGAAAATAGGACAATACTACTAACTAAATAACTAAATAAATTTAAGACTACCAACTAATGATTTAAAGATTAAGGAGAAAAAAAAATATATATAATATTATTTTAATCTGATAGAGTTTAATTTGTCTGATAGTGAATATTTCGTCTCATAGGGTTTATTGTGACTTCTAAGGTATTTTGTCCAATCAGGAATATTTGGTCTTATAGGAGAATTTGGTTTTATAGCGAATATTTTGTCGTTTAAGGAATATTTTGTTTGGTGTTAGCCAAAAACTACTGACTAAAGTAAGATAAAAAAATCAATTAAACACTAACTAAACCTAGAGAAACTAATTCAAAGAAAAAACTTTTTTTTTTTTTTTTACATGGAATTGTTTGACTTATAGAGAATTGTACTAAATTATATTAAATTATTTGGATTTTATAAAAACAATTATTTTGACTTATAATGAATTTGACTTATAGGGAAATAAATGTAATGAATTATAGGAAATTATAATAAAATAGATAAACTAGAAAAACTAAATACTAAAGTTAGTTACTAAATAAACCTAGGAAAATTAACTAATTAAAACATAAAAGATAAAGAGAAAAAAAAATTCAAAATTTATGTTGACTTATAGGGAATGATATTAACTGGTAAGGAATTATAGACTTATAGTGAATTAATTCTGACTTATAGTGAATTTGAATTTATAGGTAAATATAATGAATTACATTAACTAAATAAAACTAAATGCTAAAGTAATGTAAAAAAAAAATTCCGAAATGGTAATATAATTTAATATTTTAGGAAATATAAAAAAAAAATGTACACCAAATAACTAATTAATAATAGAATTAACCCAAAACCCAAAGAAAATATTAATTATACCCGTTTACCAAATAAAATTAAATTAATTAATTACCCGACAATTAAATTAATTATTTAAACGAAATTCAAATGAATTAATTAGACAAAGTTAAATAAAATTATTTAACAACAAAAAAATCTAAAGTTAATATATGAAACCAAATTACGTTTATTAATGAATGAGAAAAAAAATTAAATTAATTAAATAAATCCGCAAAATTAAATTAGAACTTCAATAATAACGTGGACATCCACAAATCGGGAAGCGTGAGGAGCTACGAGAATATTATTACTGTCACAAGGACTCACTCGCGTCAATTGTTGACTGCCGCTCACTCAAACGCTGATCAAAACCGTACTTGAAGGATTATCACACGATGATACACTGGCGTTCATTTAATATTGTACTAGTTTCGTAACAACAAAAAAAATGTTTATATAGAAAAAAAAAATTCAATCAAAAATCAAAAATAAATTGGCTTAATTTATTAACGAGAGTTAAACTAATTAATTTTAAATGAATTAATAAAAAAAATAAAGAAAAATAGAAATTTGGTAAACAAAATTTAATCTAAATTCTGAAATTAAAATCATAAAATACCAAACTAATCGAATAAACAAGAATTTTTTTTTTTTTTTCGCTGGTGTAAATGCCACGGTACGGAGAAGAATGAATTGAACTCTAAGTCCATCATCAAGGCTGGTGATCCGGAATCTCACTCTAAAGTCAAACACTAAAAGCGGAAGTAGAAGTGGATCCCGGAATCACCACCCTCAAGAACAGAAAGAAAAAAAAAAGAATTTGAAATAAGCAACGGGAACTCTAATGCTAAACCTAAACCAAGGAAGTTGCAGACCCCTCGCAATCAAACACTAAAAGTGGAAACCGATGGTGGTCTACAACATCCAGGTATTAGGAATAGTGAATTGAAAAATTTAAAACTGAAAAAACTATGGGGAACATGACAAATTTTACGGAGGTGGTTTGTTATTCCGACCTCCAACCGTTTAGTCGCCTCCTACGACAAGCAATGGATACTAAGGTGGTATTCTGGAATATCTTGTTCTGCCCCCTACCTTTGGGCGCCACTGTAACGAAATCCCAAAAGGGATTACGTTAACAGACATGAGAATAGCGGTCTGATGCGGTATAGTAGCTGGCTAGAGCTCACGGTGCGGCGTGGGGATTCTCAGACATATTTCTCATGCTTGAATAACCGCATGATGAACAAAATTAGAGGGGCAAATGGAAATTAACAATTACACTGCCACGGCCTCAGCGGCAAAAGGAAATAATAAGCCGGGAGTGATCGTTTCGGAGTGACCGTCTCAATCCCAGGCGACTACCGCCGTGACTGCCACACGGGCCTCCCCTCATCGGCCCGCCTACTGGGATGCTGTTTCCCAGTCGCGACGGCTACCGATGCCGTTTATGAAGGAGGGACGCCCGCATGACAATCCCAGCGACAATCCCCCGGAACGAGACCGTCACCCCGACGCGATCAACTCATGTGGCGTGCCGCCCTCCAGCACAGCCTGTCCTGGAGGAACGAACGGCACGCACGGAAAAGGGTGGGAAAAGGCCGACCCTTCGCATGACCCCACCTCACTTCACCCGATCAATTATTTATTTACGCGCACATGGTGTGGCTTAGCACACGACAGTTAGAAATTCAAAGAAAAAAATTTTGTTACGGTAAAAGTGAAAAAATTGAAAATTAGGCAAGTTAAATTACGTTAAAACTGATTCTACGTTATGTTAAAATTTTACTTTCACTAATCACTGTTAAAATCAAGAAAATAACACAAAAGTACCTGAAAAGAAAATGAACCGCTATGTGGTCGAACCACACCCAAAGCGGACAACCAACCGAAGCGAAGCAAAAAGAAAAATCGCGAAAACTCCAAACGCAATCACTCAAACAACGGAGAAAAGAAGAAATCGGCGTGATACCTGCTCTGTGTGGGGTTTCCACCACATCGGTGTACCACCACGAATCGCGAGTATGACCACAACCAAATATATAATATATATAGTAAAAATAAGAGGGGGAGAAACAACTGTTACAATTAAAAATTCACAGATGGTTTTCCCTCAATAGAGTACCTTTTTTTTTTGTTTTGTTTTTATGGCCCGTCCGACCACACCGCCAACAGCGCCGACGCAGGATCCCCCTCAATATAGAACACGGCTCCAAGTATATGATAATACTACGATCGTAAGATTTATTTTATTTATCACACCGCTATAACTGCATAAATATTGACGTAGCGATGTCACAACGATTGTATGATGTTTTTTTTTTTTTTATTTCTTTAAATTTTATCACACCGATATAACGGCCCAAATAATGTTGTACCAGAAAACTGTTTCAATAGCGATTCACTCCACATCAGTAAGAAACACAAGACCTTTCACAAATAAGGCTTTTATTATGCAAATAAGATTTCACAATATTGTTCAGGTTAACAAATCAAATGTTTATTTAGTTCACTTAAATAAATACAAGGTACGTTTTATATGCTTATTTAATGAAACAAATCAAAATATGGCTACCACAATTTTTGTTTTATTTATTGCTCTCACAAGCCAACACCAACCAAAAACTATATATACTATTTACATATGGATATAAGTATCAAAATATAAATTTTATTTAAACATACACAATTCTATTTTTATTGTTTATAATTGACTTAATTTATAATTTATTAAAACTTATTAATTTTAATAAAAATTTATTTCGCAACCATCACATTAATTAACTTTTTAATTTATCCAAATTTATTAATTTTTCAGCAAATTCCAAAATAGACTTTATTTTTTTTTTACTTTTATCATACAAAGAAAATTTCTGACTTATAGTCATCAATGCGCAAAAACTAGCCTTTATTAAAAGGAATACAAAACTAGACTTTATTGTATAAAATTCGAAACTAGACTTTATTGTATAAAATTCGAAACTAGACTAACTAATCAAAAAAAAAATATTTTACATCAATTACAAAAAAATCAGAAAATTTTCCCCCTCCTATTTTCCCTTCGCATCGTTGTTTGTTCCGCTCGCTGTACCTGTGCACACACACAATTAGTTTTATTATTATTTTTTTTTTTTTTATTGTAAAATCTTTATTCATGTGTATATTCTCTTTTTTTTTTTTGTTTATATGTGCACAAATACAACGAATGAAACCACCAACGACGACGAACATATATATATATACTCAGTTGTACGGTCGCTTCGGCTTCATGTCTAATCAGCCGATCGGTTTTCTTCCCCACACAAAGCAAATATCACGCGTTAATTCAAGCCAATAACACCAACAAGAAAAATGGAATATTCGAGATTGGACATTTTAGCATCGTAAACATTCCATCTCATACCACACAATACATATACACACACCATCTCGCAAGAAATATATATGCTTGTACATGATAATATAGAAAACAAGTAAATGCAGGGGAAAAACAAAATAAAATATTTTTACATAACAATCGGTGAGAATATTAATTTGAACTTTGGGAAAGCATAAATCAGAGCGTATGTATATACAACACTATGGTGGTCATGGTATAAAAAAACAAATTCAAACTATTTGAGCGTTTGGAATTTTTGCAATTAAAAATTTTCTTCTGTATGAAGTGGAGACATATGGCCGTCGTAACATAGTGTCTGGGAAATTGCTGCTAAAATTGGAAGAAGTTCAATAGTTGTGCATAATTACCTAAGTAACATCCAAAACTATGGAAAAAAACAGTAAAGGACGTGTGAGCATGGCTACAACAATCCAAGATCGACGGGCCGTTCTTAGAGAAGCTTCAAATTCTACCCTGTCGATTAGCAAAATAAGGGCTAAAATCGGTGTTACGGCCAGCAGAGCAACCGTCCATCGTATAATACAGCGTTCCCCACATTTAACATTTCAAAAAATTAAGAAAAAACCGCCGTTAAATGAAGCACGCAGGAACCAGCGTCTTTGCTTTGCAAGGCAACACATTATATGGGACAGAGAGTGGCATAAGGTTGTCTATTCCGATGACAAAAAATTTAATTTGGACGGGCCAGATGGATACAATTATTATTTTCATGACCTAAGAAAAAAGGAAATTATTTTTAGTAAAAGGCACAGTAAAGGGGGTGGTTTAATGGTGTGGGGATCAGTGTCTTTTTTTGGAATACATAGTTGATTTAGATTTTCAGACAGTAAAAATGACAGCAAATACCTACAAAATCGTTTGGGAACGAGCTTTTCCAAAATTTACCGAATATTTGAATGGACAGCGTTGGATTTTCCAGCAGGATAATGCCCCGATTCATACTGCCAGGATAATCAAAGCGTGGATTCCGGAGCAAAATGTAGAACTATTGTCTTGGCCGCCTTATTCACCCGACTTAAATATAATGGAAAACGTTTGGGGATAGCTATCACGGAAAGTCTACGAAGGAGGAAGGCAGTTCGAGAATAAGGACCAATTAATTGAAGCCATAAAATCAGGCTGGGCCGAAATTTCCCTTCGCTATTTGGGGTCACTTTACAACTAATACACAATAGACTTCTTGAAGTTATTGAACATCAGGGTGGAAATACTCATTACTAAATGATTCAATAATAATTGAAATTAAATAAAATTTACAAACACAAAAAACAAAGATACAAAAACTGTTCAGTTTAATTGATTTTACGGCTGTTCTTAAACAAGTGAGACAAATAAATATGCAATTTTTAAAGGTGCACTCCGTTTTATTAAAAAAAAAGTAGCGGTCACTCTAAAGTACCTGCAAATTACTGCATGGGATATTTTCTTAATAGAGCCCTCTTCCGATATAACAAGTGAGACGGAGTGTATGTATAATCAACACAAATATATTCCTGAATATTGTTACATAGAACAGGAATATTGGTATTTATCAGGCAATGTTTTAAATTTATAGTGAAAGAAATCAAATTTCTTGATTTTGATTTTAATGTTTGTGTAATTGTACATAAAATCTAAATACAAATGTCTCATATTTTAGATTGAACTGGAATTAAAATTAAAATTGACTCAAATTTATATTCGCAGTTAATTTTCATATCATAGTTATTTTATTTTTACCAATAGTTAAACATATTTTGGCTTTTTAACTTATGTACAACTGATACAAATGGTATTTTAATTTATGTACAACTGATACTACAGCCAATTCTGATTGTGTTTGAGAAGAATCTTCAGCCAATAACGTTTCCAATCAACTCTCCAGGATTATTTAGTAGTGAATAAGCTGTAGTTTAGAAATTGTGTTGTCCTGTGCTAACTATTTTTACTATATATTTATTAACAATTTTTACTAACTATCGATCGCTTAGGTGTCTGTAACTGGGTCAAGTCTGTCCCAAATAATAATCCTATCCTATCCTTCGGTTTTGTTATATGTAAACGGGTGTACGTTGTGTGCCCGGGAGTCGGGAGTTCCTGCTATAATGCTTGGCCGTACATCCTAATCAATCAATCAATCAATTCGAACCAGTGAAAAATGATAAACTTTAGAATTTTAGTGGAACCATTATTTTTCGACATTTGATTTCCAACCAAACTTTCTTTACTTCGAATGAAATAAAACTTAACTATTTTACTGTGGCACAATTGTTATTGTTTACGTTACGTAAAATACAAAATGAGGCTATCTAATTTACAAACACAAAATGTTCACATTTGTTACCTTTTAGAAAAAGTACAATGAATAAAAATAAAATTAAAATGAATAAAAATAAATAAAAAGTTATGAAATAAAAAACTTTGTATCTTCTGCATCAAAATTTTTTTTTTTATATTTGACATTTACATATTTCGTAAGTTTGGACGCAAAATCGCGCATTCATAATTTGTTCTAAGTGCCAGATCTAATTTAACAAAGCTTCGTTAAATTTCTTAAGTGACGTTAATTGCTCGCTGATTAATTCTTAATTTTTAAATTTATAATTTTCGCTGGTCACATACAGAGCGAAAATTAATGTACAAACCGAAGGATATGTCAGAATACATCCAAATTTTCACAACACGCTTTTCTTAAAAATAATAAATGTCGCTATTCACACTACAATTTTAATACTGTTGTTTGTCAGTTGTTACGGATTCGGGGGACGATATACCATATGTTAAATATTCTTACAGAATAATTTCAGAAATAATTTTGTCTAATTCTGGAAAAATTCTTACTGATTCGGTTACTCCATAACATAAATTCGAATGTTGCAGATATTGTGTGACTTTTCTCTTATTCTCCTCTTCTACGAGAGGCAAACCCAGCATATTCTAATTTTTTTAAATTTGTCCACTACAAGTCGATTTTCATTTATCAATATTTGAACTAAAATAATTGACCCAAAAAGGCACACCTTGGTTGGATTAAGGTTCATTTGTGTTGTGAGATTTAATTTTTTCCTGTACTAAAAATATTTCTGGTAGAAAAAATTTAAATTCAATTTTTTGAGCTAATTAAAATATTTTTTGGGATTTTTAAAATAAAAATAGTATTAGAGATCGATAACACTGTAAAGCACCAATTTTGCCGTTTCAATGAAACTAAGTGTTCCTTATTAATGGTGGGGTGATGATTGAGGCTGTATTATTAGATTTGTGTATCACGTCAAAGTTTTGAGTAATCGGTTTTTAATTTACATGCTTTGAGAAACATTGTAATGGGAAGCAAAAGCGCTTCTGTAAAATTTGATTTTTTAAACATTATAATCGATAATTCAATACGTTTAATATTATTTATTGTATTTAATACTGAATTTGAGCATTTAGCCGGACCGGTTTCGAAATTGCAATGAATCTAGCGGGGCTATGTCCCTCCACCGAGAGCGGTAATAAATATGTGTTAGTGATAATGGATTATTTCAGCAAATTGCCGGAGGTGTACCCATACCCAATCAGGAGACAACAACAATAGATAATGCCGTGGTCAGTAACTGGGTCAGCCGGTTTGGAGCATTGATTGAGATCCATAACAATCAAGGAAGGAATTTTGAATCGGTGGTATTTCAAGAAATATGCCAGATGCTCGGTATAAATAAAACTATTTTGAGAGCAACGCCTTTGCATCCACAGTCCGACGGTATGGTGATAGATTAAATGGCACTTTGGAGGAATATCTAGCAAATATCATGGAGAAAACCCAACGCAAGTGAGATCGACATATATCGATGTTCCTGACGGTCTAGCGATCAGCAATATATGACACAACAGGAATGAAACCAGCTAGCTAGAGATTTAACGTTTGGGGCTGTTCCATCAGCGGCTTCATTCGGACAGGATTACTTAGAAAAGGAACTTAACGAGATACATCAATTTGAACGGGGAAAACGCGGATGTCAAGTGATCGAATGAAAGCTTGATATGACATACGAGCAAATAACCAAGGCTTCCAGGAAGGGCCATTAGTATGGCTTTACAACCCGCAGCAAAATAAGGGATTATCACCGAAGCTGCAACCAGCATGGGAAGGACCTTATACTGTTATACCAGGATGAACGACGTTCAGACTATTCTTACTGGAAAAGTCATGAAATTTCTAAAAGTTTTGGTTTAAGTATATAAAAGGCAATTGAGATCGAATTATTCGAATTTGGAAAGCGACAGTGTAAAGATTAAACATAGTGATTTAAATAGTGAATTAGTGCGATCTAAAAATTATAAATGATCAGTAAAATTTAAAAATATTATAAAAAGTGGTTTTGTGAATTATTGTTAGTAAATTGTGTTCTATTAATATTTGTGTTCAATAAATAAATTCGTTTATGATTAATTGAAGCGGTTTGTTTCATTTACAATCCAATGATTCAAACTTTGATTGACAAGGCAAAAACATAACAGTATTATAATATATTTGACTAGCGGTCAAAGTTATAGGCAGTTTTATCGATAATGCAGGTTTTTTGAAATGTAAAAAATTAGTTCCGGCAAACGTTCAGAGCTGTCAGTTTTAAGAATTTTGAATTTTTGAACATAAATAAAACATAAAATTGATTTTTTTTCTATAATTTATGTTCAGGTGTCAGTTTTATTCATGTTGGTTGCTTTTGTTTACATTTTTATTTCGATACAAAACAAAAATGCTTAAAGAAAACTACTACTGCCATCTTTAGAAATTTTCCATCTATGACCGTTTTTTGACTGTGATGCCCCTTATAGAAATAATTTATTTCTAATTCATTTATTTTTAAATTTGACGTTATTTAGAACGTCATTTTGACCACTAAAATAACACATGTAACCAAAACGGCAAAAAATTTAATCCAATCGACGTGATTATGTGTTTGCCTGCTGAAAATTTTCCAACAGAATATTTACGTAAACTTACACTGACTGAAAATTTCGCTCAATCACTATTTTAGCTCACAACTTAGTCAGTGATGCCCTAGCCCAATACACAAGAGATGGATGGACACATAAATAATATAAACATATATTTGGTCCCTCTTTCAATCTTAAGAATCCAAACAATTATATTAAAAGTTCAATTTGAAATAATTATTTTTCTATTTGTAGCTTAGTATAGACAAAATAATATTAAATTAAATACTAATATTTTGTTTTAGTTTTAATCCTTATATTTCGAGTTTTTGGTCATATTCATAGGTTTCTATAAATCAACTAACATTGTAAATGCATTGGTTTTTTAAATTATTCACACAAACATTTTTCTGTTTGATTTTTATTTTCATAACACGAAAATTGGTGTAAATTTCTATAAAACATTTTTTAAAAACTTTATTTAAATAGGTTACTAACGTAAAAAAAAGAGTTATTCGCCTTTAAAGCACCACTAGAGGCGCCACCGTCGTAAGAGCCGATGGTGGTGGAAAATTATGTACATATATATCAAATAGCCTATAGACAATTGGTGTAAGGTAAGTTTTATTCTTAAATTATTAATTCACAATAATTTATTTCCCAAAAACATATTTTATTAACAATGGTAGTACCTATAAAATATATGCTTACATTATTAATTACAAAAGTGCCTTGAAAGTAATTGTTTACATAATATGACAACAAAGACAATTCATTATTGCGGTGGCCATTGCGGTGGAAATTTTATTTATTTAGATGTCAGCCACTTTGCGATAAAAGGCGAATATCAAAAAACTGATATCGTCATACTGGATTAAAACTATAATAAAATATTAATTTTTTGCATTAATTTAGTATTATTTTGTCTATAAGCTACAAATAGAAACAAAAATTATACACAGACAAAAAATTTAGAAATTATTTACTTTAAAATAATTATTTGTGAATTTGCAAAAAATACAAACATTTTGACGTGTGGTTATTTCCGGTCTACATAATCATATTAAAATCCCCGGCAATATGTCACAAAAAATAAAATAAAATAAAAATTATTACAATGCATCGCGCAAAAGGATTTCTCTCACAAATTTTCGAACATTCACAAGTTCACCCCACGTTATACTCGTATATAAATTTTCCAATAGAAATCTCTATAATATACAGACTACCACAGAAAAACGTTAAATTGGAAAAAACAGCATACAATTTTATTCTTAAAAAAAGGAGATACAAAGCCCATTTAAAAAAAACTAAATTTTTAAAGAGACACGAAACATGACACTGAGAAAATCAACTTTATAAAAATGTAAAACTATGTATCCACCAACCATTAACTTCAATTAAAATTATTCACAAATTGCATTTCGATATATTTTAATTGATGTATGTATGTTTGTAAATAAAAAATCTTCAATTAAAGTAAAAATAAAGAAAAATCTGGTATTCTGTGGTCACTCGTCAAAATTTATCTTTAAGTCAATTCTTTTGTTTTTTTGGCTCCCATAAATACAAAAATCACTGACTGTCTAATGCCACACCTTTCATAATCGGGAGACCCAATGTACTGACAACTTTGCCAACCTGGCGCAAAGAGGTCCAAATTAACCACTTTCATCAATTTTTCACAAAACATAAAACATTGACTGCCACCTTATTGATTGATTGATTTTAATGTACGATCAAGCATTAAGCAAGTCTCCCGTATTATAAATGCGAATACCACACCACTATACCCATGTTACAACACGACACCATAACTCTCCCTCACCAAGGAAATATGTACCATCATACTCAGCTTTTCATGAAGCCAAATATAACAATATTCACCCAGTAAAGAAAGGCGCCACATCGATAACCATATAAGTCTAATAGTGTGATATCCGCCCCTGGCCAGGCAGCCATCGTACACCTTTTTACATATAACAAAATCGAGGGATGGGAAAGGAATGTTAGTGAGGACAGACTCGGCCCGGTTACAGACACCTAATAAAGCCGATAGTTAGTGTTTCTTTTTTACATAACAAAACCGAAGGATTGGATAGGATTATTAGTAGGGACAGACTCGACCCGGTTACTGACACCAAAGCGATTGATAGTTAGTAAATTATTAGTATTATATATAATAAATAGATTAGCACAAGACAACACAATCTAACTACATTATTAGATGATCATTTCTCTGGAATCCAGGGCCGGATACTCAGGGCTCCCTAAAACTAAATCAGGACTTAAAAAATTATTAATGTTGTAATGTCCCCCTGTCCGCCTTTCATTAATTTACCTGATAAAATATTTAAGAAAATTTAAAATTACTAAGCTAACAATACAAAAACAGCGCTTATTTTATTTTTCATGGTTCTTCTGTATCTAATTAATTAATTATTACACTCTGCAACAAGAATAAAAATAAACGTTAAAAACCATTTTAAACATAAAATTTTACTTAAAACTAATCATAAATTTCCTACCGATCAAGAAAAAGAGAATAAATAATTAAAAATTCAATTATTTTATAAAATTTATAATAAATAATTTAAAAATGATAATGTTACGCCGAAGACAACACAATCTAACTACATTATTAGATCCCCTCCCTAAATCTAAATCAGGACTTAAAAAATTATTAATGTTGTAATGTCCCCCTGTCTGTCCGCCTTTCATTAATTGACCTGATAAAATATTTAAGAAAATTTAAAATTACTAAGCTAACATTACAAAAACAGCGCTTATTTTAGTTTTCATGGTTCTTCTATATCTAATTAATTGATTATTAAATACTGCAACAAGAATAAAAATAAACGTTAAAAACCATTTTAGACATAAAATTTTACTTAAAACTAATCATAAATTTCCTACCGATCAAGAAAAAGAGAATAAATAATTAAAAATTCAATTATTTTATAAAATTTATAATAAATAATTTAAAAATGATAATGTTACAGCACCACAACAGCCTAAAATCATCAATAATTCAGTTAGTACTATAAGTATATCAAGAATAAACAAATAAAATCAATATATAATTTCCCAGGCAACTCTGAAAACTAATTTAATTTAATAAATCACCATAATATCAAAGTAAAATCTAATTCTGAAATTCAGGATTAATTTAATCCCCATACTATTAAAGATTGATAGATTGATAGTATTAAAGTTTGTTTCTGGAACTATGTTATATTCTGAAAATTGAATTATTTATTAGCAAATTAAGGAAGAGAAACCTTTAAATATTTTTAAACTAAATTAATTAATATATATTGATGAGCAAAACACAATATATTACATACAAGTATTACAAAAATTAACATTTTATGAAATTGCCTATGTAAACTCTCTTACTTCTAAGCTAAAATTCTAAAAGAATGTTTAAAAATTTTAAATTATTAAGTTATAATTTAAATTCACAGCACTTGTTCCATTAGTTACCATTCTCCTGTAAATAGTTAATTAATTGTTTACCTACTGCAACTAGATTTAAAAATAAAAAATTGAAAATATAGTATATATTTAACCATACTATTAAATTTAAACTAATCGGCAATTTCCTACAGATCTAGAAAAAGGAAATTAATAATGTTGAAATTAATTATTTATTTATAAAAGTATATAATATAATTTAAACATTGATCATAATACTACGCAAAAAAATCTAGAATATCAATAATTTAGTTAAGTAATACATGTACCTACAATATGATTTACTAATAAAACTCAAATAGAGTTTCCCAGGTATCACTGAAAACTAAATTGCTTTACTGCTTAATTATAGAAATTTATTTATATAAATTAGTTAGTGATAAATAAAATAAAATAGATATCACAAGAACAATACATTTTCTACGCTACCAAACTGCTGGATGCTTGGAATTTCTGGATGTTGAGCGAGAATTCACCAACATTTCTGTAGCTTGGAGACGATCTAACAATTATATATAATTAAATATATGTACTTTATATCAACTACACCATCAGATAAAAATACCCGAACAAACTATGACAAAAGTGTTGAAACATTTTCATCAATACCTCAAATATTTTGCAATGTAATTTAGTTTACAATACCATATAAAAGGGAATTTCCCTTATCCTAGATAACGTACTATGCTATTCATTTAATTAGAATAATTTTTCAATCTATATACACAAATATTTAACGAAACAGCAACATTAATATAAATTACAATTTAATACCAATAAAGTGATTGATTTTAGCAGAAGATATTTTTGATATTTTAGAATAAAAATTTTAACTATGTATTCAAACATTTACTTTAGGGGTTGAAAAATGAGCCTCTCCAAAGAAATAGATGAAAGCGTTAAAAAATTGATAATAAAAGCATTGCAACGACAAGAAACTTATCAAAATAAATCCCTACAATATGTATTATCAAACGGTAGCATCATAAAAGTCAGATATTTTCAGTTTCATAAAAAAAAATTGATTGAAACTGGTTCAACTGAAATAAGCAACGTTGTAGAAGGCAATGACTTTATCTAAGCCGACTGAGCAGTAATTTGCATGAGTAGCAAAATCAACTACCCCAAAATCAGCTCCAGTGATTAATCCCGGACGTCGTCCAAATATTTATGTCTGATAGTGTACATATTCAAATGATTTCCTTCACCTTAGTCATTTTCGCAACTCAAAACTAAAACTTATAAAATATTAGACTACCTAAATAAAAATCCAATTAGAATCATTCACCTATTGAAGAGATCTCCGCCACCAAAATCCTGCACCTAATCAATAATTCAGAAATTTGATCTCTTAATTAATAAATAAATATAAATATATCCAAAACGAGAGTTTACATAGGCAATTTCATAAAATGTTAATTTTTGTAATACTTGTATGTAATATATTGTGTTTTGCTCATCAATATATATTAATTAATTTAGTTTAAAAATATTTAAAGGTTTCTCTTCCTTAATTTGCTAATAAATAATTCAATTTTCAGAATATAACATAGTTCCAGAAACAAACTTTAATACTATCAATCTATCAATCTTTAATAGTATGGGGATTAAATTAATCCTGAATTTCAGAATTAGATTTTACTTTGATATTATGGTGATTTATTAAATTAAATTAGTTTTCAGAGTTGCCTGGGAAATTATATATTGATTTTATTTGTTTATTCTTGATATACTTATAGTACTAACTGAATTATTGATGATTTTAGGCTGTTGTGGTGCTGTAACATTATCATTTTTAAATTATTTATTATAAATTTTATAAAATAATTGAATTTTTAATTATTTATTCTCTTTTTCTTGGTCGGTAGAGAATTTATAATTAGTTTTAAGTAAAATTTTATGTTTAAAATGGTTTTTAACGTTTATTTTTATTCTTGTTGCAGTATGTAATAATTAATTAATTAGATATAGAAGAACCATGAAAAATAAAATAAGCGCTGTTTTTGTAATGTTAGCTTAGTAATTTTAAATTTTCGTAAATATTTTATCAGGTAAATTAATGAAAGGCGGATAGGGGGACATTACAACATTAATAACGTTTTAAGTCCTGATTTAGATTTAGGGAGTCCTGAGTATCCGGCCCTGGATTCCAGAGAAATGATCATCTAATAATGCACATAGTTAGATTGTGTTGTCTTGTGCTAATCTATTTATTATATATAATACTAATAATTTACTAACTATCGATCGCTTTGGTGTCTGTAACCGGGTCGAGTCTGTCCCTACTAATAATGCTATCCAATCCTTCGGTTTTGTTATATGTAAAAAAGGTGTACGTTGGCTGCCTGGCCAGGGGCGGATATCACACTATTAGACTTATGTGGTTATCGATGTGGCGCCTTTCTTTACTGGGTGAATATTGTTATATTTGGCTTCATGAAAAGCTGAGTATGATGGTATATATTTCCTTGGTGAGGGAGAGTTATGGGGTCGTGTTGTAACATGGGTATAGTGGTGTGGTATTCGCATTTATAATACGGGAGACTTGCTTAATGCTTGATCGTACATTCAAATCAATCAATCAATCCACAAAAAATCAAATCATGCACTTTTAATTTTTCTATCTACAAAAATAGAAAACATTGCCTGACAAATGCATCCCGGTGGATTGCATTTTCCAAAATTACACTTTAATATTTTCACTACACTTTGATTATTATTACACTAAAATTAATTTAATTTAAAATTTAAAATTATGGTATATATCAGTAAATACCTATGTATGTATATAAAGTATATACATATTAATATTACTATATAAATAAAACAAAATAAAATTAAATTTTTGAAGAGGATAGAAAAAACACGACTATCCTCTTCGACGAACTCTCGCCAACTTCTTAAAACATTGACTGCCATTTTATGAAAAAAAATTAATGTAAAAATGAAAGTCTCTTTTTACATTTGAATCAAAACCAAATACCAACACTCGCGATTTTAGAAGGAAGTAGTATCAACAGATTACAGGCAATGTGAGGGTAATCCAACTTTATGCTTAGAATTTTTCAATAAAAATCATTAACGTGTGACCCACGGGTGGGTCACTTGGCAGTCAATGTCTTAAAGGGAATTTCTCGATTTGATAGGATTCAAAAATTTTGAGGGAAGTTGTTTAAATCCAATTTATCCAATGAAATGTTTCTCGACCTGGGATGGAATTATGTAAGCATTACGAGTTTCGAGTTTCTCGAAATTGCGACAAAACCAACATAACTTTACGAGTTCTCGTAATTGCGACTTGTTGTTGTTGTTGTTTTACTCGTACACCTTTTTAAGTAAAACAGACAACTCGTAATAATTAAAACGATTATTTTTAAAGAAAAAAAAGCTTTTTAAGTGTTTTGTCGCAATTTCGAGAAACTCCCCCCTGGTCAATTTCTGGACTAGATAATACTAGACTTAAAGCAATATTCATTGAAAAATGGCAATTTTCAAATTTTACATAGTTCGAGGCTCTGTTGTTTATAATTTTTTTTTTTTACTTTCAGACAATTTTTAAGCCAGCCCCGTTTTGTTCGGATCCAGATGCTGTAGCAGAACGTGAAAAATGTGATTACAATGTTAAAATCACTTATGAAATGGCACGGAAAGGAACTGCTTCACGTCGTATACGTGTATATGCAGATGGCATCTATGATTTATTTCATCAAGGGCATGCTCGTCAATTGATGCAAGCCAAAAATGTCTTTCCCAATGTTTATTTAATAGTTGGAGTCTGCAGTGATGCTCTGACACATGAAAAAAAAGGACGCACGGTAATGAACGATTCAGAACGATACGAAGCGATTCGACATTGTCGCTACGTCGATGAAGTAATACATGATGCACCGTGGGTGTTAACGGATGCTTTTTTGGAGAAACACAAAATTGATTTTGTAGCACACGATGAAATTCCATATGGGGGTGACGACATTGATGATATATATGCACCATTGAAAAGGAAAGGCATGTTTGTTGCTACTGAAAGAACTGAAGGTATTTATTTAATTTAGAAATTAGCTCTAAATCGATATTAAACTAAATTTTAGCTTGGTTTTTGTTTTACTTTTTTTGTGAGTATTTATGTATTCCTTTATTTCTTAATTAATTCCTTTGTTTCTTAAATAATATTTTCTTTTTACCTATTGTGAAATACATTTAGGTGCTATTTTTTGTGTTACTAATTTTAAAATAATGAACATAACAGTAGTTTAGAAACTGATCGAATAAACTTGGAGAAACTTTCATTAAGCTAAAGAGAAATGATCACGAAAAAGGAATAGAACTACCACAGCACTACTAAACATTTCTCTTATTTAATAAACTTGAGTTTGTCACACCTCACACAAGTGGCAAAAATTGAAACCTAAACACCGTAATAAACTAATTGACCTTATCTGCAGAAAATGAGTTTAAAAAAAATTGAAGTACCATTTTCCTATGCATGAAATGGTAGTGAAAAAACATTATAATTGGTTATTAGAATCCATACTGTCCGTATTTTTGTTCATTTCAGCATTCAAATCATTCATAAAATCATAAACATTTATGTGTTTGAGTTCGTCTATATTTTGTGAAAATCGCAATGGATGCAATTTCTTTATAACATATAATATTATTAAATGTGACATTCAAGGAGTAAATCGTGGTATTTTTAAAATGATATGTTTTTATTTACCGTCGACTAAAGCAGAAATTATGGGAATATATAAGATAATTCAAGTGGTGTATTTCTTGACTGGTAATTTTTTTGTAGCGACACACAACATATTCCAATTTTTGGAACTCCGATGATCGTCGCTATTATATACGGACGAGTGACGACCAAGTTAACAACATAAAAAATACAATACATAAACAATTGTAAAATTGTGTTGATATTGAACACATATACTTATAGAAATTATTTTTGTTTCAACTTACACACGAAAACGAGACACTAAATAAAAGCAGCTAGAAAGGAGTAAAAGAAAATTATTTTATTTTAGTTTTTAATGTACCAAACAAAACCGTTTTTGTTTTATAATAGGAATTGGATTCAAATGTTTTCAAATGCAAACCATGTAAATAATAAAATTGAAGATATCCCTATTTATTTACTTCGTTTCTATATTTGTACAGTCGGTTCTGGTTGTAGATACATATGTATATGTATATAACAAAAAAAATATTTAAGGAAATTTTCAATGTGTTTATGTTGTTTTGGTTTTTAATATACCTATCCAGTTTGACGAAATATCCGTATAAATATATTTAAACAAATTACAATTATATAACCAAATACATACAACAAACAAATTACAATTATATAACCGGATACATTTAGCAGTACAGGTGCAAAAAAAAAAAAAAATTTGTATTCGATTACATAATATTACATATCCATAAATACATAATACATCTGTATGCATTTTAAGTTCGTAGTTCGTAGTTGCATACCAAATTTTTACTATTTATTAAATTTTGGATTATTCAGCCGTATATATAGTATGTACATATGTACAATAGAGGAATATTGTGTTTTTATTTCGCTGTCGTCAATCTGATTTTCGTTATTAGAATTTACCGAATTTATTCTAATAATCAAATCTTGTTTAGTACTTATTGTTTTTAGATAATTTCTCGTTGGCGATATTTATTTTGCATTTTAAACGATTTATAGGTAATTATTTGAACTCGTATTATCGAAATATCATTGTTGTTATTATGAGTAGACCGTCGGGTGTTAAATGTGCAGTTTTGGACTGTAATTCTAAATTAAAAGATGCTGCTCGTCTTTTTAAATATTCAAAGCATTATTCGAACCACGAACTTTGGCTAAAAAATTCTGGCATATTACCATTCAGTAAAAAGAGAATATTTATTTGTTCAAACCATTTTGAGGCAAGCTGTATTCTTAAACGCAAGCTTAAACGGACAGCTGTACCAACATTATGTTTACCCCAGCCTACAAATTCAAAACAGAAACCATTATCGGAAACGTCGACTAACTTAAATAAAAGCCCCTTATTACAAAACGAATGCATGGTTAGCAAAGGGGTAGTTAATTTAAATACTGAGTCAACTAATCAACTTCAAAACATATCAAACCCTTTACAATTGCCAGCACCTTATAATGCCACTTCAAAGTTAAAAACCTACTCAAATAAGCCACAGGAAGATATGTGTTTAGCAGAAATCGCACAATTACCCGATCCGTATTTTGACAATACGTTGCAAGTAAATGCTCCAACTTGTAGCTATTGCGAAAAAAATGAAAAAAATATCGAGGTTTACCGATCTTTAAATCGAAAGTATTTTTTTCAAATTACCAAATTGCGAAATGATAATAAGGAATTACGAAGAAAAATTAAAAATTTAGAGCACAGAAATCGAATTGCAAATAAAAAACTGATCGATTTGAAAAATCAACCCAAATCATGTTTAAGTGATTTAATTACCAAAGCAAATAAAAGTGATCACTCCAAAAACTTTTGTCGGTTGCTACTTTTAGAAAGAGAGAAAACGCAGAAGTTTCCCGAAAAATTTAAAATATTTGCGCAAAATATTTATTACCGGTCCCCGAAATCATATAATTTTTTGAGGAACAGGTTGAATTTCGATTTACCATCGAAATCTTCGCTTATACGGTGGCAACCAATAAAACATTTTTCCCCAGGTTCAAATAATGTACAAATTTTAAATAAATTAAAAGAAATAATCGGCACTTTAGATATTTTCCATAAACAATGCAGTTTAGTTTTTGATTCGCAATTGATTGAATTAAGATTCGCAAGGATTTGAAATATAATTCAATCCGAGATTGTGTAGACGGATATGTTGACTTGGGCGACGATTGCAGAGAAGCTAAGATTGGTAGCTATATTTGTGTTTTCATGGTTCGCGGTATTATTGGAAACTGGAAAAACATTTTATGCTACTACGTCTCTGAGAATGCCATTTCAACAAATACATTAACCAATTTAGTAGAGATCAACTTGAAATTGTGTAGTTCCTTATGTCTAACGGTTAAAGCTGTTATATGTGACCAAGGATCGAACAATCGAAAAGCTCTGAATAATTTGGGAGCTAATACTAATAATCTAATTTTAAGCGATGTTAGCTCTTCTCAAATTGTAGGTTTATTTGATCCCCCGCATTTATTTAAATCTTTCCGAAATTGTATGCTGAAATCTGACCTCGAAACACCTGATGGTATTGCGAGCTGGCAAGTTGTTCGTGAGCTGTATACATTAGAACAATCGTCCTCCACTCGAATGTGTCCTAAGTAATCAGGCCATTTCGATAAGATGAAAGTTAAACTATCCACCCAAGTATTTAGCCGGACCGTGGTAGCTGGAATAAAAACAGCATGAGTTAAATAAATTCTCTGATTCTGTCAAAAATAAAGTACCTGCCACCTTGATTCTTTTTGATAATTTTGACAAATTGTTTGATTGCTTAAATTCAAAATGTTTATATGCTGCAAATAAATTTAAATGTGCTCTAACAGTTGAGGAAAGCTGTTGCATATTCAAATTCCTGAACGAAATGTTGATTTACATGCAAAACATAAAACTAGTCAACGAAAAGAAAGTTTATTCATTTGATGGAATGGTGCAAACGATTCGCGGAATTCTATTCCTCCTTAAGTCATTTTCACAAGATAATGTCCATTTTAAATATTTGCTTACTTCAAGGCTAAATCAAGATGCTTTGGAAAATACATTCTCTTTAAAAAAAAAAAATTCTCTTTTTCAAAAAAATTTAATTGTGCTGTCTGTGTCTTAACACTTGTAAAAGAAAATGATTACCTAGAATGTACTTCTGCGTTGTTAATAACACACAAAAATTACATAACGGACTGCTTTGGCAAGCTTCAAGCACCGTCTCAATCATTTTTTGAGCTATGTCGAAGGCAAATATCAATCTTTGACAACTTTTTTAAAGCGCAGTCTCATGTAGTCGGATTAAAATGTAAAATATTAAATATTTTACTAAATGAAGAGAGCGATAAAGAGTTTTACGATAATAATCATTCCTGTTATAATCATCGTGTGGCTTTACTAAATCTAATGATAATTATACTAATCAGAAAGAATTGTAAGTGGCAAGTCGAACAAGCAAAATTAAATAACATGAAAACACGAACAAATAAAAGACAATGGAGAACTATATTGGACTAAACTCGCCCTCCCGATTAAAATAATAACACCACACTTCTCTAAAGAAATAAATTTAAATGTGATCCGCTTTCGATCATTTACCACTCAATCGACCACTGTAGATGTAAATCCGATCGTTTAACAGCCAGCCAGTCATAATGAGCATGTCAGTCATCTCTTTGAATTTATTCATTACTGATAAATTCAACAGTAGGTTCACTTCCAATAGTTTACGAGTCATTCAGTCACAATCAGCAAGTCAGTCATTTTTTTGAATTTATTCATTACATATTTTCAATTGTAGATCCACTTTCGATCGTTTATCAGTCCATCAGCGCCTCTTTGGATTTACTTATTACTGATAAATTCAATTGCAGATTTGCTTTCGATCATTACCAGTCAAACAAGCAGAACCACCCAGTCATCTCTTTGAATTTATTCATTACAGATAAAGATAAAATTGAATTGCAGATCCACTTTCGATCGTTTATCAGTCAGTCACTTTAAATTTATTATTACTGATAAACTTAACTGTAGATCTACTTCAGATCGTTTACCAGCCAATCGTTCATAACGGGCCAGTCAATCATTTCTTTGAATTAATTCATTACTGATAAATTCAACGGTAGGTTCATTTCCAATAGTTTACGAGCCATTCAGTCACCATCAACAAGTCAGTCATCTCTTTGAATTTATTCATTACATAAATTGAATTGTAGATCTACTTGCAATCGTTTACCAGTGAATCAGCGTGCCTTTGAACTTATTTATTACTGATAAATTCAACTGTAGATCTTCTTTCGATAGTTTATCAGCCAATCAGGTACAACCAGTCAGTCAGTCAAACACCTCTTTGAATTTGTTCATTACAGAAAAAATTAGATTCTCTATACTTCTTCTCACTTTATCGAACAACAAAAAAAAATCACAATAGCTTTTTCAACTAAAAGCTTCGATACAAACTATATTATGGTCTTAATATGTACCAACAAAAAAAAAACTCCGACATAATATTTTTAATTTAATCTTAATTTAATTCACTGCTTCTGCCCTTCATCAACTCATAATTTCAACTCTCCGATCTCACCTAGCTCAAACAATTTTTCTTTTTCTTCTTCCCCTTCATCTTGTTCACATCTTTTCAATAAAATCAATTCCCCAGCACAAAAAAAACCCGATTTACCGAGACAAAAAAAAATTAATCATAATCATTGTTATCGCAACCAACAGAAAAATTATTCATTAACCCTCGAGTTGACACGATACAACGTTCACCGTAACAATATATGTAGGTGGGGGTGATCAAGTCCAACCCAAATTCAAAGCTTACCTCATTGAAAATTACTTTTCCTTTGAGGGCCAAAACCAATCGTCAAAAAAATCGTATTGTTGCTTCGTCTCCTTGTCAACAATGTTAATGATTTTACAAAAAAAAAACAAGAAAAAAAAAGAAAAATGTTGAATATATCATTTTATGTTTTATGGGTTTTAAATTAAATTTTGAAATTTCAACCAAGAACACAAAATAAATTGTTAAATGAAATATCTTAAAAGTAACCAATATAATCTTTTTCGATTCATTCCGAAGAGACGAGAGACAAATAATGTCACCATGTTCTGATTTTACCAAAAAAATAAATTTTTGAAACTCTGCGATTGAAAGCGAATACTATACATCAAAAGCACTTATGTAGGTATTACATTTACAATTTATTGAAGAAAGTATAATATAATGTTTCAATTTAGGTAATAGTTTCATTGAAGAAATGGAAGAAAGCTTCGTAAATTAAACCAAAGTCTTTGGACCAGATGAAAAGAATTCAGAGTGGCCTATAAAAATATATTTTGAACATTTTTATTTACAAATATAAATAATTTGATATTAAATATATCGAAATGTAATTTGCGAACAATTTTGATTGAAATTAATAATTATTTAAAATTTTGCATTTGTATAAAGTTATTTTGTTTTCAAAACATCATGCTTCGTGCTCCTTTAAACAATTTATGTTCATTTGCGTAAAGTAATAAAACTAATCGTATACATAGTAATCTATGTACGAAATGAAATTTTAAAGAAACACGAAGCCTGACCATGTTTGAGAATAAAAATCAATTTACTAAAATGCAAAATTGTGAGTTAAAATTTTATTTATTTCAATTAAAATTGTATTCAATATATTTAATTTCAAATTATTTATATTTATAAATAAAAATTTTCATTTAAATTGAAAATAAAGACAACACAAAATCATGAATTTTAAAATTCCATATGATTTTGTTTTCGTGTCGTAGGAAAATAAAAATCTTTATTCCCTTCTTTATTTTAGAGATTTGGGTTTTTTAAAATAATGTGCATTTTTAAATGCGTACACACACAAATAAAATATAATTCGAAAAATAAGAATAGGATACACTGACAAAAATTCTCAAAATAAAAAAAATCTATAAGCGAATGGTATGGTATGGAAACGATCGTTCGTTTCTTAATATACATACATACTAGTGAAACTTAATCATATGGTTGCGTTTTTTATTGTTTCGTTCATTCATAAAGTTTTGTTTACTATACTCGTATAGTATAAAAACGAAAGAATCTCCTTTGTTTTCCTTCACAATAATGTACAACAAGGCTAGGAACATCATTCTTATATCCTTTGCTGTGCTGCAACTTTAACTTTAACATCACCAATATGTAAATAATAATAATAAATAAAATTGTGCACTTACACTTATTCATATAACTTGAAACTTCTATACACTGACAATTATTGTATTATTGATTGTATATATATACTTATTTATATGTATAACACTTTGTGTGCGCACGAGGACGTATTAAAAAAAATTAAAAAAATTTTGGATGGAATTTTGGTTTTGATTCTATTCTTTTCTAACACATTTCAATAAAGTATTTTTTTTTTTTTTTTTTTTCATTTTCCTTTATCCATTTACTGGCTATGTTCTTCATTCTAGTTTCTATATGCATAAACCTACATACACACAAATTCAAATTTAGGTATATTATACAATTTAAATGTATGGTAGTAATACGTCATGCGACGATCAACGATTTTAATTTTTTTACCGCTGATTATTTTGAGCGCCAGTTATATTCTTACTCTCTCTTGTATATTCCTTATACTCTCTGACTAAAGGCATGGCTACAAGCAAATAGTATGCAATATCAAGAGTACCGAAGCTGAATAAAAAATTGTATCAGATATAGCACCAATAAATGGATTTTTTTTATTTTTTCGAGCATTTATAACAACATTTTTTAACTAATTCTTTCTGCCTTAAATTTCATATTTATTCGTCCGTTGTTTTATTTCTAAAATTGGAAAAACATAACTAGAGTTATTCGGTTGCATAACCCAGGCCATGCATAATCCCTTTTTTGTATGAAAATTTTTCTTCAGTTTCGTTTCTTTTCTCTTGATTATTACATTATCTTTACTACAAGCCAAGTGATAAGAAAATTTCATTAAAATATTTTGTGATTTTTTTTATTAAATTAATAAATGTTTTTAATAGGAATTACCGAATAATTGTACTGAGTCAATTACTTTACAATTTCAGCGATTTAAGTTATAAAATACGAAATGTTTAATTTAAAATACAGATTGAGAGAAAAATATAGAATAACACTGTTGCATCTACTCGATGCATAGTTTTGAGAAAATGAAGTTTGAAAATTTTATGTGCTGTAACTTTCATTTTATGGATAATTTTCATAGAATTGTGGTAGTGTACTGTTTTGATTTTTGTTTTTAAAATAAAATAGTTATTACATCAAAATTGTACATAATTATTGAAATAATTGAAGCTCTAAAAGAAGATACAATTTTGTAACTGAACTATGACACGTTTAGCCTTGGAATATCAACAATGTATCTGGAAAACACAACATTGTTATTTTGTATGAACCAAAAATATACTACTTTTGTAAATACAACCTTTTAACTGTGTAAAATTAAACTAAATAATTTTATTTGACACGGAAAATTCAAATTTATTGAAATAAAACTAAAGTCATTCCGTAATATTGATGTTTTTACTAAACTTTAAAAGATATCAGTCATTTTAGTTGTTATAAAAAACTTTAAGACTCGTATGAACGATTTCAGCATTGGATTTTCTCATCAGATTGAACCGTTACAGAATATTCTTCTGATTGCAAATTGTACTGAAATATCGGTTGTAGATTCTTTCTCAATTCTGATTTTTTTATCGGCTGAAATTCACACACATCTGAAGAAGGCAGAGTTCTCCTGGATCTCTCTAGCTGCCTTCGGAAATATTCCCTTAACCGAAAAAATTCAATTTTTATGAATTTTGACAGATGTCCACAAGTGGAAAATGGATGTGGAATTCGAGAATAGGGGCCCTGGAACTGAATATTTTAAACAAAATTAAATTAATTTAAGGGTTAAACTTGTGGAAAATTGCTGTTAGGATAAGTGAGATTTTTATCGCAGGTTTCACTTTTGTCTTTGAAACTTTATTCAAAATTCACCAATGAAGACGCTAAATCATTGCTCCTTTAGCTAATTTCTATTCCGTCTATAAACAGAAATATGATTTTGTTTCTGCTACTCAAATACTTAGCTAAATTATAGATGTTTAATTAGAACAGTAAAACGTAGGGCCGATTTCTGAATTTAATATGTTCTGTAGATCAAAACCGAGGACCGGAACTTCCTCTTCTTTGCCAATAGCTTTCTACAATCACTTATAGGTTTTTAACTTGGCATGTTGTTCTTTCTTCAAGATCAAGCTCAGCAACTATATTTTTCGGAAGAAGCACATCTATCAGTCTTAGGTTTTCAAAGGTGATATCAAATTTTATACAAAAAATATGATGAGAACAATTTTCCTTCAATTTCATTGGCACTGCGTTATTTGGGTATTCTTTGTAAGTCATACATCATGGCCAATTTTGATCTATCAATAAACATTTATGAGCATTACAAAATACTAACAAATCATTTTAAAAGGCAAGAGAGAATAACAAAGTTGTATATACCACACTCCCGTTCAAATTCAAAGTGGTCACTACATGAAAATATTTTTTGTTGGGATTACAAAGCTACAAGGGGTAGATACAATTTTGTTTACTCGTGCATATTTAGAAAGAGCGCCTTTAAATTAGTCAGATGAATATAGTTCAAGAAGTCCTCAAATGTTAGTTACAATTGTAAGGTCGCGAAATAGCTTATTGGAACATAATTATATATTTTTGAGGGAAAAAATGTTTTTGGTTTTAGTACCAAAGTTGTAATGTAAGTTGTCCACTATATTTATTCGGTAATTTCTATTTAAAAATATTTAATAATTTAATTAAAAATATCAAAAATGGTTTTAACAAAATTTTCGTATCGCTTGCCATCGCATCAGTGCCTTTTGTTTATTACAACGCGTTTTTATTCTGCCGCTGAACAAATTGTATTACTTTTATTAGCTTTTTTCATGTTTTAATAAAATTTACATGCCTATTTTGACGCACAATGAAAATCGTCTTATGTAAGACCAATCCTGACGTTAAGACTTAAGACTCTCTTAACTAAGACTTTTTTATTTAAATAACTTTTTTATTTATTTAATTAGAATAAATTTATTAAATGTTCATCCTTTATTTTCAATCATTTTTGCAACCCGTCCATTTTGTTTTTTTATATATATACTATATATGTATTCTATTTGTACACTGCAATTTTCTTTGATATAAAGAATATTTTTTTATTAATAATTTAATATGTACATATATATTCAAATAATAATTTGAATATATATGTACATATTAAAAATTAAACCCATCCAATATTTCATTATTCTTTTCTCTCTATACGAGAAATTATAAATTATGACGCTTAAGACCATCAAATATGTCGATGCTACATAATACCAGAGATTATAGGAATATACAAGATAGATTAAGGATATAACTGGCGCTTAAAATAATCAGCGGTAAAAAATGTAAAATCGTTGATCGTCGCATGACTTATACTACCATACATTTAAATTGTACAATATACCTAAATTTGAATTTGTGTGTATGTAGGTTTATGCATATAGAAACTAGAATGAAGAACATAGCCAGTAAATGGATAAAGAAAAATGAAAAAAACAAAATACTTTATTGAAATGCCTTAGAAAAGAATAGAATCAAAACCAACAATCCATCCAAATTTATTTTTATTTTTTATTTAATACGTCCACGTGCGCACACAAAGTGTTGTAGTTTTAATTATGTTCCTATCCTTGTTGTACATTATTGTGAAGGAAAACAAAGGAGATTCTTTCGTTTTTATACTATACGAGTATAGTAAACAAAACTTTATGAATGAACGATACAATAAAAAACGCAACCATATGATTAAGTTTCACTAGTATGTGTATATATTAAGAAACTAACGATCGTTTCCATACCATACCATTCGCTTAAAGATTTTTTTATTTTTTTTTTATTTTGAGAATTTTGTCAGTGTATCCTATTCTTATTTTTCGAATTATATTTTATTTGCGTATGTACGCATTTAAAAATGCACATTATTTTAAAAAACCCAAATCTCTAAAATAAAGAAGGGAATAAAGATTTTTATTTTCCTACGACACAAAAGCAAAATCATATGGAATTTTAAAATTCATGATTTTGTGTTGTCTTTATTTTCAATTTAAATGAAAATTTTTATTTATAAATATAAATAATTTGAAATTAAACATATTGAATACAATTTTAATTGAAATTAATAAAATTTTAACTCACAATTTTGCATTTTAGTAAATTGATTTTTATTCTCAAACATGGTCAGGCTTCGTGATTCTTTAAAATTTCATTTCGTACATAGATTACTATGTATACGATTAGTTTTATTACTTTACGCAAATGAACATAAATTGTTTAAAGGAGCACGAAGCATGATGATGTTTTGAAAACAAAATAACTTTATAAAAACGCAAAATTTTAAATAATTATTAATTTCAATCAAAATTGTTCGCAAATTACATTTCGATATATTTAATATCAAATTATTTATATTTGTAAATAAAAATGTTCAAAATATATTTTTATAGGCCACTCTGAATTCTTTTCATCTGGTCCATAGGCTTTGGTTTAATTTACGAAGCTTTCTTCCATTTCTTCAATGAAACTATTACCTAAATTGAAACATTATATTATATTTTCTTCAATAAATTGTAAATGTAATACCTACATAAGTGCTTTTGATGTATAGTATTCGCTTTCAATCGCAGAGTTTCAAAAATTTATTTTTTTGGTAAAATCAGAACATGGTGACATTATTTGTCTCTCGTCTCTTCGGAATGAATCGAAAAAGATTATATTGGTTACTTTTAAGATATTTCATTTAACAATTTATTAAGTGTTCTTGGTTGAAATTTCAAAATTTAATTTAAAACCCATAAAACATAAAATGATATATTCAACATTTTTCGTTTTTTTTCTTGTTTTTTTTTTTTTTTTATATATATATAATATAAACACAGTATTCCTCTATTGTACATATGTACATACTATATATACGGCTCAATAATCCAAAATTCAATAAATAGTAAAAATCTGGTATGCAACTACTAACTACAAACTTAAAATGCATACAGATGTATTATGTATTTATGTATATGTAATATTATGTAATCGAATACAAAATATTTTTTTTGCACCTGTACTGCTAAATGTATCCTATTTGGTTATATAATTGTAATTTGTTTAAAATACGGATATTTCGTCAAACTGGCTAGGTATATTAAAAACCAAAACAACATAAACACATTGAAAATTTCCTTAAATATTTTTTTTTGTTATAAACATATACATATGTATCTACAACCAGAACCGACTGTAAAAATATAGAAATGAAGTAAATAAATAGGGATATCTTCCCTATATTAAAAACTCCCAATCGCCAGAATACACTTTTGGAAAAAATAATTCCAAACTGCTAGAATATGTACTGTCAAAATTCTTCAATTCCGAATTCCCAGGGACTAGCCAGAATAGGGCCACAGATGAAGGAAATTATGACGTGTTATGAATGATGGACAGTCAGGGTGGAAAACCGATGCATTCCAGTTGCAACTCAATTTTTTACACTGCCCAACTGAATGAACGAGCTTATAAAATCTATTTAACCAACTAATGGCCCTATTCTGGCTAGTCCCTGGGAATTCGGAATTGAAGAATTTTGACAGTATTCTAGCAGTTTGGAATTATTTTTTCCAAAAGTGTATTCTGGCGATTGGGAGTTTTTAATGAAGACAAAAAAAATTCAATTTTATGTAAGTTTTGACGTTTATTTTTACCAATTTTTTTTTTTTTTTTGGGAATTAGAAGAAACTGGTTGTTTTGTGTATTTCGATTGTTTTATTTACAACGTAGTATCGGTAAAGCTTTTATTTTATATGTATAAAATAAAATTTTGGATGCTGGAAAATTCGAAATAGTGTTTTTTCCAATTGGATGATTCCCAATTACGCCAGAATACACTTTTGGGAATTGGGGAATAAAAAATTGGGAATTATTGAAGTTTGGAAATATAGCAATATTTTTCCCAATTCCCAGGGAATAGCCAGAATAGGGTGAAACAATATCGGCTGTTGTAAGGTTCGGTCCCATTGATGGATCGGGCAAGACCAAAATATGTGCGAAAATGAAGAAATATGCCGAGGATAATTTATACACCTACATAGACGCAGTAACAATTGACATAAGGTAGTGCAAAGTAAAAAACGGCTCTCTTTCCATGCGGTAAACCAAGCTGAGCAAGGGGATCAAAGACGGATCAGCTAATTAAAAAATAGAAATAATAAAGAGACAGAAGGGCGGATAGCAAAAAAAAAAAACTGTACGAGCAGCAAAGCAGTGAAGCAACAAAAAAAAACACAGTAAAGTTTTTTCTTTATTATAGTGAAAAGTGCCAAAAGTAAAAGTGATTTATTTTTCGGATTTGAAATTGAAAACTCTAAAAGTTAAATAGATCAATGGTGGTTTGGCATCTATTAGAGGGGGGGGACCAATGTTGAGTAGATTAATCTACCAGCTCCGTAACCTTCCAGTAGGGTGCGCATCACGTGAGCTGTTCTAGTCTTGTCATTAGGCAGCTGCGTGATGGGTACAATTGTGTAAGGGGTAACCTGTTCACAATTCGCAAGTGTACGTGCTGCCTCCTCGTGGCAACCACTGGTAACTTAGGCCTATTTGGGACATTTTTGGCCATTTGGCACAGGCTAAAGTACGGCGCTAAAGGAGAAAATCTTGACAAAAAACCTTAATCTAAGGTGGAACAGCATATGCCGATGGATGAATGGCTGATAGGTTAATCAGTCCAAAATATGCGGACTCTGGATACCAGGCACCCTCCAGTTTTATTTAGCCTTCCTGTAGTAAAGCTGGGTGACCTACAGGCGATTTGTAATTCCTAGCAACTCGTAAGAGTAAAATGAAACGGAAGACGGGGCAGGGGTAGGAATATACGGGAGTGGGACAGCCCTCTCGAGGTCCTTGAGTACCAATGCTATCGTCTTTCTAGCGGAACTACATGCTGTAGTAAACATCTAGGAGGGAGAGCAATAAGCCCAGATAGTATGTATCACGTACCGGCTGGCAGTATTATTAGGTTCATTAAGAGCCTGAATATTGAGTGGACGGGTAACTAAGCAGGGCCCAGCACAATAGATCTTTTAGGTCGCAGTGCGAGGTGGCTTATCGCCCACATGGCTTTCAATAATAATAATAAATAATAATGGGATGTCAACACAAAACTTAATCACGTGTGTCGCTCCATCTGCCGTCTTTATTGATGTGTGTATTGGACGTAAAGCTATCCCGAGTTTATCTACCTACCTCTCATAATTGTGCAACGCGCGCCTGAATCTAGTAATCCTGCAATTTTGTACTCCAAAACTTACTCGAGCTAAGGTCTTGGATCACCTTCCGAACTTATCACCGATTCTATGACCAAAGGCTAAAACTCGTTATCTCTGGGACCACTTCTAATTGAAAAATATTTGGATTTGGTTTTCAGATTTTTGTTGAGGTTATTTCTTTAATGCAAAGTTTGAGCCTCCATGTCGACTGCGGAGAAACTTAGACTCCTTCGGTTTCCATCGTCCCATTTCCCGATCTGGGGTCCCATTTCCACATCTTCAGATCCCTTTTGCTTCTTACGTGATCCTTCCGGAAAGACGAATCTGTGCTTCCGTGGCACTCATCGGCTTTTACACCAGGCTTACTGCAACACCAACAAAACACCTTCTCTCTCGGTTTATCACAATCAAAATATTTATGACCGTAGCGGTTACAATTCCAACAGATCAAACCTCGCTGATGACCTGGCCGACGTTGATTAGAATAGCTTCGAACACTTCCTTTTTGATTCCTTAGGTGTGCTAAACGATGGTTCGAACGGATTGGATATAACCTGCGTGGTGGCCCTTCATACTTCCATTACCTTAGCCTCATCTACCTGCTTACATAAATTCTTTAGTTGACTTAAAGTTGTTATGGTTACAACGGCCAACGGAAAGCTGTAATGTGGCAACATGTTTCTCTGCACTATATATAATTTTTCTTGGGCACTCATTGGTGGATACATACATTGAAACAGTGGCAAATGATTCATGCTGACCCTGCAAACATGAATGTATCTCTTCTCGAATTAAATAATCGTATTTCAAAGGCAGGAACTGTTCCTTTATGACTGCAACAAGTTGATAAAAATTATTTTGGGATTGATAATTAGCTCGATACCATGTGAGTGCACGTCCCGTCAGCAACTGGAATAAGGAGGAATTAAATAGGTGTCCCGCGGTAACTCCTTCCGCTCGTGCATATTGGTTGGTTTCGGTCTTATCTTCTGAACAGAAAGCAAACTGTAAATATTTGCGGAAAATATAGCAATTTTAGAATGATCCACTGCTGCATTCCTCAGGGTTAAGTAGAACTGGCCCTCTATTATTTTTAGTGTACATAAATTCCTTTTTTTTTTTAGACTTGAAAGGATATATGATTGGTTTTGCCGATGACATTGCACTTACTTACAGAGGAGTTAATTACCTATCGAATCAATTACGACCTTTTAATTTTAAGAACATTTTTGGCTTTGCATTTTGTGGTTCTAAGCAAAAAATCAAAAGTAATGTTTTTTAAATTATATGGTCCTACAGAGATAAATTTTGAAATTATATGGTCCTACAGAGATAAATTTTGAAATTATTTACCATTCTACTAAATATATGAACTATAAAACTAACAATGTCTCACCTAAATTATCCAGTTTCTCTAATGAAAGTAGTAATATTGAAATTATCGAAAACTTTAAATATTTAGGAGGTACGTTACAAGAGTTGATTTTAAAAAATATATTGAAAATCTTCAACATTATATTTACGCTTGTAACAGAAATTTGCATATTCTTCTCATGCTTTGTTCCGTGTCGGTTCTTCTACAATTTTACTACAGCCTAATTCAGTCCAAGCTACAATATGCAATAATTATTTGGAGTGGTGTTTATTCGTCATCTCTTCAACCACTGCTAGTTGTGCAAAACTCATTCATTCGCATAATTTTAAAGAAACCACGTTTAACATCTGCTTTACCTTTATTCAAATCACTTAAAGCAAAAACAAAGGGATTAGCTAAATCGAGGTTGACACACTGCGGCTAATCTCGAAAAATTCACTAAATCAGTTTTATTAAATCACGGTGTGTCTAGGGTATTATATTTTCAAGTAGCCAGAACTATCAATAATAATCCAAACCCCACGTTGGTCGCCAAAATACAATGCGCTTGCTCACCTTGAGAATACAAGAGTTGGCTGACCTTTAAATTTCTCAAAACAACCAAAACTCGAAATTTAATTATTAGAAATCAAAACTTTATAATATTAATTTTATTTAGTTTTCACAATAAACTACAATGTGGTTACATAACAATATGGTTGGTTGATGGTCTTCGTTTGGCTTGGCTGAGCTGATGATGTCAAATTTCTCTGTGCAATAATTAAAAAAAATATAGAAAAACATAAATGCCGGGCAACTGTTCGCTTAGCTCGTAGGTTTCCCAACAGACAATAACTATTTAATTAAAATTGGGCGCCAGCTCAAAGAGGAAGCCTATATAAACCCGTTATGGTTGCCCTGCTTCGCTCAGTCCAGCAGCCCACTCGGCGCAGGTTGAATAGGAAATCTGCCACGTGTTCACGGAATTCGGATTGTGACTGGAAAAAATGTGGGAAGATTAGATGATACTGACCGCAGCTAACCCTCTTCTTCTAACAGTCCTCGCACCGGCGACATGGTCTTGCTAGGCCAAATGTTAATGGATGGCTATACCACTCATCACTGGAGCCTCATTAGATAACTCAATATTGACTTCGTTCAATGGTTGCGCACGTAAGTCGCTTGTGTTTTTCTTCTTTTGTACTCTCTTGTATGTACACATATGAGTACGAATGCACAACAACAAGCAAATTTAATAAATAACACGAAGAGTGCACTCAATGGTTGCGCACGTAAGTCGCTTGTGTTTTTTCTCTCGCACTGCTGTATGAATGAGTACGATTACGGAACAACACGCAATGAGTACGCAACAACAACCAAATTTAATACGGATAGGCATTTTTTTCGATATGTGAAAATGTATTTTCTTGTATGAGAAAGTCAGGTTTGGCATCAATCGAAAATTAATTGCATACTTACAACTCACTCAAGCCGCTAAAACATTTTAACAACAGCGAAAGAGGCCGCCAGCATTGAACTTTAAGGTTGACCTTTTACGTAAATTTTGCTATTCAATTGTAATTTGAATCCCGTCCTTTTACTTTCTTTTACTCTAGTAAAATAAAGTATAGTAATCATGAAAATTTTGGACGTTGAGATTTTTAGAGATTTATCTGTTTTGAGGTCTTCTGAGTCCGAAAAAGTGGGTTTCGAAATGGTGTCTGTCAGTCTGTGTCCTCTCTACAGTCCAGATGGTTTAACCAATCGAACTGAAACTTCAGATTTAAGCTTTTTTGATAAATTGGGAGGTCCTAGTTAATTTTACTCCAAATCGGCTAACCGGAAGTGGCCACTCCCTTGGTCCAGAAAATTAATTTTGCAAATATCTTAAAAAGTATAAGGTTTACAAAAAACTACTTAATACAAAATGTTTCTAAAAATTAAATAAAAATAAAAAATTAAAACAAAAAAATTAAACAGTTATAAAAAAAAATTAAATTTCTCAAAATTCTCTGTTCGTAAAAGAAAGTCGTCTGTTGGTCACATCTCCATTTTTTTATTTCAATTGACCACTGGAGGAGAATTACTGCCTTTAAGGGTAATATGTTAAATTATATAAATCTTTATTAAACGACAATAACACAGTCATAAAATCATTGAGCCCAAAACAAAATATCTGTTCTCTAGCTTTAGAGCTTGAAATAATAATCATGTGCCCGTTGAGTGAGGCATGAGACAGTTTGTTTTTTGTGATGATATTTATATTTGTGACGAGTCTCAAAACTATTTCGCTGATTCTTTTATCAAATGAACCTTACGAAGTTGATAGCCAAATCAGGTAGGCATAGCTACCGGTACATTTTTACTGTCCACATTGAATAATTATATTCATTACCGATATTTTGTAACAGCCTGTTACGACTGCTGCTGTTAAGATTTTTAGTTTAATGAAGTGAATTTAATCAATTTTTAATTGAATTCATCTTAAAATATTGAAAATGATAATTTTAATATGCTTTTTAGTAATGTTTATATCAGTTTATATTCTATTTATACTTTTGATTTATTTAATTTACAGGAGTCTCAACATCAGACATCGTGGCTCGCATTGTAAAAGATTATGACATTTACGTAAGAAGAAATTTAGCCCGCGGATACTCCGCCAAAGATTTGAACGTTTCATTCATAAACGAAAAGAAATTCCGCCTGCAAAACAAAATTGATAATCTTAAAGACAAAGGTAAACGGGTAATGGAAAACATTGGAGAGAAAAAAGATGACTTTATTACAAAGTGGGAAGAAAAATCGAATAATTTTATTGAAACGTTTTTGTTGCTATTTGGACGCGAGAGACTTTCGAGTATCTGGAATGAATCAAAAGGCAAAATAATGCAGGCATTAAGTCAACCAGGAAGCCCGAATGGATCTGACAATGGAGATTATGAAGAACAAGATATTACTGAGTCCCCTCCAATGAAAAAGCGTTCAAATGGAGCTTCTGCTTCAACATCTCCATCTGGTTCGAGAGACAATTCTCTACTCAAAATGATAGAATCTGCAGAGGAATTACGAAATCCCTAAACAGTCACGCGATCAAAGTGACTGATATTTAATACATAATTTGTTTTCCTAAATCTAGAAATGTAATTTTATCTGTGCTGCGAATATTATATTATACTTTTTAATTTATTTAAAATTAATTAGTTACACTTTATAGTTTAGCAGTATACTTGTAGCGTTTTATTGTCAGTTTTTATTATAGATGCTAAAATAGTTCTGCCGGAAAAGCTTTTAGGTTTATTCATCGCAAATAAAACAAAAAAGCATATAAAATGTGTGTTTTAACTGTACATCGACGCTATTTTGTAAATTAACATCCATTACTGGCAATAACGCTCTTTAGTAGGGATTCGAAGATAATTACGGTACACACCTAAATTCCTTATTTATTTATTATACATAAATTAGTTTACTTTTCCCAATTATAAACTTGTCACAATTATATTATATATTTTTTAGAAAGGGTTATTTTGTTACGTTTTGCGAACATTTTAATTAAAATATCATAATTAAGATACATGCCTTAATTATGATATTTTATTATTTTAAAAAGTAAAATTAAAGCTTTTGCCGTATAACGGATGTTTTAGGTATTATTAAAAGCGTTATTTTGCAAGCGTTCCAAGACGGCCTAGAGGGTAATCCAAATCAAATTAATACATAGAAATGAATTAAGATGAACAAAAAAAAGAAAAAAATCAGTACCGCCATTTTTTGAAGCTGCGTATTTTTTTGTGCTAACAGTGAGTAACACGATAATAGAAACAAACACTACTATTAAACAAGAATAAAACCGAACCATCCAGTATAAATAAAAAAAACCAAAGAAATAACTTGATGGAAAATACCAAACAAGTTATGAGTGCGACCGAATTGCTTACTTAAATGTACATTTTTCAAAATGCACCTTTTTGGATCAAACTAAATTCATTATAATTATAATTATTTAAAATTGAACAACGTCAAATTAATAAATCGGTAAATGTGAGTAGGTAATTAAAAAATATATTGACAACAAACAAGATTGTCTTAAAAAAGCACATAAACATTGGGTGCATCCGAAATGGAAAATGTTCGTTTATCGTTTTTATGTGCATTTTTGATACATCTGTTTGATGTCAATTTATATTTTAACTAATCACATTAATAGATTTATGTGTTTGTTTTGACAATCATCCGTTGACAAAACCTGTGAGAATTCTCTCTGTAGAAGGTTTTATCGTTTTGTCTGCGCGCAGATGCACCAAATAAAAAAAAAACATAAAAACAAATAAAAATAAATAGAAATATGTAACATAAATCATAAATTATCACTGATAATCTGATAATTGATGTTTGTTTTGACAATTTGTTTTAATGAATTTTTGACCTCTCCATTTTGATGATTTACTTGTACTGTATATTATATTTATAATTAAATAAAGCAAGATGCAGCTATTTAAAAAGATAATAAAAATTTGGAAACACCATTAAGAGAAATTGTTGTTAATTTATAATGCAGGTTGTGACGGAATGCGAAGCTGAAGCTTGACATTCCATCAACAGAATCGCCAATGCAAAGGTCCCACGAGGTTTGATAGCTGGCTAAGCTCAGGATTTGGACGAGGGAAGAAACAACTCAAATTTAGAAAAGGAAATACAACCGCCTGTAAAAAAGAAAAATAATAAGCCAGGTGCGCCTACCTGAACCATTGGGCCCCAGACAGACACGGATGCCGTAAATATAATGACAGAAGCGCCCCTTCAACACCCTGTGTCAAACCCTACACGAGTCGACCACGTCGTGCGTGTGCCCTTTCCTCCTCCAACTCCACAGTTCGCCCGACTGAAAAGAGAGAGGCGGGTGATCCACACAGCTTTGGCGGCCACCTCCAAACAGACTAACACGAAATATCCCACCGACCTCTAAGCCGTTGTCGAAAAAAGCGCGCGTCGAAAATTTCATAATAGACCTCTCGATTCTCAACCCAAAACCTCATTCCTCACTAAACTGCACACATCGCCTCGAATACGCAATCCAAATGCGAGTTTTACAATTAAGATCCATTATAAAGTTTAATTTGTATGTAAGTGCATGTTAAACATTCACCTACAATTTTCACTAGGTACAACTACCTAAGATTTTAGAAGATTACTTGGGTGTATATACTCTACGTTTATGGCTCATTAGATTTAGAATGATTCAAAGGCAATACGCACATAATATTATATATTTTTTAAATGTTTTTGGAAATGTGTTTGTTTTCAAAATAATCTCTTATCGTTTTGGTTATTGGTTATTATCATTAATCTTTTACTAATAATTGATGTTTGATTTCATAATATGTTTTAAAATAAATTTTTTATCACTCCATTTTGTTGATTTACTTGTATTGTATATATTCATAATTAAATAAAGCAAGACGCAGCTATTTAAAAAAATAATAAAAATTTCGAAACATCATTAAGAGAAATGGTAGTTAATTTATAATACAGGTGTGCAGGTTGTAACGGAATGCGAAGCTGAAGAATGACATTCCATCAACAGAATCACCAATGCAAAGGTGTCAAGCGGTTTGATAGCTGGCTAAGTTCAGGGTTTGGACGGGGTTTTTTATGGGACGTACATTGTTGCTGGAAGAAAGAAGCAACTCAAATTTAGAAAAGGAAATCCAACGGCCAGTAACAAAAGAAAAATAATAAGTCAGGTGCGCCTGCCTGAACCATTGGGCCTGTAACTAATTTGTGACTAAATTAAGTTTGACCTAAATTCATTCGTTACAAAAATTACCTTAAGGGGGAAATGCGACCACGACTTAATCCTGGTGCCCAAGTCGGTTAGAGGAATTTGGTTGTGGGGTTTGGTAGCTCCCCTTAACATCTAGTTAAGGTCGTGGTAGGGAAAAATGTGGTTGAAAACAACCAAAAAGGAAAAATAGGAAAAAGAAAGAAAAATGGACCAACCATTTGGAAATCATTCTAGGGAGAGAAAAAAAGGTGATTTACAGATTCATCTGTAAATCATAAAAAGTTGGCCATAGGCCCATAACAAAATGTTAGTAAGAATAAGGCTGTTGGATGTTGTGAATAGAGGGAGAACAGTGTAAAGCACTTACCGTCTCCCGTTCCATAAGGGACAACCAACAGACATCCAATAACCGGTGTCCGTTAATTAGTTTTCATTTGAATTTTAGAAGATACACTCCTGGACAAAATTAACGCACATTTTTTTTTTTTAATAAAATAAAATCCTGCTGGTCAATTTTAATACTACTAGTGTCAAATGATAGCACATTTATATTTTTATCAGAACCACCTTGAATAAAGTCTACTGCAAGCCAATCAATTAAAATGTTCAAAAATGCTTAATCAAGAGTGAATTGTGTTTGAAATCCAACGCAACGATCGGCTTTTGTTCCATTGCATATCAATTATTTGTAAATGCAGTACCATTAATTCTTGTAAATGTGTTCTAAAGCAAACACCTAAAATAAGACCCATTGTAATATGGCACCCTTTCGTGAGCTGGAGGCGGTTAAAGTCGTCATGTTGTATCAGGAAGATTATACTCAAGTACAAATCGCACGAAAATTAGGAGTGAACCAGTCTTCGGCTTCACGAATACTTAAGCGATATCGTGAGACCGGAGAGTATAAAAGAAAGCCCGGACAAGGACGTAAAAGGTGCACAATCGAGCATGACGACCGATTTTTAAAAATTAATTCGTAACGTGATCGAAAGCGTACTTCTACTGAACTAAAAAATGGATTACTTAGTGCGCGCCAAGTGAATGTTAGTGCCAGAACAATTAGACGAAGATTAAAAGAAGCGAACCTAACTCCAAAACGGCCCGTAAAAGTTCCACAGCTTCTTCTCCGCCACAAATCTAGCCGTTTAGAATTTGCTCATTCTCATGCGAATTGAGGAACTGATCAATGGGCCACTGTTCTCTTTTCAGATGAGACCAGAATCCAATTATGGAAACCAGATGGACGTAATCTTGTATACAGAAGACGGCCCCTATTTCTGAATACGAATACGAACAAAAAATCTACGAATTCGTATCATTGGTATTTTTGAATACGAATACGTTTATTTCTTGTACGAATTCGTGTAAGCATGATTCGTGACAAAATTTCCCTTATTTCACAATACGAATTCGAGCAATTTTTGTTCGTTCATGAACGGATTTTGGTTCGATGACATAATAGTTAACGACACCAATAATAAACAAGCAAAAAATGCAAGATGTACACAAAAAATTTATATTTTTAATTTTTTTTTAATTTTTAAAAGAAATACAAATTTTTAAAAAACTAAAAGCCAAATTTTTTTAATTGAAAATATTTTTTATTCAGCAAAATTTCACATATTTTATGTACGAGTATATACCAATTTGTTGACTAATTACCGGGTCCCTCAATGCCGCAATCACAATAAATTAAATAAATAAAACTAAAATTTCACGAAATATGTAGCTATGAATTTTTCTAGGTACAGATTTGTATTTCCTTTTATTAAATAAAATTTTTTATTTTGATATAAAATAATATTTATCCAATATGGCGCGGATTCGTTTTTATTTATTCACGTACCCAATTAAAACTAAATTGATGCCAAAAATTTGACATATTTACGTTTATTTTCAGATTTACACTGTCATTTTAAGGATTTTTCACGTAAAACAAAATTTCCCTTTGCCTATACACTACAAAAATTAAAATAGGTCGTACATTCGTATTCAGAAATACCAATTAATTTTCGTATCGAATAGCATTTTCGTTTCGTATACAAATTCGTATCGTATTCAGAAATAGGTCCCCTGGAGAACGCTACCCACCGTGTTACATTGCAAACTGTGGAATCAGTTGGGAGGGCCGTACGGAGCTGGTGGAGATTGGTTTGAGGATGAATGCAGACTGGTATGTTCGGAACATTTTTGACGATCACGTTTTGCCATATGTGTGCTTCATATGTTATAACAGTTTTGTGTTAATGCATGATAACGCTCTAGTCCACGTAGGTGCAACGGTACTACAATATCTCCAAGATATCGGCATTCGTGCACTTAAGTGGCCACCCATGAGTCCCGATCTTAATCCGATCGAACAAGTATGGGACATTCTAAAACGCCGCATTAGAGCTAGAAATCCAGCACCAGATTCGTTAGCAGGGCTGAAAGTTGCAACGGAAGAGAGTGGAATCTCATCCCACAAGAAATGATACAAAGCCTTCTACTTAGTATGCCCAGAAGGATGGAATCTGTAATAAGTGCACGGGGGGAAGGGGGAAATACTCATTACTAAACTAATCAAACTAAATTGTAATAAAGCTAATTTTAATGTTTACAAACCGCTTTTGAAAATTAAAGAAAAAAATAGTTCGACACATTTTAACATTTTGCAATTAAAAGTAGCCGCTATAATTCCATAACGCCACATTTGTGTCTCTTTTGAGAAAAATATAAATTTGGGATCATTTGATACCAATTCCACTGAAATTGACCAGCGGGATTTATTTTTATTACAAAAAAAAAGTATGCGTTAATTTACCAAAAAAAAACAAAAAGAAAACTTCTCGTCTACGGAACAAAAAAAAGCAAATTAATTTAGTTTAAAATTCAATTAGTTTATCTTCGTATGTATTTCTTTACTTGAATTTGTATCAAAGTGGCTATCTTCCACGTGAATTAAAAAGCTTCGGTACTTCAGTCTAAACACCAAATACTGAATCTTCCCTCAATAATATATTGGTGAGGTTTTTATACCATTTTTCTGCTGATTGACCAAAAACGAAAAATTATTTTCTACATCGAGCAATCAACCGAATGACGCATTCTTACCCCCTCCAATACTTCATTGGTTATTAGCTTAATGCAAAAATTGCAAATATTCGGCACATTTTCGTTGCTTGTGTAAACACATGAACTGCCCAAATTGCCTACAAAAAAAAAAAAAAAAAATTTGAATTCAACTTGGTTTCAAATAGCCGCAGGTGAATAAACGCTAAAGAAACCCAAAAAGAAAAGTATTGTACACACGCTTGACAAAAATCGCGTATATTTAATGAAACTTGAGCCCACATTTTGATGTGCAGAAATAAATTTGTAAATAAACGTAAATGAAAATATGATTCTTATATGAATAAAATATGATTTTTTCCGTGACGTACGGCCTTGGAGAACCGGTGGAAATATCGCAATAAATTTCGCTGTTGCAACCAAGTATTGGAAATTTTTGGAATACAAGAGACTTGTTTGTTTCCATTAACTTCGCTAACGTGTGATCGGTGATTTGATCCTTTGCTAGGTTGTCATAATTGAGCTGTCAAGGGTTATATTTTCAATCCTTGATAATGTATCGGCTACGATGTTATCTTTACCAGAAATGTGCCGAATTTCTGTGGTATATTGAGATACGAAATCTAAGTGACGTCGTTGTCGAGGTAATGCCTTATCTAAATTTTGCTGTAAAGCATAGATTAAGGGCTTATGATCTGTCTATAAAGTAAATTGTCGGCCCTCAAGTAGGTGTTTAAAATGTTTAATCAAACTATAGGCTGCTAATAGTTCGAATTAGTTTAACTGAGAAAAAGCCAATGGGTGTCCAGATCTCCGACACTCGCTGTTGTACCACGGCACCGATGGCTGTATTGGACGCGTTCACCATAACTGCTATTTCAGCTTCCGAAGAAGGGTGTGTAAGGGTAATGGCGTCTTTCAATCTAGTTATGCAGAGACCGAATGCTTTATTATTTTCGTCAGTCCACGTAACTTTTCTTTTATCGTTTTTTTTTTGCTCCCTTTCAGTAATTCGTTCAAAATTACTTGATATTCCGCGGCATTCGGAATGAATTTCCTATAAAAGTTTATCATTCCCAAGAAGATTTAATTGTTTCTGGTTTAGGGATTTTACTTATAGCTTCCACTTTTAATTCAGATGCTTTTATGCCATCACAAAAAATTTCGTGCCCCAGAAAAATAACCATAGGTAACGCAAATACGCACTTGCTAACATTTATGACTAAACCCGCATCCTTTAATCGTTCGAAAACGATTTTGAGATGGAGTAAATGTTCCTCCATTGAATGTGATGCTACCAGCAGGTCATCAATATATGGAAAACAGAACGCCAGATTTCTTAAAACCGAATGTATGCATCTTTGAAATGATTGCGCGGCATTTCGAAGTCCGAAAGTCATCCTCGTGAACTCAAAAAGTCCGAAGGGCGTACATATGGCCGTTTTAGGAATATCATCCTCGTTAATCGGAATCTGATGATAAGCTTTGATTAGATCTATTGTTGAAAATAACCTACATCCGTGCAACTGATAGGCAAAGTCGCTTAGAAATGGAATGGGATAACGATCGGGTTTGGTTTGTGAGTTCAGCATGTGGTAGTCGCCGCAAGGACGCCGTGATCCATCCTTTTTTTGAACGAGCTGTAATGGGCTGGACCATTCTGAGTCCGACGGACGACCAATTCCTTGATTTAACAGTATGTCGAATTCTTTTTTTGTTATCTCCTACTTTTCGGGAGACAACCTCCGAACCTTAGATGCGCAAGGATGTTCCGTGGTAGAGATAACATGTGGAACTTTCAAACTGTTTCTACTGACATTTAATTTGTCTACTGTTATTTCTTGGTATTGATTTAATAATTTGAATATATCCGGGTTCAGTGACTCGGAAGAAATTGTGCTTAGCATTGAAGATGGTCCCGTTATTGTTCCTTTAGAACGAACATAAATCGGCGACAGTGGATCTAGCAGTTTTTTGTTTTTAACATCCACCAACAAGCCGTAGTATTTCAAAAAATCTGCACCTATAATAGCTTTATCGACGTCCGCTATTATAAACCTCCAAACAAAATCCCTACGAAAATTTAAATTTAACTTTAAAATTTTATGTCCGTATGTGTTAATTTGAGTGGCATTAGCGGCGAATAATTTAAAATTACGTTTGTTGTTTTTCTCGTTAGGTCAGGGATGCCTTGGCTTGTGTTCATCGCGTGGGTTTTTGCACCGATTAGAATTTTACGCTTGACTTGGCGAACGACTTCTACCTTTATGCTGCGTCTTCATGAGATTATTTAACTATTTGGATAGCAAATTAATTTGCTTTGTTAGGTTATCAACAGCGAGAGCATTGTTTGGGGAAATTGAACATACTTCCGTTACGCTTTGTACTTCTGCGATTTTATCTGCAGTGCACGCTAATTCTTCCAAGCTACTTTCTTCTAGACTTGTTAATATTGATTGCGCATGTGACGGTAAACGTTGGAGCCACAGATTTTGTAGTATTTCGTCTTGCATCTGTGTTCCGGCCAAGCTTTGCATTTCTCTCAATAATTGTGACGGTTTTCTGTCTCCTAACTGAAGTCCTTTAAGTAACCTATACAGTCTAATTTTTGCTGAGTCGCTTAATCTATCTATAATTGCTTGCTTTAGGTCATTATATTTATCTTTCTCAGGTGGGTTTTTTTATTTTTACCTTGACGCATTTTATGGTCTTGTGGCTACCAAATGTCGTTGGTAATTTAGCCGAATTATGTACATAGTTTGAATTGGTTGCTATAAGAATTGCCTCATTGCATTATGCCATAATGGCAACATTGTATACACCCGACGAAACTACAACTTGAGTAAAGTAGTACCGTCGCCATTCGTAGACAAAAAGAAAACGCATGATATGGAAAACAGAGTCTTTTTTCTACCTTTGTAGTGTGTACACGTAGCATAATAAAAAAGTTACCAATAAAGAAATTAAAATAAAATAAAATAAATTAAAATAAAATAAAAGTTTAGTCAGTGTATTGAAATTTATGATCTTTGGAATTGGGCGATATAATCAAAATAGAGTGGGTAATAAGTAAAGAAGTAACTTCATATCCCACAACTGGTGACCGCGAGTTGGTAAAAAAGGAATAACGCCATTTTGATCATCGTGATTTATTTGCACGGAGAATACAAATTTATTTGAATAAATAAGGGATGACGGGGTTCAAAGCATAACTACAATTTTATTATACACGGACGAAGGGTTAATTTGCATGTGTGTCGGAGTGAACTAAGAAAAAAGCTAAATATCGAACAACGACTTGGCAAACAAAATTCATGTGTTAAGGAAAAACATTTTTTCACTGGTTGGAATCAAGCTGACAAATTGGACAAACCGGACAAAGTGGATGGATGATCAACAACTGTAATCAGCACGGAATAATCGTTTCATCAAGTAGCAGCGTAATACATTTTTTATTGTAAGACGTCGGTGCGAAATTCTTTAAGGTTAGTTTGGTTTGGTTTGGTGTATACAGTGTTTTTCGATTGAACTTTTATAGTTAAAATTGAATTGTTATCGTAAAGTTTAGAATTTTTAATATTTATTAAACGGGACGTAATTTGTAGATATGGTTAACGAAAATGAGGAGAGTAAAAAGGTGGAGAAAAGCAATAATGAAAGGCAAATGTCACAGGCTCCTCCCGATTTGAATGGTACTCAAAATTCACTAAACGTAAAAGATTCTATTCATCAGGTTTCTATTCGTGTTCCACCTTTCTGGAAACCAGATCCCTTGTTGTGGTTTTGTCAGCTGGAGGCACAATTTGCGATCAAAGGTATCACTGTTGACTCTACTAAATTTAATACTGTAGTTGCTCATATAGAAAGTGACATTTTATCTACCGTGGCTGATATAGTTCGAGATCCTCCAGCTCAAAATAAATATGAGACGTTAAAGGATCGCCTAATTAATTGTCATTCGGAATCTAGAGAGTCTCGTCTAAAAAAGTTATTCGATAAATGTTACCTAGGTGATCGGCGTCCTTCGGAACTGTATCGTCAAATGCAAACGTTGGCTGGAACGGATGGTGGTACTCAATTGTTAAAATCTTTATGGGTACAGAAACTCCCGCAGCAGATTCAAATTATCTTATCGAGCATAGATGATGGCGATACAACAGTAGATAAGCTCGTTACGGTAGCTGATAGGTGTAGCGAAAGTGTTAATTATGAACATGTCAACATGGTATCCAAAAATAGAGGTGGAACAAGTAATGATAATGGCGGAATAAATGAATGGAGAGTGCAGATTTCTGAATTATGTAAAAGAGTCGAGCAATTATCTTCTAGTAATGGTCGTTCTCGTAGTAGAGCAAATTCTAACTCTCGTCATTTCAGACAACGTTCTAAAACACCGCAAGCGGAGCGCATGTGTTGGTATCATAGAAGATTCGCAACAAAAGCGGCCAAGTGCGTGGCCCCCTGCTGTTACGACCAATCGGCGACAAAAAACGTCTAGACAAGATACAGTTTCCGGCTTCTGTTTCTTGTTCAGAAAAAAGCCGTTTAACTATTTTCGACAATTCATCAATGAAAAATTATCTAATTGATACAGGGAGCGATGTGTCGGTATTACCTTGTAAACAAAAAAGTCATTCGCATCAACAGTTAATATTGTATACAGCGAATAACAGCCCTATTTACACTTATGGTGAGAAAATTGTAAATCTCGACCTCAACCTTAAACGCTCTTTTTCATGGAGTTTCATATTAGCTAGTGTTGATCACGCTATTTTGGGGGCAGATTTTTTGCAACAATATAAAAAATAAACGCTTGATAGACCCTTTGACTTCATTAATACGGATGCTCAGGTCACATCAATAATTGTTCATAGTATTTCTACTATTTCTAACGTTAGAACTGAATACAACCAGTTATTGTTATTGTATAAGGAAATAACTCAACCTCGAAGTAAATCTAATAGCGCACTCCATAATGTAAAACATCACATTATCACGAAAGGGAACCCTGTGTATTCAAAACCGAGACGGCTTGACCCAGAGAAATTGGCTATTGCTAAAAAAGAGTTTGCGTATATGATGGAAACGGTGTTTGTAGACCATCGAAAAGTTGTTGGGCAAGTCCGTTGCATTTGGTAAGAAAAAAAAATGGGGAATGGCGACCTTGTGGGGACTACCGTAAATTAAATAATATAACTAACCCCGACAGGTATCCCATTCCGCATATACAGGATTTAAATAATAATCTGAAGGGAAAAAAGATATTTTCAGTCATCGATTTAGTACGGGCATACCATCAAATACCCATAGCGGAAGAAGATGTGGAAAAAACAGCGATTACCACTCCTTTCGGGTTATTTGAGTTTGTCAAAATGACTTTTGGTCTGAGGAACGCGGCCCAAACCTTTCAGAGGTTCGTAAATAATATTTTTGCGGGAAATGATAGTGTGTACCCCTACATTGATGATCTTCTGGTAGCGTCGGAGGACGAAGAGTCTCACAAGCAACATCTCAAAGAAGTGTTTGAGGCATTGCGCCAAAACGGTATTGTGATAAACCAGGAAAAATGTAAATTCGGGCAGGAAAGTGTTACTTTTTTAGGACATTCAATTGATCAAAATGGAATCCAGCCATTGCCAGACAAGGTCTCAGTAATCGTGGATTTCGCTGAGCCATCGGACGTACGTAGTTTAAAACGCTTCCTAGCAATGTTGAATTTTTATCATAGGTTCATACCAAAGGCGGCAGAAATACAGTCACCATTGCTGTCGTTTGTTAAAGGAAACAAAAAAAATGATAAAACTAAGATTGTCTGGGATGATGCTTCACGTAAAGCGTTTCAAAATTGTAAAGATAGTTTAGCAGCGTGCGCATTTTTAGCACATCCAGACTCTGCTAGTGAATTGCGTTTAATGGTGGATGCTTCAGATATAGCGTTAGGAGCGGTTCTTCAACAACAATTTGGAAGTTTATGGGTGCCGCTTGGTTTTTTTTCCAGAAAATTAACGGATTGTCAAAAGAGATATAGTACATACGATCGTGAGTTATTAGCCATGTATTCTGCAGTAAAACACTTCAATTATATGCTAGAAGGATGCGATTTTGCCATATTAACTGATCATAAGCCGCTGATATTTGCGTTTCAAAAGAATTCCGACAAAGCCAGTCCTCGTCAGATCAGACACTTGGACTATGTAGGACAATTTTCAACAGATATCAGATATATAAGGGGATCAGAAAATATTGTAGCTGATACATTATCTCGTACAGAATCTATTGAATTTCCTACACATTATAATGTTAAAGACATGGCGCAGGCGCAAGCCAACGATGTGGAAGTTAAAGGTTTATTGGAAAAAACAATTGAGTCTAATTTAAATTTAAAAATTGTTCACATTCCAGAATTTAGTGTCGATTTAGTTTGCGATGAGATGAAGGGGCAAATTCGCCCATACGTGCCGTTAGAATTAAGAAAACTAGTATTTGACAAGTTACATGGTTTATCGCATCCAGGAATTAAAGCAACGGTAAGCCTAGTATCATCTCGTTTTGTTTGGCTCTCGATAAGAAAAGATGTAAATCAGTGGGCGAAGTCGTGCGTGCAATGTCAGAAGTCAAAGGTGTCTAGGCACACTAAAACGGTAGTACAAAAGTATGACCTGATCAGTGATAGATTTGGACACATAAATATCGATATCGTAGGTCCCTTACCCACCTCGAATGGTTATTCTTACTGTTTGACTTGCATTGATAGGTACTCAAGGTGGGTTGAAGCATTTCCAATGGTGGACGTAAGCGCAGAAACAGTGGCAAACACATTAATTCATGGATGGATAGCTCGGTTTGGTGTGCCTCGTAGAATTACATCTGACCAGGGACGCCAATTTGAAAGCTCCTTGTTTCGGGAACTACAAACGTTGCTTGGAATCAAACATGTTCGTACTACACCGTATCATCCTTGCTCGAACGGGCTAATTGAGCGTCGTCATAGAGAAATGAAGGCAGCGATAAAGTGTTATGAAACTAAGAATTGGTATTCAGTGTTACCGTTCATTCTACTTGGAATGCGATCAATTGTTCGCCCAGAATTACAGGCCAGTTCAGCAGAGCTTGTGTATGGAACAAACATTGCCGTACCCGGCGATTTGATTGTTCCGATAAAACAATTTGTTCCTGAAACAGAATTTGTAAGCAATTTGAAGGATAACATGTCTAAACTTCGGCCATTACCTACCAATCATCACAGCAAAGCAACGGTTTTTGTTCATAAAGAACTTGAAGAGTGCTCACATGTATTTGTTCGAAATGATGCCGTAAAAACACCACTTCAACCGCCATACGACGGCCCATTTGAAGTAGTAAAACGGTATGAAAAATATTTTATCGTAAAATTTAAGAACAGAGAGACTGCCATATCGCTAGATAGGTTAAAACCCGCGTTCTTCTTTGACGATAATCTGGCAAAAAAACTACATGCTTCGGTAAACAATGAAGGCGATAATCTTCCTTGTCAAGTTGGTTCTCATAGTGATAGTGGCACCTCCACGGTTGAAACACAGCTAACAGTTGGCAGGGACAATGCAGTTCCGGATGAAGTTATCACGAGAACAGGTAGGCGAGTCAGATTTCCCGCACGATATTTGGAGTGAAACGGAAACCAGAGATCGCGAGTTGTGTTCGGGTAACATACCCATTATTATTTGCGTAAAACAAAAATGAAATGAAATGTTTTGTTAATTTTGAGTATTATTTGGTTTTCTAAAGGGGGAGTAGTGTGGCTACCAAATGTCGTTGGTAATTTAGCCGAATTATGTACATAGTTTGAATTGGTTGCTATAAGTATTGCCTCATTGCATTATGCCATAATGGCAACATTGTATACACCCGACGAAACTACAACTTGAGTAAAGTAGTACCGTCGCCATTCGTAGACAAAAAGAAAACGCATGATATGGAAACAGAGTCTTTTTTTTACCTTTGTAGTTTGTACACGTAGCATAATAAAAAAGTTACCAATAAAGAAATTAAAATAAAATAAAATAAATTAAAATAAAATAAAAGTTTAGTCAGTGTATTGAAATTTATGATCTTTGGAATTGGGCGATATAATCAAAATAGAGTGGGTAATAAGTAAAGAAGTAACTTCATATCCCACAGTCTCATTATCTAATGCTGCTACCAAATAACTATATTTCGTTTGATCCGTAATTATTCTCGAAATATCGAATTATGCTTCTAACTGATGAAACCAAATTTCGGAATCATCCCTATTAAATGGAGGAGCTTTAACCGAAACCCTAAAAGTCGATTTTGTTGTTGTATCGTCGTCAGACATTTTATTATAACACCGTTAAGAAAAAAAGAATTTAACGCACTTCGCGTTAAAATTAATATTTTAAAACGTTTCGAGTAACGAACGATAATGTATGCATATGCAATTGTGCACGTAATATGAAACAACGTACCCCCAAAATACAGTTTGGTCGAAATACCGTTCGTTACGTATTTCTTTGTTAAGTGTCTTTTTTATTTTTATTTTATTTTTCGAGTAGAAAAGAATACTTCACGACGCCTATCGGTGGTGGAATTTTTGTTTTTTCTGTGTCAAAAGGAACAGGGTTGTGCACCTGATTTCTATGTTTTAAAAATATGTCTGTGGTAGTATTTTTGGTTCCTTTTTTGATTGTGAATTCAAAACATCGATTTTTATCGATATCGAAATTTGTATTGACATTAGATTTAACGTATTTTTGAATTATTTATTGCACGCAAATAAAATTGTTTCACTTTTAATATTTAGATATTATGATTTAATTAAATTTATTCGAGATATTTATACGTAAAATATTTATCAAATCATAAATTTCAAAACCCGATGAAATACGAAACGTTCAGATTGCAAAATTAAATCAGAAATTTAGTTTTTGTTGTTGTTTCACTATATTAAAAAACAACATGAAAAAATATTCATGTAAATGATGCTTAACTCGGAAATGGAATATTTAGAGTCGGACATAAGGAAGAAATTCAAAATTACAAAAAAGGAAAGAAAAATAAACCGACACAAAACCAAACAATTCCAGAAGACGACAGCGAAATAAGAAAAAACGACAATATACATAATCTAAATTCAAACAAAGATGGAGAAACAGATAAAAAAGTTAAGATTAATACATACACAACCAATGATAGGGGACCTTTTCCAATAATAATAGAAAATAACAACTTAGCAAGATTGTTAAATCAACTAAATATGGGTGAGTTTGAAAATATCATACAAACTATTAACAAAAAAAAATGTTTGGTAATATTTAAAAACATAACTAGAGTTAATAAAGCACTAAAATGTGATTATCTATGTTATGTATTAAAATGTTAATTACTAATGTTTGGTTTATTGGGAAACATAAAGATAGAATTCTTCTTATGACAATATAGATGGTTGATAGGAGTCGAGTGAATGAGGTAAAAGCACAGAAGAAAGATTAACCAGAATAGACATTGCGTGGATCAAATTTTTTTTTCATCTTACCTTCTTTTTTGAACTTTGAAGCATAATTATTTTCGAATATTATGAATTTTTTGAATATTTAATACAAATTATGGTGTCAAAACAAAACTTGTCATATAATATCATTAACCATACTGTTAAGGATTCTTAATTTTTATTATTTCAAATAAAAACAAAAGAATACCTAACCCAACTTTCTCTTACCTTCGGCAAATCAAGGTCATCATCAAGTGGTGTAAGACAAGATAAAGGTTATGTTATTATGCAATTTAATCGGACCATGTCCCAGCACAAAAATTTCCAAAATATGTTTGCCAAAGAAACCAAAAGAGTTTGCTTACAATGAAATTGTAGAGAAATGCAAGGAGTTATTCACACCGAAATATACCAGCTGTGTCAGCGTAATAAAATTTAATAAAAGAGTGCAACAAAAAGGAGAAAGTGTAAATGATTTTGCGGTAGAGTTAATGGTTGATGCGGAAGAATGTCAGTTTGGCAATTATAAAGACAAAGCATTGAGAAACCAGTTTATTGTGGGAGTTTGTGACAAAAGGTTACGTGCCGAATTAATGGCTTTGAACGAAAATAAAACATTCAGAGAAGTGGTTGAACGGGCTGTGGCAGTAGAGCTAATAAACAGAGATGTTGAATATAACAGTGGAATACGAAGTGACAGTCCAAAGGAAGTCAATAAAGCTGGGCAAGTTCATAAAGGAAATACTTATCAAGGGTCACAACACGTTGATGGTACCAGACGCAATAGATACAACTTTAAAGGAGTATGGGTTGGTGTTTATAATAATCTGACTCCAATATTTTGTTTATTAATTAATAACACTAATTTATATTAATTCCACAAACTGAATTTTATTTATAACTTTTATAAATGTATTTATCAATGGATGTACATTAATTTTACTAGATTTATTTCTTTGTCGGAACAAGCATATTACAAAAAATACTAAAATTTATTACGTGTGCATCACGCGATTGTTAAACAAGAAGTTGTTTTTCTTTTTTTTTTAATAAAATTACAAAAATGCTTAATATAGAAAAGGTGTTTCCACACGTCAGAAAAGTAAATTTAAAAAAAATGAGCGCACCCAATATTTTGACATTTGCCCAGGGTGCCAAACCCGACTGACTCCATGACAAATTAAACAAAACAAAAAAATGTAATTACAAAAATATCTGTCAAAAATGTCGACATTTCGCCACAATACTCCCCCACCAGTAAAAACCTGATTTTTACGAAACATGAAACGTTCTATCTTAAACGTGCAGGAACGCTATTGTTCTTCCTGTCCTGGTAGTAGACTGTGCTGGCGCCTGACGTACATCAGCTTTGCAATCGAAAGTTACTCTTTTGGCCTTTTTGAATGTAGGAACAACTGAAGTATTTCGCATAGGCGGATTCAACACGTCATTATCTTTCTCCTGGAAAACTTATTCGGTGACCGAGGTCTCACTGTAACAAGGCTTAAGACGGTCAATCGAAACTCTGACTTGCTTACCATTGACGCTAATAGTGAAATTTTTCTCGCTGCGATCAATGACCTCATGCGGACCGGTATACGGTGGCTGCATCGATCTCTTCACCGAATCTGTTCTTAAAAATACGTGTGAACAAGTTCGTAGATCCTTACTCACAAAGATGTTATCTTTACAATGGAGTGCGATGCCGGCGTAGGTGAGGTCTCATCTCATCGAAATGCATCCTTACCCGACAAACATTTTGTAATTTTTGACCCGCAAAATTACTTAGGAAATACCGATTACCGTGTCGGGCAATTATGGACAGAATACCTACAAAAGAACGTATTTTGGTGCTCTTTGGGCAGGCCGATTTTACCGATTCGGTAATTTTACAGTCCTAGATTACTGTAAAATATCAGTTTGTATTACTGAACATTTACTTATACTTTAATATTATTTTTACGTGTCGATTTTACTTTACCTAATCGGTATTTTTGTGGTTTTCCATTACTGTAAGAAGTCAACCTTTATTACTGAACTTATACGGAAATCACTAGGAATTTTTACTGGTCAATATTACTTCAACGAATCGGTAATTTTGTGGTTCCTTATTACTGTGAAATGTGTGTATGGGTTACTGAACGTTTACATGTCGATTTTACTTTACCGAATAGGAATTTTTGTGGTTAAATATTACTGTAATAAACCAGTCTTGATTACTAAAAATACACGTTAACGATTTTAGCATTTTTGTTGGTCTAATTTACTTCAACAAATCGTTAATTTTGTGGTCCCAGATTACTGTAAAATATCAGTTTGTATTACTGAACATTTATATATACTTTAATATTATTTTTACGTGTCGATTTTACTTCACCGAATCGTTATTTTTGTGATTTTCCATTACTGTAAGAAGTCAGTCTTTACTATTGAACGTATACGGAAATCATTTAGAATTTTTACTGGTCAAAATTACTTCACCGAATCGGTACATTTATTGTTCCATATTACTGTGAATATGAGTGTGGTTACTGAACTTTTAGATGTCCGTTTTACTTTACCGAATAGGAATTTTTGTGGCTTTGATTACTGAACATATACATATACGTTTTAAGTATTTTTGTTGGTCTAATTTACTTCACCAAATCGGTAATTTTGTGGTCCCAGGTTACAGTAAAATGTCAATTTGTGATACTGGACGTTTATGTATACTTTCCTATGATTTCACCTGTCGATTTTACTTTTGTCGAATCGTTATTTTTGTGGTTTTACATTAATGCCATTATTACTGAACGTATACGTAAATGATTCATAAATTTTACTGGTTTTACTGGGAATGAGTAATTTAGTGGTTCCATATTACTGTGAAACGCCAAGATTATTCGATTATTATTTCGAGTATTTTAACTTTAACAAATCAGTAAATTTTTAGTTTTATATTAGGTACAGTAAAAGATTAGACTATATTACTAAACTCACATATAAACCATTAGATGGTATAATTTACTTTAAATAATATGTCATTTTGTTGTAGATAAATATTACTGCAAAGTGTCAGATTTCGGAATACATATTCGATGGGACATATCATTCCTTTATTCTAATTAAATTGGTAGCAATAAAAAAGTAAAATTATGTTTTTAAAATAAAGAATTTTATTAATTATAATAAAATATTTTTTTGTTGATTTTTAACTTTTGACTGTATATATAAATATGTTTTTTAATTTCTAATGTAAAAATTTCTTATTTATTAAAATTAATTAATTAATTTATTTATTTTGTATAATTGATTTTAGTTATTTATGTACCAAGGGCATTTTAAAGATAATAATGCCCGAAGAGTGTAAGAATCTAGCCATAGGGCCGCTATATATATGTATATAATATTTATTTTTTTAAAAACACAATATAACATTCATTCGAATATACTTCAGCGTTGCATCGGAAAACTGGAGTTCCTTCGTCATTGCCATTCTCTAAAAATACAAATAATAAAATGTATAAGTAAATATATTAATATAAATAAGAATATGTATAATACAATATCTTGAATTTTGTGTTCCAAATGTACCTGAGAAAATCGTAATTTCGCTCAATGTTTCATTAATTTGTTCAGCAACTCGTTTTTTTTGTTGTTTATGAGTGACTTTGGTATTTGTTACGAAATTTTGGGTAGGAGTTTCGTTTGTTGTGGTTAGTTTTCTTCGCATTCAGTATCTATAAAGTTATTGGAAGTTATAGGATTTAGTGTTTTTATTTAAAACAGCTGTTTTCTCAGATTCATAATTAATATACTCCGTGTATACTTCATCTGCCCTAATTGCCTCATCTCATGCTCTGAAAAATTATTTTTGCACAAAATAAAAATAGGAAAATAGCTTAAACAAGCTAAAATACTTACGGATATCATTTTTTAGATTTTATAGCTATATGCTACTAAATCCGATCCCACACCTTTATTATTTCTGAATGCCTTGGCGTAATGTTTGTGCCATATTAAATTGGAATTGATGAGCCATTTTGTACACACCGCAACTTATTCCTTAATTCCACTGAGTTTAGTAGTTTTACAATGCAATATGTACATTATTCTACCTAAATAGTAAAACAATTTCATTAGAATATTAAACACATTCGTAAAATAGAGTTATCTAAAATAACTAATAAGGAAAGCTACTGACAAAATAATTATATTATTATCACTTCGTAAAAATAAAAAATTGTAAAATAATTCGGCAATTATCCGAAATAACGTAATACTTAAACAATATTTATATATATATATATATATATATATATATATATATATATATATATATATATATATATATATATATATATATATATATATATATATATATATATATATATATATTAATTGATATAATATGTCTATGCAAATTGATAAATTCTTACATGTTTATTAGGTTTACAAGAAGCTGGAACTGAAAAGTTTCCTAAGTAATAATTAGCAAATAATTAATTAAACATATAATAGACAAACATAAGGAATATAATCAAGCATAAGGAAATATAATCAAAATGCTTAGAATACTTTTGAAACCAAAAATGAAAGAAGAAAATCAAACTACCGCAAAAAAAAACAAAAAATTACCGCGAAATAATGGCAGAAAAAAACTTGTAATACTTAATAATTGAAATCAAAAGCAAAAAAATATTCTTTACCGAAGAAGTTCCATAAAATTACCGACGATATGTAATAAATTTGCCTAAAATAATTTTGAAACGAAAAAAGTTGAAATCAAAAAGAAAAAATATTCTTACCGAAGAAGGTTCATAAAATTACCGAGGAAATACAATCAAAATGCTTAGAATACTTTTGAAACCAAAAATGAAAGAAGAAAATCAAACTACCGCAAAAAAAAAACCAAAAAATTACCGCGAAATAATGGCAGAAAAAAACTTGTAATATTTAATAATTGAAATCAAAAGCAAAAAAATATTCTTTACCGAAGAAGGTTCATAAAATTACCGAGGAAATATAATCAAAATGCTTAGAATACTTTTGAAACCAAAAATGAAAGAAGCAAATCAAACTACCGCAAAAAACCCAAAAAATTACCGCGAAATAATGGCAGAAAAAAACTTGTCATACTTAACAATTGAAATCAAAAGCAAAAAAATATTCTTTACCGAAGAAGATTCATAAAATTACCGAGGAAATACAATCAAAATGCTTAGAATACTTTTGAAACCAAAAATGAAAGAAGAAAATCAAACTACCGCAAAAAAACCAAAAAATTACCGCGAAATAATGGCAGAAAAAACTTGTAATAATTAATAATTGAAATCAAAAGCAAAAAAATATTCTTTACCGAAGAAGGTTCATAAAATTACCGAGGAAATATAATCAAAATGCTTAGAATACTTTTGAAACCAAAAATGAAAAAAAAAAAAAACAATTTACCTCACAAAACCCAAAAAATTACCACGAAATAAAAACAAAACAAAAATTATTCTGAGAATTTGACTTATTTTCTCTTTTGTTTGATAAATTGCTTTTTTGTTTTTGTAATTATGTCCGACGGTCGGTAAATTATTTTTGTTGTTTTTGTAATTGTGTCCGACGCACGGTATTTTTGAGCCCGATATATAGTTGTCGGTATTAAAATGTTTGTCGGGAACGATCGATCAACGTCACGCAGTAGCGTTGACCTTTCGAAATGGGCAATGGGCCAATGATATCCAGATGGACCTCGGCAAAACGCTGCAATGTCAAAGCATATGAACTTAATGGGGATTTAGTATGACGTGCGACTTTCGATCTCTGGCACGCCAGACAATTCTGTGTCATAACCTTTGTGTCGTGTTTAATGGATGGTCAAATGACATTCTTGGTCAACAATTTGACTGATGCCTTAACCCCTGGGTGTGAAAGGTTATGGTAAGACTCAAACACGGATTTACGAAAATCTACTGGTATATAAGGTCTTGGTGAACCTGTTGACACGTCACAATACAATTTGTTATCTGGAATTAAAAGACAATGGAAGTCGTTCGAAAGTCCTTCCTCCTGAGCTATCGCTATTGCTTCGTAATTGACGCTTTCTGGCAGATCAATCTGTTCGATACGCGACAGTGCGTCCGCAACGACGTTGTCTACTCCGGATATGTGCTCAATGTCCGTTGTGAATTGTCCGATAAAGTCTAGATGTCGGAACTGTCTAGGCGATGCTTTGTTAAGATTTTGGCTAAATGCATACGTCAAAGGTTTATGATCAGTATACAGTGTAAACTTACGTCCCTCTAAAAAATACCTGAAATGTTTAACACCCGCTTACGCCGCGAGTAATTCCCGATCATATGCACTATATCTGCGTTGTGTATTCGTAAGTTTAATGGAAAAAAAAACTAAGTGGCTGCCAACCGTCTGAACGAATTGCTGTACGACTGCACCAACTGCAACATCAGATGCGTCAACCATTATTGCCAAACGAGCGGAAGCGGATGGATGTGCTAAAAGGGTAGCTTGACTTAATTTCATCTTGCATTCTGTGAATGCTTTGATGATCGCCGGTGTCCATACGATCAGAACTTTGCTATTCTTTTTGTATCCTTTCAAAAAGTTGTTCAGTAATAACTGATCGACGGCTGCATTAGGTATGAAACGACGATAGAAGTTGATCATACCTAAGAATAGTTTTAGTTGTTTCACAGTACTGGGTTGTTGGAAATCCTGAATGACCTGAACGCATTCTTGAGCGGGTAGAATGCCCTGACTAGTCACTGTATGACCTAAAAATTTAATGTCAGTTTGTGCGAATACACACTTTTCTACGTTTATCACAAGGCCATGCTTCGTCAATCTTTGCAAAACTGTTTTTAAATGCTCCAGATGCTCATCGAACGATTTGGACGCCACTAACTCTAACAGAATTCCAACCCACTCAACACGGCGTGCATCAAACGTTGAAAAGACTGGGCCGCATTACGCAAACCAAAAGTCATTCGGCAGAACTCAAACAAGCCGAAAGGTGTTGCAATCGCGGTTTTTGGGATATCGGAAGACTCTATTGGTATCTGATGCTATGCATGTATTAAATCCAATGTTGAAAATACGCTACAACCTTCGAGTTGGTATGAAAAGTCCTGCAAATGCGGAATGGGATATCGATCAGGGATTGTAATTCTATTGAGAGCACGGTAGTCACCACACGGTCTCCATTCGCCGTTCTTTTTCTTGACCAAATGCAGAGGACTGGACCATGGACTGTTACTAGGTCTATATATTCCTTGTGCGACTAGATTCTCAAACTCGTCCTTGGCAATTTTAAACTTATCTGGCGCCAAACGGCGCGCTTTACACCATATTGGAAGACCTATAGTTTCCAACCTATGAGTAACATTATGTTTGACAATACTTGACCCAAACGCGCGTTTGGTAACTTCCGGGAAATCGGTAATCAACTGTTGTACAGCAGGATGCAACGTTGTCTTATCAATAAAAGATAACGCGGTAATTTGATCGGTTCTTAGCACACCAGTGGTGAACAGAGAAGTCACCGGATCGATAAGTCTACGTCTTTGAATATCTACCAAGAGACCTGTACTTATGAGAAAATCTGCTCCGATAATGGGCAGTGTGACGTCTGCAATAATGAAGTCCCATGTGAAATTACGGCGAAGAACGGTATTCAATTTAAATACACGTGAACCGAATGCTCGAACGGGGGTACCATTGGCAGCGAATAGATTAAATGTAGCGTCGATGTTTGACATTTTGGGTAAACTGACAAGAAAAACTGATACATCAGCCCCTATATCAATCAAAAAATTAACTCCCGCATTTATCTCGAATATTAATAGGCGACTTGATAACTGACCATCTCTGTTTGTCGCCGCAAGCTGATGGTCATCTAGTTTTTTGTATTGTCAATAGGAGAAACTGTAGCACCAGTGAACTTCGCGTGATGCTTACATCCTACAGCACAATGTAAAGCTTTTTCGCCAAAACGACCATGATAAAAACACTCTTGTTACGGTTGATTGTACGATTTCTTGAAGGGGATCGGAATGAGTTATTACGACCTGTGTGTGAATTGAAACGGGAACGATCACGAAAGCGAGCTCCTTGCTGCTCACCTCTGATCAACGCGCTTATTTCCGACAACATTTACCCGGAATTTCTCGAATTTATCCTCCAACTCATGGCTTGCTAACATCTCCTTTGATGTTGCTTGTTCCACTAAATTAACATGGGTCCTGTTCATGGTTTCGAAAACATTATCGGCACGCTCGGCAAGTACCGCTAGTAGTACGTCGTTTGCAAATAAGGTAAGCACCATTTGCACCTGCTGCGGAAGACGACTCAACCACATTTGCCTAACTGCAGTTTCACTAAACAAAGTTCCCGCGTTAAACTTAAATTTTGCCAATAACTGCGAAGGTTTCATGTCGCTCAATGTCAAGCCATGTATAATGTTATGCAGTTTGGTTTTCTCAGACTCCCCCAACACGCGGATAACCTCCTGTTTAAATGTAGAGTATGGTTCATCGCCTTTGTCACGAGTAATTAAATCAGCAAAAGTATTATGCAATCTTGAATCTAACGCACTAACGGAATGTGAATATCTCGTGCCTTCGAGCTTAATATTGGCAACGATTAACTGTTGCTCCAAGATCTCGAACCAGACAACAGGGTTCTGATTCTATAATGGCTGAGGAGCCTTGAAAGCCACATGAGTGAATTACTCGACTGAAGTGCCACTGGTTTAAAATTTCCCGACTCAATATCACCAGAACTGACGGACGACGAAAGTGAATCTCGCAAAACCTGGATTTTATAATCAATCAACTCCTGGAGCTGAGTTTGTGTCATTGTAATGGTCTGCTCTACGGCGGCAGGGTCAGAGGTTGCTTCACCCTTCTCAGAATCATGTGCGCCCGCATCATCACCAACACACTCGACGAAAGAACGCGAGAACGAACAAATTAATAAAAATATAACCGACAAAATGAACAATGTGACGATGATAGCAAACATTCTGACAAAAATTAAACGCGCTGAAGAGATTGGCACACTGGTAAACAAATACAAAAATAAAGGGTACTTACAAACTGTGTTGAAAAAATAATCGCCACAATGTGCGTTCCAAACAAGCTGCTACTGATGATGTCGTCCAAAATTTGATGATGAAATAATTTTGATGCCTCGTTAAAAATGACCGATGTAAAATAATTTTAATTTTGATGCCTCGTTAAAAATGACCGAAAATAATTTTGTTGAAAATCCGTAACTGATGCAATTATATTGATTAAATGATCCGCAAATGCTCCGATTATATGCGTAAATGACGCAATTATACAGATGATTGTCGATAAATAAAATAGAAGAAATCCTGCGGTGCTGGATGAAATATGTCCGAAATAATGAAATTATGATTTTGCTTAATCCAAATAACAATGTTAAATTTGACTGATGGTTCGATAAAAAATTAATATTTCTTGATTAAAAAAAAACATGCGGTTGCCATTTACTACGTGTTCTTATCACGTCGGCTGGTTACCAATTATGGGTTGTTGTTTATAATAATCTGACTCCAATATTTTGTTTATTAATTAATACATAACACTAATTTATATTAATTCCACAAACTGAATTTTATTTATAACTTTTATAAATGTATTTATCAATGGATGTACATTAATTTTACTAGATTTATTTCTTTGTCGGAACAAGCACATTACAAAAAATACTAAAATTTATTACGTGTGTATCACGCGACTGTTAAACAAGAAGTTGTTTTTCTTTTTTTATAAAATAAAATTACTATTATTAAATTACTATTATTTATAAAATAAAGGTGTTTCCACACGTCAGAAAAGTAAATTTAAAAAAAATGAGCGCACCCAATATTTTGACATTTGCCCAGGGTGCCAAACCCGACTGACTCCATGACAAATTAAACAAAACAAAAAAATGTAATTACAAAAATATCTGTCAAAAATGTCGACATTCCGCCACAGGAGATAGAGAAGCTCTTTCAGTAGTATTCGCTATGGAAAAATTTTAGAAATACGTGTATGGTCATCATGTGATAATTTATAGTGATCACAAACCGTTGGTAAGCATATTTTCACAAAAAAAGGGTCAATCAGCAGTCATTGCGTCCCATCTTCAAAGGTACATCAATAGGTTAGCAATGTTTGATTTTATTTTGAAATACACAAAAGGGAGTGAAAATGGCAATGCTGATTGTCTCAATAGATTACCGATTAATGATGAATTGTCAGATGAGGATAAGAACGAACAATTAATTGGTGTTATTGATCATATAGAAAGTAGTGATAATATTAAAATAGATATAGTATTGATACAACGTGAGACAGTTAAGGATAAATTTTTATGTGAATTAAAATATCACATTGTAAATGGTTGGAAGTTGTCTTGCTCGAGATTTCATTCAAAAATCCATTCTGCCATTTTTTAGAGAATTTAGAAACCTTGCAAAATGGTACTAGGAAAATTTCTGTGCGGCCACTCCCTGTCGAGTTATTGAAGTTTTAGAGAAAACGTATCAAAAAGCGTATACACGTTAACAAGGACAATTTTTGATCTTGTAAACTAAACACTCTACGATAAAATTTTGAGCCACATTTTGATATCAGGCGTAATTTTGGTGATCCAAAATCAAGGAGAAAATATGTTTTTACAGTGCAAAATATGATTGATCTATAAAATGGCCGATTTGGATTTTTGAATGAAATATCGAGCAAGTTCGTTTACAGTTTCAAACATCAACCAATTTTTTTTTTTTTAGACACCTTTTGTTTTACTCAAAAAAGTCATAAAAAAACAAAATTATATAAAACGGTTTCCAGTATCGAAAAGAAAACAAAATTTCCTTCAACTAGAAACAAATATTTTTTTTTGAAAGGTGTTATTTCACCAAGATACAAGCGTTCAAATCTGAGTATTTTTTCGAAGAAAATTTCTGTTCCGTTTTTTAATTGGCGCAGTGTAGATGGTTAGAAGTTTCACTGATGAATGGAACAAATGCAAATAAAGTGATAGAAAAACTTGAACAAATTTTTAGAGTTTTCGGTTTTCCTAAGGTTCTAGTGTCAGACAACGGACCTCCATTTGGTAGTGAGTCATTCAGTTTATATTGTAGGGATAAAGGTATAGAACTGATACATAGTTCACCATACCACCCTTCTAGCAATGGTCAAGTAGAACGAGCAGTTCAGACGACAAAGGCTGTATTACGGAAATTTGTATTGGATAGCAAAAGATTAAATTTTTTCAATGTGAAGAAAGAAGTAGAAAAGTTTCTCAGAAATTATAATAATTTGCCATGTACAGAGGCCAATTTCATTCCATCAGAAAAGATATTTTTTTTTAAACCAAGAACAAAATTTGATTTGTTAAAAATGAACAAAAATGTTTTGAAAGAACAAAAAGAGTCAATAAATCTAGAAACAAAGTGTAATGTTGAGAAAGGTAATGAAATTGAAAAATCAAATGAGAAGAACGATAGGAAATTTAGATTTAGAGATGAGGAAAATATTGTATATGATGTAAAAAAAAAATATGAGGAGAATTGATAAATTTGTAAAAGGAGAAAATGTGTTATATTTAGCACCGAGTTTTGACAATCACATAAAGTGGTTGAAAGCTAAAATAATTGATCAAAAAAGTAAATTAATTTATAGGATTGTAGTAGTGGTGATTTGGCGTCTATTGGAGGGAGGGATCAAAGTTGAGTAGATTAATCTACCAGCTCCGTAACCTTCCAGTAGGGTGCGCATCACGTGAGCTGTTCTGGTCTTGTCATTGGGCAGCTGCGTATGGGTGTCAGGGGTAACCTGTTCACAATTCGCAAGTGTACGTACTGCCTTCTCGTGGCAACTACTGGTAACTAAGGCCACTTGGCACATTTTTGGCCATTTGGCACAGGCTAAAGTACGGCGCTGAAGGAGAAAACCTTGACAAAAAACCTTAATCTAAGGTGGAACAGCAAATGCCGAAAGATGAATGGCTGATAGGTTAATCAGCCCAAAATATGCGGACTCTGGATACCAGGCACCCTCCAGTTTTATTTAGCCTTCCTGTAGTATAGCAGGGTGACCTACAGGTGATTTGCAATTTCCAGCAACTCATAAGAGTAAAATCAAACGGAATACGGGGCAGGAGTAGGAATATACGGGAGTGGGACAACCCTCTCGAGGTCCTTGGGCTCTAATGCTACCGTCTTTCTAGCGGAACTACATGCTATAGTAAACATCTAAGAGGGAGAGCAATAAGCCCAGATAGTATGTATCACGTATCGGGAGGCAGTATTGTCAGGTTCATTAAAACCTGAATATTGACTGGGTGGATAATTAAGCAGGGGCCAGCACAAAAGATCTTTTAGGTCACAGTGCGAAGTGGCTGATCGCCCGCATGGCCCTTCAATAATAATAATAATAATAGGATTGTAGTAGGGAATTTGGTTAAACTTGCACACATAAATCAATAGAAAAAGTCTGGTTTAAAAGATAAAAGCATAATGGACGATTGTGAAACCTATCATTTTAGTGTACCTAGTTCAAATCAAAACAACAATAATGGTTCAGTTGTTGATAATAATCCTAAAAATAATGGGTCAGTTGATGGTAATAATGCAAAAAGTTCAGTAACTAAAGACAAAGTTTAAAATAGAAGTGAGAAAAGGATCCGCAGGCCTCCAAAGCGTTTTGATGATTATATTAGAATTTAAGTTAAATTTTCATATTAACGGTTTCTTAAGTTAATTAATTATGAAATGTATAATTATATTATGTATATTAAGTTAAGCAATTGTTATCTTAAGGAGGGAGATGTTATGTATTAAAATGTTAATTACTAATGTTTGGTTTATTGGGAAACATAAAGATAGAATTATGTGAATGACAATATAGATGGTTGATAGTAGTCGAGTGGATGAGGTAAAAGCGAATGGACGCATTGTATCAAGGAGATAATAAAATAAACAGAATCTGAAATCATCGGTCTTTTTAATGAATAATATTGAACATAATAATATAAAGGAAAATAAATATAATGGGTACCTACCAAAGAGATTCAATCACTCTTACGGAATAATAAGAAATGTACCCAAAGAAATTGAGGAAAATGAAATAATAGGAAATTATACTGGAGAGTCAATCATCACAGAAGTAGAGAGAATGAAGAGATACGATCATACCCAGAAAGTGCTAGAGAACACAGAATCCATTAAGATAACATTTAGAAATAACTATATACCGGATAGGATTAAAATATATGGAATAATCTTTAGAGTTATATATTACATACCACCACCAATGTTTTGTAAAAAATGTCTTAACTATGGAGACATAAATAAATTCAGAGATGTGGTAATTGTGGAGAGGATCATACATTGGAAGAAAACTAGGGGTGCTATTCTTGAACCATTACGAAAATTTTCGTAATGCTATTTTCGTAATAGTAATGGTGAAATCATAATTTAGTATTCTTGAAAACATTACGAATATAGCGAAGAGAGGAAAAAAGAAATAATAAAATTTCGAGAGAGAAGATGAAAATGTAAGTTCCTAAAATGGAGTTACTTCATTTATTAATTTGGAGTTACTTCATTTATTAATTTGTCTATTTACATAAATTTGGTTTAGGAACCAACCCCATACTTACACAATCTATTTTGATCAGGAGCTCATTCATAACAGATTGTGTAAGACGAGGTGGCTTAACATGTTAAAATAAAATATAAGCTAATCTGCATATAATATGCAGCTTCGTCGTTCATGATCACAGTTTCACACAAACTCCAGCCAGTGGTAACACTTTGCATTGTAAGGCTTCGGGGCCTTCCGTCGCAGCTTTTATTCAAGCGCAAACCAGATCATTATTCCCTTTATCTTAAAAGCATCAGTTTTCCAGCCAGTGTACATTTTTTAAACTCTTCTACAAAGTCAACAAACGCAGCAAATTTTCCAATATTTGCTGAGAATTACTTCACGGAGTCGCTTCCGATTGCATCATATGTCGCCGCAGTTAAGAAATTTCACCGTAAACCACAATTTGCACAATATCATTTCAATAAAAGAAAAAGTACCAACAATTGTTTTTCAATAAGTAAAAATATACAATACAAATAAAAATTACGTCTGGCTGACTCTAAAGTCAAAGCCTACCCCCCGAAACCACAGTCAAGCTGAGCATAATACTAATTGACAATTTGGGTTGTATTTTTAAATGTCGCGTGTTGTAATTGGAATTGGATTGATATACCGTCACACTCGGCTAATACTAATGGTACGAAAGTCATACAATCATACCATCATACCATAATAGTATCGTACGACAATACGATCTAAAATCATATCGCCATAGAATCATAGGACAATGCCAATACATAAATAGCCGTGACATCAGTCTACAAAAGTCAATTTCATTCCAATATAAAGAGGGGTCCTCCAATATAAAGAGGGGAATAAAGATTTTTATTTTCCTATGAAACGTAAACAAAATCATATGGGAATTATTTTGTGTTGTCTTTATTTTCAATTTAAATGAACATTTTTATTGATAAATGTAAATAATTTTAAATTAAATATATCGAATTGCAGCTTGTCCACAATTTTAATTAAAATTAATAAAATTTTAATTCACAATCTTGCGTTTTAGTAAACTGATTTTTATTCTCAAACATCGTCAGGCTCCGTGCTTTTTTTTAAAATTTCATTTCGTAGATTACTAGATTAGTTTTATTACTTTACCAATGCTACTACATAAACAGCCATGATTTATAATAAAACTAATCTAGTAATCTACGAAAAGAAATTAAAAAAAAAACACGAAGCCTAACGATTTCCCTAAATTTCTCTAAAAATCAATTTACTAAAATGCAAAATTGTTAATTAAAATTTTATTAATTTCAATTAAAATTCTGTACAAGCTGCAAGATAAACAATGTGTTTGGTCGTCAAGTGACCGGCCGGAGAATTCGGAATATCGCAAAAATTCGTTTAAATTGGGTGTCTCCTTTTCAAGTTATGGGCTCGATTTTAATTCTGTTTGTGGTTTTTGAAAGTTTATGAGTCACTTTAATTGATAGTTTGCGCACTTAACCAGGTTTTTTTTAAAGAATGTAAACAATTACGGGAAAATATCATTTTTTTTACTTAAGAAAACCTCTACTTTTAAAAAAACTGAACTGTATGTCGAGAAATTGTCCCATTAAGTTAATTATTTTAATTATTATTATTAATCTACAGCATAATATCTATAAATTGATAAAACTTTGTTACTAGCTAACTCTTAAAAATACCACGCAAAAATCACCTAGAGAAAGTAGGGAAATTAAACAAAAATGATGTTTAAATTAAAGTCAAAGAAATAAAATAATACTATTTTATTAATAATCAATAAAAACAATTTTTATTACAAATTATTAAACATTTTTAATTAAATGACATGTTCGAAATGCTTTCCACCCTCTCCTAAACAAACAAGGGCTCTCCTGATCACACTAGTTGTTGCCCAACGCAATTGTTAAGGGTTGCCTCTTGTTTCTGCTGCAGCAGCGAAAATTCTTACTATCAGAAATAAAAATCTATGGGCGTAAGATCAGGGGACCTTGGCGGCCAGGCTGCAGGACCTCCTCTACCGATCCATCGTGGATAATTTTCATTCAAATGATCACGTATTATCTTTGCCAAATGTGCTGGAGCTCCATCTAATTGCAGCTGCATTCGCCTTCTCCTCAACAATGGCACTTTTTCCATGAGCAAAGATAACGTGATTCCTGAAAATTCTAATAATACGTGTTGATCAAGTCTGTTTGGTAGCACGTAAGGTCCAATAAGTTAATCGTGGATCATTCCCACATTTATAGAAAATTGGCTCTGGAAAACTGTCTCCTTTACGACGTGTGGGTTTTCGACGGCGCAAACATGGAGGTTTCTATAATTTGTTATACCCTTCCTGGTGAAAGTAGCTTCATCTGTCCACAATATTCTCCTATAAAATTTACATCACTTCTTTGCTGTGAAATTATCTAGTTACAAAAAACTGATCTGGCACGATGGTCCACATCTCCTAGATGTTGAGCACGACGGAAGTGATAAGGATTAAGGCCTTCTTGACCTCGATGTGCCTAATCTTATCGACAGGCGACTGATACTTGTCGTAGGGTCAGCGCATATTAATCGTAATAAATCCTCTTCCAACGTGTACGTTAATATTCACGCTGGACTCGTGTTGTTGTTAGAATAATCCTTGTTCGGAAAAACGTCGATATATTACAATGAACGTCCTATACCCAAGTAATGGCCTGCTGGATATCGACGCCTGTATTTTTCGACAGCAGTGCATGCATTTCCATTACAGAACAGGTTTACAAAATGTATATCGGCTACATGAGAAGGTGGTAGATCACGCAAATGTGTCATTGTAATGATTAAGCATCTACTTAACACAAACTGTCCTTTTAATTTTCACACAAACTTAAAATTGTTAAAACGCAGAACACTGAGAGTACATAGTGTCACACGATCGGTTAGCGAACAACTCAACTATTTATTATTACTTACCAATTTGAGTTTTCGATCATTTAAAAGATTTGGTTAGATAACATCACTGTACCTAAACGGCTACAAACGCCATTTATTCGACAAATTGCTGTTCGAATGTTTTATGAGTTAGGTAGTAACAATGTTTTGTGAATTTGTAGATATTATGCTGTAGATTAATAATTATAAATAAAATAACCATGTCATGGGACATTTTTTCGACTTACAGTTCATTTTTTTTTAAAAGTAGAGGTTTTTTAAGTAAAAAAATCGTTGTAAAAAAATGTGACTTTCCCATAATTTGTTACATTCTTGACAAAAACCTGGCTTAGTGTGCAAATTAACCAATAAAGTGACTCATAAGCTTTCAAAAACCGCAAACAGAATTAAAATCGACCTATAACTTGGGAGATATGATGAAAAATGTGAAAAGGTATCACCAACACACAAGGAGTGTGGACTTGCCAACGAAACAAATTGTATTTAAATTAAAATTATTTCTATTTATCAAAAAAATTTTCATTTAAATTGAAAATAAAGGCAACACAAAGCCCCATATGATTTTGTTTACGTTCCATAGGAAAATAAAAATCTTTATTCCCTTAACACCACTATAAGTTTTTTTTTTATGGGTTTTTATGTAGTGGCATTGCATAGGATCATATCATCGTACTACCATACCATCAAACAATCATGCCATCATACACGACATAACATTATATCATCGTGCAATCGTACCATCATACAATCATAAGTACCGTCGTACCATAAAAACAGATTGGTCGAAAAAAAATTCTAAATCGGATAAGCTATTCTCAGACGTCCAGAAAGACGGACAGACACATTATTATTTTTTTTTGCTTTTTCGGACTCAAGGACTTTCAAAACGTCGAGAAAAATGGTTTTGGATCAAACAAATTTTTGGCCATTTTTGACAAGATTTCAATACATTGGTCTTTTTAGACCGAAGTAATTTTCCCTTTAAAAGAAAAAGTAGCATACACAATCATTTTTAATATATTTAATTTAATATTAAATAAATAAGCTATTATTTAAAAATTCACAACAATTATTATCGCAATACGAAAGTTTTCGTAATGGTTCAAGAATAGCACCCCAGAAATGTATAAAGAATACTAGTTGCTATAAAAGTTAGAAAGAATACAGAACAAACAACCAAGGATGCCCGAAAAAAAAAATAAAAATGTAAATGTACATAATGGAAATCAAAGGTAAATCAAGGAAATCATACAGAGCGTCAAACAAAATTTATGAAGAGAAATATTCAGGATTTAAAAACGAAAACAGAAAATATCCGGCCTTGACAAGAATAAAATAGATTAGAGAGCAGCTAAAAAACAAAAATGTATCGAATATGAAAATCGATCAACTAAAAATAATCGAATCACAAAAAGAAGAACAAGACGAAACGAATAAAAGATATCAAAAACTCCTCGGACTTTTCCATAACCTATTTGAAATAATTAAACCAGAAATGGAAAATAACGGATTTTTAAATGAATAATGAACATCATTACAATTGAAATGTACCAAAATGATCCACTAAATGGGCTGGAAGGACTAAATTATCTAAAAAATTAATATGAAAATTTTACAACTTAATTTACATACACATAGTGAGTATTTTTTTTTATTCATTCCGAAGAAAGGAATGGAGGGAACGGAATATTGGTCACGTGACTTTGGAATATTCCAAACGGAATGTAATGAAAAACGACAAAAGGAAGGAATGGATTATTATTATTATTATTAATTATTATGTTTAATTTATTTTTTAATTTTATGCGAGCAATTATTTATGAATAATTACGACGCATTTTCTTTTTTTTAATGTTGCCAATGGCTTTATTCTTGAATCTTTCTACATAAGAAACTCACAAGAAGTAATCAAATCTTAAGCTAAAAATTATTACATATTTTAAGTCTTAACCAATGTTAATACTTATTGTTAGTGCTCACAATTTAATTAATTTAGATTACACTTATATGTACAGCTTTGGCCAAAAATATAAAGCACCCCTATCTATTAGCATTATATATTAATATTATGTCTTTCTAAACAATGGGTGTTAACGAACGAGTCATCCCACCGAATGCGACCCTTAATTATTGAAAATCACCAATTTTTGTTTTGTTTTAGGTTCTTAACAAGAAGTTGTAGCGTCGTAAAATTTTTTTATTTTAGTTTTGTATTTGATCGTGTGCAGTCTTCACATAAAGTGTTTTAAATCAAAAAGAGTTTTCGTAAGTTTTTTGAGAAAAAAAGTGTGTTTGTGATAATTATGCCTAAAGCGTGCCAACTCAGTGAAGGAATAAGGGCACAAATTGTGTTGTTGGATTCCCAGGGTGTAAGCCAAATTAAAATATCCCAAAAATTAAAATGCTCTCGTGGAGCAGTTCAATCTACATTGAAAAGGGTTAAAGAGACCGGGGACTATGCCTATAAACTACGCTCAGGCAGAAATCGTATCACTTCGGCAAGAGACGATCGACAAATTGTGCGAAAATCTCTCAAAAACCGAAGAAAAACATCTGCTGAGATAGCTGCAGAGCATTTAACAGAACAAGAAGTTCACATTTCGGCACGGACAGTTAGAAGAAGGCTCCTGCAAGCTGGATTGAAAGGTTGTAAAGCAAGAAAAAAACCTTTGCTCTCACTTACCAACATAAAAAGTCGCTTGAGATGGGCTCGAGAACACAAACATTGGAATGACGTGGATTGGGCGAGAGTTGTTTGGTCAGATGAATCTATTTTTGAGGTAAATATAAAAAATAAATATTAAAAAATAATTAGTCAAAAAAAAATAAAAAATTGTGCTATGTATTTTAAAAGAATTAATAGAGAAATGTATGTTAAATTTGATGGAATTCTTATAGCTTTTTGGAACTCATGGCGCAACCATCGTAAGAAGAAGAGTCGGGGAAGCATACAATCCTGATTGTATAGTGCCTACCGTAAAGCATGGAGGGGGTAAACTGATGGTGTGGGGTTGTATGGCATCATCAGGGGTGGGAAAACTGTTGTTTTGTGAGGGTCCGATGAACAGTACCAAATATGTTACCGTCCTCGAGGCTGCATTGAATTCGGCAAATCTTTGGGGAAACGGATAGTTCTTCGATAATTTATCAACAGGATAATGCCCCCTGCCATACTTCCCGCGTTACGATGAGTTGGTTTCGAAAAAAACAAATTCGAGTCATGGACTGGCCCGCCCAGTCACCAGACCTAAATCCCATTGAAAATTTGTGGTCAATTTAAAAAAAAAAAATCAAGGATCGCAGTATGACTTCAAAGGAAGACCTCAAACGTGCGCTGACAGAGGAATGGAAAAATATATCGAGAAATACCTGCGAAAAATTAGTACGGTCGATGAATAAAAGAGTCCTGGCTGTCATCAAAACCAAAGGAGGACCTACAAAATACTAAAATTAATAAAATATAAAAAGTATTTCCTAAAAATATTGAGTTTTAATTTTTGTCTTCATTCGTTTTGTAGATACTGCAATTTGGGAGGGGTGCTTTATAATTTTGGCCAAGGCTGTATATATCGAATTAAATTTACAGGTTCATCAGTTCGAGTGGATCTGTTCTTCTCAGACGTCTAAATCGCGGCTGTTTTAGTATCTCCCTGGCCAATTCGTTGGGATGTGCTTCTAGTCTTGAGTAATATTTCGAACTGAATTCTTTAATAGTTTCTTTAACGGTTTTAATCGCAAGATCGTGATGTATGTTACTATTTCGAATGTACCAAGGAGCATTGGTAATACTGCGAAGTAATTTCGCTTGGGTCCGTTGCAGGAGTTCTCTGTTTGAAGCGCTGGTGGATCCCCATAACTAAATACCATATGTCCATATGGGTTTGATTATCGCTTTGTACAGTAAAACTTTATTGGCTAATAACAACTGAGATTTTCTTCCCATCAGCCAATACATTTTGGAAAATGTAATTTTTATATGGTTGCGCTTTGTTTCAATATGATTTTTCCACGTTAATCTTCTATCCAGATGTAAACCTAAGTATTTTACCTTCGTTTGTTGAGGAATATTTTTATCGTTTAATTTCACTGGTGGGCAGGTGCGTTTGTTTAGCGTGAATGTGATATGAGTTGATTTGTTTTCGTTCACTTTTATTCGCCATGCCTTCAGCCAGTCCGCGACCTTGTTTAAATGATTCTGTAATTCATTTGAGGCAATTTCAGGATTAGTGTGAGACACCAGGATGGCTGTGTCATCGGCAAATGTTGATATTAATACTTTGTTGGTTACAGGTATATCAGCTGTGTACAACAAGCATAATATTGGTCCTAGAACGCTGCCTTGCGGGACACCTGCATTAATATCATTTAAGCAAGTAGTTGTGCTGTTTTGTTTGACCATGTATTGCCTTTGAAGAAGATAGTTTCCCAAAACTGAGTGAAATTTCTTTGGTAGAAGCTCTTTAATTTTGTAAATTAGTCCATCGTGCCAAACTTTACCAAAAGCTTCAGCGATATCCAAAAAGGCAGCAGCACAATATTTTTTTTCCTCGAAGGTAATTTTGATTGCATTTACAATTCTGTGGACTTGCTCTATAGTACCATGTTGGTTTCGGAATCCAAATTGATGGTCTGGAATAACGCGCCGTTCTTCTAATATTGGTTTAAATTTCGTTAGTAACATTTTTTCAAATAGCTTTGAGATTGTGGGCAGCATACTTATTGGACGATATGATGAGATTTGCGTTTCATTTTTCTCTGGCTTATGAATCATTGTGATCAAAGATATCTTCCATTTCTGAGGAATATAACTGGTTCGCATGATCGCGTTGAATACAAATGTTATTAATTTTATGCATTTATCTGGCAATTCCACTATCATTTTTCCAGTAATGCAAGTTTTAATTGTATTATTAACTTTCTTCCAGTTATACTTTATAGGTTTGTAGAATAAACCATCATCCGTTGGCTGGGGTAGCACGAAATAATTATCTTCTTCGTGCGGGACGAATACTGTTGCTAGATGAGCAGCAAAAGCATTGGCGTTTTCTTCATCACTTCTCGCCCAATTTCCAGTTGGTAGTCTAATCGGTGGATTCGAATTTGTTGGCCTTTTTCAATTTTTTGTTGCCTTCCACAAAGAATAATCTGTCCTCTCGGTTGCCGAGAGATCAATTAAGTATTTCTTTATGCGCTGGTTTTCTTGTAGCCTTATAGCCCTTTTAGCAGATAATGTCATGACATCTTTTAGATTTTCTGCCGCCGCATCAATATCAGCTGGTGTGATCAGAGGAATATTAAGTAGTCACGTTTGTTCGACTAGCCTCCTATATTGATCCCAATTAGTTTTCTTGATTGTAAGACGGTTCGGTATTTCGTTCCTTAGCACATCAGTACTCAATGTCACTATTACGGGTGATTGATCAGAAGACAGATCATAGCAATCGGTGGCCTTAGCGTATGTACGTGGAATGCCCTTAGTTACACAAAAGCCAATTAGATCAGGAATTTTATTTTTATCTGTGGGCCAGTGAGTTGGGTTACCGGCAGATAAATAATCCCGGACTGTTCCTCTATAGCATCATAAAGTTGATTGCCTTTCGGCGATGTTAATCTGGAACCCCAATGAGTATGTTTGGCGTTGTAATCACCGCCCGCAAGAAATTTATTACCCAGCTGGCTGAAATAATCCAAGAACTGAAGTTTTTTTATAGCATGTTTTGGAGGGCAGTACACTGCCGATATGACGCAGTTTCCAGACCACTCCTGCAGACAGATGCTCGTTGATTGTATATGTTCTTTCTCATATTTCTTAAGCTCATAGTGTTTTAATCTTCGCTTAATCAATACAGCAGTGCCTCCATGTGCTTTACCATCTGGGTGCTTGGTGTCATAAATAGAGTACCCTTTAATTTTGAAATAGGTATTTTTGGTGAAGCGTGTTTCTGATATTAACATTATGTCAATATTGTGTTCAGTGAGAAATGCATGTACCTCCGCTTTATGTTGTGATAGGCCGTTTGCATTCCATATGGCTATTTTGATGATGGTCATTTCTGGCTTTTTACGACTATCTGCATCAGCGTGCTCATATTCTGCATCATTAGATCCATGGTTCTCTCCATCATCGCCATGAAGCTTTGCATCATATTAGTCAATTTATTTAAAGCTGTTGAGATGTTTCCCTCTTCACTTGCTTGAACTTTAGGAGCGGTCCCTTTAAGAACACTTGCGTATGAAACCCCTTGGTGCACGCTGCCGTTTTCATTTGCGTACTGTTTTCCATTTTGGGCGTTTGTGTTTAGAATTTCTGGTCGAGCTTCTTTTCTAGCTGAAGAATGAAGATTAAGGATTCCTTGTTCTGCTCGTTGCTTTGGATTGATTATCCTTTTCAATTCTAGATAAATTGGGCACCCTCTATAATTAGCTGTGTCATTTCCATCGCAGTTGCTGCATTTTCTCACTGATGCTTCCTTTTTTGCTTTATTGCAAACCTTTGAATTATGGAGTTCACCACATATAACACACACATCGTTCAAAGTGCAATATGCTCTAGTGTGCCCATATTCTTGGCACTTAACGCACTGTACCGGCCCATTTCTTTTCCTGGGTTCCTCGATGGTAACCCTTCTGCGCAGTAGATATTTTAGGTCAAATATTACATGGTTGCCTTTAACCTTTTTACTGTCTGGTTCTAATTCCAGACGAAATAATGGCTGAGGAACCTTCTCCCGATTAAAAATATTATTAATAGTTTTGCACTGGAAACCTTTTTCAGCGAGAGCAGCTTGAATTTCGTTTGCATCCACGTAACTCTCTATTCCTTTTAAGATAACGACCAATCCTTTTTGGCTCTTTAGTTGATACGTGTAGTAATGTTTACCAACTTGGTCAAAATGTTTAATTAACGCTCTGTAAGCATCAATATTGAGCGGTTGAATTTTTGTTTCTTTTATATCTCCTCTTTTGATCCCTTTTGTCTGGTAAGGTAATTTTTTGAACATTTAAAATTTGTTGTCGCTTTGGACTATGCTGCACTTTTGTATTTTTATTAAAAATATCTGAGATCGTGACGTTCGGTGGCAAATCGCTTGTGGGCATCGCTGTCTGCAGATTTGGTCCAGCCTTTTTTACTTGAGGCGGAGATGAGAACATCACGATTTCACTTATTTTTCACATCACAATATTTAAAAAAAAAAATAAAAAAGATTTAAACTGCTCATTCAACTTTTCACACAAGTAATAAGTAAATTATTTAAATGTTGTCAAATTCTCTATTAACCCTTAACGAACGAGAGCTTTTTTTTTTTGTAATACTCGCCTATAAGCAAAGCAATCTTGATTATACAAATCCATAGTCTAAAAAACGAAGCTTTTATAAGGGAATTAGAAACGAGTAAAAATCCAAAATTTTCATAGTAAAACAAACAAAACATATGGGAAATCACTTTTTTCCAAAGACAAATTTTTAAATAAAAACGTTACAAATTTTTAGTTATGATTTCTGAAATACTTTCATAAATGTTTGAATTTCAACATATGTGAATGTCGTTAGAGTAAATCGTTTTCATTTTCTTGTAATAATTGATTTATTTAAACCAAAATAAAAAAAAAATTTCATAACAACAGCTTTCTGTTCAAATTGAAATAAAAACTTATTACAATTCGTTTGCTCATTAAGTCAATATACATTACCTAGATGGCAGTGATGGCCGTCAAAATTTGGTAAAATCGTACCAAAAACTACCCTTGGGGAAATTTCAAGTTCAAAAATTGTAGAAACAACATTTCAGATATCTTACCCGCTGTCTACACTATGCAAATCCACTGATATTTTCTATCATGATATAAATTTTATCAATGTATGTGTGTGTATATTATACACATTTTAACACTATTAGCATTTTACTTTTTAATTTTTGTTGAATACCATAATATTAATTCTTGTAATTTCTAAATATGCTACCGGTCTTACGACACTTTTAAATGTGTTTTTTATTAACACGTAGAAACATTTTAGTATTTACGAACGGTAATTCAACGAAAACCGGCTAATAGACAGAATTCTATTTATTTAATTTTTAATTTAATATGTTCCGAAGATTGTAAGAGAATTCAATCCAGTTTCGAACTGATGAGCTTATGATTATGAAAAAATCAATCAAGGATTGATTTTTTCATAATCATAAGCTCATCAGTTCGAAACTGGATTGAATTCTCTTACAATCTTCGGAACATATTAAATTAACTATTAGCATATTATCAGGAGGCTATTTCACGTAATTCTATTAGTAAATTATTATGAAATGTCATAAAAAGGTTGCTTTGTTTTGCCATTTGAAATTTTTCTCTCAAGTTGAAAAAATGTCTTTTAATACCGAAAGTACAGTGCGATTAATCGACTTGTACCGCAAAAAAGAAATTTTTTGGAAGATAACCCATAAAAATTACAGACGGGTCGACATAAAAAATTCTGTTTACAAAAAATAGCGAACGAAATGATCGTAAATGTTGAAAACACACTAGTAAAACTAAAGGTAAATTTAGCAAGTAATATTTTAATTCGTCAGAGTCCAACTTTGATGTATTTTTTAAAATGAAAGTTCGAAAAATATATTTTAGAAATAATTTAATTTTAATATCTCTACAGTTAATATTTACTTAATACCAATATAGCCTTCTTGTATATTTAGTAGAAACTTTTATATAAACATTTTATAATATTTTTGCTTTTTTCATTGAAAAACATGAAGCTAAAAAACACCATTTTTACTATCCTATTATGGAAATCAATAAAAAGTTATAGCACTAAAATTTTCATTATGATTATAGCTCTATATGTACTCTAGAAGGCTCTGCTATAAGACGACAGAAAATTAGATGAATTACAGGAATAGCCAACTAGGATGGAACTTCGATTTCGACGATTTGCGAATTGCGATTCTAAAATGATTTTTGGATTAAGTTCTGAAATATGGCCAATTATGATGGACTTGGCTATTCCTTAGCAGATTTTGATGCAATTCGACATGTGCGTTGGAAATGGTATTCTAAAATAATTTTTAGATAAAGTTCTGGAATACGGCCAATTAGGATTATTATTATTGAAGGGCCATGTGGGCGTTCAGCCACCTCGCACTGCGACCTAAAAGATCTTTTGTGCTTGAACCCTGCTTAATCATCCGTCCAATCAATATTCAGGCTCTTAATGAACTTAATAATACTGCCGGCCGGTACGTGATACATACTATCTGGGCTTATTGCTCTCCCTCCAAGATGTTTACTACAGTAAGTGGTTCTGCTAGAAAGACGTTAGTATTGGTACATAAGGACTTCGAGAGGGCTGCCCCACTCCCGTATAATCCTACCGCTGCCCCGTCTTCCGTTTTGTTAGATAAGCCAATTAGGATGTAAATTGGTTATTTCTTTACCGATTTTCGATCTGCCTCACAGTATATAAACCTCAACAGCTGCCTGGTTTACAGAAACTTTAACAGAAAATAGTTTTTTATGATATTGCCTATAGGCAAATTTTGTGAATCTGGCAGCGGTTGAGGGAAAATAAGAAAAAGAGCGTAATAGCACGCGCAGCTTGAGTGAGACTTCTAATGATAGTGTATGATTTCTGAATTAGAAAAATAATTTTAGAATTTCATTTCCGAATTTCATCATAATCAGTTAACGAATAGTCTAGTTCCTAACCGGCCATATTCCAGAACTTTATCTAAAAATAATTTTAGGGTCCCCATTTCCATCGCAAATGCCAAATTTCACTAAAATCGATTCAAAAATAGATAAGTTCAATCAAAAACTGTATTAGATTTCATAGAGGTGGCTCATGTCAACTAAACAAAATTCAAATTAGTTGAGTGTAGAAAATACCTACTTGGGTGTAGAAATTATATTTCGGACAATAAAGTAACCGCTGCGCAATATACTTAAAAACACAGAAACATAATTCTCTCTTTGGCCCTTTTCGAATGTTATGCTTATTTCAAACTTATTGACTTATTTGCCGTCATCTTAAATAAGTATGTAAAGTCATCCGAATTAATTTCACATAATTATTTTATATTTTGACAGCAACACATTTTATTTTTAACTATTAAATAGTTTTTAATTAAATTTTTTATAAAACTTAGTTATTGAATAATATTACAATGTATTATATACATACAATGAAATTACCAGAATTTTGGTTTTTATTTTATATTTTTTTTTTTTTTTTGTAAGAAAGGGATAGGAAAATATTTATTTTACGTTACATCGCCAACTTACTTATTTAAATAAGTATGTATGTGCATAAAAGTATAACTTTCGGAAAGGGCCTCTAAGTAAATTTACTCTCCAAGTAATATGAGATTGCTTTGAGCGAGGTAAAAAATATTTATTCGGAAAAAATTTCGTTTGTTAAAGTAGTAAGTACGCGTTCGGACACCGGTGAGTAAAGAGAATATATGTTTATTTTTCTAACCTTTATCCGACTGGATAGGTACAATTGTACCTTCATATGTTTTATATGAAAATAAAGCTAATTTATGAAACTAATAATGTGGTTTCATTGCGTTATGGGTTATCTGTTGTGCCAAGCCAGGAATATACATTTGAATACGATACTGACTAAATGTGGAATTCTAAACTGAATTTTAGATAAGATTCTGGAATATGGCCAAATAAGATGGAACTTGGTTATTTCTTAACCGATTTTGGTGAAATTAGACATGTACGACGGTAATGGGATTCTAAAGTTTTTAGGTGAAGTTGTGGAATATGGATAATAAGGATGAATTTTTAATTTTTAATTTCTTAAACGATTTTGATGAAATTCGACATTTGGCCAAAAATGGGATTCTAGTGAAGAGTGTTACACGTTTTACTCCACATTTATTTCTCTTCTCTCTTCATCCGCTTCACAATGTTTTATATCTATCTCATTTATAGTTCACTGCATTATATAATATTAATTATTATACAGTAACTTAGTATAGTGTTTATCTTTACATAACATCTCCTTCCTTAAGATAATAAATTCTATTTTAACAAAAATAAGAAAATTAACTGCCTATTCCAATAAAATCAATTACATATACTACCTTGATCAACAGGTTCCCGGAATAACCACCGTGTGGCGCGCCCATCGTTTCGATTTGAGTTCTGTTTTTTTTGTTAAGTTGGTACATCTGTTTTTAATATTCCCTCTAAATCTTAGCGTCATAGCTTGACATTTGCAAAAGTTACGTAGTCAAGAGTGCATCTATCTCTCTGTGTGTTGGCGATTTTTCCATTATTTCCTCTTGGCTGCTGAAACGCGTTCCCCGTAATAGTTTTTTAACTCGATTGAACAGAAAGAAGTCACAGGGAGCCAAATCAGGTGAATTCGGTGGCTGTTGGATGGTATTTGTTGCATTTTTCGTCAAAAAATTACGAATAATGATGGCACTGTGCGACGGTGCGTTATCATGGTGCAAAATCCACGAGTTTTCTGCCCACAATTCTGGTCTCTTTCGGCGAATTGCTTCATGCAACGTCTCATAACGCCCAAATAATACTCTTTGTTTACGGTCTGGCCTTCTGGCAAAAATTCATGATGCACTACACCGTTGTAATCCATGAAAACCGTGAGCATTCCCTTCTTTTTTGACTGAAAACGACGTGATTTTTTTTGGTGAACGCCATTTACTTGCCTGATGTCTGGATCGCGTGTCGTACTCATAAACCCACGTCTTGTCTCCAGTAATGATCCTTTTGATGAATGTGGGATCGGATTCAGCCTCGCAAATCATGTCTAAAATTGTAAATAATTTCTAAAATTGTAAATAATCGCCAACACACACAGAGATAGATGTACTCTTGACTACGTAACTTTTGCAAATGTCAAGCTTGACGCTAAGATTTAGAGGGAATATCAACAACAGACGTACCAACTTAATAAAAAAAAAACAGAACTCAAATCGGAACGATGGGAGCGCCACACGGTGGTTATTCCGGGAACTTGTTGATCAAGGTAGTATGTATATTCAACTATAACATATTTTAACAAACATAATCTCTTAATCTAATGGGTTGTTTACTAACTCTTTGTGGCCTTGAATTATTAGCTTGACTCATACTCAAGTTTTGTTTTTGTTCCTCAAGATCCACTGAAGTTGATTGTCTTTCTCTATTATTTTCATTAAATTCATCCTCCTCATAATTCACTTCATCTTTCAAAAATGACTGTCTTAATTGATTAACATGAGCCAATTTCACCCTGTTACCAACTAATATCTCGTAAACAACTTTACTTTTCTTCTTTAATATTTTAGCTCTAATCCATTTAGCATATCCTATATTATCATAATTCAGATACAATACTTTATCACCCTTTTCAAATTGAACAATTCCTTCTTTAATGATATTGTTTTTATGGTATTCATACTCGTACGTCTCATATCCTTATTTTTACTTTCATCAAATGTAACTCTTTTATCATTAGTTTTTAATTTTTGTAATTGGCTATAATTATTTTCTTCTATTTTTAAATTAGACAAATGATTCTTTTGTTCTTTACTTATTTTTAACATATCTATAACAGTTTTCGGATAATAGTTGAAAACCCCATGAGAAGGAATGCAATTCTGTTCCGTGCATGGTAAGTTATTATAGTTTCTCAAAAACCTTTCGACCGACTTTTCTAAATCAAACCCGTAACCCAATCTTTTACCATCTAGTACAAACTTTTTCAAAGCTAACTTCGCTGATTAAACCGCTCGTTCAACTTTTCCATTACTTGAAAGATGATACGGCGGACTATGCACTAAGCGCATTCCCTGACCTGCACAATATTCTTCGAATGCCGTCCCATTAAATGGAGGACCATTGTCTGAAACTAACTCTGATGGTAAACCAAAAATTCTAAAAATTCTCTGTAGTTTCTGTATTACCTTTTCCGTACTGGTACCGTTCATTAAAACAATTTCTAACCACCGACTGTATGCATCAATTAAAATTAAAAACATTCGTCTTTCGAAATAAAAGAAATCTATGTGCACTCTCTCAAACGAATAATTAACCTCAGGCCAACTTGAAAAAACTTTTATCGATTTTTTATTACTTGTCAACTGACACGATTCACATTCTTTTACAAACTGCTCAATATCTCTATCCAAACCTTCCCAAAATATATACTCCCTTGCTAAAATTTTCATCCTAACTACTCCTGAATGATTAATATGTAATAAACTCAATACTTTTCCTTGTAATTTTTTTGGAATTATTACACGTTCTCTATATAATAAACATCCTTCTTCAATTGAAAGAGCACTATTCTTATTAAAGTAACTTTTAAACATTTTGGGTATATTCCATTCATTCCAACCATTCATGACATATTGTTTCACCACTTTAAGAAATTCATCCTTTGCGGTTTCTTCTCGAACTATTTTAATGTCTAACTCAAACTCATCCGCCTGTTCGATCTTGTATAACGTTAACATTTGATTTTCCCTTAAATCATCCTCTGGAATTTCTTTTTCTTCAATAGGAAGCCTACTAAGACAATCCGCGTTTCCATTATCCGATCCTCTACGATATTTAACTTGATAATCAAATATTGCCGTACGATTTAAATATCTCTGTAATCTCGTTGCAATAACTGCTGCTTGACCTTTCTTTCTCGCAAAAATACTCTCTAGATGCTTATGATCAGAAAAAATTACCACACTATGCCAATAAACATACTTATAAAATTTCTCCATTGTGAATACAATCGCCAAAGCCTCTCTATGTAAAATTGGATAATTTTTTTCAGATTGTGCAAGAGTTCTCGATGTGAAAAACACAGGTTTCTCAACACCATTAACTACATGACAAAAAATTTCACTAATTTCTGCATCACTAGCATCGCATACTATTGCAATATCCTTCTTAGAGTCATAATGCTCTAAAATTCTACAATTAATCATATCTTGTTTACTTTGATCAAATACCCTTTGACACTCCTTGGCCAATCCCACTTAGAATCCTTACTTAACAATTTGTAAAATATACTGCATTTTTGATTAAGTTTTGGTAAAAATTTTGAATAATAGTTTAGAAGTCCTACAAATGACTTTAATTCTGTAACATTGGAAGGTTCTGGTGCCTCAACAATTGCCTTTACCTTTTCCTTGCATAGCCCTACTCCCGCAGCTGAAATTTCGTGACCCAAATAAACTAATTTTTGTACAAAAAACTTACACTTGATGTAATTTACTTTTACATTAAATTCTTGCAATCTTACTAAAACCTCAGTTAGTTTACCATATAATTCATCTCAATTTTCAGCGCCGATGAGTATGTCATCAATATAACATGTTGTTCTCTCTAAGCCTTTTAAAATTTGATTCATGACGTATTGAAAGATGGAAGCTGCTGGTTTTAAACCATAAACTAATCTTGTAAATGCAAATAATCCTTTGTGCGTATTAATGACAACAATTTGTTGTGCTTCTTTGCTTAGCTTCAATTGGGTATAAGCACGTTTAAGATCCAGAGATACAAAATATTTACAACCCACAAAACTTGTCAAAATTTCATCTATTACTGAAAGGGGGTAATGCTGATTCTTAACGAATTTGTTCAACGTGACTGAACAATCGATACATATTCTGATTGTCCCATCCGGTTTAGGAACTACTATTATAGGCGAAGCACATTCTGCCATCGTTACTGGTACTATTATACCTTCATTAATCATTCTATTCAATTCGATTTCGACTTTATCTCTCACACTAAATGGAAGCGTATGTGCCTTATGAAATACTGGTGTTACTTTTTCTATTATTATTTCAAATCAAAACCAGTAAACCAAAGAATACATAACCCAACTTTCTCTTACCTTCGGCATATCAAGGTCAAAAAAATGAGTCGAAATTTTTCCATACAAAAACAGCGTTATGTCTCTTCTGGTTGTATTCTGTGGTATTACATTTATATGAATATGATTAGTTTTTGCTATTTTGTAAATTTAAAGTTTGTAAATTTAATTAAAAATCCAAAAAAACAAATTTTTAATATATTAATTAAGTATTTTACGTTTAATTAAGTTTCATTATAATGAAAATTGTATTTATTTAGTTTTAACTTAAAACGGTTATTTAATTTATTTTTGATGTATAATAAAAAATACTTTCCACCTTTCGATGGGTTTATTTCATCATTTTCAAGGAGATAATAAAAATATAATTCCAAAAACATAGAAACAAAGAAAATTCCCTGAGTTTTAATTTTTTGGATATTTTTGAAAATATATTATTTTTATTCGCTCTTTGAAAATAATGGAAAACCCATCCAAACGTTGGAGGTATAAAATAACCATTTTAAGTTAAAACTAAATAAATCAATTTTCATGTTATTTAATATTTTTAGTATATATATATATATATATATATATATATATATATATATATATATGTAGACCTAGTTAAATAGTATTTAAGTTTGTTTAGTTAAGTATAAAAATAATTAGTTAAAAAAATGGATTAAACATTTATTTAATTTTAGTTTTAAGATTTGATTTTTTGATAAATTATTCAATGGCAATATGTTTTCTGTGATTTTATAACTGAGCTTTATTCAAAACTGATTCTTTTATTTTTGAATTTTTTAAAAATTACTCTTATTGTTCTCATATACAAATAATAGCGAATAAATCACATTGTCGACACATAAATCAAATTTTTGTTTTCATTTACAACCAATTTGCATTCAAAAATAATTACCAGATGTTTTACCAAAGATGACTACAAAACATGTCACCAAAGGCAACCACACGACATGTTACCAGAGACAACCACACAACATGTTACCAGGGAAGATCACATTAAAGTACTTTTCATACCAGGCGCCTCGGCTTTGAGCTTCGTGAATAAAAATTTTTAATTTCGTTTTTTAATTATGTAAATTAGTTGTATTCGATTGATACCATTTAATTTTATAGTAATAACTTCAATTTGTTGAAAAATAATTTATTTTTAAGTGATAATTTAAAAAAAAACAAAATATATTGCAATGAAGTTATCTACAAAGCCAAGGCAATGCGTTCCACACTCGACTGCGACATTTTAAAGTAGTACAAAGCGAAGTGCTATCTCAACATAATCTACAAATCAAATTTTTTGCACAAATATTTCATAATTACCAAAAAATCTAGCTCATACGTACGTTACAAATTTAGAATATCTCAGTTCTTGCTATAATTCACGTATAAAATAGACCTAAATACAAAATTTTATAGCAACCGAATGTTCAAAGCCAACGCCACCGGTATGAAAGGGTCTCAGCTTCGCATTTGTGGTAACTAAATATTTCGAGGCGAGGCGCCTAATATGAAAAGTACTTAAATGTTACTAAAGACGACCTCACAATATGTTACTAAGGGCCAAATCGATAGACACAACTACAACTTTTAGTTGTAGTTACAGTTTTTTCGGAATTGAATTCCGAAACTGGTATTTTTAAACGACATTAAAACAGTGAATTTGGTTGGGATTTTAATGGAATTTTTAAACGTAAATAAAACTATAGTTTTTCGAACATGAGATGCCAACATGAAAAAAATAAATTTCCTTTGTCCCATAGAACGTACAAGCAAATTTATTTTGTGATGGAAACAAAACAACAGTTTTTTTGGATGTGAGATTAGCTGTCAAGAGAAATTTTGTTTATATGTATTATTTATAAAGAATATTTAAAATGGAAGCTATGAACTTTTGTGGCTACGTAGTCGTAAAAAATATAAACCATTTGGTAATTTTTATTCATGAATAGCAAATTACGAATATGGAGTCTTGTTTGTTGTTGTTATTATTATCATAATTGACATTTTTAATTTTGTTGCATTACATCAAAAAAAACATCAATAATATTTTCCCACAGTTAAGCACAAAATTGCTGTAAATAATTTTTTATTGATTTACACAATTTTTTTTGTACCAAAGAATTACACATAATAAACAGCAACAACCCACAATTTATGTATTTCCGAAAAAAATTCGATATTATACGTCAATTGTAAGAACTGTTTTAATCTCCGATATCCATGACTACAATCGTAACTACAAATTAAAATCGACACTTTAATGTGGTTCAAAAATAGCAAAAACAGACAATATAGTCGTAGTTGCGAATTAATTTGCGTTTATCGATTTGGGCCTAAAGACACAATCTAAACATATAACCAAAGACAAACACATAACATGTTACTACAGACGACATCCAAATAAATTACCAAAAACAATCAGACATGTTACCATTTTCGACAAGAAGACAAGTTACTAAAGACAACGTCAAAACCAGTCTTGCAAGACTGTTTTCCCAAAATGAATATAGTTGTCTTTTAAGTGGCTTAGGCCCTTTCCGAAAGTTATACTTATTTATTTAGACATACTTATTTGCCGCCATCTTAAATAAGTATGTAAAATCATCCGAATTGATTTCACATACTTATTTTTTATTTTGACTATTTTGTAACTATAAAATAATTTTTAATTAAATTTTTTATAAAACTTAATTACTCCATAATATCACAATATGTATGCAATGAAATTAACAGGATTTTGGTTTTCGTTTAAGATTTTTTTTTTTGTAAGAACATACTTATTTCAAGTTACCTCGCCAACATACTTATTTAAATAAGTAGGTCTAAATAAATAAGTATAACTTTCGGAAAGGGCCTTATACTTTTTACCAAGACGCGTTGTAAGTGTATCCGGTATGTGTCTTCAAACACACTTTTGCTGGGATGTTACAATGAAGTTATCTACAAAGCCAAGGCAATGCGTTCCACACTCGACTGCGAGATTTTAAAGTACAAAGCGAAGTGCTTTCTCAACATAACCTACAAATCACATTTTTTGCACAAATATTTCATACTTACTGTTTTATATTCTGATGGCTTGTTAAATAAAAGATTTTAATGTCTGATTTTGTATCTTTAATTTTTTCTCATCCTTCTTTGTGAGCTGACATTTATTGTTCTACATCTACTATCGTCTAACAGTCCACTGAACTTCATGCATTGTTATACATATACAATAGTATAACAGTTTGTATTCTGTTATACAACATCTCCCCTTTTAAAATCTTCTCTCCCTTACATTTTTATTACATGTTATTATGTTACATTTTCTCTTTTAGAATCTTATATACTAAATACATTTTATTACATACATGTTATCTTATGTACTATACATTTCATTTATTTTTATTTTTATTTTTTTTTTTTTTTTTTTTTTTTTTCTCTGACATCTTCCTTTTAATATCTTTCATAGTCTCTAAACTTATTTGGGCTTCGTTTTTCTCTCGTTGACTTTCTGATTTGCGTCCTATTTTCTTGTTCATTGAAACCCACATTACTCTGACTTTCCCCACTCTCCGTTTTAATTGGAAGACTTCGTTCAAACCGTTGTGTCCTTATGCCCTGGTCCGGATTACTACATTCTGTCTCTTTAGTTTCGTTATTTTCATTTGCGCGATCTATTTCGTAAGTCTCTACCCAGTTTCTATTGTGCGATTTAGTCAAATGCCTTGAAGTTCTCCTGTATGTTTTCCCATTTTGTGTCTTTATGATATATGAGCGTGGCGTATGATATTTCTTAATTATTTTAGCTTTCTCCCATCTATTCTGCCTATAGTTTCGATACATTACAGCATCACCTATTTCAAAGTCTTTTCTCTGTCTAGCACTTTTATTATAATGAGCCGCAACTACTGTGTTTTTTAACTCCAGTTTATTTTTTATTGATTTTTGGTTTGCAATGTCTAGTAGTTTGTCCCTAATCGGCAATTTTGTTCGAGTTCTTCTTCCTAATAAAATTTGTGCTGGCGATAGACCTATCTCTTGTATTGTCGTATTTCTATATTCCAACAAAGCACCTTTCCAGTCTTCATTTTTTTTTAATATATTTTTTGCTGTTTGTATGCCCTTTTCTGCTACACCATTCGATTGTGGATAATGCGGTGAGCTAGTTATAAGTTGAAATCCCCAACTATTTGAAAATTGTATAAATTCGTAGCTATTGAAAGGCATGTTATCCGCCACTATTTCGCTAGGAATACCATGAGTAGAAAACAATGTTTTAAGCTTGTCTATTATTTCTGTAGCTGTTTTATTCGTAAGTTCTATTATTTCTAACCATTTACTAAAATAATCCACTACTACTAAAAATATTATATTTCCGTATTGTCCTACATCGCAAGCAATTTTCATAAATGGTCTTATGGGTATTTCATGTTGAATAATATTTTCCTTTCTATTCGAATTTCTATATGTCTCACAAATTGAACAAGCCAATACTAAGTTCTCAATTTCCTCATTTATGTTCGGCCAAAATGCTATCGTTTTCGCTCTCAATTTTGTTTTTGTAATGCCTTGATGAGTCTCATGAAGGAAATTTAACATTTCTCTTCTTAATTTCGTTGGTATCACTAATCTATCCTTATAAAAAATTAAGTCGTTTTCTAGCGTAAGCTCATTTCTGTATTTATAATACCTTTTTACGTTGTCTTCTATTTTTTGTACATTTTTTGGCCAACCATTTATAATATACTCTTTGAGTTTATGCAAATCTATGTCTTTGTCCGTTTCTATTTTGTATTGCGTTTCCTTTTCTGTACTCACATTGATTGTGTGTACTACTTCCGTCAAATTTTCTTCATCTATTGGTTCGTCTGATTTTGACCTAGATAGTAAATCGGCTATTAACATATATTTTCCCGGTAAATATGTTATTTTTAATTTGTACATTACTAACTTAAGCCTCATTCTTTGTATCCTTGACCCAAATGAACTAGATATATCTTTCTTAAGTAAACTAACTAATGGTTGATGGTCGGTTTTTACCTCTATGTCTCTTCCATATATGTAGTTATGGAACTATAGCCAGTAGCTCCTTTTCAATTTGTGCATATCTCTGTTCACAATCTGACAAACTTCTGGATGCATAACATATTGGCTTCCCTTCTTGCAACAACACCGATCCTATTCCGTTTTTTGATGCATCTGTTTGTATCGTTAGTTCTTTTCGTACATCAATTATGGCCAATGCTTCTGTTGATTTAATAATATCTTTGATTTTATTCAAAGATATTGAATGAGGGCTTTCCCATTTAAATATTTTATCCTTTTTTAATAATTCCCGCAAACTCGTAGTTAATTCTGACATGTTTGGTACGAAGGCCCGCATATAGTTTAACATTCCTAAAATACTCTGTAATTCTTTTACATTTTTAGGGTCTTTTATTGTATCCACTGCTTTTATTCGATTTGGATCAGGGGACACTCCGTCTTTTGAAAAAATGTGTCCCAAGTAATTAACCGTTCCTACTTTAAATTGTATTTTTTTTTCGTTAAATTTAACATTCAACTGTCTAGCTCGCTCTAAAACTCTATCTAATATTTTGTCGTGTTCTTTTTCGGTTCTAGCGCTAATCAGTATATCGTCTATATAAATGAACACACCTTCGATGTCTCTAAAATTTTGTTCGTTGATTTTTTGAAAAAATTGAGGTGCCATGTTCAACCCAAATGGTAACCTGTTGAATTTGTACACTCCAAATATAGTGCTAAAACTACATAATTCACTAGATTGTGCATCCAATTTAATTTGGAAAAACCCGTCTTTCATATCTAAAACCGTAAAGAAACACTTTCCTTCCAAATTCGCCAATAAATCTTCTAAAGATGGAATTGGATAATATTCCGGAATTATCACTTCATTTAATTCCTTGGGATCTAGACAGATTCTTAAATTCCCATCAGGTTTCTCTATTATGACCAAATTATTGACCCATTCTACTGGTTTATTGACCTTTGATATAATACCACTTTGCTCTAATTCATCCAGTTTGTAACGACTTTGGTTGAGTCGTTTCCGCGCTGAACAATGGAACGGCAGAGATGGGTGTTACTGCCCTGCTCATGGGTTTGAGTGGTTGTGTTTATTCCAGTCTTGGAGGTGGTGAGGAAGTGAACGACAAGAGAGAGGGGAAAAATTGGAAGATAAATGTTTTTTTTGTGTAAGCGATCGGTCAAGATTGGAAAAAGATAATTTTTTTTAAGTCGGTCGGTAATAAGCTCTTGTGCTCGCACAGTCGAGAATTTTGGATTTAAATTTATTGTTTTTTTTCCGATATGCGGGTCAAAGTATTTTGATTGACCTAAATGTATTTGGATTTAGTATATGGTGATTTTTTTTTGGTATGATGCGAAAAATATAATAGTGCATCGAGAATAATAAAAGTTTTAATTGAAAAAAAAAAAGAAACAAAAATTTTTTTTTGGTGAATTACAATTTTTTTTTTGTTAAGATAATAATTTTTGTCTTGTCAATTGTGTTGACAAAATAAATTCTAGAAATTTAAAGACAATACCAGTTTGTAATGAAAATAAAATAAAAATAAGTAGTTATAAAATAAAAATTGAAAATAAACAGTTAAACTTGGCGTGGCCTGTTTTATTTGAAACTTGGGTTGCCCTTGATATTATGTAGTGTGGTGAACATCAACGAGGTGTTTTATTGGCTACTGGGCCCGTATTCTTGAAATTCGATCAAAAAAAGTCGCCGATTATTTTCTAGTGAAATACATCATTTCAGTCGAAAATTTAAATTGTTTCATACCAAAGTCACCGGCGAATTTTTTCGGTGAATTTCAAGAATATGGGCCCAGAAGTCTGTTAAAAAAAAAAAAAAAATATATTGTAGCTTTGAAGATTGACTTTATGGTACGAGTGACTCCTCTGAGCACTACAAAACGAGTGAATACGTATGTGAAACTGTGTGAAACTAAAAGTTTTCACGCCTTGCTCATAATTGAGATTTTCCTTTAAACATAACATATTTACCCTTCAACTGTGCTGATCCAAATATTTATTTTGGTAAAATTAAACGGGTCTTGATGATGGTTCCGTTAGAAGCTGCCGGGAGTGGAGATCATTGATAATACAGTTGTACCCAGATGACTTACATATACCAACGGAAAATAAAATCGTTCGTTTTTTTTATTATTATCATTTTTTTTATTATTACATACGTATATACATATTTATTGTTTTTATTCAATTCATTAATTAGTTAATTTCCTTTAATTTGAGTTGTTTTTTTTGCTTCAGATGGAAGCTTTAACTTAATTTTTCTTTGTGTTACTATATTTACTTTTCGGAAGTATTGTTTTTGTTCTTGGATTAATTTTAATGCTAAATTTTCTTTTCTTATTGTAATTAGTTTAAAAAAACCAAAAGAAATTTTTTTTCATATATTCTTATAATGTTTTTTTGTGGGACATTTTTTTTTTTGCACTTTTATTTGGTTGTACACCAAAAAAATTACATCATTTAAGTTTTTTTTGATTACTAATTTATATTTTTTTATATTAACCAATTTTGTTTCAGCCTCTAATCGTCGTTCATTTCCTCCACCATTATTATTATTATTATTATTTGTACTTTTCTCGTTCTTCGGTGAATTTAGTTTTCTTCGTTGGAATTTTTAAAGTTGAGATGATGAAGGGTTAGAAACCATTATCTTGGGAGGGGCTGATACAGTGATGTTGTTCGGAGATTAACAGATCCACGGAGGGTGTAAAGCAAATGCCATATGGGTAGTTTATCCCAGTTCTTTTATTTTCTTTATTTTTAATCTTTTGTTTGTTCGCGGTTACTCCAGCTCCGATCAAGCTTTGAATAAATCCCACCCCCATACCCTGAGCCTTAGCCAACTATCAATGCCGCGATTCAAAGCCTCTGATCGGAGATTCTTTAACGTCATTCTGGTGCAATTTGGAGTTCAAATGGTCGGTATCACGTCTGATTAACTTTTGGTGATACCGCCAAACACAAGTACAACAGAGTGGCGTTACAAGTTTTATTTTAAATTTGTCTTTTAGCATTAGTGGAATTCTCCGTGGAGGTTTTATGACCGGTATAGACCCTTCCTTTATTATAATTTTTCCTTCCATTGGTAAACAACCCATACCGTTAAACAAACTTGCATTTTCCTTTACTAAGTCCGTCTTTGTTTTAATTTCTAAAATTCTATTTTTGTATACTAATTTAAATAACTCACTGGTTTTTAAACCTATTATCGGTCGGGTCCCCTTGTCATTAACAATGATAAATTTTTGTACAAAACTAGCACTTTCAAATTGAATTTCTAAATAAACTTCGCCTATCGGTTTTACTTGAAAGCCTCCAAACGTCTCTAGAGTAATATTGGTTTCTTTGATTTTATTTATTGAATTTATATTTTCAAAAATATTTCTCGGCAAAATATTCAAATCTGACCCGGTGTCAATTTTAAATTTTATTTTATGATTTTCTATTATCATCGTTTCAACCCACTCGTTATTTTTAAAATTTATGGTGTTTATTGATTCTATGAAAACTTGTTCTTCACTATTATCTATGGTATTCAGAGTATGAATCCTTTTGCTAAAACATGCGTGCGTGAAATGGCCTATCTTTTTACATTTTTGACACTTAAACCCAAAAGTGGTACACTCCCCCATGCCTTTTTGTACATTTTTTGCAAAAAAATTCATTCTCCTTTACATTTCTTGAATCACTTATATTTCTATAATTATTATTACCTTTATTATAATGTTGATTGCTGTTATATCCCCCTTTATGTTTGATTGCATCCACGTTTTGTTTCCTCTCTTTTTGTACCTCTGCCGTTTGTAGCTTGTTTATTTCATTTGTGCGACATTTTTGTATCGCCATCTCCATGCTTAAATTGTCAATATCCAATAAACTGGCTTGTAGAGATAAATCGTTGATGCCTAGAACAATTTTGTCCCTTAGTTGCGAATCCACATCCCCATATTCACAAGTTTTTGCCTGTCGTTGTATCTCATTCAAAAAATTATCGAAAGATTCTCCCTGTTGTTGAATCCTTTTATTAAATAAATATCTCTCGTATACGACATTTTTTCTGGGGTTGCAGTATTTCTCAATCAATTCTACCACTTTTTTGAAATCATTTTTCTCTTTTTGTGCATCATCCTCTTTCGGCGCGAATTTGAGGTTATTATAAATTTTTATCAATTCCTCACCTCCGATATTAAGTAAGATTGCCACTTTAACGCCATCTTCTTTTTTATCATTTCCCGTCGCCTTCATATATATTTCCATCCTTTGCTTGAATATTTTCCATGCCTCGGAAATGTTCGATGATGTGCCCCATTTTAACGCTGGTGGGATATTCATTGCCCCATCCATTTTTTATTTATTTATTATAATGTTTAATACCCGGCAAAAAATGTGCAAATTTATTTGTTTATTTGCTTCTTATTTTAACACTTTTTCGTATTTATTAATTATTTTTTCTTTTCTTTTACTATTTTTTAATCGGCTGCGCCATGTTTTATATTCTGATGGCTTGTTAAATAAAAGATTTTAATGTCTGATTTTGTATCTTTAATTTTTTCTCATCCTTCTTTGTGAGCTGACATTTATTGTTCTACATCTACTATCGTCTAACAGTCCACTGAACTTCATGCATTGTTATACATATACAATAGTATAACAGTTTGTATTCTGTTATACAACACTTACCAAAAAAATCTAGCTCAAATGTACGTTACAAATTTATAATATCTCAGTTCTTGCTATAATTCACGTGTAAAATAGACCTAAATAAAATATTTGATAGCAACCGAATGTTCAAAGATAACGCCACCGGTATGAAAGGGTCTCAGCTTCGCATTTGTGGTAGCTAAATATTTCGAGGCGAGGCGCCTGGTATGAAAAGTACTTTAATGTTCTCATATAAAAATAATAGCCAATAAATCACATTGTCAACATAAATCAAATTTTTGTTTTCATTTACAACAAATTTGCATTCAAAAAATTACCAGATGTTTTACCAAAGACGACTGCAAAACATGTCACCAAAGGCGACCACACGAGATGTTACCAGAGACAACCACATGACATGTTACCAGAGAAGATCACACAACAGTACTTTTCATACCAGGCGCCTCGCCTCGAAATATTTAGTTACCACAAATGCGAAGGTGAGACCCTTTCATTAAGTTAATGCTATGTAAGCATTACATACTTAAAAAACGAAATAAAAAATTTTTATTTACGAAGCTCAAAGCCGAGGCGCCTGATATGAAAAGTACTTACATGTTACTATAGACGATCTCACAATATGTTACTAAAGACAACATCTAAACATATGACCAAAGACAAACACACAACATGTTACTACAGACGACATCCAAACAAATTACCAAAAACAACTTTCAGGCATGTTACCATTTTCGATAAGAAGACAAGTTACTAAAGACAACTTCAAAACAAGTCTTGCTAGACTAGTTTTCCCAAAATGAATATAGTTGTCTTTAAAGTGTCTAACCTTGCATTCACAGTATTGTTTTCGCTCTGCGTTTCGATCTTGTTTTGGACTTATCGTTATACAACAACAACAATTATTTAATTTTTTGTTTTTAAACTGATCGTTTTTTGCGACGAATGACATTTAGATTGGTTGTTGTTGTTTTTATAGTTAATACTTCGAAACTCGTAATTTTAGCTGAAATTTACATCCAAATGGGCATATAAGAAAGCAATTGTAAAAAAAATCTATTGGAACTTAAATTTGGCCGTTCACAAACGATGAGCGATTGTGATACATGTTTGTCCTCTGGCCGCATCAAGAGCTTCTTGTACAATTTTTTCACTTTCTGTGTCGAGCGCCGATGTTGCTTCGTCCAGCAGTAGAATTTATGGATTAGGAATTATCGCACGTACAATAGCGATACGTTGTTTTTGGCCACCTGATATTTGGGAAGCTTTTTCGCCAACTCGTGTATCGTAACCAAGCGGAAGCGACGTAATGAAATTATGAATATTTGCATTTTTAGCCGCTTCAATAACTTCGGATTGTGAAACTTCGGCTTTACTGCTACCATAAGCAATATTATCGGTAATTGTTCGATCGAATAAGGCCGGCTCTTGAGACACAATACCCAATTGTGATCGCAGTTGTCTAAAACATAGAGATGATACTTCTTTACTGTCGATTGAAATACTTCCATCGATCACATCGTAAAACCGTTCAATTAATTGAATACATGTAGATTTGCCGCATCCAGATTGCCCGACTAATGCAACCGTTTGTCCTTTGAGCACATTTAAATTTAATTTATTCAACACTTTTGCATCAGGACGTGATGGATACAAGAAATCAACGTCTTTATATGATATATTTCCTTTTACTTTCCATTCATTTAAGCTTGAGTCGATTTTCTCGGGTTCCTTGATTTTAGGCTCGCATTCTAAAAGCTGGAATATTTATTTTAGCGGCCGATGTTAATCCCTTTTGGAAATTTGGAGCAAACGCTAATGTATTGGCTATTGAAACTGTACCCATAATTAAGGCTTGGGCTACTTTGAATACGTCAGCATAGTACACACCGTTATTGGCGACGAAATATTCCACCGTAGTACATAAAGGTCGCGAAGGCAAAAAACATAATTGATCGGGCTAACCCATAAACAAGCACTCTAAGATGTGTGCCACGTTTGGATACCTTTAGCGCGAGCGCCAGGATATCCATATATTTCATATGGAACATTTTTCTTTTCCCAATGACACTACCGTTCTGATGCTTGATACAACCTCTACAAACAATATTTTTTTATGAAAATATTTGTTCTCAAAACCCAAACATTTTTCATATAAGTAAATGTCTATATGGTTGCAAAAAATCATAAAGGCGAAGAGAAGCGAAGTCTGTTATCTGTTGAGGTATTAATCATTCATTTTGAAGTTTGCAATTTGTCAAACAATAAAAAAAAATGATTGACAGTTCTCATTTTTAAAATAAATATCGATGTGTCGATAAGTTTCAAATTTTATATTACGAAAACAACCAAAAATTACTATGGTTGACACATTTTTTTGGATTCGATGTTGTTTTCACCGCCATAGCCACTATATTTTGTTAGTGCCACTAAATAATATTGGTAGAAAACTTGGATTTTTTCCACGGGAACGATAAGTTTTTTATATGGTAAAGGAGCATTTCTTTGCTAATATCGTGAAGAAAAACGACAACCAAAACTAAAATCTGAAAACAAGATCGAAACGCAGAGCGAAAACAATACTGTGAATGCAGGCTTATACTTTTTACCAAGACGCGTTGTAAAGTACTTTTCATACCAGGCGCCTCGGCTTTGAGCTTCGTAAATAAACATTTTTTATTTCTTTTTTTAATTATGTAAATTAGTTTTATTCGATTGATACCGTTTAATTTTATAGTAATAAATTCAATTTGTTGAAAAATAATTTATTTTTAAGTGATAATTTAAAAAAAACAAAATATATTACAATGAAGTTATCTACAAAGCCAAAGCAATGCGTTCCACACTCGACTGCGAGATCTTAAGGATCGTGCACATTGAGAACGAGTAGCGAGGAACGAGTCAGTTCCACAAGCGCGAGAGCGAATTGTGTTCACATACAAGACGAGCGATATTTTATGTCAAATTTAATTTTCCTTTCATGCTATTCTTTTCAGATTTTCATTATTTAAATTTTTTATGTAATAGTAAAAGATATTTTAATTTCAAATAAAATTATATTGTAATTCAATTTCTTTAATTTTTCAAAATGGTTTCAATAAGAAATAAATTAATTGTTGCAGTTTATTTATTGAGAAAACACCAGCAAAGAACTAAACTAAATCGCCGGAGATACTGGATTTATCCGTATCTTAAAAATCGACCAACTTTGGGCTTATATAATAAAGTCGTCAAAGAGTTGGAGAAACACCCAGAGCTTTATTTTAAATACTTCCGAATGAGTCAAAAAAATTTTGATAAATTATTTAATTTAATAAAAACGAACCTTGACCCGAGGCCATCGAATTTTCGAGAGTGTGTATCGGCAAGAGAAAAGCTCTTAATCACCATACGGTTAATTTTATAATATATGTGAATTTAATATGTATTTGATAGTAATACTAATTTTCCAAATACAGATTTTTAGCCACCGGATGGTCATTTCGGGATTTATCGTTTCATTTTTTTTGGGGACACTCTACTATCTGTAGAATTATTCGCCAAACGTTAAAATCGATTCATGAAATTATAATGCCAATCGTAATGCCGTCGACACTTCATGAAGAAGATTGGTTAGAAATTTCCAACGGATTCCTAAACCGTTGGAACTTTCCCAATTGTTTAGGAGCCATTGATGGCAAACATATCCAATTTTTTTCGTTTCCCAAAAGTGGGAGCATAAATTTTAATTATAAAAAACATTTTTCAATTATTTTACTTGCCCTAGTAGATGCCGACTATAAATTTGTATATATCGATGTGGGTGCTTATGGCTCGATGTCTGATGCCACTGTATTTGCCAACAGCGATTTTGGGCAGAAATGGCTACAAAACAAATTAAATTCACCAAGCCCTCGGCCACTACCAAGTACTACATCGCCGATGCCATATGTGATTGTAGGTGATGAGGCCTTCGGGCTTAAACCAACCATATTGCGACCTTATCCCGGCAAAAACTTAGATAGTAAAAAAATTATTTTCAATTACAGGTACATCATTATGGTGGTAATTTTTTAATACATAAAACTAAAAATGTATATTATGTATTTAGGTTAAGCCGGGCTAGACGAATCGTCGAAAACGCCTTTGGGATATCCTCACAAACATGGAGAATTCTGTTGAAGCGAATTCAATGTAGTGAAGATCTCACTAAACTTATAGTGGTATGTTGCTGTGTTTTACACAACTATTTACGTATCGCTAAAACAAATAAGTCAATTGTTAGCAATGACAATATGGAGGGCGCCAATGGGGCCAATGACATATCTAACTTAAAGGCATTTGATATTCGGGAAGCATTTGCCAATTGGTGTATTGCTGAAGGTGATGTTCCTTGGCAGCACAATCATATTCAGCGATAATTCTAAAACATTTATATTAAATTATTCATTTATTAAAAATTAAATCACAAATTATCACTTTTATCATTTCGTTCCATTTCAGTTCATTTAGTTCATTTCGGTTCATTATTATTTTTATTTATTATTTAAATAAAAATAGTATATAATAGATCTTATTTATTATTTAAAGTAAAGAATATTCGATGTTACTGTCGTTCCCCATGTCAAATTCTACGTAGTGGAATAATTCCAAAATTTTCATTTCAATTAGCGAACGTTTTTGTTCACTAAAATTTTCTAAGCGCTTCACTAGACTGTCCAAAAATAATTTTGCATCAGATGGCCGAGAATTCCCTCCCTCTAAGTCCTTTTCTAAAACCTCTAACATTTTATCTTCTAACAACAAATTAGTTGACTGTTTTTGTTCCTTATGACCTCGTGTTTCTTTCGAATTTGATGTTTGGGCTGTCAAATCAACACTCACGTTGGCTTCTAGATCTGAAATTGTATTTGTTATAGTCCTAGGAAAAGCATATTTTTATTAGTAAACATAATTCATCCAATCATAGTTTAATAAACCTATTCGTGTCGATTATAGAATCCGCTGTAGCGATCAATGGCAGATCGAAAAATGCATATCAAAAATAAGAAACAATTGCTGTAAATCAAAGTATCCTGGAAAACTACTATTGATTTCCTTGCAATTTAGGTTTCTGATTCCCCGAATAAACGCAATAATTTTGTTGCGTAACCCAAGGGAATTTCAACGATTGATTCGCTCCCGCGAATTCTATAATCGACCTGATTATCTTATGATTATATTCAATCTCACCTGGGAGTATCAAAGAAAGCACCTAAAAAATTTAGCGAATCGTAATATGCCCATTTAGGTTTCTTTACGGGCGCCGCACTTCCACTGGGGATATTTTTTGCTTGCCGCATCATTTGGAAAAATGTATCCCGCAAATTTTTCCATTTCGCTTTACAATCACCGACTAAAATATTTATGTAATTATGTTATTTTTCATATTATATACATATATTATATAAAGTACAAATTGTGTACCTATGTAAATTAAATACTATTATACCAACTACAATTATACTTACTAGAGACATTCAATATTTCGGAAATCCCTTCCCATGCTAAATTTTTAATAACCCGATTTTTATAACCAACGTGTCTTTTATTATAGATACATTGGTTTGCCTCCACTTCTAGAATTAAACGCTCTACGAAATTTGTGTCCTCCATTTTTTTGTTTTTTTTTATTGTTTAATTAATTTTATTGTGTTAGGTGTTTGAATCGTTCTAGTTTTTCCTATACTGACTAATAATTTCCAGGTTATGTTTTTATGCCAAACACAAAAAATACAACGAAATATAATTTTCGTCCTAAAGAAAGATTTGTGGAAAACGAGTGGAACTTATTTTGAATTGACAACTAGCTGCGATAATTCAAAATTTGCGACGATATATTAAAATTTTAAATTAAAACTGTTTAAATTCTGTATTTTATTTTTAGAAAATGCAAAATTTATAAACTATAATCAATTAAAAACGAAAGATTTTTATTATTATTAATATTTTCTTTCATTATTTAGTAAAAAAGAAAAATATCGTTCTCGTCGCTCGTTCTCAATGTGCACCATCCTTTAAAGTATGTAGTACAAAGCGAAGTGCTTTCTCAACATAACCTACAAATCACATTTTTTGTACAAATATTTCATACTTACCAAAAAATCTAGCTCATATGTACGTTACAAATTTAGAATATATCAGTTCTTGCTATAATATAAATAAAATATTTGATAGCAACCTGTTATGTATGAACTGAATTACTTAGAACAAAATGTATAGTTATAACTACTTAGCATAAACTGTATAGTTATATATAAGTAAACCGTAATGTATAAAATATAATAAATAGATATAAGGTTTTGTTATATGTATTAGTGTATACGAAGGAAGAACGAAAAAATGAAATAATAAAGTTTAGTTTAAGTTTTGAATTGAGTCTTGTATAAGGAAAGCCAAATACAGAAAACGCGTGTTATTTATTTATGGAAAATTACCAAGTAAAACACAACCGAATGTTCAAAGCCAACGCGACCGGTATGAAAGGGGCTCAGCTTCGCATTTGTGGTAACTAAATATTTCGAGGCGATGCGCCTGGTATGAAAAGTACTTAAGTGTATCCCGTATGTGACTTCAAAGATACATTTGCTGGGATACTTCCCAGCAAACGGGTCTTTTGTAACACACACAAAAAAAGCCCAAGATAAGGACTACTGTCTTTCACCGTAAAAACCGCCTAGGCGCTTTATTCGGGAGTAACTGAAAATACGAACATTTTGAAAATGAAGGAAAAAAATCAAATAAAACGCCCATTCAAATAAAACGCCTAAGCGCTGTATTTGGAAATTCGAATACCACTAATGCTGTGTGCCTCAGAAGACTTTTCAAACTAAACTTTTCAAATTTTGAAGCTTTTGCTATTTCCTCATAGATGCTAGATGAAAAGTCAATTTACGAGGTTACTTTTCGACGAATTTTCAATTTGAATGACGTACTGTTTAAAACATGTAGTATGCGTAGTATGTAACTGTAATGGAAAAACAAAAAATTTTCAGTTCCAGTGATTTAAAAAAATCGCCCGTCATCGATTTTCATTATTCCAAATGTATTTCCCACAATGCTTCGTGCTTTGCTATGCATAACGTTAAAGTTTCTTTCTACTGCGGTTAAGTTGCCTTTTCTTACGAACGGTGTGATAATAGCTACCGGGTCTAATGAACATTTGTATTCACTGTCACCTAATAGAAATAATCCTTGAGGTGGGAATGTTTGTTTGCGATATAATTGACTATTCCGTTGGACTCTTTGGTCATATACGGAACCCGAGTATCCACAACAAATATTAATAAATTTACCAGAACTGTCGCATACTGCCATTAAATTAATGATCTGCGGTACAACAATTTTTATGTGGTATCCATCGATAGCACTTAACGCTTTCGAAAATATTGAAGTGGCCAATCGTCGATTAAATTGTTCGCCGATAAGACTATATGAATTTTACTTGGCAATTTGACTGTGTTCAACTTTGGTGCGAGCTTTACAAACATCAAGAATTTTGTGAACAATTGTTCTCACAGAATATCTTGATTTATAGAAAATTATACCAGTGACCCTATAGCCCGCTCTCCACTGGCCAGCCAATATAGAAACACAGAACGAAACCTTTAAAAGTTTTATGTTGAGCGAAGAGACCGCAAATTTTACTAAGCGAATTTGCAGACACTCAAGTGTTTGCGGATATAAGCATTATCATTAGCAAATATATGTATGCTTGTAAATTTCAGTTTTGTTATAGTTTCTTGTTACCTACAAATAAAATAAAAATAATACTGTAACAAACCTTCACAAATTAGATATATGTACATATAAAAAGTTTAGTTTGGTATAAGGCACAGTTGAATACTTTTAACCTAGTGACATCTATTTAAATATTGCATGAATTACTGGGTCTCACAAAAGTTTAGTTTGAAAAGTCTTCTGAGGCACACATCATAAGAAAATAAAGATAAATTTTTCAACGTAAATATCGTGTTATTTTCGTAAAACAAGGAGGAATATAAGGTACGTTTGCGCCAAAATTTCATGTTTTATAGAAATGTAGCCTTAAAGCAACTCGAAAAAAACAAAAATTGGAAATGTGATACCTACCGCCCGAAAGCAAAGATTCTGTGAAGGTAACTGTGATTATTTTTTTCAGATCTGGCAACGAAGCTTTTTTTTTGTCCCATAGAGCCTATGGTCCACTCGTCAATAAAACTATTAGATTTTTTAAACCCAATATATTAATAATAAAAGCATTATAATTGTCATTTATGTATTGGGGACACAAAATATAATGGATAACTGTGGTGTTTTGGAACACACACAGTTGTGGTGTTTTGTGAACGCACCCATAATTAAAAGGGATTAATTGAGATACACACAAGGAGAGTACACGTGAAGTGAAATGGATTAAAATTGCAAGTAATGCTGTATAATTTATAAATAAATAAACAAATATAATGATAAGTGTTTTATTGTAATGAAACACAACAAATTGGCGACGAGAATAAAATAAAAAATAAAAATAAATAAAAAGTGTAATATAAAAAGATGCGGTAGCCATTTTCTACACGTGTAAAGTTTAATAAGAATAAAAAGTCTATAAAATATGGCAGTCAATATAGGAGTGGGAAAATTTAAACCAAATAATAGCCAGCGGATAATTTTCCACGAAAAATTGGAATTTTATTTTGATGCCAATGAAATCAGTGACAAAACAAAGAGGCGCGACATATTAGTAAATTTGATAGAGGACGACGTATTTTTATTACTTCGTGATTTATGTGTCCCTAAAACGCCTAAAGACAAAACGTATGATGAATTATGTGCTCTTTTAAAAAAGCATTACACGCCAGCAATCAACGTATTCAAAGAACGCAAACAATTTTTTACGGCAGTACAAAAGTCCGAGGAAAGTGGGACAGAGTTTTACGCAAGCTTGATTGGTTTGGCTGGAAATTGTATGTTTGAAAATCATTTAGAGCATAATTTGATAAATCAATTTGTAATGGGGGTAAATGAAGGATACAAGAAAAATTGTGGGACAAAGATGAGAAACTGACAATTGACGAGGCACTAAAAATCGCAGGGAAATGGGATTTAAAAGAATGTTTTCCTTATGCTGCAACAACAGTAAATTATGTAAATAAAAATGAGGCATCACCTAAATCAAAATATGATTACATGAGTGGGAGAAATGTGAGCCGCAACCATATGGATGTGGATAATCGGATGCAAAGCCCCAGTAAACATCAGCGCAGAAGCCCAACACCAAAAGGCCAAATGAGAAGCAAATGTTTTAGATGTGGAAAACATAACCATAAACCGGAGAATTGTTGGTTTGCGAAGCTAAATTGCCATAGCTGTAAAAGGATGGGTCACAGTTCGAGAATGTGTGGTAAATTTAAAAATAATTTTAATTTTGTAGAAGTAGATAATTGTAATATTAAGGAAAATTATAGTAACACTAACGTAGAAGCAGATTATATTTATATAATTCATAATGAAAGAGAAGCACCAATTATGCTTGATATCAAAGTAGAGAATAAAAGTTTAACATTTCAATTAAATACAGGTGCGGGGTGTATCGGCGATTTCCAAAGATCTCTATCAGGGGTTATTTTCGAACATACCTTTAGATAATGATAACATAATTTTAAAAACATATTCAGGAGACATACTTGAAGTAGTCGGTTCTTTTAGATTAAATATGGAGTATAGGGGAATAGTTAAGGTTATGAAATTAATTGTTGTAGAAAATGGGGAACCACCAATAGTAGGGCGTGATTTTCTAAAAAAATTTAACATTGGGTTATCAAACATCAATCAACTTGATATATAATAATAAAGCTAATTTGTTGGAACTTTTAGAAAATTATAAGGATTTATTGACAAAGGAGTTAGGCAAGTTTACATTAAATAAAATACATCTCGAATTTGAAAATCCGAAACCAATATTTTTTCGACCGCGACCTATTCCGTTTGCTCTAAGAGATAAAGTAGAACGAGAAATAGTTAAATTAGTCATGGAGGGAATATTAACGAAAATCGAAACCTCGGATTATGGAACACCATTAGTTCCAATTTTAAAATCCGATGGTCATATTAGAATATGCGGTGACTATAAGGTAACGATTAATAAGTTCGTTAAGGATTTTAATCATCCATTACCACGAGTAGAGGAGATTATGACTAAACTGCAAGGGAGAAAGAGGTTCACGAAGCTTGATCTGTCATGTGCGTACAATCAGCTTGAGTTAGACGAGGAAACCAAGAAATTTGTAGCTTGGAGTACGCATAAAGGGGTGTTTCAAGTGAATCGGTTGCCATATGGCATAAAACTCGCAAGTGGAATCTTTCAATTTACTATTGAGAAGTTTTTGCAGGGTATACCTGGGGTAGTAGCGTTTGTCGATGATATCGTTGTCACGGGGTCGGATGAGGTCAGTCACCTATCAAACCTAAGACAAGTTTTTCAACGTCTTCAAAAGGCAGGATTAAAGTTGAATAGGGACAAATGCCAATTCTTTAAACAAAGCATTAGTTATCTCGGACATGTAGTTAACGAACAAGGCTTATGTAAGATACGGGAAAGAATTGATGCCATTTTACAAGCCGAAAAGCTAACAAGTAGAACAGAGGCAAGATCTTTTGTGGTCTTGTAAACTACTATGGTAAATTTGTAAAGAATTTAGCTGAAGTGTTGTACCTACTGTATAATTTAACAAAAGAGTCGGAAAATTTTATTTGGACAAAAGACTGTGAGGATGCTTTTCAGAGAATTAAAAATGAGATAGTATCAGATACCGTTTTGGTGCATTTTGACCAAAAATTACCAATAATCCCGACGTGCGATGCGTCCCAGAAAGGCATTGGTGCAGTTCTATCGCACAAGTTCAAGAATGGTGATGAAAGGCCAATAGCGTATATATCACGTACCTTGAGCAATGCGGAAAAAAATTATAGCATGCCAGATAAAGAAGCCCTAGCAATATTTTTTGCAGTAAAAAAACTATACCAATATTTGATAGGGAATAAATTTATTTTAAGAACCGATCATGAACCACTTTCTTACAATATTCGGGGAAAAGAAAGTGTAACCGGTAAACCGGAAGTTTTGATTATTTTATTCACCATGCGCGACGGTTGGGACTTCGTGGGTGGTTGGGTTGCCCAGCACTGAGAGCCAAATATTTTGAAACAAAAGAAGAAAAAAAGAAGAAAGAAAGCTAATTGATTCGAGGGGAATGCGAGGTGTAATGGTAGAAGTGACGGAATGAGATGGGATGGTTTTTTTCTAAATTTGATTGGAGTAAGAAGCCGAGAAAAAAATTGGTGTACAAGAAAAAAACATATTTTTGAGTTTTTTCTTATTTTTTTTTTTTAAATCTGAGTGCTAATTAAAATTAATAACTGTAAAAAAAATAAAAGATTATGATATAGAATTTTTAATAAACAAACTATAATTGATAGTTTGAGATAATTATAAATCTTAAATTGGATTATTGTTAATTAATAAAACATATGTATATACATTTCATGCTGTTCTTTGATTAATTAAGTGATTTGATTAAGGGCAATTTTTATTTCTCTTACGAGAAATTTCACTTTCACTTGCCTGGTGTTTTATTGAGTGATTGAATTAAAAACAGAAAAAAAAATTATAATAACGGATTAACGTAGAGTGTTAATTTGATTGATTGTGTTTGCGAATGTTAGCAGGTTTATTTGGAAGGTTGCGTTGCGGTGATTTAAGTTGTAATCATTTTCTTTGTGAACAAATCTAGAATTGTAACAATATATCAATAAAGTAATATTTGGGTGTAATGGAAACGAATAAGTGCAGTGTTTTCCAAATTTGTTGGTGCGAGCTGTAATATTGGAACATCAATTATCAAAATTTTTGGGTGCTGATCTAAATTGGACAACTTGGTGCTAACGTATGCACCAAGTTACAAGGAGCTGAACTATTGTCGTTTTCTCATTTTCAACCGGTTTAATACAAGTTGTCATTGAAGACGTTGAGATATTGTTACACTGGATTGCACTGGCGGATGGTTGGATTACACTGGCGGATAGATACTTACCAGCACATTTACGCGAGAGATTCGCATGTTTTCAAACAACATTATTGCGGTTTAACAATGCGGTTAATTAAGAGTTATACGCAAGTATTCCAAATGACATTTAATTTATTTTTTTTACAATTATATACTTGAGAATACTCATGTCTTTATAATTATGTTCTTTTCTACATTTGTTTCTTTATATTCAATTTTTCATTTGTTATTGTAAATATTTTTTTTATTACGACAATTTTTCTCTAGGCACTAATTTCGGTATATAATTTTTTTTTATCCAATCACCTCGAATTCAAAATATTTGGTTTTGTGTTGGGTTGACAGATAATCAGTATGTCTGGCTAAATAGTTAATTTTTAAGTCCTTAAACAGCATGTTCATAGTCTCATCTGTTACTCAGTTCGGCGTAACCCTGGAAATAGCAGCATTTACTAGCTTCCTCTTGGCCCAGCAAAGAACCTCCCCAGCCACTGCACACTAGCCGGCTGAAAAAGCTGCTCTGGGACAACTGAGAGGAAGTCTGCAGCAGGGATACTCTCAGTTTGATAAAAAACTGAGACTATAACTGTTACAAAAGGACTGCCTCAAATAGCAGCAAGTCGCTTACAGAGGTGGGCGCATTATCTATCGGGTTTTAACTATCATATCGAATACGTAAGAAGTGGCGAAAATTGTGCAGATATGTTATCTAGACTGCCAATGTCTGCAAAAGTAGAAGACAAAGAAGGCGAGGATGTTGGAAAAGCGAGTTATCTAAATTTTGTGGATAAGGGTATCAGGATATAAAATTCGATTACAAAGTGATAAAAATGGAAACGCAAAGAGATCCAATTTTGTCAAAGGTAGTAGAAAGAGTAAAATTAGGGACGTTAATTAATTGCAAAAGTGCTGATATTCTACCATATGTAAAAGTCAAAGACGAATTGTCTGTTGAGCAGGATACATTATTGCGTGGGTGTAGAATTGTTATTCCGAACAAACTAAGAAAAAGTATTTTGGAGGAACTACATGTCTCACATTTTGGAATAGTGAAAACTAAATTCATGGCGCGATCCTACATTTGGTGGCCAGGGATTGATTTGGAAATAGAAGCAATGGTAAAAAATTGCAGATCATGGATTAGTATGTTACCGAGTTCGCAAAAAGCACCATTAATTCCGTGGGAGACTACTGGAAGACCGTGGTCACGGATACATGCCGATTTTGCCGGTCCATTGTTCGATCACATGTTTCTAATAGTTGTAGACTCCTACACAAAATGGCCAGAAATTTTTTAAATCAAGAATGCGACAAGTGAGAAAGTCATAGTTATATTGAGGGAATTATTTACGAGATTTGGCCTACCAGACACTCTAGTTACCGATAATGGTAGCCAATTCTGTTCCCATGAAATGATCAAATTTTTAGAAAATAATCGAATTAGACTCAAATTAACACCTCCAGGACATCCAGCAATGAATGGGTTCGCTGAGAATATGGTCAAGACAGTCAAACACACCCTAAAAGCAGTGTTAGATGAACATAGCAGGAAAAATAAAACTATGGACATTGACCTAGCGTTAGATAGATTTCTGCTTGATTATAGAACGACTAAACATTGTACTACTAACGAAACTCCAGCTAAATTAATATTTAATCGGGAATTAAAAACCATATTTAATTTGTTAAAACCTCCAGATCAAAAGAATATTTGTGATAAGGCACATGAAAAACAAGTACAGAATTATAAGGGAAATAGAAAGAAACAATTTACATGTGATAAAGTTGTGGTTAAAGATTATTCAGATCCTAACAAAACAAAATGGGTAGATGCCGTCATAAAAAAAGTAATTGGTCCGAGAACTTACTATATATTTGTGAACTTTCTAATAAAAGAAAAATTAAACGTCATATATATCAAATAAGGAGAGGGTGTGATGATATAAAGGTAGATGACAGTAACAAGGGGAGCAATGAAGTATCTAATAGACATGTGAAGAGAGTGAGTTTTGGAAATTGTCCTACACTACTAAAAATTCCCGAGAAAGAAAAATACCTAAATAATTCAAACTTAAATAATTGTGGTTCTGAACCAGGTTTACTGCAAGACAACATAAATGATGCTTCTAAGAATAATAACAATTATAACCGAGTTAACGTTGAACCGAGACCAAAAAGAACTTGTGGGATACCCTTACGGTATCAATGAAACATTGTAATTTCTTTTATATAATTATATTTAAATTTTATAAAATGTTAGTAACTAGATATATTTTATATGGATTCTTTATTATGTGGATCTCCTTTGTATGTATCTAAAATAAAGTAAAGATAAAAGAAATTAAGTAGGGGGATATTGTGGTGTTTTGGAAGACACACAGTTGTGGTGTTTTGGAACGCACACAGTGGTGGTGTTTTGTGATCGCACCCATAACTAAAAAGGGATAAATTCACCCATTCCACACGAGTTGCGCTTACGCTGTTGCATTTCTTCATCTCTTACCTCTTTGCACTGTTTTTGCCTATAAACTAAATTTAGTTTATTGGCAAAAACAGTGCAAAGAGGTAAGAGACGAAGAAATGCAACAGCGTAAGCGCGACTCGTGTGGAATGGCTGATTATTGAGATACACACAAGGAGAGTACACGTGAAGTGAAATGGATTAAAATTTCAAGTAATGCTGTATAATTTATAAATAAATAAATAAATATAATGATAAGTAATGAAACACAACAATAACACATTGCACAAAATATAAACCAAAATAGCTAATTGTATCCCTTATCAACTTGTAGGTAAGGAAAGGGTCAATTCTCTAATTCATTCCATGAAAAATTAAGTGAGTGTTCTGTGGGCCGATTCTTGATCCCTCGATTCCATTGACCGTAGAATTATTTAGAAACTTAAAAAATTTAGTGTTCTCTAAATTGTCTGCAGTCGAAAAAATATATGGCTTAGAGGCCGGAATCGAGCTTATAGCGTCTCAACTGGTATCTTTCGAACAGTATTTATAACATTTTGTTGAATGTAGTAGGTGGTCAGCCCAACGAACCATTGTGTACTCAAAATCTTTTTTTTCATGGTTGTGATTAAATGTTGGTCTGCGGCTATAATTGAACTCAAGACCGGATGTTGTAAGCAGCTCTAATAATGCTCTAAATTTGACGACGGAAATTTCTTCCTTCATAAAATAATTCTGAAAAAAATTGTACGAAAACTCTAAGAAAAAATGATTTTTTTACATGGTATAGTAAGAAAATTCAAAAGTTCCATAATTTTTCCACCACCATCATTCTTCCTTCCAACCATGTCAAAAACACGAACAACCTATTACGGTAACAAAAAATACAGATTTTTGGCCAAATGCCTTGAAAAATATTAAATTCTTGGATTTTAACAAGAACTAAATTTGAATTGGTTCGAAGCTTTACCTTTGATTATCAAGATAAACCTTTCATCACTTTCCGCGTTAAAAATGTAACAAATCGACTTTCAGAAATTTTACAGAAATTTGGAAATATTAATAAAATCTCAGAAATTCAGGTTTAAATATACTCCTCCATTCGATCGCAAATAAGATATAGGTACTCTAGAAAATATGAACATTCGATTGATTTTGACATGATTTTTTCAATTGAGCATTTATAAATATTTATTAATTTTCGAGCTGCTGAACTTCTTACGACACAAATAAAATCAAGGTCAAGACAAAGTAATACATGTAATATATGAATTTTTCGCCACAGTGTTACGACGAATTATTCAAATTTTGAAAACAATTGTAGTAACTTAAATAATTTAACTTGAATAAAACGCTCAGGGCATTTTATTCGAATAAAACGCCCAGTAGGCGCACTATTCGTTTAAAGCGCCTAGGCGTTTTTTATGGTGGAAGACAGTAGTAACAAACCCAAGATGGGTAAAAGACAACACAATGTATTTGAGACGAGGTGTTCTCAAAGACTTGTCTGGTGTTTATGGGTGTTTTCTTTTATTCATCCTGGATATTCCGGATATTCCGAAAGTGACGTAAATCGTTCTTTTATTCATTCCATTCCTTCTATTCCTTCTGTAGTCCATTCTTTTATTTATTCGGAATATTCAGAATGTATTCTTTTTGTACTACATCGAACGGTGGAATAAAAAGAATATTTCATTTGACGTTTTGTAATTATGTTCGATGTTTACAATTAAAACGATTAAATTGAATTAAATCGTACATATTATGGGAAATGAAATTATTAATTATGATACAATTAATCGTTTAAGGCGTAAAATAATAAAATTTTCGAAAATATTTTTAAAAATAGTTTTATATAGAGCTTGGCGGATACAAAAAGTCCCAGGTTATATTTTGTAAGATATATTTAATTATAGTGAAATTATTTATTTAATAAATTTAATTTGTTTCCTAATTATAAAAAAAAAATGCATCCTATGGAAAACGTATTCCATTTATTCCAATCCGTTCTTTTATTACATTACGTATGGAATATTCCGAGGTCACGTGATCAATATTCTATTCCGTCTGTTCTTTCTGTGGAATGAATAAAATAAAATACCCTATGATTGGTGTCATGTCATGAGAATGTTATTTTTAACATGTTTGGTTGTTGTTATTGGTAACACATAAGGTAAGTTTATTGAATAACTTGTCTGTTGGTTGTTAATGATAACTAGTCTGATGGATTTGTTTAATAACATCTCTTGAGTTTGTTATTGCTAACAAGTCTTGTAGTTGTAATATATCACTTGTACAGTGGTTGTTATCGGCAACAAGTTTAGTGGTTATTATTGGTAATATCTTAGGCATGTTTTATATATAATTTGTCTATTAATTCTTAATGGTAACAAGTCTGAAGAATGTTATTAATAATACGTCACATAATTGTTATTAACAACATGTGTTGTTTTTATGGATAATCGGTTTAGTGCGTGTTATATCTACAAAATTTTAAAACACATATTAAATAAAATATTGTAAATTACTTATAATAATTATCAAAGTTAAAAATAAAAATTTATTAATTCATTGCGCATTTATACTCTTAAAATTAATAATTAATAATAATTAATAAAATAAATTTAATATAACAATAAAACAGAATTAAATTCAATATATGTGCAACTTATAAACTTATTTAAAAAATTAAATTATGCCTTTTCTGGCCGGACTCTTTCTTCTATTGTCACGGTTATGCGCATCATATATCTGTTTTTTGATGGGTAGTTCGTAATTTCTATATAATTCTAAATATTACTTCCACGACTTGTAACGGAATTAATTTACAATTCCGTTACCAATCCAAACCATAATTCTCAAAACAACAAATCGGCATACACTTCGAGGTAAAACCTCAAAACGATATCACAAACGATATCGGTTATTAGCTCATTGAACGACCATGCCAAGATTCCACATTCTTTCTGTGTTTACGTCACTCCAATTACTGTATATGCTCATACGGTAGTTGAATAAACGTAAATACAAAAATAATGTAACACGATCCTTGTTTTTATGTAGATAAGAACAAATAATTTTCAAGGCAAAAGTGTAGCACGAGTAATGAACTTGGTTACTCGAAGCTACCGCTTAGTTTTGATGAATTTCATTTTTTTTTTGTACTTTGGTTTTTAACAAAAAAAAGTACAACAACAAAAACCTATGAAAATTGCCATTATCGTTTTTACCAATATGTTTTGTTGTCATCGAAGTGCATAAATTTTGATGATGGCGATGTCACGTTGTCCATGTCACGTTGTTGGACATTTTTTATACACTTTTATGACGAATCGACAAGAAAAGTTGGTATAAATGATGTACAATTTTTTTGAAGGGGTCAGTCTTTTTGTGGAACCAAAAGGGGTTTTTGGGATAAAGTAAAGGCAGTAAAAGTTTTCAGTGAAGTAAAGTTATAATAAAGTAGAATTTTAAAGTGATTTTTGTTTTTTTTTGTTTTGGCTGCTTTGAGGAGAACAACACTTGGTAAGTATTGGGTTCTTAAGAATCCGTTTAGACTGAAAGGAGCTTGGTTGGTTTGCCTCTATTGAGGCGGGAGCATCGTGTGCTTCGACGCCATAGGCGTTGCACTCCCTTTCCAAACCAGCCACCTCCGAACAGTCGCAATAATTAATTAACAAAACTAGTCTCGTACTAACCCGTGGGCTTGCTGCCCGAAATATCGTTGTTCTATTTATGTGTAGTTTAAGGTAGTCATGTTACCTTAAACAACACGATAAACAACCGCGGGCGCAGACCTTATTCAAGGCATATGAACCACTAATTTGGGTCCTTTTACATTATTAAATGTCCTAACCCCAATTCCCTTCCTTGATGGCATGATGTCATCACTGACCCTTTCCAAACAAATGATGCGGTAATCAAGATTACCACTGGTACACCCCAACCACCCACGACCAAGCTACCCCTACCAGACTGAGCTGCGGGTAGCTAAGCCGCAGGGAGTGTAGCCACCAGTGATAATAAATTCTTAGAAGCGGATTGCCTCAGCTAAGCTGAGGGGACTCGTTTCAAGTGGCGCCCAATGGATTCTGAAACTACAAGGCTACAATTTTCGGATTGAGTACCGCAAGGGAACACAGAATATCGTTCCTGATGTTCTATCCCGAGCGTACACAGATGAGGTAGCAGCACTGGATCTGACCGCGACTATCCTACAACTTGACTTGCAGTCACCCGAGTTTGTCAGTGGCTGTTATCCAGAGCTAATAGACACGCTCACGAAAATGAAGTCGATGCCAGATAACATCAAGGTGACTGACGGGAAAATACTCATTTATAAGCCAGCAAGAGACCCTGACCTTAAAACAGATATTCCTAACTGGAAGTTATGGATTCCGCAGAACCTAGTCCCCAAGATTTTAATGCAAGCTCATGAGCCCCCATTATCAGCACACATGGGTACAGGCAAAATGATCGAGTTTATACGTCGACATTTCTATTGGCCAACACTGGCTAATGATGTCAAAAATTATGTGAGACAATGCCAGATGTGCAAGTCGACGAAGGCCGCTAATACTACTCTGAGACCTAAAATGGGAGAGTACAGGGAGTATGACAGGCCATTCCAAAAATTATATCTGGATTTCCTAGGCCCGTACCCCAGGTCGAAGAGCGGCAATACATATATTTTCATCGTTCTAGATCACTACTCTAAGTTCGTGTTACTCAAACCTCTACGTGACGCTACCGCTAGCAAGGTGGTGGAATATCTTACAAAAGAGGTGTTTCCAGTGTACTCAGTGCCAGAAGTTATCCATACTGATAATGGCAAACAGTTCAAATCCCACCTTTTTGGAAATTGTTTGTCCGAACTGGGAATTACACACATGTTCACACCAGTGTACTCCCCACAGCCAAATGCTTCTGAACGGGTGAACCGATCCATTCTAGCGGCTGTCAGAGCGTATGTGAAAAAGGACCAGAAGGTGTGGGATGAGCATTTGAATCAGATAGCTAGTGCATTGAGGAACACATCACACTCCTCTACGGGATACGCGCCGTCCTACCTTGTGTTTGGACAACACACAATCAATCACGGTTCACAGTACAAGTTAATGCGACTGTTGGGAGACGAGTTTCTGGCATCCTTCACGGTACAAGCTAAGAACGATCGTCTCGCTTTAGCCAAACGGTTAGTATTGTCCCACCTGCAACAGGCATACTCGGATACCGCTCGGAGATACAACCTACGATCAGCAGATCACCAGCTAGCAGTAGGTCAAAAGGTGTTGGTACGCAACTTCGCACAAAGTAGTGCAGCGCAACATTACTCAGCCAAGCTGGACAAGAAATTTGTGCCGGCGACAGTCCACCGACGAGTGGGGCAGGTAGCGTACGAACTAACCAACGAAAGCGGAAAGTTACTAGGGGTCTTCCACGCAAAAGACATAATAGGAGGTGCAGTAGAAGCCTCTAAGTGAAATAATACCTTTTTGTTTGCTCCTGACAGACGTTCCTTGAGATGGAGAGCCAGTTAAGCAAGACCACAGGCAGTCCGAAGATGGAACTCTTACTAGTAGGACCAAGGAAAAGGGTATCTCGAGTAGATGGTCAGCAAGGGCTTGCAGGACGTCTGTCCCCAAAGGCTGGTAACCTACGGTCTGGGACAGAGGCAGGAGAAGGAGGAACCCAGAAGACTCCCTAAAGGTTATCCCTGCTGGAATATCGAGAAAGGGCAGTGCAACCTCAGCCTCCGATGGTGCCGAGGGTTGAACAGCCAACGTGGCCTGAAGACAGGCCAAAACGCACCACGGGGGTGAAGGCAGACCTCAAAGAAAAGATCCGCAAGGTGTATAGGATCCTAGGCATACCGGGTCTGAAGGAAAGGCCTAAGTGGGAGGCTAAACTTCAGGACTATAGGCGGCAACGGAGGGACCTGGATCGGGCAAGAAGGAGTAGGGGGAGAGAGGCCCAAGGAGGTCTCCAGGGCTCACAGTTGGAGTTATTCTCCGTGACAGGGAGATATTGAGGGAGAAAGGAACGCGTTCGTGTGACAAGATGCAGAGAATACCGCTTCGCGTTTAGACCACCTGAACCTTCTTGGGCAGGGAACAGTAGGGAGATGTAAACGCGAGGTGAAGACTGGTATATATCGGCTTCCAATATACCAGTATTAAAATAAAATTTTAGTTTCTAATGTATTTAAATAGTTAAAGGAAGAAGAAGTAATAATAAATTAAAGTAGAAGAAGTTTACTTCTGTGTTTCTTGTTTCTTGGTGTATAAATAAAAAAAAATAAAAAAAAATAAATAAATAAAAAAAAAAAATAAAAAGGGGTAGTAATACTTCTGTTTTTTGTCTCCATTCTCCAACCAGCAGTAGTCATGTTAAGTTTATGGATGGCAATCTTTATCACCATACAAGCAGTCTATGGCCAAGGGAACCAGAGTCTATACTTCCAGGAATTTAAGGCTGAGCCGGGGATATACTTCGCCGAGGAGGGTAGGGCTAGAGTCTCGACAAGTGTTTGGACTATAGTGGCATATTACAACCTCTCAGGCTACTGGATGGAGTAGGAGCACTTAAAGCAGACACAAGTGCACCTCCAAGCAGCGTGTAACCAAAACCCAAATACCACAAGATATATTAGGCATTGTGAGGCACTGTTGGGTCCAATATCGTACCTAATGGACCAAATAGAGGATACCAATAGTCTTCTGCGAGCTCAACACCACCGTAAGAAGCGAGCTCCTCTGGACTTTATCGGTAACATAGCCGGAGACTTATTTGGGGTACTTAACCAACGGGATGCTCAGCGATATCAGGAGCAGATAGAACATTTAAATGCCGGAATTCTAAAGACCCAAACAATGCTTAAAAATCAGTTACACGTGTTGGACATGACAGGCAATCTCATTCGCAAGGAGCAAGTCGCAATGGAGAAGCACTACCAGCTGATGCAGAACGAAATCCAGGCGGTAGTATTACATGAGGAGTTTATGGATATGTTATTCCAGCTATCGGCGGCCGTTTTCATGTATAAGGATATACAAGGAGATATGATAGATATTCTAGCCGACGTGCACCATGGGCGCGCAAGTGCACGTTTACTACCACCGACTCAGTTTGCAAATCAGTTATGGGAAATAGGCAAGTAGATTCCGATAAACCTACACGTACCAAGTTCCAAAACACACTGGATAGATGTATATCGGTTATTAACGACCAGGGCAGCCATTGTTAAGGACCAAGTAATATTTGAGGTCCAGATACCGCTAGTCCAGGGGGAGGATTACCAGATATTCAATGTTATCCCCGTTCCAACAAAATACCATAACGGCTATGCATACCTAGAGCCGCAGTCCCAATACGTGTTGGTTAGTAGTACTAGGGTCTGGTACCAACCGATAAGCGCAGTGAGGTTGAGCGAATGTAAGCGCTGGGAAGAGGGAACGGTAATCTGCCAGTTAGAAGGTCCAATGTATAAAGTCGCTTCGCCAGAAGAACATTGTGAGATGGCCCTTTTATCACATGTTAAAGAGCCACCAAGTAAATGTCACGTGAGGACAGCCTTACCCTCAGTGTTCATACATCCACTAAGGGGTAATCGGTGGGTGATGGTATTGCCACACGAACTCGTGTTTGATTTAATATGTCAGCTACGGGTACAAACAGTAACTCTGAACGGCAGCGGGATACTAGCCTTGAAGCCAGGATGCAGTTTGAGAAGCTCTTCCATAGTAATCAGAGCCAAGACCACTTATGAAACTAACTTTTACGCTGATGTGGTACCCCGTTTTAACCTCACACAAAAAACAGAGGAACGGGCGGTAGTACTGCACACCGGGGGGCTAGATGTCGAGGTGTCCGAACTCCAACAAGCAGTCAACAAGCTAAAAGAAGAAGAACCGTGGACACAGCTGGACTATCATCACTTGGGGAATTACACAGTAACCGGCTCGGCCCTGGTATTAGTAGTGGTTTTACTTCTACTGATGTGTCAACTCTGGCAACGTCAAAGGAGTTCTCAAAGAGAGAGGCAAACAAGTCGACCGCAACCAGCAGAAAGAGGGACCCGTCGTGACCATCGGCAGGAAAACTTAGTCTGATGATGGAGAATGGGAGACATAGGATAAGTAGGGTAGGGAAGCATTAAGGTATAAGGGAAAAGGTAATAAGAAAAAAAAAATAAAAATAAAAAAATAAAAAAATATAAAAAAAAAAGGAAAACCTTCCCCTATTAGGTTAGGCCCATAGTGTAAGACTGTAATAGTTTAGGTTGAAAATTGGAAGAGAAAAACAATATTTATACATAAAAAAAAAAAAAGGTAAAAAATAAAAATAATAAAACAAGTCCCAATTTTCAACATTAGCCATGTAGGATTAGTAATTAAGGATATTCTTGTATAAAATACAATTGCCCGGCTCTGAGACTAGCTCAGGGTGTGGGGCGTCCGCCACGTTGGACTACTTAAAGGCTGATCAACTCCACCCGTCCTTCCCATCAATAAGGCATGAGATCCTTTTTATCTCAGGGTTTGGGTTTTCCCCACGCTGTAACGGAATTAATTTACAATTCCGTTACCAATCCAAACCATAATTCTCAAAACAACAAATCGGCATACACTTCGAGGTAAAACCTCAAAACGATATCACAAACGATATCGGTTATTAGCTCATTGAACGACCATGCCTATATTCCACATTCTTTCTGTGTTTACGTCACTCCAATTACTGTATATGCTCATACGGTAGTTGAATAAACGTAAATACAAAAATAATGTAACACGATCCTTGTTTTTATGTAGATAAGAACAAATAATTTTCAAGGCAAAAGTGTAGCACGAGTAATGAACTTGGTTACTCAAAGCTACCGCTTAGTTTTGATGAATTTCATTTTTTTTTTGTACTTTGGTTTTTAACAAAAAAAAGTACAACAACAAAAACCTATGAAAATTGCCATTATCGTTTTTACCAATATGTTTTGTTGTCATCGAAGTGCATAAATTTTGATGATGGCGATGTCACGTTGTCCATGTCACGTTGTTGGACATTTTTTATACACTTTTATGACGAATCGACAAGAAAAGTTGGTATAAATGATGTACAATTTTTTTGAAGGGGTCAGTCTTTTTGTGGAACCAAAAGGGGTTTTTGGGATAAAGTAAAGGCAGTAAAAGTTTTCAGTGAAGTAAAGTTATAATAAAGTAGAATTTTAAAGTGATTTTGGTTTTTTTTGTTTTGGCTGCTTTGAGGAGAACAACACTTGGTAAGTATTGGGTTCTTAAGAATCCGTTTAGACTGAAAGGAGCTTGGTTGGTTTGCCTCTATTGAGGCGGGAGCATCGTGTGCTTCGACGCCATAGGCGTTGCACTCCCTTTCCAAACCAGCCACCTCCGAACAGTCGCAATAATTAATAAGGCATATGAACCACTAATTTGGGTCCTTTTACATTATTAAATGTCCTAACCCCAATTCCCTTCCTTGATGTCATGATGTCATCACTGACCCTTTCCAAACAAATGATGCGGTAATCAAGATTACCACTGGTACACCCCAACCACCCACGACCAAGCTACCCCTACCAGACTGAGCTGCGGGTAGCTAAGCCGCAGGGGGTGTAGCCACCAGTGATAATAAATTCTTAGAAGCGGGTTGCCTCAGCTAAGCTGAGGGGACTCGTTTCAGACTCTATAAAATTAAAAAATTAATACAAAATATTATCCAGTTAATTTTTTTAAATTATTTCTTACCAAAAAGTATTTTTTTTTAAATAAAATTATGTTTTTTAGTGGCATTTTCGTGTGTACCCGAGACCTATCCCAACCCCCCCATCTCAATTATATTTACTTAGCAATTCATCCATAGCCCCTCGTACTATGTTGCCCCTCTACTGGAGCGTATTTTGAAAAATATTTGGTCTGAAAATAAATTGTAATTGTTTTATTAATTTACATATTATGGTTTTTATTGTTTAATAAAAATTATTTTTATTTCTTCTACCTTTAGTTTATATTTGTTGTATTTATTTTGATATAAGTTCCTCTTCTTTCAGTACACTCGAGTTGAAAATTTTCTTACTTTGAGTGAAATGTGATGATTTTCTTGATTCACTCCCACAGGTATGCACTGAGCATTAGACCTATCGATAGATCTTAACTCAAAGATTTGAAATAAATGGTGAATCCAGAATATAAAATGGACATTTAGCGGAGACACATTTCAAAAACTGCATGCGATATAGTTTTTAGTGCATTTTTGGCATTCCTCTTTAATGAAATTTAATATTTTAAATTTAATTAATCTATATAATATATTATAATCATAATGTATTATTTACCAAGTTTATAGAAAATTCCTCGTCAGCTACAATTTTTAAATTTAGTGCATCTAAATCCTCTTTTGTTTTTATAGGTATGTTAATTTGAAAATCCTTTTTAGGCTCCATCATCACAGGTGGTGGATAGTGGACGGCCTATCGATAGGTAGGTTAGCGGTGAATTAAATAAGCCGCCCCAACCGCAGTCCAGCTGGTGGGAGAGTCTCAGGGTACTGGGGAGTGGTTAACCTCAGTTCATTAAATTCTGAGTGCCTATGATGCCCAGCATGGAATGGGGAACAGATGGCGCCAGAAAACCATCGACCAATAACCACGGCGGACTGTGCGTCACGTCCTCTCTGCAGCTCCGGAGTCTCCGCGGGTGATGAGTGGGGTACCCTATAAACGGGTGGCCCTGGGAATGGAATGGATCCCATTGGATTGTGCTCTCCATGTGAATAGGTGAATGAGAGAGAGAATGTGGAGCGGAGAGAAGGGGTGCTGGGAGGCCGGGGTGCTAGCGAGCCGACTGGGCTAGATTAACGTGTTAATCGACCCGTGCTGAGGATCAACTAGGCTGGGGACCCATTTAACAAAGCCCAGTCGCTAATGGAGCCCTCTGGATACTTGGCGACCTCCAGTTGTAATTAGCCTTACTTGCGTATACGGATCTCTGCGCAGGCGGACCTTTATTTCTCCGATACTCGTGGGAATCAAAATGGAAGGATCTAAACCCAAAAAAACCAAGGGCACCGGCTCTCCTCAAAAGCCGGTATCAGCGAAGGAAGGTGCCTCGAACCAGACGGGTGGGGCCTCTAAGGTTGCAAAGGTGGCTGACTCTAGGGCACCAGTCCCGGGAGTTAGCGGTACCAACGCAGCACAAGGGAGTGGGACGAGAGACATTCCTCCGGCGAAAAGGCGGTACAGAAATCGCCGCTCGGCATTCCGAATTCTCGAGAAGTGGGCTGCGACCCTCGAGGGGCAGCTCACGGAAGAGCAAAGCACATCAGTAACTTGGGCAAGGAGCGCTGTGGGCTGCGGAAGCTCAGAAAGGGACTATGTGTCGAAAAGACAGCGGTCCCAGGACGAGGTGGAAGCAGTTGCTGACTGACACAAAGCCGAGCTCTAACTCAGGAACAAAGCTGTTCAGCGATGTCCTGAGGGAGCATGTGTTGATGCTAGCCGTAATTGACGAAAGTCAAGAAGATAGGGTACAAAATTATATCCTCTAGTAAGTCTGGGAAGATCAGATCTTGTATTCATGGGAAAAATAATATTAATCTTTTCCTTCTCTCTCAATACAGCAATGGTGACACTACTGCAGTTGGCCTGGAAGTAGGCACTTGTAGATTCTGGCTAGTTTCAGCCTACATGGACCAGGAGAAGGAGGTTCCTCCGAATAACCTGGACGAGCTGATCCGTGAAGCGGAACAATCAAAGGTAGGTGTGGTACTGGGAGTTGATGCTAATGCGCATCACACTATCTGGGGAAGCACGGACATTAATGAAAGAGGTGAGTCACTTTTTGATTATTTGATGAGTACTAACCTTTCAGTGTGTAATATTGGGGGGGAACCTGTATTACTAGTAACAGGCAGCAGGTTCTAGACGTGACCCTTGCCTCAAATAATTTTCTTCTTATGGTTAAAAATTGGAGGGTGGATAAGGAACACTCCTTTTCTGATCATCGATATTTAACCTATAGTCTCGATATTCACCCTGCTACTCGGGAAGCCTTCAGGAATCCTAGAAGGACCAACTGGAGCATATATGGGGAATTACTGGAGGATTTGTTGCCGTCGAGGGCTCTAGAGCCTCCGACGACCGTTGGGGAGCTGGAGGACATGGTGGTAGCGTTACTAGCGCATGCAACCGGTCCTTTCATGCTGCCTGCCTACTGGTTAAGGAGGCTCAGGATTGGGACTCCTATAAGGAGAAACTCGGAATTTATAAGAAAAAATTAAGAAAGGCACAAAGGAGGTCTTGGAGAATCTTCTGTGATAAAATGGAAGAGGTATCCGAAACCTACCGCCTTAGGAAGATTCTTTCCAAAAGTACAGCTAGTCCCAGTTTTTTGATAAAGCCGGACGGATCTTGGAGAGCTTCTAGTGGAGAATCTCTGTAGCTTCTCTTCGAGACACACTTCCCAGGGAGCTTTGAAAACCTTTTGGTGCGTAGCAATCATCAGGAATCATTGTCAGTGTTCACAGAGGATATCATAACCAGGAAACGGATCCTATGGGCACTGAGGGGTTTTAAACCATTTAAATCGGCCGGTCCGGATCAAATTATACCAGTGGAACTTCAAAACAACTCAGTAATTATTCTTCCGTACCTGGAAGCTATATTCAAAGGGTGTTTGAAGCTGGGCTATATTCCTAGGTACTGGACGGAGGTCAATGTGGTGTTTATACCGAAAGCGGGGAAAAGCTGACATATCTATCCTAAGGGCCTAAGACCAATAACTCTATCATCCTTTCTTTTGAAAATCTTGGAAAGGCTACTGGATGTATACATTAGAGATAAAATAGGTGCCAGGAAGTGGGCACCGTCTCAGCATGCGTACACAAAGGGTAAATCTGTGGACACTGCTCTGCACGCCTTGGTGTGTACAATTGAGAAATCGATTAATTCGAAGGAATTCTGTTTGTTGGCCTTCCTGGATACAGAGGGCGCCTTTAATAATGTGAAAGCGGAGGCAATCAAGGAGGGATTGTCATTTTTGGAGGTGGACGTTCCTCTGAGAAGGTTAATTAATTATATGCTGGGAAGCAGGATTGTTAGCTCGAAGTTGGGGAACTCCACCATCAAGAGGCGAGTAACTAGGGGAACCCCGCAGGGGGGTTCTGTCCCCTCTTCTCTGGAACATAGTGGTAAACGGGTTACTACTAGAATTGGAGAGAGAGGGTATTAAAGTTATCGCTTACGCAGACGACGTAGCTTTAGCTGTTACCGGGAAATTCCTGGGCACGATTGCAGACGTAATGCAGAATGCGCTTACAATCGTTACGAAATGGGCTGGCAAATGTGAACTTGGTATTAACCCGTCCAAGTCAGAGCTGGTACTCTTCACTAAGAAATACAAAATCCCGGTAGTTGTCCCTCCTACCTTAAATGGCACGAGATTTGTTTTTACTGAAAGTGCTAGATATCTGGGCATTATCTTGGACAGTAAGCTTAGTTGGAGGCCCAATATGTTGGAGAGAATAAACAAAGCTACTATAGCTTTGTACTCCTGTAGGATCGCCATTGGTCAGAGATGGGGTCTGAAGCCGGAGCTGATACACTGGCTCTACACCGCTGACGTGAGACCTGTACTCATGTACAGGGTGGGTGTTTGGTGGCCAGTTCTGGACAAGGTAACTTATAAAAGTAGGATTGAGAGGGTGCAAAGAACGGCCTGTATGCTGGTTAGCGGGGCCTTGAGGTCGACACCGACAAGTGCCTTAGAGGTTATGTTGCACCTTCTTCCGGTCGACATTTTTGGTAAACAGATGGCGGCAAATACGGCTGTACGACTTGCAGCCGTCTCTCAGTGGAGGTGTCTTAGTACAGGACACTCTACTATCGTTAGATCGTTGAAGGATGAGCTGGCGAATCTTGACTACATTAAACCTTCTCTACGCTTCGAGAAGCGATTTCGGACCTCCTTCCCTTCAAAGGAATCCTGGAGGGATAGACCGTTATCGGAAATCGAAGCGTTACAATTCTTCACAGATGGCTCCAAGCTAGACGGCAAAGTGGGAGCTGGAGTATTCTGTGACAAATTAAATGTGAACATTTCTATTCGTCTCCCTGATTACTGCAGCGTGTACCAAGCTGAAGTCGTAGCGATTAGGGAGGTCATGACGTGGTTGAAGCATAATGTGGTATCCTCAGATAATATCGCAATCTATGTGGACAGTCAAGCGGCGATCCGGGAGTTGCGATTTTCATGTACCTACTAGATGTATAACAGTATACATTATTAAAACGAAACCACAAAACAATAAAATTTACTTGTACATATCTAGTATGTACATGAAAATCGCAACTCGCAAGTCTCATGGCTGGTCTCCACTTGTATATTTTTCTCTTGACAAAAAATAAATGACAAACGGCTCGTGACATTTTTTGTACAACTACTAACATAAAGAATATAACTAATTTCTCTCTTTGAGAATAAGAAAAAAATTTGAATTTGGTTCGTTTTTCGAATAATACAATTTTTTCGCATATTACTTTTGTATTCCACAATTTATTATTTATGTTTTATTTTAATAACAAAAATTTTATTATATTTTGACCTAAAATTCATTAAAAGGACAAAATTTTGTGAAAAAAGAATGAAAATTTCATTTTATTTGTCAAAATATTCAACATGAAATGACATGAAATTGAGCATAAAATACAATTTATGCTCAAATGGCACAACGTCATGACAAAAATATTGAATATTCTGATCTTTTCCTCTCTTGACAAAATTTCAATGCGCATGCTCAAATCCATTTTTGTGTATGTATTTTGGAAAATGTACTAAAAATTGTCATGAGGAAAAAAATGAACTAGATTTTTTTTTTGTCAAGAGAAAAATACGAAAGTGGAGACCAGCCATCACTTTTCGAGTAAAATTAGGGTACAGGTTTAAATCGTTAGTAGTTGAATTTGTTAAAAAATAAATTAATTTATAAAAACTGGGTTGTATGCAAATCGATAGTAGTTTGCCATGAATACTTTGACGTTCAAAAATTGTTGTTTCCCTTTTCTAAGTTTTTGATTCACTTTCAATTCGCTACCGCAGACTGTATTGTCGCCGTGCATGTCATAAATTAAAATAAAATTTACTAAAATAATAAAAAAAGAAACTTACTAAAGATTTGCTCAACGTGTCCCGGATATCTCTTTATCGGCGGCAAAACAATATTTGTTTTAGTTATTGGAGTCTCTCGCCCCAATTGTTCAAGCAGTTGTTCTGTGCTCAACTCTGATTCAATAACTATTGGTGGTGATATTTCTTTTGTAAACATAACAATCTCAGAATCTGAAAGACATTTTAAAATAACAGTGTTAAAACTTAAACTGGATTTATTTAGATTGATGTTCTAACCACAATCTGTAGATATTTGAGATTCCGGAAGATGAAATTTTGCTTGAGGCTTAACAATTAAATTTTTATGTATTTTTGCCAAGTTAATTTTTTAATATTTTGCGTAGACAAGTAATTTAATTTTTCTGCTTTTTTTTAATATCAATATTAATAAACGAAGAACCTAAAAATATAAATATAATATGTATAAGTAAATAATTAAGTAACGATAAATAATTTAATTTTTTGTGTACATAATAATGTAAATAAAATGCTATAAAATACACTTATACCCCGCTATACGAACGCCCTTTATACGGAATTTCGCTATAACCGAACTTATAATTTATATCCCATTTTCGCTATTGACGATTGGAGCATCACAGATTCCACCTAGAGGAAAATTTTTAAGCTGAGGTAGCTGCTAATTTGACGTTCGAAATTGTTGTAAACAATTCCAATTTTGAACTGTAAACACAATTTTTACCTACCAGATTGATAATAATTGTAAATAATTAATATTTTGGATTATAAAAACCATTTTTAATTACCGGATTGCAAAAATTTCTTTCGTCGCATTTATGAGAAATGTCATTTTGGCTGTTGCCTCATTTTAACTTTTTTCCTCGAGAGGCGCTTTCTCTACTTTTACAATCGTCAATACGGAAGGAAAAATTCGTTGTGTGCAGTTTTTTTTTTTTTAGCTAAATTAAAATTCGGGGAAAACCCAATTTGGTGAAAACTGTGTTGTTATTATGTATTGTATGTACAAAAGTCTCATTCGTATATGTTTTCTGGTTCAAATAGACGTACATATTATTGTTATGTAGGCAAGTGTACATTTTATAAATTAACGTGAAAAGTTTTAAATAGTACATAGTTTTAAGTGTTTATTTAAGTGTATATTATTTTTGATCGATAAATTCATTTATGTATTTATATATACCTATATAATCATTATATATTTTATCAAGTATAACTAACTGTAAAAATTGTTAAAAATTACATATTTTAAGCCAAGTAGTATTATCAGTATGTATGATTCTGAAAATTAAATTGTAGTTTTTGTAATTAATTTAACTGCTTATTGTACAATGTCTTGTCAAACAGTTCTCCATACATGAAAACAATTTATTTCTTAACTGTGTGCTTACTTACCTTAATAAATTAATTTTGCTCATTTGTTCATAGCCAAACAATGCCACGAAAGCAGATACCTGGTTTAGTGGAGAAAACAGCTAAAAAAAGAAGGCGAAATGCAATCTCTTTGAAAACAGAATTATATGTTTTAGGCGGGTTTGAAGCTGGCGAGAAACTTATGGAAATTTCAAAGGCGCTGGGTCTTGCAACGTCGACGATAGGAACAATCAAGGAAAACCGAGATAAAATTTTCAAGCAATCTGAATTAACCGCACCGTTAAGTGCTCCTAAATTAACTCGTCAAAGGAGCGCAATAATGGAGCAAATGGAAAAGCTGTTAGCCGTATGGATTAAGGATAATAACCAGCGCAACATGCCAATGAGTGAACTTATCATTCAAGAAAAGGCTAGGAGCCTATTTGCGCATTTAAGAGCCGAAGGTATTGATGAGGAATCTAAGGAAATTTATTTTTCTGCTAGTCGAGGCTGGTTCGATCGGTTCAGAAAACGGCAAAACTTGCATAGTATAAAAATGAGAGGTGAAGCTGCAAGCACCGATACAGAGGCCGCTCTAAATACCCCCTACCCATCAATTATTGAACGGGGAAGGGGGGGATAGGTACCTCCCAGAACAGGTGTTAAACGTCGATGAGACTGGTTTATACTGGAAAAGGATGCCAGAAAGAACTTTTATATCAAAAGAATCAAAATCCGCATCTGGCCATAAAGCGCAAAAGGAACGCTTAACCCTGCTACTTGGAGGCAATGCCTCAGGTGACTGCAAATTGAAACCGCTCTTAATATATTTGTCGGAAAATCTAAGGGCTCTTAAGGGATGTGATAAATCACGGTTACCCGTAATTTGGAAGTCCAATAGGAAAGCTTGGATGACAATGTCCATTTGCGAAGACTGGTTCAAAAAACACTTCTGCCCGGATGTGAAAAAATATTTACAAAAGAAAAATCAGTCAAATAAAATACTTTTGCTATTGGATAATGCTCCAGGGCATCCAATTCATTTAGCAGAAATGTTTGAAGATGTAGAAGTGGAATTTATACCTAAAAACACGACAGCGATTCTTCAACCTATGGACCAAGGTCTCATTTCTACTTTCAAATCATTCTACTTACGTAGAACTTTTCAGCAGCTGGTAAGCGACACTGATGGGCAATCGTCTATCCAGGAATATTGGGCAAAATATAACATAAAAGACTCTCTAGACAACATTGAAAAATCGTGGGATGAGGTCAAATCAAGCACGATGAACCGCGTTTGGAAACAAATTTGGCCAGAATGCGTTAAATATGACGAATCCGATCTTGATTCGCTACATGCCGTTCGTGAAAATATTGTATCACTTGCTGATCAACTTGGTTTCCAAGAAGTGCAAGAAGTTGATGTGATCGAACTGATAGAAATAGACCAACAAAGTTTGACAAATGAGGAGCTGATAGAATTAGAGGAAGATTTACAGACATCGATTACAACAGATCGAGATACGGAAGTTAATTCGCGTCGATTACAATCAAAAGATTTGGCAGCAGCACTATCGCATTTTGAAAGCGGTATGAAAATATTGCAGGACAATGATGAAAATGAAGAGCGTTGTATTAAATCAGTTCGTGGCATCAATGAAAACATTGAATGCTACAAGCAGCTTTACAAAATAATTAAAACAGAAGCCAGACAGAAAACTTTAGAAACATTTTTCATAGCAACTTATATAAGTTCCAGTTCAAGCTTTAGCCCATGCTCTAGTCCGAGCTATAGCCCAATCTGTAGCTCAAGCTCTCCTTACAAAAATTGATTCAAAATTTACTCGTAGCTAATAATTTGTATGTAGTTTTATGGATTTGCTTTGTTTTATTTACATATTTATTATTTACCTGACGAATTTGAAATGTATTTATTGAAATAAACCAAAAATTTAATTACATATTGTTTATATTTATTCTACAGCCTTGGGAATGGGTTGCTTATAATTTGTATTAATTTATAAGAAAAATAATGATTCGATATACGGAATTTCGGTTTCGGACAGCTTTTCCGGAACGGATCCCTTCCGTAAAGCGGGGTATGAGTGTATAATGGTCCCGATTTTGAAATCATAAAATTCATTTTATGTTATTTTATTTCGCCGCTTCCTATATGAATTTGTATTGAAAAATAACATAACATAAAATTTTAAAAAGCAGAACCGAGCTCATTAGCTTAAATTATAATTTTATTAAATTCTTACCGTTTTCCTCATCCGATGACATTTTAAACCTGTGATTATATTATTAGTAAATACATATATTATTTATTGCTATTAAATGCTGTAAACTAAAATTATTTAAAAGAATAGCATCTAGCTGAAGCTAACAGAATTATTTTCATGCATCATTGGTAATAAAATATACTGATTTTCATGGTTATTCAGAGGTAAACGACAATATTTTGAAACTATTTGTGACACTGGATAAACTTCGCTGTTTATTTCTAGGCCACTAACTACCATTATTCCTATATCAATTGAACTTATGGGGTGTTCAAAATATGACGAAATTTTAGTAAATCTTCTACCTCGTACTAAATGTGAATTGTTTAAAATCTCAAAGCTTTCTATAAAAAATGGAAATTCCTCTGTATCAATACGCAATGAACAATAACTATCTCTAAAATTGTTTTTGAAAGTAAATGAATCATATTCATATGACTTGTACCTATTACAATCTCGAAATTTTTCAATGACATCTAGCTTATACTCCACAACAAAATTATTATAATTTTCTCGATCTTTTACTCTATTAAATATTTGTTTGAGAATATTTTGGGGCTTTTTAGTGTTTTTTTTAATTTCCTGTAAAAATGTTTCGTAAATATACCCTGAAAAGGAATCAAGTGGACCGCACAATTTTACATAGCCAGGTAAATGTAAAATACTGTGAACATTGTAGTTTACATGCTTTAATCCGTAAATTTGAGGGTATAATTTAATGAACTCATTAAGGAGTATTTAAGCATTATCTGTATTTTCATTAAAAAACGTCCTATCTGATAAAAGCCGGAGACTAACAACTAAAAGTAAAATATGATAAAAAATATTAAAATCTACAAAATCTTTTAAAAGAGGTAGAACACCGTATAAAATAAAAAAGCGAAATTCTGTTGATTTCCATCTAGGGATTTCAGTAAAGTCTCTGGTTTTTCGAGAAAATTCTATTGAAAGGTATCTGGAATAAGAAATATATAAATCAGACATCAGTTTTTTTGTGTCTGACTTCACTTTATTTAGTAAAAGTATCAATAATTTTTGGGCAATCCCCAAATCAACTAAATGCATCGGATCTAGAGGAAACTGGGTAACCATCCCGATTCCAGCTGTTTGTAAAATATTTGGTTCCCCTTGAATGAAAAGATAAAAAGAATAGATAAAGAAAATGAAGAAAAAGATAAAGAAAATGATTCTCAACGAATTAAAAGTTCCAGAATTAAAGAGGGAACTTGAGAAACGGGGTTTGGCCACTGATGGTAGTAAAGCAGCTTTACAAGCGCGACTACGTGACGCCATGGAGAAAGAAGGGTTGAACGCTGACCATCATGATTTTGGCGTGGAAGTAACGGATGCGGCAACTGTAGAGAAGACAGGAGATAAACAACCGTCGGTCGAAACAACACAACTACCATCTGGAAGTTTCGATTTGTCGCAGTTAATAGGTGCTATGAACCAGGGGGTAGATTCTGATGAAATGACAATTTGCGATTCTGATGAAATGAGTTATGACATTAACAGCAGTTTACAGCAGTTGCATTTCTAGTTTACCGCAGTTATATTTTAAGGTTTATTTTGTATTATACATATATGTACATGTACAAAATTGTCATTAATTTGGTTTTCCGTGACAAAAGTCAGCTGCATTTTTAAATAAAATATGTGTGAGTATATTTTGTTAATTTTTAATAATTCTTGTTATAAATTTTAATTGTTTATATTTTAATTAAAATAAAACAATATTTTATCTATTTTTATATATGTATATATAAAAATAGATAAAATATTGTTTTATTATGTATTAATAAAAATAGATAAAATATTGTTTTATTTTAATTAAAATATAAACAATTAAAATTTATAACAAGAATTATTAAAAATTAACAAAATATACTCACACATATTTTATTTAAAAATGCAGCTGACTTTTGTCACGGAAAACCAAATCAATGACAATTTTGTTTAGTTTGTCATTTTTTTTCTTGTGACATTTTGAAAAAGTCACTTCATCAGAATCGCATTTTAGAACTCATAACTATATTGTCATTTTATAGCAGTTAAAATTTTAGTACAAAGTCACAAAAAATTGTCATTTATCATTTGTCACTTGATCAGAATCTAGGCCCAGATGATGGGACAGATGAGTCTAATGAAACAACAAAACGAACGACACCTAGGAGAAATTAAAAATCAAATGGCGCAACAAGGAGACCAGTCGAATCAAGGAATGAAACAACAAATGGAGAAAATTGATCAGTCAAACCAAGAAATTAAACACCAGATGGAACAACAAATGGAGAAAATAGAACAACCAATGCAAATTATAGAGCGTCAGATGGGGGAAATTGCCGAAGGCCAACAGAGAATGGACGAGAAAATTCTGGAATTGTCTACAAATGTACAAGGCGAAATAGAGAAACTGCAAACGAATTTTAAGACGGAGATTCAACAGGTTGAACAAAAATTAGAAACGGAAGTCCAACTTGTCAAAATGGAGGTTCAACGTCTCGAGAAAGAACTAAATGATGTCAAGGCAAGTGGATCAACGACGCAAGTGGTTCAGACCGTATAATCGATTAATTTAAAGCCACCAACATTCGACGGTACTACATCTTTCGGCATTTTCAAATTTCAATTTGAAACGGCAGCCAATCAAAACCGTTGGAATGATGAACATCTTGTCGCAGCGTTAATAGTGGCCCTTAAAGGTGAAGCTGCGGAGGCCTTACAAACAATTCCGGAAAAAGATCGCAACAGTTATCTCGAAATTATGAAGGCGCTGGATAGGAAGTACGGCAGTGATCACAAGCGGGAAATCTATCGAATGAAATTGAAAAGCCGCTACCAAAAGGGAGGAGAATCACTTCAGGAATTTTCATCGGCAATCGAGCGATTAGTACATCTAGCACATACCAGTATATCAGCCGATTATATGGAAAGGCTAAAAATTGACGCATTCATTGATGGCATTCGAGATCCAGAGACACGCAGGGCGATGATGTTGTCACCTAAAGCAACCTTCGCGGAAACCATCGCTTGTGCGTTAACAAATGAAACTGCACAAGCCATCACCAAACCGTCAATGAAAATACGCCGAGTGGAAATCGACACCAGCATAAACACAGAACGGACAACACCAAGATACCGAGACGGAAGCGGCAAAATCAAATGTTGGGCATGTGATAAAATCGGTCACATCTCACGGGACTGCTGGGAATTAAGAAGAAAAAGGGGAAGATCACCATCTCCTATGCAGCGACGACCAAGCGGGGAGCAGGCAGTGGCCAGGCAAGAAGGCCAAATGACGACAGAGTCGTTAATCTACAAAGAGTCAGCTTAAAGGGGCAGAAGCTGACTCCCACAACCGATTGCCCTATAACCTCCATCCGCGTTTCGAAAGTAGCAAGGGGCGGTGACAGCTTAACAATCAAAGGCGACATTGATGGCACGGATTGCATCATCACTCTGGATACGGGAGCAAATCGCACGATTGTCCGTAAAGACCTGATCGATGGAGTACAGCCAGCTAATGGATTGAAGTTACAAACAACAACTGGAGATAGTTCAATAATAAAAGGCAAAAAGATCGTGAAAATAAAAATCGGGAGAACTCTTTTTCAACACGAAGTGCTGATTGCAGATATTGTGGATGAAGTCATAATGTGGATGAACTTCATGAGAGCAAATGGCTTCGTGGTGGATGTTGGACGAGGAGTTTTAAGTTACGATAACATCGAGTTGCCACTTCAATCTAGCAGTGCCGGAGCAACTATCAGGCGAATTACTATTGATCATCGGGAGAAGCTGCCACCGAATTCGGAGACGATCCTATGGGGAAGATTGGAGGGAGGTTCTGGGTCACCCAGGTTGTGGGTTGTGGAAGCAAACGAAGAGGAGAACGGAGCCAATGAAATTATAATCGGAAAAGCCCTAGTTAAACCAAACAACGACTATAGAGTACCAATTAGGACTTTAAATCTCTCGGACAAGACGAAAACCATCAAGAAAGGGACAGTCATCGGCAAATGTAACGAGGTTTCAACTATAGTAAAGTGTGAACAGAAAAGTCCGATTGAAAAAGCCGACATCCAAGGCCGGAAAGAAATGGTAGAACAACTTATGCAGAAATGGACCGAAGATCTTACCGAGGCACAGAAAAATTCTGCACATCAACTACTCAAACGGTACACGTCCATATTTTGCAGTACATCGGATAATAACGGAAGGACTTCAATGGTAAAGCATCGAATTGATACGGGAACGGAGATGCCGATTCGTCAACCACCCAGGAGGCTACCTTTGGCAAAACAAGAAGAAGTCAATCGAATGGTAACAGATATGCAGGCAGCAGGAGTAATCGAACCATCTAACAGCCCATGGAGCTCACCGGTAGTATTGGTCGAGAAGAAGGACGGTAGCATGAGATTCTGCGTTGATTACCGAAAACTCAATGCTGTAACTAAAAACGATAGCTACATACCCATTGCCAAGGATCGACGATACATTAGACACATTATCGGGTGCTCGAATATTTTCGACATTAGATCTACAAAGCGGCTATTGGCAGGTGGAAGTCCACGAGAAAGATCGCGAGAAAACGGCTTTCAGTGTGGGTAACGGACTTTGGCAATTTAATGTTATGCCGTTCGGATTATGTAATGCCCCTGCGACTTTTGAACGATTAATGGAGCGCGATATATATATATATATATATATATATATATATATATATATATATATATATATATATATATATATATATATATATAGTATAAATTTACCATTTCCTCCATTTTACTTTCATTTCGTTTAAGTTTGGTTATACGCGTACGATATACCATATACAGTATATACAGAATTTTTATTTTTATTTTTTAATTCTGTTATAAATAATATTATATATTAAATTCTGTGTGTTAAATAAAAATAAACTGTGAGTATCATTATTTCTAGTGCTTATTGTTACGTTTTTGCCTTGTCAATCAAGGTTCGTATCACTGGATTGTGAATAATACAAAATCAATTTAATTTATCTCCAACGAATTTATTTATTTCACAAAATATATTACAACACAGTTTATCAATAAAAATCCACAAAATCAGTTTATATAAATTATTCTTAAATTTTACTATTCACTTATAATTTTTATTTCCACAAAAACACTTTTTAATTCACTTTTTAATTCCTATTTAATCTTTACTCTATCGCTTACCAAATATTACTAATAATCTTACAAGTTTACTCTATCGCGTTCCAAATACTAATAAATCCAATTCGATCTTTTTCGCCTTTTTGGACGTGTTCAATCGGGCAAAAATGATAAAAAATATCATGATATTTTATCCCACCCTAACTTCATTTTGTAATACTGTGCGTCAAACCCGATTGAACAACCAAAATTGATAAAAAATGATAAATTGATTTTAAATGTTACGTTTTGTTTTAAATCGCTTTGTAAAATTCAATAAACTCATTTTGTCGTCAGGTTTTTAATTAAATGTATATATTATTTAATTATTTTTTGTTTGATATTGAAACTATTTGGTTTTTATCCAAATACTGGAGACAGAAATAATTTTAGTTTGAGTTTTGATGTGTTTTTGTTCTCAGACAAATCTTCGAAATATAAATTATTATTTATGTTTAAATAAATAGGTGATTGTGTAAATACCATATGAATATCTTAAAAAAGCAAATTTAATTTAAGTACCGAAAATATCAGAAAGAAAATAAATTCAAAATTGACAGCTGGAACCAAGAAAAAAGTTGGTTTTTTTGTGTGATAAATGAGTGCGTTTAATGCCAAAAGTGATAAAAAATATCATGATATTTTTTATCATTTTTGCCCGATTGAACACAAGGTTTATATACACAAACCAAGCTTCAAGCTCGAGAGTTCATGACTTTTCCAGTTAGAATAGAGTAGAACCATTTTATCATGGAAAATTCCATTTTAGTACCCAAGTATTTTTAAATCCAACTATTTTATAATATTCCATAATATATCCATAACTTAGTTCTGGGTTAACCTTTGTTTGAGTTACGAATTATTATAAGAAAACATATGCACCGTGTCGCAATTATTGGGAACTCACAGAACTCACTATATAAAAATTGTATACATGTGTGTGTGTAAAAATAATATTGGCGGGAATATTTTTTAATGTGTATGTGTGTAAATGTCAAGCTCGAAATTTGGCGGGTAAATCAAATTATTCATTAATGAAACAAAATTTATATTTTTGTATTTTTATTTTGTTAACCAAATATATGTAAATATTTTTAATTTGTATTATTACATGTTATCACAGAATATTCTAATTGTTAAGTTTATTATTAAATCTAGTTATTATTATTTAAAATAGGTCAAAATATAATTAAAATTAATAAATATTATGTTTCGTAATACATTTTTATCGTTTCTTAGAATTATTTAGTAATTCAAAATTTTATTAAAATGTATAAGGCATAAATATTTCAAAATATCACAGGAAATTGTGATTGCCATTTAATTCTTAACTCTAGTTATTAATTAAAAAAAATTAAAAAAATAATTAAATTAGTATATGTATATAAAAGGAACAATTACCAATTTCAGCCTTCGTCATTTTTTTTGTTTCGCTTATCTTTTAAATAATAAAAATATTTAGTTGATATTTGTTTAAATTCTGCTTGTAAATTTCGCGTTTGTAAATTTCTTCAAAGTACAATCTAAAATTATAAAATATTAAAATTGTTAAATATTAATTATTAAATTTGTGCGACAAAATTTACCTCTCAAAATCGTCCGTAAAAATATTTATTAACACAAAAAAAAAATCGATCAACCTATTATAACAAGGCACAAAAACAAACTGATAAACTACGTAAGTAAAAAAAAATTGTTATATAAAATGTATACATATACACACCAATACTATGTTGTATTTTTAATGAATTCGAGTTGTGTGAGTTTCGGATATTTTATCAAAATCCAAAGGAAAATACAGTAGCTCAATTTTGAGTTCTGTGTTGTTATACTTGGGTACAGTTTAACATTGAGCTATTAATTTTACTTAATCTATCACACGCTAGGTGTCACCGTCATACTACCCCTCACCTAAGCCTGTTCGTCCCGAACAGGATCCAAATCACCTCCTCTGTACATGGCTAAACCTGTCTAAAAGCACCACCTTCGATTTACCTCCTCGTCCTTTCCTAGTCCTGTAGGGTGCCGTCCATACAGGTTGCAGTTTCGTCGATAAATCCTCCTTCTATTGTTGCGAGTTGTGAAGCCACACCAATTGCCTTTCGTGTAATCCTTGGCTATTTGCTCGTATGGCGTATCGAGTTTTCATCCTGTCGCCCGACACTTGCACTCCACTTCGCACAACTCGGCCATTCTTATCCAATATCTGCTTAACCTGGTGTTCATTGGTTTCCTCAACAATTGTTTCAGATTTCGATGGCAGCTCCTCGCAATGACTGATTGTTACTCGCCTTACTGTGGCATCCATACCGTTAAATTTAAGATTCAGCTCGATGTTATCGCTACTCAATATTCTTCGTCCAAAATCCAACACAAAGCCATTCATCCTCATGAAGTCCGTTCCCAAAATGACCTCGTCCACAATGTCTGCGACCAGAACTTCGTGTGGGAAAAGAGTTTCGCCGATTCTTATGCTCACGAACTTTTTCCCTTTAATCATTTCACTCTCTCCATTTGCCATTCTTAATTTTAACCCATCAGCCAGCTGCACTGCTCCTGCGATCAAATCTTTCCGAACAATTGTGTGGGTGCTCCGGTATCCAGCGTAATAATACACCTCCTCCCTTCAACACCGCCCCTAACTGTGACGCTGCTTCCGCCTCGTGCTTCACTCGTAACAGGGATGAATGTTATGGGGCAACCAGACGGCGAAGCCAGCTTCGGTTCCTTCAAACTGACTTCTAACCTTTCCACTTTACCAACTGTTGCCATCCACTCATCCGATTCCTGCTCTCCTCTTCATGCTCTTTCCACGGAAGATGGTGATCCGTGCTGCTTTCCTCCTGCTTCCAAACAATGTCGCGAGATGTGGCCAATCCTGTTACATACCCAACATCTTCGCTCGCTGCTTCTAGACCTTTGTCCCGACCGTTCGGCGTTTGCCCGCATAAAAGGTGGCGATCTTCTCTCTCCATGTATTACTTTCCAACAGTCCATTGAAATATGACCCAACTTGTCACATTTCCAACACCTAAGCCTGCTTCTTCCGACTGTCGGTACCATTCGCTCCATCCATCACCGCCTTGCGTGTCTCTGGATCTCGAATGCCATCAATGAATGCGTCAATTTTTAGCCTTTCCATATAATCGGCCGACGTACTGGTATGTGCTAGATGTACTAGTCGCTCGATTGCCGATGAAAATTCCTGAAGTGATTATCCTCCCTTTTGGTAGCGGCTTTTCAATTCCATTCGATAGATTTCCCGCTTGTGGTCACTGCCGTACTTCCTATCCAGCGCCTTCATAATTTCGAGATAGCTGTTGCGCTCTTGTTCCGAGATGGTCTGTAAACCCTCTGCTGCTTCACATTTGAGGGCCACTATTAATGCCGCGACACGATGTTTGTCGTTCCAATGATTTTGATTGGCTGACGTTTCAAATTGAAATTTGAAAATGACGAAAGATGTTGTTCCGTCGAATGTTGGTGGGTTTAACTTGATTGATTGGACGGTTTGTACCACTTGCGTCGTTGTTCCACTTGCCTTGATATCAGTTAGCTGTTTCTCCACTTCGCCGTGTATGTTAGTTGATAATTCGAGAAGTTTGTCGTCGATTCTTTTATGACCATCTGTAATTTGATCTTTAATTTCTTCGTTTGACTGCTTTTGTTGTTCCATTTGATGTTTTATTTCTTGGTTTGACTGGTTTATAGTCTCTAACTGTCGCACATTTTGTTGTTCCATTACATTTTTAATTTCTTGGTTTGACTGCATTGCTTGTTGCGCCATCATCTGCTTCATAGCAGTCATTAACTGTGACAAATCGAAACTTCCAGATGGTGTTTGTGTTGTTTTGGCTGACGGTTGCTTATCTCCTTCCTTCTGCTCTACGGTTGCCGCATCCGTTACTTTCTCTCCAAAATCATGTTGATCTGCGTCTAACCCTTCTTTCTCCATGGCATCACGTAGCCGCGCTTGTAAAGCTGCTTTACCACCATCAGTAGCCAAACCCCGTTTCTCAAGTTCCCTCTTTAATTCTGGAACTTTTAATTCGTTGAGAATCATTTTCTTTATCTTATTATTCACAATCCCATCGCTGTCACCAATTGTTACGTTTTTGCCTTGTCAATCAAGGTTCGAATCACTGGATTGTGAATAATACAAAATCAATTTAATTTATCTCCAACGAATTTATTTATTTCACAAAATTTATTACAACACAGTTTATCAATAAAAATTCACAAAATCACTTTATATAAATTATTCTTAAATTTTACTGTTCACTTGGTGGTTTGGCGTCTATTGGAGGGGGGGGGGGATCAAAGTTGAGTAGATTAATCTACCAGCTCCGTAACCTTCCAGTAGGGTGCGCATCACGTGAGCTGTTCTGGTCTTGTCATTAGGCAGCTGCGTGATGGGTACAATTGTGTAAGGGGTAATCTCTTCACAATTCGCAAGTGTACGTACTGCCTCCTCGTGGCAACCACTGGTAACTAAGGCCACTTGGCACATTTTTGGCCATTTGGCACAGGCTAAAGTACGGCGCTAAAGGAGAAAACCTTGACAAAAAAAACCCTAATCTAAGGTGGAACAGCATATGCCGAAAGATGAATGGCTGATAGGTTAATCAGCCCAAAATATGCGGACTCTGGAGACCAGGCACCCTCCAGTTTTATTTAGCCTTCCTGTAGTAAAGCTGGGTGACCTACAGGTGATTTGCAATTCCCAGCAACTCGTAAGAGTAAAATCAAACGAAATACGGGGCAGGAGTAGGAATATACGGGAGTGGGACAACCCTCTCGAGGTCCTTGAGCTCCAATGCTACCGTCTTTCTAACGGAACTACATGCTGTAGTAAACATCTAGGAGGGAGAGCAATAAGCCCAGATAGTATGTGTCACATACCGGGAGGCAGTATTGTCAGGTTTATTAAGAACCTGAATATTGACTGGACGGATAATTAAGCAGGGGCCAGCACAATAGATCTTTTAGGTCGCAGTGCGAAGTAGGCTTATCGCCTGCATGGCTCCCCCAATAATAATAATAATAATAATACTGTTTACTTATAATTTTTATTTCCACAAAAACACTTTTTAATTCACTTTTTAATTCTTTTTTAATCTTTACTCTATCGCTTACCAAATACTAATAAATCCAATTCGATCTTGTTCGCCTTTTACTTTCTTTTACTCTAGTAAAATAAAGTATAGTAATCATGAAAATTTTGGGCCTTGAGATTTTTAGAGATTTATTTGTTCTGAGGTCCCCTGAGTCCGAAAAAGTGGGTTTCGAAATGGTGTCTGTCTGTCTATCTGTCAGTCTGTCAGTCTGTCAGTCTGTCAGTCTGTCAGTCTGTCAGTCTGTCAGTCTGTCAGTCTGTCAGTCTGTCAGTCTGTCAGTCTGTCAGTCTGTCAGTCTGTCAGTCTGTCAGTCTGTCAGTCTGTCAGTCTGTCAGTCTGTCAGTCTGTCTGTGTCCTCTCTACAGCCCAGATGGTTTAACCAATCGAACTGAAACTTCAGATTTAAGCTTTTTTGATAAATTGGGAGGTCCCAGTGAATTTTACTCCAAATCGGCTAACCGGAAGTGGCCACTCCCTTGGTCCAGAAAATTTATTTTGCAAATATACATATATATATATATATATATATATATATATATATATATATATATATATATATATATATATATATATATATATATATATATGTATATATATATATATATATATAGTTACATTCACATAAATCATATAAGTGATGATTAAGAACATTCCATCATTGCACAAGCAAGGTATCAAATAAATTCCAATGAATAACAGGAAACGCTCCGTAATACGATCGAGTAAAATAGGTTAAAGATATAAAAATGCATTATTGCACTTTTGATAAGACATAATATTTTAAATTATAGAAATAAGTATTTAGTTTTAAGATCTAACTCATTCTGTAAAGAACTCGAAATAAAATATAAATAAAATAATTTTTTTTATGTTTCTCTCGTAAAGAAACCTATAATTGGCGCAGCCGTCCGGTAGTGTTTAGTATTCGTGTTAGTGTAACAGTGTATAAACATTAGTGAATAAAAACTAGTGAAGAAGTGAATCCGTAAAAATAAAAAAAAATAGGTGTTAATTTTTTTTTGTGAAAAACATCTCTAGCTGAAGGTTAAATAACCGCTAAGAGACTTGAGATTCCACCGCATCACAACACGAGCTCTACATTGAACCTGAGACACCACGACTACAAATTATTATACGAAGTATAATATCCAGGTAACAAAGTTTATATAATTTTTTTTTTAATTTTTTAAATTGTACCAAATACTTTGATTATCTTTTGGCAAACGTGTGGAACTACTAAATAGCCACAAACCTGCTAACCATACCCGTGCACTACCTGATAGACACGGAAGAAAAATTAATCAATAAATAAATAAATAAAGTGAATGAGAGATAAATTGATCGATAGATTCATAGCTAATCGACAGATCGATCTCGACCACGAAATGGATCAAGCGGTAAACGAATTAACCGTGCAATTGAAAGTTGTTGTTGAGCAATTACAGAAAATGACCACTAAGTCGGAAGAACACGAACAAGTGTTGGCATTTCTGCAACAAAAGGCACAACACACTACAGAGGCACAGAAACCTACTGTAGAACAACAATTGACAGTTGATTTATTCAGAATACCGGATCCAATCAAATCGATACCCGAATATGATGGGAATCGAAAACAATTATCTGCATGGATCAAGACAGCGGAGGATACACTGAACGTATTCGCGCCATTAGTGTCTGAACCACAGTTCAAATTATACTTACAAGCAGTAAGTAATAAAATAAGGGGTAAGGCAAAAGACGCGATATGTCTAGCCGGTAACCCACAAAATTTTGAGGAAATCAAACAAATCCTCTTAGAAACTTTGGGAGACAAACAAGAGTTGTCTTTCTATAAGTCCCAGTTATGGGCAACGAAACAAAGCGAGAACACAACAGTTCACACTTATTTTCAAAAAATAAAAGAAAATGTTCAAAACATTAAAACTTTAGCGAGACAAAACGCTACCTATAGTTACTCATGGACCGCGATAAACGCTTTTATCGAAGAGGATGCCTTGGCAGCCTTCATATCCGGTTTAAGAAAACCCTACTTCGGTTACGCCCAAGCGGCGAAACCAAAAACAATCGAGGAAGCGTATGCTTTCCTTTGTAAATTTAATTCAAACGAGATAATCTCAGGAAATTCTCGAAAACCAATTAATCATGTTCCACCACCGCAACCGAAATTTAATAATTCATACCAAAAACCAAAGGAATGGAATGAAAATAACCAGGTGTATAAGAGACCAGGTTCAATCAGAGAAAAAGCCACTCCTATGGACGTTGACGTTTCTATGCAATCTAGAAACACGTTCAACAAAAAAATGGTGAACACCCATGAGATCAACGCTGAAAGCGAAGAATCAGAAAACCTTCCGAATGAATTAGATGTCAATGCGACAAATTTTCAAGACGATCAGGTGGAAGATACGGAAGATTAAACTTTCTTCCTTACCTTGAACGCAAGGACACACATAACAACATAAATATAAAATTATTAATAGATACCGGAGCAAATAAAAACATAATAAAACCCGGTATCATCCCCAAAAATTTATTAAGCTTCCAAGAAGCTTCTGTGAAAAACATTTTAGGAATTCACGTAGTAAATACCAAAGGTAAAATAAATTTTCTGGGTCAAGGTATCCCGGAACAAACTTACTACGAATTAGGATTCCATAAATTTTTTGATGGAATCCTAGGTTCGCAATCAATGGCGATACTAAACACCAAAATTGATTACAGAACCAATGAGATAATAATAAATAATTCAAAATTCAAATTTCACCGTTATTATCCAACGGGAACAGTCTATAACCATATAGTAACATTTCGAACAAGTAATGAAGGCGAATGGTTCGTGCCAAGTTACAAAAATTTAAATGAAAATATAATAATTCAACCCGGCGTATATAAAGCCATTAATGGTAATACGATCGTAAATATTCTCACAAACGAACCAGTACCACCACAAAATTTACCGAAGTTAAAACTGAACGTTAACAACTTCGAAACGCTAAAACCAGTCCCTATTTTTGGACATGAAATAATTAGCAAAGAAGATATAAAAAACATAATAAGAACAGAGCATCTCAATGAAAATGAAAAATATGCCATCATTGATAAAATATATAAAAATCAGACGATACTGTTGAAACAGGATGAGAAATTATCAGCCACAACAGTAATTAAACATAAAATTCATACACGAGATGAAACGCCCGTGTATACAAAAACATACCGGTACCCTCATCATTTCAAAGAGGACGTGGAAACACAGATACAAGACATGCTAAATAGTGGCATTATACGCCATTCAAGCAGTCCTTATTCAGCACCAATTTGGGTTGTTCCAAAAAAAATAGACGCGTCAGGAACACGTAAAATCAGGGTTGTCATTGATTATCGTAAATTGAACGAAAAAACAATCGATGACAAATTTCCCATGCCCCAAATTGAAGAGATTTTGGATAACCTAGGGAAATCCACCTACTTTACAACAATAGATCTAAAATCTGGCTTCCACCAAATACCGATGGACGAAAAGTCACAACCGAAAACGGCCTTCTCGACGGATAAGGGGCATTTTGAATTCTGCAGAATGCCATTTGGCCTGAAAAACGGCCCAGCGACATTTCAACGTGCGATGAATCACGTACTACAAGGACTGATAGGTAAAATTTGCCACGTCTACTTAGACGATATAGTTATAGTGGGAGAAAATCTAACAGACCACTTACAGAACCTAGACACAGTCTTCAAACGACTCTCAGAATTTAACCTTAAAATTCAATTAGATAAATGCGAATTTTTAAGGAGAGAGACGGAATTTTTGGGACACATCATCACAGAAGATGGTGTAAAACCAAACAAAGAAAAAATTAAAAAAATCTTAGAATGGCCTTTACCTAGAAACCAAAAAGAGATCAAGCAATTTTTGGGACTTTCCGGTTATTACCGACGATTTATAAAGGACTACTCAAAAATCAGTAGGCCTATGACCAAATATCTTAAAAAAGACAAAACATTGGATATAAAAGACCACGAATATATAAAAGCATTCGAAACCCTGAAAAGGATCTTATCAACCGACCAAATATTAACCTACCCTGACTTCACAAAACAATTTATTCTAACTACAGACGCATCAGATTTTGCTCTGGGTGCAGTTCTTTCTCAAATACAGAATAATGTGGAGAGACCTATTGCGTTCGCTTCGCGGACACTAAATTCAACAGAAATAAATTATGCGACTAATGAGAAAGAGGCATTAGCCATAATATGGGCCGTAAAAAAGTACCAACCGTACCTATACGGTAATAAATTCACGTTGGTAACCATAAACCCCTCACTTTTATAAAATCCTCAGAAAAAAACTCCAAAATTTTAAGATGGAGGCTTGAACTGGAGAACTACGACTACGACGTAGTCTATAAGGAAGGCAGAGCAAACATAGTGGCAGATGCACTTAGTAGAATGCCTACAATAAATAACGAACTGCATCTCAATGAGGGAACGGATAACACTACACGTGAATCCGAGAAAGTCGCAGAAAATATTCCAAACGTCAATAGTGACGAAATAGAAACAATCCACTCAGCGAACACGTCAGACGATTACTTCATCCACTTCGCTGACAGGCCAATTAATTACTACAGGAACCAGTTAGTGTTCAAATTTTCAAACAAAAACAGTATCATTTCGGAAGAAATGATTTTCCCAAATTTCAAACGAACCATTATTTCAAAGAAATCCTTCGAAGAAAACGATATCACACAGTTTTTAAAAGTATACCATAATGGGAAACAATCAGCAATAATGGCTCCCGAAAGTCTATACGACAAAATCCAAACTTCGTTCAGACAAAATTTTTGTCAAAAAGGTCATTTTGTGATAGTCACAAAAATAGTCCAAGACGTTACGAATGAAGATAGACAAAATTTACTAATAACCAAGGAACACGAACGTGCACATAGGGGCACTAATGAGGTTGAAAACCAACTAAGGCGAGCGTATTTCTTCCCCAGAATGGGAAATAAAATCCGAACTCACATTAATGCATGTAATATATGCAACGTGCATAAATACGACCGCAAGCCTTATAATATTAAAATAAGCCCACGGCCAATCACAAAGAAGCCGTTAGAAAGACTACACATTGACATTTTCAGTATAAACAGAAACAATTTCCTCTCAATCATTGACTCATTTTCCAAACATCTACAGATGATGCCAATGGAAACAAAAAATTTAACAGACGTAACCAGTAGTCTTAGTAAATATTTTACCCTTTTCGGAATACCGAACTCTATTATCTGTGATCACGAAACTACTTTCCAGTCCACCCAATTTAAAGAATTTCTGAACAGCCTTAATATAAAATTAGATTACGCATCTTCATCAGAATCCAACGGACAGATAGAAAAAACCCATTCCACCGTGATCGAAATATTCAATACAAATAAACATAAAGCAATAAGCCCAGATACTTCAACTGCCATCGAAATGTCAGTTGCTCTTTATAATAATTCCGTGCACTCAGCCACTGGCTTTACGCCAAATGAAGTTATATTCAATCAAAATAATTTCATTGACCCCATAAAAATACGAGCACAAGCTAACGATATCTTCCAAACAGTTAACAACAATTTGGAAAAAGCCGCAAAGAAAATGCAAAAACAAAACGACCAAAAAGAAGAACCACCTAATCTTATAGAAGGTGAAACGGTCTTCTTGAAACCAAATATAAGGACGAAAGCTCAACCAAGGGGAGTTGAGACTAAAATTCAAAACATTGAAAATAAAACTTTCCGTACAAAAAGAAATATAAAACGGAATAAGAACAAAATAAAACGAATAAAAAAGACTAATTAAATTTATTTTTGTATCATTTTCAGAAAAAAAAAAAGAAAAAAATATATAACATTAAGATAAAATCTAGATACTAGAAGAAATAAATACTAAATAGTAAATAATATTATAACATAAGTTATTAGGCTTGAATATTGTATTTTAAACATTCTTTATAATTAGCTGGTAATAAAGCCTAAGGGTTTATAAAAAAAAAAATTAAAAGAATATTATATCAGTTTTCTAAATTTTAAAGTAAAACAAATAAACAAATCTATTATTTTCCATGACAATGTACTTTGTAATAAAATTAGCAATATTAATAATAATTCCTAAAATTTATCATTTCCAAAAATTAGAAATAAAAAATTTAAATGACGACCCTATTTTAATATTAAAAACTAATGATTGTAAAATTCAAGTAGGTAGCATAAAAGTCGTTCATCCAATTGATTTAAATAACATACAGAAAACAGTAGATTCAATAAACAAATTTATTTATAATAAATTAGATGATAAGAACGATAAATTAGATTTATATAAAATAGTAAAACAAAAGTGCAGAAAGTTGTACGACAATCTACAACAAATTAAACCTATAAAGCATTATAGACAAAAACGTTGGGATGCCCTGGGCTCAGCGTGGAAATGGCTGGCGGGTAGTCCAGATGCCATAGATTTGCGAATGATAGAGAACAAAATGACGGAACTAGTAAATGAAAACAACCAGCAAATCCAAATAAACAACCAGATCGATGAAAGAATACGGATGATAACAGACACAATAAACAAAGCTGTAACAACCACTAACACAGCGAACAAAATAACACTCAGTGAAATAGAAATGATAGCAGCCATCATTAATATAGATAACATAAATACCATACTAGAAGACATCCAGGACGCTATCGTCAAAACTAAAATCGGCCTGGCAAGCAACAAAGTTATATCGCTAAAAGAATTAATGATGATAAAAGACCTAATGACAAGCCAAGGAGTAAACATAACTCTACCTGAAGAAGCACTGCAATACGTGATACCAAAAGTAGCCGTAAACAAGGAAACGCTACTTTTTATTCTAGAAACACCAAAACTAGAAGAGGAAACTTCACTAACAGCAATGATCGTTCCATTAACAGTCAATGAAACAATAATAAAAGAATACCCTCAGCATATCGTAAAGACGAAACAAAAATTATTTACAACAATCAATCGTAATAATTTTGTACAAAAATATTCGGAAATCAAAGAGTTTGAGGACGAATGTATCAAACCTCTTATAATGGGAACTAAAAGTATTTGCAACGTAACCGCAAAATCAGAAACTACAGTACGGTTCATCACAGAAGACAAATTGCTCATTGATAACGCAAAAGAAGAAATACTTTTATCGGATTGCGGACCAAATAATCGCACAATAACGGGTAATTTCTTAATAACATTCCATAACTGCACCTTAATAGTAAAAAATAAGAAGTTCCAATCCTTCGAAATTAAAAGCGAAACAGAAGAAATACAGGGTGCTCTTCATAACCTCGAAATTACACGCAAACTGATCAAATCTGTGGATATAGATTTGATTGAACAACAAAACATACAAAACAGAAAACGGCTAACACATATGAACCTACAACAAGAGAACCACAAATTCTGGATATGGTCTTTGTCAGGAGGTGTATCTATCTCATCGTTTGGGTTAATAACACTTTGTATTTACATCAATGTTAGACAACACATGGAGAAATCGGTGAAAAAAAACACACAAGAACGAAAACCGGAAATATCCAAACAGAATGAAGACACAACATACCCAAATCTACTGATAAAATTAGGGATTAGAACAAAGGACGAGGACGCCCTTCCAATACCCCCGGGAGGAGTTACATTCACATAAATCATATAAGTGATGATTAAGAACATTCCATCATTGCACAAGCAAGGTATCAAATAAATTCCAATGAATAACAGGAAACGCTCCGTAATACGATCGAGTAAAATAGGTTAAAGATATAAAAATGCATTATTGCACTTTTGATAAGACATAATATTTTAAATTATAGAAATAAGTATTTAGTTTTAAGATCTAACTCATTCTGTAAAGAACTCGAAATAAAATATAAATAAAATAATTTTTTTTATGTTTCTCTCGTAAAGAAACCTATAATTATATATATATATATATATATATATATATATATATATATATATATATATATATATATATATATATATATATATATATATATATATATATATATATATATATATATATATGTATATGTAGTATGGTCACGCCCTTTATACATAGTGGACGATATTTGAAATAAACGAAGCCATTTTTGGTAGAAACTCAAGACATAACCTCAAAACTTGTTATATTTAATTTTATCGTCGGTTAATGGCGGCGCCACGGGTTATACCACGTTATTTGACTTGAATAACACACCAAAGACAACTTTAAGACTTTTTACCTTATGTAATTTTATATTTTTTTTCTCTACCCAAGACAAGTAAAAAGCATGTTACAGATAACAAAAAATTTGCTAGGTTACTACAATTGACGATTGTAAAAGTAGGGAAAGCGCCTCTCGAGGAAAAAAGTTAAAATGATGCGACTGACAAAATTACATTTCTCATCAATGCGACAAAAGAAAATTTTGCAATCCGGTAATTAAAAATTGTTTTTATAATCCAAAATTGGAACTATTTACAATTATTATCAATCTGGTAAGTAAAAATTGTGATTACAGTTCAAAATTGGAATTCTTTCCAACAATTTCGAATGTCAAATTATCAGCTACCTCAATTTAAAAAATGTCCACTAGGTGGAATCTGTGATGCTCCAATCGTCAATACTTGGGACTTTTAAGAAATTCAAAAATGAGTAAACGACAAATATACTGTATATGCTGCGAGTCGAGTCGAGTTTAATCCGAGTTTAACTCTCACTATATACGGAGTCGAGTTAAACTCGATTCGACCTAATAATTTGTAGAGTCGAGTTAAACTCTACTCTAAAAAATGCACTATATACGCATAGAGTTAAAAAAACAACAACAAAATTAAAGAAAAATTCGTGCACCAATATTAAAAAATATTCGTTTTAATTTTTTCAATTAAATTTATTATTTTATTTTAAATATCTTATTTATTAAGATTTTAATTAATTAATTTTAATAGTAAATTTTTGTTTTGGTATTGAGTTTTTTATTTTTTCGAAAAAATTACTCCAACATTTCGGTGGTCTATCCTGTAATTTTCATGGAGTTTGATTGAAAATTACAATTTTTTAGACATAATATCCCTGGAAAAATGACAATAACATATAAGGCGATCAACAAAAAGCATAATCAATCTTATGATCATCTGAAATGATATTTTGTTCCATTTTTTTTAACTCGGTTTCAATCCTATTTGAACTCTGCATATGTTTAACTCTGCAGTATATACACATAGAGTTGGTTAGAAAATAACTCGACTCCGTATATAGTGAGAGTTAAACTAGGGTTAAACTCGACGCGACTCGCAGCATATACAATATAAAAAAGGAGGATGAAGGTTGCGGTTTATGAGATTTGGCAATGGGGCATGCAAAATGCAATTATTTCTCTTTTCATCTACCAGATGGCAATACCATAGGTCAAGGATAGAATAAAATTTGGCATAAGAGAATTATACTGAAACGTATGGTAAAATAAAATAGTCTAGTAAATTATGTCCATTTTAAAATAGTAAAAGGTAAAGTAAATACGAGCACTAGGGCGAAATAAAAAAAACGAATTTTGGTTTTTAAGATAAACAAAAAAACATACATCTTTGTCAAACTTGTGTGTGATTATTTTAATAGTTAATATTTATACCAACCGAAATGGTGACAACTTGCTGTGTGTCAAACTGCAATAATAAATTTACAAGAAATGATTCTTTAAAATTTCATCGGTTTCCTAGCCAACCATAATTAAAAAGAAAATGGATTATTAAATTAAGACGGGAAAAATACCATAAAAATGGTTCCACGTCTGTTTTTGCATCTAATAATGAAGTTTTTGCACCTAATGACGGTGTTTACACTAGGCATTTTATTCCTGGAATTTTTTCTCTTTTCATACAAAACCGGTTTTGTGTAATTTTATTTTTGGGATTTTTTTTACACCAAGATTTTGTTGGTTTCTTTGAATTCTTCGACTAACGCACACAAAATAATCTTTTCTGTTTGAAGAACAAATACGAAATGATAACATTTTTTACACATATATATATGAAAAAATTCCGGTTTTTTAATGCTTAGTGTAAACGATGAGGGATTTTGTTGCAGAAGAATCCGGAATAAAATGCCTAATGTAAACACCCCCAATGGGGGTGTTTACATTAGGCATTTTATTCCGGATTCTTCGGCAACAAAATCCCTCATTGACGGTGTTTACACTAGGCATTTTATTCCTGGAATTTTTTCTCTTTTCATACAAAACCGGTTTTGTGTGATTTTATTTTTGGGATTTTTTTTACACCATAGTTTTGTTGGTTTCTTTGGATTCTTCGCACTAACACAAACAAAAATGATTAAACGTTTGAAGAACAAATACGAAATGATAATATTTTGTACACATACATATGAAAAAATTCCGGTTTTTTAATGCTTAGTGTAAACGATGAGGGATTTTGTTGCCGAAGAATCCGGAATAAAATGCCTAATGTAAACACCCCCATTGTTTACACTAAACGTTAAAAAACCGGAATTGTTTAGAAATACCATTATTACATAAGCTGTGTTTCTTATTTAAATCCGTAGATCGAGCAGATTTTGAAATCTGAAATCAGATCGATTTAGTCGATCGAAATAAGAAATAGGTTTCAGATTTTTTAGATCAAAAAAAGTTTATTTTTCATTATTTAATAAAATTATTTACCTTCGCCAACATATAATTAAAATTTCCTTCTATTTCCATTTTAATAACATTTGCAAAAAAAGTAAGTGATTTGAATGGCAGTTCTCTATGCGGTAAAGTATTTATTTGAATTACGTGAAGTTAGCTAAACTAAAACTAATCTGAGAAATCGGAATATTTTTACAAATTAAAAAAATCAATCTAATCATTCTGAAAAAAATCAGACACAGCAAAAAAATTGATCAGATCGATCTGAGCTGAAATAAGAAACAACTTTTTAGTACTCAGATGAATCAGATTGATTAGATCAGAAATAAGAAACACAGCAATAATTGATAAACTGATGTTAAATTCTTTCGGAAAAAAAACACCCTGAGTTTAAAAAATTTTACTCGAAGGGTAACAATTTGACATTACAAATTCTTTCTGGGAAAATAAAGCACTTTATTTTTTGCTCTAGAGCATTTTGCTTTACTCTAGATTTTTTCATAGATTTGCTTTACTCTTTACAAATACATAGAAATGTGAAATGTCAAAGTGAATTGGAAACAAAAATAAAACTCCATTTTGATATTTCATTTGTTGTTTATTGAATATTAATGCGCTAAAATTAATTGGTTCCATCTTTTTGTTATCAAAATAAAAAAAGTTTTTCTGATCTGACTGACAGTAAAACATAATCTCACTTTATTTTGCTCTTTTTACACCAACACAACTACAAAAATATTTTCATATTCTTTAGGAGATAAAAAAGTTACTTTATTTCGAGTAACCCGAAAGAATTTGACATAAGAAAAAATTACGTAAAAGTAGTGTCAATTTAATATACGTAAAAGTAGTGTCATTGTCAACTTGTATAAAACCAGATTGAATCAATATTTTTAAATATTTATTTCGGTGGCTTAGCTCACATAACATTTTTAAGGTTAACACAAATTTAAATCGATTTTATTAAAAAGAAACATTTGTTTATCTATTTAAAACAACTAAGCGCGCTAAGGATTCCATGTTTACAATTTCTGTTATAAGTGAAATCACTTAAATATACATATTTTAAAACATGAATATAGTTTCATGTTATTTATTTCGCTATTGGCGATTGGAAAACTGCAAAATGCGATACCTATCGGAAATAATATAAACCCTACGCTCTGCATGAAATGACATTTCTCTCCATATAAAACATATGGAGAGTGAAACTACCGGAATTATATTAAACCCTACGCTCTGCTTGCAAAATCATGACAGTCCAATCGTCAATATATACATTTCTACTACCCCAAACACATTGACGGAACGAACAGCAGCGCTACATTAGAATACATCTATTTCCATAAGAGCGAACACATAGAGCGGCGTCAAACTAGCAAAGTTTGTATTTTTTGAGGCGGTGAATGACATTTATATTTATTGTTTTTAAAGTAAATGCTTGGAAACCTCTAATTTTAGCTGAATTTTACATCCAAATGGGCATATCAGAAAGACAATTGTCAAAAAAATCTAAATTTGAAATTAAATTTGTTCGTAATAAGTCATTAAACAAATAGTTTTGTATGGAAATGTTTTTTTGTAAAACCCCAAACAACATTTTTCATATAAATAAATGTCAAATTAGCGGCGTCTATTACTAAAGATATATGTTAAACCGAAAGTGGTCTGACTGAAAATGTCCGAGATAAATTCAACATTAAAACGGCGGCTTGACTGAAAGCAAAGATTATTAACAAGAAGATCCTCTTATTAATAATCTTTGCTTTCAGTCAAGCCGCCGTGTACATGTTGAATTTATCTCGGACGTTTTCATTCAGACCACTTTATTCGGTTTAACATGTATCTTTAGTATATATTGTTGTAAAAAGTCATAAAGACGAAGAGAAGCGGAGCCAGGCGTAGAGCGCCGCTTATGTATTTGGGGTATATACAAAACATAAATGACAATTGTCATTCTATCCTTTACATATGGTACTGCCTTAAAAACGAGCGGCAAACATTTTAACTATAAGCATGCCCCATTTACAAATCTCATAAACCGCCCTTGAGCAAAAAAACAAAAAAGGAATTGGTACTACTGTGTTGAGCTCTAACCCTCCAGACCAGGTGTATCATAAACGTACGGTTTACGAAGACTTTGCTATTGACGATTGGAGCATCACAGATTCCACCTAGAGGAAAATTTTTAAACTGAGGTAGCTGCTAATTTGACGTTCGAAATTGTTGTAAACAATTCCAATTTTGAACTGTAAACACAATTTTTACCTACCAGATTGATAATAATTGTAAATAATTTCAATTTTGGATTATAAAAACCATTTTTAATTACCGGATTACAAAAATTTCTTTCATCGCATTTATCAGAAATGTCATTTTGGCTGTTGCCTCATTTTAACTTTTTTCCTCGAGAGGCGCTTTCTCTACTTTTACAATCGTCAATACTAAGGTGTTCGTAAACGTTACACTAAAACGGTACGAATATAGTACGTAATGTGTACTTTTGTCACATGAGAAGTGAAACAAATTTGCGAAGACTTGTGTATGTATTAGCATGTATAAAAGTGTTCATAATGTGTACGCTTAAACGTAATGTTTACGAACTGCTTAAGCGTAACATTGACGAACGGTTTAGTGCGAATTGCCCCATTTAATTAGAATAAAACAATTTTTTTAAATCAATCTTATCTTTTATTTGTATTTTTCTTCAAATAAGCCGCAACACAAGACACAACGTGCCAAATTTGTTAATTTATCTTTTTCTGAAATGAAATAAAATGTTTCAATCATAGATGAAGTACTTCGAGTATTATTTAAATACCTTTCAAAATATTCATTATAATGATTTTTATATGATATTATGGATATAGTGCTGTTCTTGAATGCCACGAAAAACTAACAATAATTATCAGAAGTTTTTATATTTTCACAATACGACAACTTTAATTTAATTTGTACAAAAAAAAAATTGAAACTAAAACAAAGCCGCAAGATATAATTGACAGCACTGTGTATAGAGAATGTAAATGTAGCAGTGTATTATAAAAAAAAGCGTTCGTAAACTGTTCGTACGCTGTACATTTGTGCTGTATACATTTTTGCGCCGGGAGGGAAACTTTTTAATTTTCATGAGACAGGCTACATTTGTTGTTGTTCATGTTCTTACGATTTAAAAATGAAAGGTCAACTATACATATTTTATATATCTGACTGTCTCCCACATTCTACACTAGAAATAGAAACTTTTATATGGGGGAACAATTTGTTTCTGGTCTATGTATTATGTATGTTTGTTATTGTCTTTGGTATTATATAACCCGAATATAATAAACAATTCTGAAAGTTGATGTAGTCGTGAGTTTTACGTTTAATTTTTATTAAAATTTGAATTAATCGCAAAAATACTGGCTTATAGTTTAAATTGGTACGACCAATTACTGAAAACAATGTTTTTGTTTTAATCTTAAATAAACTGTATATACCTATATATTGCAACGTTCTCTTAAAAATAGTAATAAAAGTAGTTAATACGTTGTATATTTATATAAAACCCAAAATGGCGGATAGTGCAGCAGTTCAAGAATCATCGTCATCAAATAGTTTGCAAGTCACAACAATGCAATCACAATCACCGTCCCCATCAATCTCCCTATCAGCTGATATAACAGCAGTTGATAGTCTAATAATAAACAGAAATGAAGATACAATTAAACGTGAATTAAAAAGTAGTGATGACGATAACAGACAACCTGATTACAAAAAGAAAAAAGTTGATCCTAATCTTAAAAAAAAATCGGAAATTTATGATAAACTAGAAAACCGCTTGGGTGGTATATTAAGTTGTGCTGTATGTCTGGATTTACCTAGGACTGCAATTTTTCAGGTAATTAACTAGTAAAAATAGTTTTGTATATATAATTTTATTGCTACCTATGCAAATATCAACCCAAGAGTACGGAATCAAAGAAAGTAACAGTAAAAATAATTAGTTTGTAATAGTTAATGTTAGTGACATTTCAGTGACTTCATTTACCAATTTACAACAACACTTCTAACAAAGCTACACACGATACATTTTTGTTGATTGGTTGGTTCGATTTGGTTGGATTGGATGTAAAATTGGATCGTACATGTGCGTGACGGTCCGATAAAATTAAGTTGGATGTGTCGGATGGAAATTCCACCCAACCGACCAACCAACCTGGATGGTGCGTATTGTTATCGGACGATATTTCATCATTTGTTACTAAAGATACATGTTAAACCGAAAGTGGTCTGACTGAAAACGTCAGAGATAAATTCAACATGTACACGGCAGCTTGACTGAAAGCAAAGATTATTAACAAGAAGATCTTTTTGTTTATAATCTTTGCTTTCAGTCAAGCCGCCCTTTACATGTTGAATTTATCTCGGACATTTTCAGTCAGACCACTTTCGGTTTAACATGTATCTTTAGTATATGTTATGAATTTCATAAGGTAAACAACTAAACGACTTCGAATTCCGCCTGGTATATTTATGAATGAGAATGTTTTGTGTGTGTTTTGTAAATCTATTCCAACTAAATATTTAAAATTTCCTTTTTAAAACGCACAACTTACAGAAAAAAAGACTCACAAATAAATTTTAAAACGAAAATAAAACAAAAATCAAAAAATAGGATGGTAAGTTGGATCGTCTGTAGACATCCAATTTGGTGGGCCGACCGTCGGTCCAAATTGGATCGTGTGTATCGCTCTTAATAAATTCAAATTAGGGATTCTTCGAGTTACTTCTGAGTTTGTTACTATGTTTGTCACCAGAGTTTTCGTATTTATAAATCATAGTATTTGCTGAACAATGCTTAATATTTACTAAAAATTTATTGAATAAAATTAATCATGTCGATTATAGAATCCGCGAGAGCGAATCAGTCGCGGATCGAAAACTGCATATCAAAAAAATAGGAAACAATTGCTGCAAATCAAAGTATCCTGGAAAACTTCTATTGATTTACATGCAATTTAGATTTTTGGATTCACCATACAAATGCAATAGATTTGTAGCGTTTCTAAAACAATTTCTTAACGATTTGTAAAAAAATCCAAAGGGATTTCAATGAAACTATGATATAAAATTTTTGTTTCCCATTTTTTTTATATGTAGTTTTCGATCCGCGATTGATCCGCTCCCGCGGATTATATAATCGACGTGATTATTTAATGCGCAAAAAAGTCTGTTTGATTTTCAGAAAACGAAAAGTATTATAAATGTTAAACAGTACCACCTTTTAAAAATAAATCACGAGAATTGGTTGATTATTTGTTTTGACCAACATTAAATAACAATTCCAATTCCTTGGTCAAATAAAGGCCGTATTTTAGTGACATTTCATTTGCCAATTTACAATAACAATGCTATATAAAGAAATCAAATTAGGAATTCGTCGAATTCCTTCTAAATTCAAACTGTAAACACAATTTTTACCTACCAGATTGATAATAATTGTAAATAATTCCAATTTTGGATTATTAAAACCATTTTTAATTTCCGGATTGCAAAAATTTCTTTCGTCGCATTTATGAGAAATGTCATTTTGGCTGTTGCCTCATTTTAACTTTTTTCCTCTAGAGGCGCTTTCTCTACTTTTACAATCGTCAATTGACGAGCATCACAGATTCCACCTAGTGGAACATTTTTAAACTGAGGTAGCTGCTAATTTGACGTTCGAAATTGTTGTAAAGAATTCCAATTTTGAACTGTAAACACAATTTTTACTTACCAGATTGCTAATAATTGTAAATAATTCATATTTTGGATTATAAAAACAATTTTTAACTACCGGATTGCAAAATTTCCTTTCGTCGCATTTATGAGAATTGTCATTTTGGCAGTTGCCTCATTTGAACTTTTTTCCTCGAGAGGCGCTTTCTCTACTTTTACAATCGTCAATTGACGATTGGAGCATCACAGATTCCACCTAGTGGAAAATTTTTAAACTTAGGTAGCTGCTAATTTGACGTTCGAAATTGTTGTAAACAATTCCTGAACTGTAAACACAATTTTTACCTACCAGATTGATAATAATTGTAAATAAAACCAATTTTGGATTATAAAAACCATTTTTAATTGCCGGATTGCAAAAATTTCTTTCGTCGCATTTATGAGAAATGTCATTTTGCCTGTTGCCTCATTTTAACTTTTTTCCTCGAGAGGCGCTTTCTCTACTTTTACAATCGTCAATTGACGATTGAAGCATCACAGATTCCACCTAGTGGAAAGTTTTTAAACTGAGGTAGCTGCTAATTTGACATTCGAAATTGTTGTAAACAATTCCAATTTTGAACCCTAATCACAATTTTTACCTACCAGATTGATAATAATTGTAAATAATTCCAATTTTGGATTATAAAAACAATTTTTAATACCGGATTCCAAAAATTTCTTGCGTCTCATTTATGAGAAATGTCATTTTGCAGGTTGCCTCATTTTAACTTTTTTCCTCGAGAGCCGCTTTCTCTACTTTTACAATCGTCAATAGGTTGGCTATGTGAAATTATTATGTTGACTATTGACGAATGGAACGGTGTGCTCCAGCGGACAATAGTGAAATATGTGATAGGCTGTAACAAAAATTTGCTACATGAAGTTACATGGAAATAGGGTCTATTTAAATTACATTTTTATTTATGAAAATAGTAATGATTGCACAATTTAATTAATCCAATGTACAGTTTGAAGTGTGATTTTTGTAAATCTGATTCATTTTTAACATTCTTATCATTTTAAATATCAGAAAATTGTGCTTAAAAGTTGCAGAAATTTATTGCTAAGCTCACTATAAATTAATATATGGGCCACTAAACGATTTTGGAGCTTTATTAGACCACAGTTACCACGCTTTGATTTATTAATACAATCTAAAATTTAATATTTTTAAAACATTTATGTTCTTAGTAACAATAGCTTATTTTGAAATTTCTGCAATATTTAAGTACACGTTTCTAATATTTAAAATGAAAAGAATGTTCCAAATCAATCAGATATACAAAAATCACACTTCAAACTACATATTGGATTACTTCAATTTTCCAATCATTACAATTTTCAAAAATGAAAATGTAATTGAAATAGACACTATTTCCATATAACTTCATATAGCAAATTTTTGTTACAGCCTATGACATAGAGTACGTTTATGCTTAGGGTTCAACCTGGTTTGAACCTTGGTTATCTTTTACTATAAACGGAGTCGAGTCATCTTGTAGTTAACTCAACTCGACCTAAAAAATTTCTAGGGTCGAGTCGAGTTAACTCTAAAAACATTCACTATAAACGGAGTCGAGTCGAAAAATAAAAACAACAAAAAAATAATAATAAAAAGACACCATTTTGATTTCTTAATTCGTGTACGAATCTTCGATTTTTGTGTGGCAATAAAACTTTGTTATTTTGTTTTTATAAAATTCAGAAAATAATACAAGAAAAACATAAAAACATACGTTCGTAAATGATTTTTTTTTTGACGTTTCTGACTCAGTTTCAACCTAGTTTCGACTCGACTACGATTTGACTCTGCAGTATAAACGCTAAAAAAGATAACTACAAGATGATCCAAAGTTAATTAAAAGATGACTCGACGTACTCATATTTTACTTTTGTCCGCTTAAAGGTGCTATCACACCAAGCGCGGCGCGTCGGCGGCAAATTTAAATACACGTTTTTTTGCTTATGTAGTGATAGGAAATCGTAGCTTGAACAAAAATAAAATTATTATTCTTAAAACCATTTACAAACTTTATATTTTTAATAGAGAAATTACAATTTTAGTAAATGGTATAAAATGAAATTTTATCTGCCGCCGCGAAACCCGGCGGCAAAAAAACCGTCGTTCATCGCTAGTTTATATTTTTACACAAACTACGATTTCCTATCACTACATAAGCAAAAAAACGTGTATTTAAATTTGCCGCCGACGCGTCGCGCTTGGTGTGATAGCACCTTTAGGCGCTTTTTAAACTTTTTCATTCGTCAATTTATTCGACAATTAAAAGTATAAAAAATATTTATTACATACGATAAATGTAAACAAACCCACATACCAATATTTTATTCGCGAAAAAAAATGTATTTCGCCACAGAAAAATTGAAAATGGTACCAACCTTTGAAAACCAATCGAATTCCAAACAATGAATTCCTTGACTAATTTATTTGTCCAAATTTGAACAATTGCACTATTGAATTCCTCATTTCCTCATTAGGAGGAATTCGTCGAATTCCTGCTAAATTGACAGAGTTCAAAATCGAATTCATCGTTTAAGGTTCTATCACACAAAGCGCAGCGCGCCGGCGGCAAATTTAAATACACGTTTTTTTTGCTTATGTAGTGATAGGAAATCGTAGTTTGTGTAAAAATATAAACTAGCGATGAACAACGATTTTTTTTTTGCCGCCGGGTTTCGCGGCGGCAGATAAAATTTCATTTTATACCATTTACTAAAATTGTAATTTCTCTATTAAAAATATAAAGTTTGTAAATGGTTTTATGAATAATAATTTTATTTTTGTTCAAGCTACGATTTCCTATCACTACATAAGCAAAAAAACGTGTATTTAAATTTATTTAAATTTGCCGCCGACTCGCCGCGCTTGGTGTGATAGCACCTTTACTGCCTATTTTACGCTGGATGCACAGACCACATTTTTTTTTAGTTCTGTAGGTTGGCTTTGTGAAATTTATTATTATTTTGACTATTTATTTGGCAATTAAAAGTAAAAAAAAATATTTGTTACACATGCTAAATGTAAACAAACCCACATACCAATAATTTGGATAGTGTTAAGATAACTGCAAGATTAATGATTGTGCTGGGGATAGTAAGCGTGTTTGGTCAGTGGTCAATGACATTTTATCAAATAATCGACAAGTTTCTATTGATAGAATCTTAAATGATGATGGTATTATTGTTTCTGATTCTATTTTAATTGCCAATGAATTTTCTAATTATTTTTCAAAAATTGTTAATGAGTTGAAGTTGGATTTTTCGTTACCGTATGCTTGTAGTTTGAGTGGTAATTGTGATTTTGGTGATTCGTTTTTTATTGCACCAGTTGACAATGATGAAAGTTTACCTACCCTCTAAACAAAAAAAGCGATTCGGAAAAAAGATACGATAGCGATATGTAAACGATGCTATTAAGCAGCTTATAACACACTACGCACTTTCTTATTTTTATTTCTACTCCCATAGAAACAACGAAAATAAAAATTGTATATTGTGCGTTTCTCACTTGCCATTTCAATTCAAATTTAACTCAAAACAAAAGCGGACAGCGATATTTGTGTAAAAAGAAATTAAAATCATTACGAAATATTTGGTGTTATGAGTTTCACAAAGTAATTATATATTTCTTTTCCAATTTGTTTAAACCATTTTTGTTTATTAATTTAATCCTTATTGTTTATTTTTTAAGATGTGAGCAAATTTTACTACTGCCGATTGAATTAAGGAGCGAAGTATTATGAAACCCGATACAATTAAACCGTCATTCATATAAACAAGTAAATTTTACTTATTATATATAATGTAATAATTATTTTATTATAATACTTCAACTAAATAAAAAGAAAAATAATCGTATTATAAAATTGGCTTTTTATTTTTGCTAATCCAAAATAAATACTATCGTAACCAACACGAAAAATACGATACGTAAATATATCGCATAATTAGATCTGTTTACGATATGAAAAGAAAGCATCGTAAACGTATCGTAAAAATCTTTCTATTTACCTTACGTAAAAAATCTCTATAGATTATGGGACGTTGGATTACAAACAAACATCATTTTCGTATCGTAAACGAATCGCTTTGTTTAGTGGGTAACCATTATAAAGAGGCTATAAGGCCCTTTCCGAAAGTTATGCGTGATTTACACGTTCCAACAATGTTTCCCAACAAAACATGAAGAGATTAGTATATCGCGAATTTCATTTGAAAGACAAGAACAAATATATAAACAAACAAAATTTTGTTGGACTTTTTTTTTTTTTTTTTAACTTTGTTTCCATAAAAAATTTTTTTGACTATAAAATATACTCGACCCTAGTATATTTTATGGAAACAAACAACAACAAACATATTAAAAATGGCAATTTGTAAAATTTTTATAGCGCTTTATTTTTATTTTTTAAAATTTTTATTTAAAAATTAAAATTTACGTTCGAACAGTTTTCATTTTAGCCAAAGAAAGTCGTAATTTTGATAAATAAAGTGGTATCGCTGCGGCATTCGTCAAAAATTACATTGTCGATTTTATACCGCCAAAAAATTATAGCATGCCCGACATTTTTGTTTTATTTGTTTATAAATTTTTTAATCGATATTAATGCTTAATTTGTCTGTTTTAATATGTAATTTATTTATATTAATAAGCTTTTTATAGACAATTTACTTTATTAGTTATATATTATTATTATTATTATTAATTTTAATTTTTGCCCAAATATTTCGACTTGTTAGTCATCTTCTGTGGACTTATTTTTAAACTTAATAAAAAATTTTTTTATATATAAAAAAAGCAATTAAATTAGGTATAGAATAAAAAATAGTACAGGAATGAAATTATTCGTACAATTACATAAAAACACTGAATTTTTTCCACGAAAAAACAATTATGTATAAAAAGTAAAAACATATAAAAAATATTCAATCAAGTGATCATGTCTAATTTTTAAAAAATATATTTATAAATTTTTGTTTAAAAATGGAAGTTTACTTTCGAAAAGCTGTATTTTAGCCAGAAAAGTTGTAATTTTGAAACACAAAGTTGTATTATCGCCCTGTTCGACATCGTCGATTTTATACCGCCAAAAAGTTATAGCATGACCGACATTTTCGTTTTATACTTTTCTCTTTTTATCGCATGTAAATATTTTCTATTGCGTATAGCTCTGTCTCAACAAAAAAAGTTGGAAAAACATTGTTGGAACGTGTAAACCACGCATTATACTTATTTATTTAGACCTACTTATTTAAATAAGTATGTTGGCGAGGTAACTTAAAATAAGTATGTTCTTACAAAAAAAAAATCTTAATCGAAAACCAAAATTCTGTTAATTTCATTGCATACATATTGTGATATTATGTAGTAATTAAGTTTTATAAAAAATTTAATTAAAAATTATTTTATAGTTACAAAATATTCAAAATAAAAGATAAGTATGTGAAATCAATTCGGATGATTTTACATACTTATTTAAGATGGCGGCAAATAAGTATGCCTAAATAAATAAGTATAACTTTCGGAAAGGGCCTAAATTCTCGAAAAAGTACTGATTTATTGGGTTTAGTCCGATATGTTGAAGTCTGTTGGCGAATTTGTTTCTCCGGTTCTTTCTGTTCTTATAAATGACAGTTTATCTGTTGGTCTTGTCCCGGATATTTTGAAAATTTTTATTCCACTGCACAAAAAAGGTAATCGGTTGCTCAAAGAGAACTTTCGTCCTATTGCTCTTCAACCTATTATTTTAAAAATAATTGAAAAAGCAATGAAACCACAAATAGATAAATACCTTGCTAAACATAATTTTTTAAGTGACAATCAGTACGGTTTTAGATTTGGTAGAAGTAGGTACTGAGTATGCCTTGGTTGAATTTCTTAATGATGTTTATCTTTATTTGAATGATAAGCTTGAGGCTGGAGCTGTTTTCATTGACATTAAACGAACGTTTGATATGGTTGATCATAACTTGCTTCTCAATAAGCTAGATTCTATCGGTTTCAGAGGTATTTTACAAAAATGGTTTGCTTCTTATCTGAGTAATAGGTATTACAAGGTTAAAATTCAAAGTTCCTTTAGTGTTCCTTTTACATTGAATTGTGGTGTTCCTCAGGGTTCTGTCTTGGATCCATTACTTTTTTTAATTTATATTAATGATATTTTTAGCCTGGGTCTACGTGGAAAAATAATAGCCTTTGCGGACGATATGGGTTTAAGTTATTCGGGGCCATGTTTGGATAATATCTCTACCGATATCAATTATAATTTAAAATTGCTTTGTGTTTGGTTTGATCGACATGTTATGATTCTAAGTGAGAAGACTAAAATTATGTTTTTCAAGTTATCTGGGGACCCTTTGTTGAATTATAAGCCTGAATTTATCTATCACCATTCTAACTGTAATTTCCTGAATTGTAATAATGATCGTTTTAGATTTGAAATTGTTAAGTCCTTCAGATACCTCGGTCTACATCTGGATGTTGGCCTCAATTGAAGTTGCATATTCAGGAATTAAAAAGTCAATTGGGTTCTGTTTTGCGTGCAATCTATATGTTGCACTCTTATTGTTCGCAATCTGTTTTATTAAGTTTTTATCATGCTTGTGTTGGCTCTCACCATTCTAACTGTAATTTCCTGAATTGTAATAATGATTGTTTCAGAATTGAAATTGTTAAGTCCTTCAGATACCTCGGTCTACATCTGGATGTTGGCCTCAATTGGAAGTTGCATATTCAGCAATTAAAAAGTCAATTGGGTTCTGTTTTGCATGCAATCTATATATTGCGCTCTTTTGTTCGCAATCTGTTTTATTAAGTTTTTATCATGCTTGGTTGGCTCTCGTTTGAGTTATGGAATTCCCTGTTGGGGTGGTGTTTTTAATTGTACGTTAATTCCTTTAATCACGTTACAAAACCATATTATTCGTTCCATGTTTTTGATGAGCCGTACTGATTCCTGTTGGCCAGTTTATGTTGCAAATACAATTTTTCCTCTGCAACATCTTTATGTTTTTAGAGTTCTTCGTTTGTTTTATTATCGTAGTGGTCAAAGGGTAGTGAGGTTTGTTTCTGCGTATAATTTTTGTAATAACAACAAATGGTTTTTTAAAATACCAACTTTTAATACCGAAACTTTTAGGCGATATTTCCTAGTCAAAATATCATAACGAAAATAAATTCAAAATTGACAGCTGGAACCAAAACAACCAAGAAAAACGTTGGTTTTTTGTGTGATAAATGAATGCGTTTAATGCCAAAAATGATAAAAAATATCATGATATTTTTTATCATTTTTGCCCGATTGAACACTAGGATTATACTTTATTCAATAATCTGTTATCACTATTTTATATTTGCTAAAATTCTAAATAATAATTATATTTTTAGAGCTAGGTGCCAACTTTTGAAAGTAAAAAAAAATATATTCTTGGCTCTTTGGCCAAAATTTCATTCCTATCCGGATAGGAAAAACTTTTACTAAACTAAGACGGCAATTTTTGTAAAAGTTATTCCTATTCGGATAGGAATGAAAGTTTGCCCAAAGTAAGAGCCAAGAATAATTTTTTTCTTTTATTTCCAACAGTTGGCACCAACCTCTAAAAATTTAACTATTATTTAGAATTTTAACAAATATAAAATAGTAATAACAAAATTATTGAATTAAGGTATAATAATTCCAAATGATAATTAACAAAATTTAAAATTCTGATTTATCGAAAAATTGAGAATTGTTACTTAATACCAACTCATAAAACCTAAATATATTTAATATATATTTACTCTAGTGGTAAACACTACAACTAAGTGGAAAAGAGATTTTTTTTCTATACCTACTTCTCAGTGGTATGAAATAATTCATTCTGGAATGAAAATAGACGGCATTGTTGTTGTAAAATCCCCACATATAAATCATAATATTTGATAAACAATGCTTAATATTTACTAAAAAAAATTAAAATTATTATTTAATGCGCAAAAGCGTCTGTTTAATTTTCAGAAAACAATGAATGTCAAACAACCAACTTTTAAAAATAAATTATGAGTATTGGTTGTTTATTTCTTTTGACCAAAATTGAATTCCAATTCCAATCCCTTGGTCTAAAGAAATGCCATCTTTAAGGCATTAAGCAAAATGAAATGTGAAATAATTGCCGTATTACTTTGGTAAAAGTTATTCCTATTCAAATAGGAATGAAATTTGCCCAAAGTAAAGCCAAGAATTTTTTTTTTCTTACTTTCAACAGTTGGCACCAAGCTCTAACATATAATTTATTATTTAGAATTTTAACAAATATAAAATAATTATAACAAATTATTGAACAAGGTATAATAATTTCAAATGATAATTAACAAAATTTAAAATTCTGATTTATCGAAAAATTGAGAATTGTTATTTAATATAATAAAATAAATATATTTAATATATTTACTCTAGTGGTAAATACTACAACTAAGCGAAGAAGATAATTTTTCTATTTACGATTGGAGCATCACGAATTCCACCTAGTGGAAATTTTTTTAAACTGAGCTAGTTGATAATTTGACGTTCGAAATTGTTGTGAACAATTCCAATTTTGAACTGTAAACACAATTTTTACATACCGGGGGCCTATTCTCGAATTTCACATCCATTTTCCACATGTGGACATCTGTCAAAGTTCACACAAAAACGTTCGAAAAATGTAATTCACATGCGGCATGGACATTTTCATATATGGGGAATTTTTTCCACCTGCTTATACCCATTCAGAAATATTCTCTTAGTACCGAAAAAATTCAATTTTTATGAATTTTGACAGATGTCCACATGTGTAAAATGGACGTGGAATTCGAGAATAGGGCCCCAGGGGGCCTATTCTCGAATTTCACATCCATTTTCCACATGTGGACATCTGTCAAAGTTCACACAAAAACGTTCGAAAATTGTAATTCTTATATAAAACACATGCGGCATGGACATTTTCCTATTTGGGGAATTTTTTCCACCTGCTTATACCCATTCGGAAATATTCCCATAGTACCGAAAAAATTCAATTTTTATGAATTTTGACAGATGTCCACATGTGGAAAATGGATGTGGAACTCGAGAATAGGGCCCCACATGTGGACATCTGTCAACATTCATAAAAATTCCATTTTTCCAGTACTAAGGGAATATTTCCGAATGGGTATAAGCATGTGGAAAAAATTCCCCATATAGGAAAATGTCCATGCCGCATGTGTTTTTTATACGAATTACAATTTTCGAGCGTTTTTGTGTAAACTTTGACAGATGTCCACATCCATTTTCCACATGCGGACATCTGTCAAAATTCATAATAATTGAATTTTTTCGGTACTAAGGGAATATTTCCGAATGGGTATAAGCAGGTAGAAAAATTCCCCATATAGGAAAATGTCAATGCCGCATGTGTTTTATATACGAATTACAATTTTCGAACCATTTTTTGACAACTTTGACAGATGTCCACATGTGGAAAATGGATGTGAAATTCGAGAATAGGCCCCCTGGGGGCCTATTCTCGAATTCCACATCCATTTTCCACATGTGCACATCTGTCAAAACTCATAAAAATTGAATTTTTTCGGTACTAAGGGAATATTTCCGAATGGGTATAAGCATGTGGAAAAATTCCCCATATAGGAAAATGTCAATGCCGCATGTGTTTTTTATACGAATTACAATTTTCGAACGTTTTTTTGTGAACTTTGACAGATGTCCACATGTGGAAAATGGATGTGAAATTCGAGAATAGGCCCCCAGGGGACATTTTCCTATATGGGGAATTTTTTCCACATGCTTATACCCATTCGGAAATATTCCCTTAGTACCGAAAAAATTCAATTTTTATGAATTTTGACAGATGTCCACATGTGGAAAAAGGATGTGGAATTCGAGAATAGGACCCCAGATAGGGTAATTGTAATGATATAATTTATGTCAGGTGGCGTAGCCGGGTTAAAACTACACGCAATAGAAAATTTAACATGCGATAAAAATAGAAAAGTATAAAAGAAAAATGTCGGGCATGCTATAATTTTTTGGCGGTATAAAATCGACGATGTAATATTTTTGACGAATAGGGCGATGATACAATTTTATTTTTCAAAATTACAACTTTTCTGGCTAAAATGAAAACTTTTCGAAAGTTACCGTGCGATTCTGACGTTAAGACCGTTAAGAGTATCACAGCTAAGAGAAATTTTGGTAAGATGTTTTTTTTAAGAGAATCTCTTAATTGGTATTCTGTTGGTAGTACTCCTAAAATATCTCTTAAAAACTCTCCAAATATATTGGAAAATATTTGGAGACCCGTCAATTTGAATTTTTACATTTTTCCTAGATACATTTTTGGTGGTTGATAAATAAATAAAAACAATTCTAGTAATTTTTATTTAAATACGTTTATTTTTTATGAAGTACATAAATATCTGGAAAATTTACACGAAATATAATCGTCCAACAATACGCCGTTTCTAATAAAAAAAATCACTGGAAAGTAAAGAAAATTTATCTTAGGTTTATAATTAAAGGTTTACAAAAATTAATAATTTATAAGAATAAAAGAAACAATAAATATAATATTTTATTTCAACATTAAATATTATTTTGAAACTTAATACGGTAAAATTGTTTTTCTTTAATACGACTGAGAGAAACGTCAAAGTTGTGATGCTTATGACCATCTATTTCGTATGTCTTAGCTAAGAGATTTTTTAAGAGAATCTCTTAGCTAAGAGCATCAAGCGAATCGCAAAATAGTCTTACATAAGAGAATTCTCTTAACTAAGAGAAATCTCTTAGCTAAGACCTCTATGACTGTACGTTAGAATCGCACGGTTAATTTCAATTTTTAACCAAAATTTAAAAAAAAATAAAACAAAATTGTCGGGCATGCTATTGACGATTGTAAAAGTAGAGAAAGCGCCTCTCGAGGAAAAAAGTTCAAATGAGGCAACTGCCAAAATGACATTTCTGATAAATGCGACGAAAGAAAATTTTGCAATCCGGTTATTAAAAATTGTTTTTATAATCCAAAATATTAATTATTTACAATTATTAGCAATCTGGTAAGTAAAAATTGTGTTTACAGTAGTTCAAAATTGGAATTCTTTACAACAATTTCGAACGTCAAATTAGCAGCTACCTCAGTTTAAAAATTTTCCACTAGGTGGAATTTGTGATGCTCCAATCGTCAATTGACGTTCCATGATGGAAATGGGATTCTAAAATGATATTTGGGAGATGTTCTGGAATATGGCCTATTAGGAAGGAACTCGGTTTTTTCTTAACCAATTTTTCAACGATTGTTTGATGATGTTCTGGAACACTGCAAATTAGGAACGAAATCGGTTATATCTTAACCGATTATGATGAAATTCGACAAGTGCAGTAGAAATGGGATAATGATTTTTAGATGAAGTTAAGGAATATGCCCAAGAAGGATGGAACTTTGCTTTTTCTTAATGTATAAAATAAAATGTTTAAATAATGGCGGCTGGAAAATTTGAAATGTTTTTTCCCATTGCATGATTCCCAATTACGCCAGAATACACTTTTGGGAATTGGGGAATAAAAAATTGGGAACTATTGAAGTTTTGAAATATAGTAATATTTTTTCCAATTCCCAGGGAATAGCCAGAATAGGGCCACAGAGAATCAGGTATACCACCTGGGGTATTAGTTTCCATATTCGTTTCGTTATTGCTCATTTTTGTATATTGCACTTGCCTCTAGTACTTAGCAGATGTTTCATATCGTTGTTCAGGTGGAAGTGTGCTAGACATACATATTTGTTGGTTTTTACATAGGTACAGCGATGAAATATAGACCACGAGATACCTAGCTAAAGACGATAAGCCTCTACCCTATTGAAACGCACCCAACACCCTTTAAAATAGATGATAGTATGTTATTCGCCCCACAAAGCTTGTCAGTGGAAACATAATAATTTCATCAGTAATACTGGGAAGAAAGATCGATATATTGCTTTTGTTATTCAATGTTTGTGATGTATTCACAATATTGTCTATTGGCCCGTATACAGATTAAAAAAAAGGAGCAAACATAACAGCTATTTGCTTGGCGTCATTGCGTTGCTGGTGTAAAAATAGTGAGGCATATTTAATGAGTACCCCTCCATTTCTCGTTTGGATCTAAAGTATTTCAAAAATAGGGTTGGTTTTAATTTTATCTTGGACACCACATAGATAAGAAGAATTTACCATTGTATTGGAGAAAGAATGAATTTTCACTTTTATGAATCGATCGTCAAACCAAGGAGGTTGGCTGCTGGTTCCTTTGATCCACAATGGAATATGATTTTCAGAATCTCGTTCCAGAATTTTATACAATTGGTACATCCTTAGTATTTAAAATATTACCCCAAAAATGTCTTTTATTATTTTTATTTCCCAAATCGCTATTAATATAAACACAATAATAGTCTAGGCGCCTACTTAGTCGAAAAAAGCAAACCACAAGGCAAATTTGGTTTAAACCGAAATTCTTGATTTAGAAGGTTTTTGTGTGATAAATGGAGGGGGGAGTGTGTGTGGAAATAGCTAATCGCTAATTTAAGTTTTACCCTTATACCTTTAAGACGACTGAATACAATTTGTGTAACCTCTACGCGTGATGGGAGTGATACTTTTTAAACTGTAAATTTGTAGTTACTTTCATATTGTCCAATGGTCCGGCTGGTGTGTACAGTCAAATGTGCAGCTTTACCACAGCAAGATTTGAATTATAGTTTTTATACCATAGAAGGACAGAGTAGCTACATAAAAACTAGATAATCGCACATTCTACATTATCCAGTTATTTTCTTCAATCTGTTTTTACATGATCTTGAAGGCCAAATATGATTAACACAAGTCACAACTCGATACAAAATCTAGCTATAGAAACACGAAAAACATGAAATGCAAAAAAAAGGGCCGAAGCGTAAATGGATTAGAAGTAGTATAATTTACATTTACCAATATTGATATTAAAGCAACAGTTAGTGGTGGAGAAATATCAATCGTCTGCACTATCGATAGTTTCCGATAGTACTGTCGGAAAATATCGATAACTATCGATAGTTTCCGATAGTTTTGAATTCGCGGAATTCTGTTCGCCGCTGTTATTAAATTAACATAAAAACAACTTTAAGTACTATAAAAATTGTAACCCTGTCCGGTGTATCTAAAAACTACAACATTTAAAATGAAAAATATCTAGAAAGTTGGATATTTAAGGCATTGCCACATGGCAAGTAATGCGAAAATTTCGTTAAAACATGTTTTTCATTTTTTTTAAATTATCAAATATTTTTAATAGAAATTATCGAATAATTGAAGTGAGCTACAGGCTTTACAATTTTTACGGTTTAATTTATAAAATAACAAAATGTTCAATTAAAAAATACGGATTTTTTTGTTCGTATACGATGGGACGACAAAATCGTCAAATCGTACATTGAATCATACAATTATGTATTTTTAGTGAAGATATAATATGTATACATACCTAGTGTTCAATCGGGCAAAAATGATAAAAAATATCATGATATTTTTTATCACTTTTGGCATTAAACGCACTCATTTATCACATAAAAAAACCAACTTTTTTCTTGGTTCCAGCTGTCAATTTTGAATTTATTTTCTTTATGATATTTTCGGTACTTAAATTAAATTGAATTTGCTTTTTTAAGATATTCATATGGTATTTACACAGTCACCTATTAATTTAAACATAAATAATAATTTATATTTCGAAGTTTTGTCTGAGAACACAAACACATCAAAACTCAAACTAAAATTATTTATGTCTCCAATATTTGGATAAAAACCAAATAGTTTCAATATCAAAATAATTTATAAAAAAGAAATAATTAAAAAATATAACATTTAATTAAAAACCTGACGACAAAACGAGTTTATTAAATTTTACAAAGCGATTAAAATCAAATGTAACATTTAAAATCAATTTATCATTTTTTATCAATTTTGGTTGTTCAATCGGGTTTGACGTACATTATTACGAAATGAAGTTAGGGTGGGATAAAATATCATGATATTTTTTATCAATTTTTGCCCGATTGAACACGTCCATATACATATTTGGTTGTAAATGTTACTACCAATAATGTAAGTGGTGTAAAATTATTGCCAAATTCGATTTACGAGAAAACAGCAAAAAAAAGTTGATTTAAATCAAAAAATAACATGGTATTGTTGTTGTTTTTTGCCACTTTTTGGCAAATCGAATTTGGCATATGTAACGGCAATTATTCGGTAATTTCTATTAAAAATATTTAATAATTTTGTCAAAAAAAAAAAATCAAAAAAACTTTCAACGAAGCACTTCGTTTTGATAAACTTTAATTATTTTTTCTTGACTATAATTTTAATATTTTTGTTAAATTAATTTGGTTTTAATTGATAATATTTAATTTTCAGAAAAATACGCACACTTCATTTAAATCGTAATAATAAAATGATTTGTTTACGTTCTTACAATTGAAAGAAAAATATTTTTTAAATATCCATCCGGGGAACATTTTTGTTCCTAGATACTAAATGTCTTTGATATGACAATATGACAATACAATCAAATTTTGCAAAATAAATAAATATGGACTTTTGTTAACATTTTTGTCGCCATTTAGTAAATATAACTATAATAAAATAAGAAGTTTTAGGAAATTTATGAAAACACGTTACTTACACGTAAATCAGGGGTGACATGTTCTATCATTACTATTTTCGATGTTTGATCGAATATTATATCCCTTTTATTAAGAATAAAAAACATCATTTTGTTTTCTCAATGTCGCTTTATCTATTGTAATCTCCGTCTATTAGTAAAAATTTCTGTCCTATCCAATTCTATCGTAATCGATGAAGTATCGAATAAGAATTTTTTAATAATAAAGTGGAGAAGAAATAGCACGATGGATCAGGCAAGTCGAAAGCATAATACAAAAAACGTAATTAAATAAACGAAATAACGTACAATTTTATTCTTGAAAAAAGAGATACAATGTTCGATCGAACATCGAAAATAGTGATGGTAGAACATGTCGCCCCAGAATAAATTAGTATACTCTCGAATAATATCGAAAAACTATCGATAGTCGCCGATAGTCAAAACTGTCGATATTATTAGAAAGTGCTATCGATTTTTCTCCACTACTACTTTAGCTTGAGCACGCAAGGAAATTGTGATTGTGGGTTGTTCGGTTTATATTTTAAACCAAATTTTCCTTAGGACGAACATTTTGTTCAAGAGAAATTCACAACACTAAATAATTTACCTACTGAATGCAACAAGAGCATAGGTACAGTTTTCTCACGTCATTTGGAACTATTTCAGAGTATAATTTTCGTATCTCATTTTACAGGTAGCATAACCCAATTGTTCATTTTTGAATTGCCAGTCTACAAGAAATACATTTAGTATTTAGTTTAAAAGTATTAAATTTAATCTTAATTTGCCAACTCTTATTGCATGATCCTTTAAATTTTAAAGCTATACAAATTTAAATCTTGAAAAGTTCACTTTTGTCGCGCATAGTGGCTGGACGCTTGTTTACGATGTTTTTGTACAATTTATCTCCTTTCCTTTTTTTTTCTACATCGATGGTAGCAGCGATTTTCACTTTATTACGATTTTTTTTTAATGGTTTTGGTTCCATGCAATTTGGTTCATCTGTTGCCGAAATTTTTCAACTTTTCCTTTCTTCTCCACTTTAATGGCGACGATTTTCACCAATAAATAATTTTATTTAGAATATTGGCTGTCGAGATACAACTAAAAACAAAATATTGCGCCAAAAATCGCGCTCACTTTTGAGACAACCGCGTTTCATAACTAGATCACCACTTGATTTTTCGGTTTAATTAAATAATTAATTTAAATATTTAAAAAAAAAGTTAATGCAGAACGGAACGATGAGTACGAAATACGCTTTAATAAAAATAAAAGTATCCACTTGGATGGATTGGTAGTGTTAAAAAATCCCCGTGCTTTATAACAGATGTCTGTCATCACTTTTTGGAAAATGTTCAAACTTTAATCAAATAAATAAAAATAAAGTATATATTAAAATGGTAAAGTAATGTAAAATGATATTTTACCCGTAGTGCTCTATATTAAGTTTTTTTTAATTTTTAGATTAATTATTAAATTAAGCCGAAAAATAAATTGGTGATATACTTATGAAAAGGACTGCAGGAGGTGTTCTTGATATCAAATTATTTGTATTACTATGGTGTACGATTTCAAGAATAGTTCCAAAGTAAATTTTACAGAATAGTAAATTAAATTAAATAAATGTATTTGGAAAAAATTACATATTTTCTTTTTTTTTATATAATTTCAGGTTTTTAAATAAATAATCTAATTAAACAAAAAAACTATATTTGTATACATTACTATCAGCATTATTTATATTTATTTTAATAATTCTTATACAAATTTCAAATAGCTAATAAATATATTTTTATTTTTAATTTTTTTTTATATTCTTTCAGGTGGTAAGTAAATATTAATGTAAAATAAAAAAATTATTCAAATATTTGTTATTTTTCGGAAGACTAATAAGATATTTTTTCTTGTTTTAGAAGAAACAGTGTGTCTTTTATGAATTTACTTTTATTTGTTATGTAATATAAATTCTTATTAATATTTTCAGTGCCAAATGGGGCATTTAATGTGTGCTTCTTGCTTTTCACATTTATTGGCTGATGGAAGGTACGTAGTTATTGTTACATTTGAAAATGAAATGTGATTTCTTTCTTATTATTATATAGATTACGCGATCAAGTGGCAACTTGTCCAAATTGTCGTGTTGAAATCTCGAAAACATCAGCAACACGTAATTTAGCTGTTGAAAAGGCTGTTTCTGAATTGCCAAGCGAATGTTTGTATTGTGGCGAGGAATTTCCAAATCGTAAATTAATGTATCATCAAGATTTATATTGTGAAGAACGTCCAACAAATTGTCAATATGTTCGCATTGGTTGTCAATGGCGTGGACCTATTCATGAAGCACCAAACCACGAGGAAACATGTGTTCATCCTAGTAAAACTGGCGCTGATGTTATGGCAGCATTAGAAGTGAAAGACAAAGAATTACTTGAAGAGAAACAGTTATTTTCTTTGCTTATTGACCTATTGAATTACGAAAAGATTATTTTTAATGGTAAGATTTTTACTTTTTTTTAATGTAATGTCAGTCTTTCTTAACCCAGATGTCATTAAATCTTCCAGGAATTATTTGTGGGTACTGAAATATTCAGCTGTTCGTTTATTTTCCATATGTCAATATTGAACAGAACATTTTATCCAATATTAACATAATCTTATCCTAATCTTTAGACGAATTTTTATTTAATATTCCCAGTGAATATTTTGGGAATCTTTTCTAGCGAATCTGTTGTGGATCATTCTTGTTAAGTTTAAACTTTATTAAAAATATATTTTACGTAAATCTTTCAGGTTAAACTTTAATCAATATTTATTGAATCTTTAGCGAATTTTTCAAATAAACTTTGAGGAAACGTTTCAATAATGTTTCACCAACATTTCCGATTATTTTTGTTTTAGCAATGAGGAAATATTTTGGGAATTTCGCCAACAAATTTTTTAGCAAATATTATCGAATATAAACAATTTTAAAATATTTTTGAATAACAACGCAGCAATTTCAAGTCATATTTTGCAACAATTTTTAGACCAAATTCGATAATTTTGAAACTAGATTCAGTATATAGTATTTCATATTGAAATTAACTTTTTTCATATCAAAATCAACTTTTTTCTTTTATAAATTAAATAAAGCTTAAGATTTAATAAAGCTTATAAATAAAAATAAAAAAAAAAATAAATTAAAGTTCAAATCAAATTCAATATTATTCAAATTAAACAAATTAAATAATATTTAGTGAGTACAGAGAATTACAACAATTCTTTTTTTTATTATAGTAAAATAGCAATATAGCAAAATACTAATATACTATCCGGTGTGAAACCAAAGTTAGATAGTATAATACTTTATTATAATATTTCAGTTTAGTAGCTATAATACCTAAATAAAAATGTGGCAGTGTACAAATTGTTTGTGTAACTAGGTAACTAAATATTATTTTTTAGACGGGTAATCCCTGTTATGTGATTAAAGTTGCTATTCCACTAGAAAAATTGACTGATAGTAAAAAAAGAGGAAACGAGAAAAAAATTCGAAACTCTATGTAATAGACAAAGACAACGTTTTTTCTTTTATAGCAAAATTTTCAGGAGAAATTTTGACAGCACATAAAAACATAATCAATACTTATTAACAAAAATTAAATATTACTATTAATTCGGATAATTTTACATCTCAAAATTATCTAAAAATTAAATATTATTAATACTCATATCAGAATTATCTTTGTTAGTATATTTTCCGTAAAAATTAAAAAAATCTCTACCAAAAAGACGTCATGTGTTTTTTAGTTTTACTTTTTAAAGGAAAATTTTAAGGAGAAACGGTATAAAAATATAATGACCATAAAATAATTAGTGTGCGGGAAATATTTCTCATCATATTGCTAATTTTATGCATGTGTGTTAGTGTGACTACTATAAAATTTTCTTTCTTGATACTTTTTATTGCAGTCACACTACTACAGACACAAATATGTTTTTACTGAGAAGAGTTTTTGTTTCATTCGCCTATCCAGCAAATTTATATTTTTGTCTTTCTTTAATTTTACTATCAGTCAATTCAGTCAAGTGGAATAGCATCTTTATGAAAATGAAAATGACTTGATTTTTTTTCGACTAGTCAGTTATCAAACTCATCAAAATTCCGGTGCGTTGACAAATAATTAAAGCGTAAATACACAAGACTTTTAGAAATAATGATGCTATCGGCAAATATATTAATATTGATCTGTAAAGTTCGCTACAGAGTTTTATAAATACGAGCATTAGGGTCTAAAATGATTATTAGTGGGCACTATATTCTTTGAACAGGGTAAACATTTAATCGATTTTATATTAATTTTGAAAACTCGGAGTTTATTTTAAATTCTTTCTTTATTTTTGTGAATTTTTTTAAATTTTTTACAAAACAACTAGTTTCGAGCAGATCTGCTCATCATCATGTTACTTTAAAACTCCTGAGGAAATGTGCAGCCTGGGTGGTAAATATTTGTGATGCTCTTCTTTTGGGGCATTGTTTGTTTTATAGTTCATTTCATACATTTAGTAGAATGATAAATAATTTCAAAATGTACCTCTATAGGACCATATAATTAAAAAAAACATTACTTTTGATTTTGTGCTTAGAACCATAAAATGCAAATCTAACCATTTTCTTAAAATTAAAAGGTCGTAATTGATTTGATAGGGAATTAACTGGTTTGATGATCCTCTATAAGTAAGTGCAATATCATGGGCAAAACCAATCTTATATCCTTTGAAGTCTAAAAAAACTAAGGAATTTATATACACTAAAAATAATATAGGGCCAGAACTGAACCCTGAAAAAGTAGTTCAAAGTCTTGTTTTAATATTTTTGAAAAAACTGACAGTAATGATATGGACCTATAATTGGTTAACTCTGATTTATTACCACTTTTGAACAACGGTACCACTGAAGCAATTTTTAAGCAAGCTGGAAAAATGCTACGTTCAAGGCTGAGATTGAAGATATGGGCTAACATATAAGCAATAGATGGTGCAATTTGTTTGATTAAAGAATTACTTAAATTATCAATGCCAGATGATTTGCAATTATCCAGACTAATGATATAATTCAAAATTTCAGACAGGGATATTGGTGAAAAGAAAAATATCTTAGACTCAAAATTATGTTTTAGGAGTTACCATCTCTGTTGGGTACATACGAATTACTAGAGATTTTTGATTTGAGGTTTATGGAAACATCAACAAAATATTCATTAAAATCATTTGGTACGTCATGTGACTCGGTTAGTAGAACAACATTGGTATCTATTATTTCTGCTTACCAACAATTTCATCCAATAAACGCCATTGACTTTTTAAATCTTTTTTAGAATGCTGCAATTTATTTTGATAGTATTGTTCTTTTATGGTTGCTATATTTAACTTAGTTTTCCTCTGAAAGAATTTTACTCTATTCTGAAGTTTAATATTATTTTTATGTTTATTAGCAATAAGAAGCAATCTATTTTTGACTTTTCAGAAGGCTATTAGACATCCACCACTTATTTTTCTTAACTTTAAAAAGCATTTTGACAGAATAAGATGACTCTTCAATTTTGGACATTTTATGGACTTAAAAGAAAAACCTTTTTCACATAAGCAACTATAGCACCAGCTGAATAGTTGTTGTTACGACCACTAACTATTTCAAAATTATTAACCACTTAATGCACATGCCCGTTTTTGACACGGGCATGCGCATTAAGAGTACACTTCGAAACTTGTGGTTACGACGATCATTTGTGTTAAAGATATTTTTGAAACATATTACTATTCTCATTTACAACAATCAATTTTATACAAAAAACAACAATTCAAACCCAAAACATTACAAAAAAACTTTCAAAACAAGGAATTTATTGATAGAAAATTCAAAATTAATGTGAGCGTTAGTTAAGTGGTTAAGTTTATAAGAATTTACCTCATCACTTGTTATACAAATTTCGGAGAAGAATAAAATATCAGGTAAAATTTTGTAAAACGCAAATGAGCAAAAATTTTATCACTGTGTTTACGAATACTACGCGCATTTTTAGAATGACCCAAAAGGTATTTTTATTATCAAAGTTAGATGATGATGCTGGATTTATAAATAAACATGCTTGACCTTGTGTTAAATTATTTACATTGATCATTAAAATTAAGCATTAAAAGAAAATTATTTCAACTTATCAAGGTCATTCATGTCATTTATAAAAATCACACCAACTAAATCCATTTTCCTTAATAATATTCTTGAGTTTCGGATCCAAAAATATTTATATCCCTTTCCTTCTTTAACCGTTTTAGCACGTAGGAATAGTTGCCTTCTGTGAAAACTTCAGCTTCCATTTACGTAAATCAAGCCTTTAGAATTTAACACAGACCTTGCAGCCGCTAAGCGTTTGTGCTTTCTCTTTGCTGACAGAATTTTATGTTGCACCTGACGACGGCAAAATTTGATATAAATAACGTCTTCCTTCTATAAGCTTAGTCGATTTCGAGTTCACTAATCGCTAGATTCAATCCTTTGTTTGTAATGTTCATAATACACTCCTGGACAAAATTAACGCACATTTTTTTTTTGTAATAAAAAAAATCCTGCTGGTCAATTTTAATACTACTAGTGTCAAATGATAGCACATTTATATTTTTATCAGAAATCACCTTGAATAAAGTCTACTGCAAGCCAATCAATTAAAATTTTCAAAAATGCTTAATCAAGAGTGAATTGTGTTTGAAATCCAACGCAAGGATCGGCTTTTGTTCCATTGCACATCAATTATTTGTAAATGCAGTATCATTAGTTCTTGTAAATGTGTTCTAAATCAAACACCTAAACTAAGACCCATTGTATTATGGCACCCTTTCGTGAGCTGGAGGCGGTTAAAGTCGTCATGTTGTATCAGGAAGATTATACTCAAATACAAATCGCACGATAATTAGGAGTGAACCAGTCTTCGGCTTCACGAATACTTAAGCGATATCGTGAGACCGAAGAGTATAAAATAAAGGTCGGGCAAGGACGTAAAAGGTGCACAACCGAGCCTGACGACCGATTTTTAAAAATTAATTCGTTACGTGATCGAAAGCGTACTTCTACTTAAACTAAAAAATGAGTTACTTAGTGCGCGCCAAGTGAATGTTAGTGCCAGAACAATTAGACGAAGATTAAAAGAAGTGAACCTAACTCCAAAACGGCCCGTAAAAGTTCCACGGCTTCTCCTCCGCCACAAATCTAGCCGTTTAGAATTTGCTCATTCTCATGCAAATTGGGGAACTGATCAATGGGCCACTGTTCTCTTTTCAGATGAGACCAGAATCCAATTATGGAGACCAGATGGACGTAATCTTGTATACAGAAGACCTGGAGAACGCTACCCACCGTGTTACGTTGCAAACTGTAAGCTTTGGTGGAGGTTCAATATTGTTGTGGGGTGGAATCAGTTGGGAGGGCCGTACGGAGCTGGTGGAGATTGGTTTGAGGATGAATGCAAACTGGTATGTTCGGAACATTCTTGACGATCACGTTTTGCCATATGTGGGCTTCATAGGTTATGACAGTTTTGTGTTAATGCATGATAACCCTCCAGTCCACGTAGCTGCAACGGTACGACAATATCTCCAAGATAATTAAGTGGCCACCAATGAGTCCCGATCTTAATCCGATCGAACACGTATGGGATATTCTAAAACGCCGCATTAGAGCTAGAAATCCCGCACCAGATTCGTTAGCAGGGCTGAAAGTTGCAACGGAAGAAGAGTGGAATCTCATCCCGCAAGAAATGATACAAAGCCTTCTACTTAGTATGCCCAGAAGGATGGAAGCTGTAATAAGTGCACGGGGGAGAAATACTCATTACTAAATTAATCAAACTAAATTGTAATAAAGCTAATTTTAATGTTTATAAACCGCTTTTAAAAATTAAAAAAAAAAATAGTTGGACACATTTTAACATTTTGCAATGAAAAGTAGCTGCTATAATTCCATAACGCCACATTTGTGCCTCTTTTGAGAAAAATATAAATTTGGGATCATTTGATACCAATTCCACTGAAATTGACCAGCGGAATTTTTTTGTATTACAAAAAAAAAATATGCGTTAATTTTGTCCAGGAGTGTAGTTTCATTTAAATTTTCATTTACAGATGAAGCAACTCCAACTATGTTTATATGTACAGTGCTGGTAAAAAAAAATTGGGCAAACAAATTTATTGCAAATTGGAGTCTTTTTTGCTAAAATTACAAAACTTTTGAAAGCAATTGGTTTATTGTTTCATTTTAAATACATGTATGACATAATTTTTTTGAAAAAAAAAATTGACCTGCAATTTAGGGGCAAAACACCGAAAAATGCCAAAATATTCAAAATACGTTGATTGGTGTTAAAGTAATGTAATAAATTAAACACTTATTTTTTATTTTTTTGTTTGTTTTTTATTGATTTATAGAAGTTCAATCTTTCATATTAATATTTTGTTGGACCGCCTTTTGTTTTTATTACACCGGTACAACCCCGCAACTGATGTGCAAAAAAAATTAGGCAAGCAATTATTTTTTTTTACGCCTACCGTTCTTGGCCGTCATTAGGGTGCAGATGTTTTATTGCCAGTAATTTATTTTTTGAGTATAAATAGTGCATATTTTGTAAGATTAAGTTATTCTGTAAGTGATCCTAGACAAATAAAGAATAAAGTGCAATTTTAGTTAAAAAAATGGGAAAAGTTAGTGACCAGTGTAAAAGCAATATGTTGATTTTGGCGCGAGAAAATTTAACCACGCGTGAAATAGGTGAAAGATTAAACATTCCTAAAAGTACTGTCGCGTGGAATATTAAAAAAAATCGAGAGATGGGCGGTACACAAAGAAAAAAAGGCTCTGGAAGGCCCAGAAAGACAACGCCAGTGGAAGATCGTTTTATACTATTACAAAGTCGTCGGAACCGTTTTAAAACTTCATCGGACATAAGACAGGATCTTGAGCGAGCAACGGGAAAAAAATTTCAGCCGGCTTAGTGAGAAAAAGACTTGTTAAAGCTGGTTTGAGAGCACTTAAACCAGTCCAGTTCACATTACTAGTGAAAAAAAAAACGTTTGCTATGGGCCCAGGAGCATGTTAATTGGAGAGAATGTTAATTCCAGAGATGTGGAATGATGTGATTTTCTCCGATGAATCAAAATTCAAGCTGCATGTTGGAGATGGAAGAATTCTCGTAAGGAGAAAACCTGGCGAGAGACTTAGCAACGAATGTCTTTTAAGACTTCCACCGAAAAAAGAAGGAGTTATGGTCTGGGGATGCATTTCTGGAAATGAAACCGGTCGATTGTGCTTCCTTAGTTCCAGCGTTACAGCAGCTGTTTATCTGCAGGTCCTTCAGAACGAATTTGATCCTTCTGTGTTAAAGCTTTTTGGTGAGACTTGCAAATTTATTTTTCAACAAGACAACGCTCCGTGCCATACCGCCAAAATATTGAGTTATTAATTTTGAATTGTAGATAGACAAATTGGCTTTCAGATAAACATAAATAATTTGTTAAAAACTTGTTTTTTTTCTTATCTCTTCATTTAAAGGTAAAAAAGTACTTCGAAGAAAAAAGTATCGATGTGTTGAGCTGGCCCCCGTATAGTCCAGACTTAAATCCAATTAAAAATATTTGGTCTATAATCAAGCTAGAAGTAGCAAGGAAGCGCCCAGAATCGATTGAAGCTTTAAAAAGTTTGTTGATGATGATTTGGGAATCCATATCTCCTGCGACTTTGAAAAATTTATCAAATTCAATGAATCGGAGATGTATCGCTGTAATAAAAGCAAAAGGCAGTCCAACAAAATATTAATATTAAAGATTGAACTTCTATAAATCAATAAAAAACAAAAAAATAATAAAAATTAAGTGTTTAATTTATTATATTACTTTAACTCCAATCAAACGTATTTTGAATATTTTCGCATTTTTCGGTGTTTTGCCCCTAAATTGCAGGTCAATTTTTTTTTCAAAAAATTATGTCATACATGTATTTAAAATGGAACAATAAACCAATTGCTTTCAAAAGTTTTGTAATTTTAGCAAAAAAAAACTCCAATTTGCAATAAATTTGTTTGCCCAATTTTTTTTTACCAGCACTGTATATAACTTTATTGATTTTTATAATAAAACATAATTAATACAATTATGTTTTAAGTTTGCACACTCAATCATCATTTGACGCCGAATAAAGAGCAGCGCAGTGGTTAAGGCAGTTGCCGCGGGCTCGACTCCCACCGCTTATCGATTAATTAATAACAATATGCTTCGCCAATCACAAAACGACTTATTATGAATCGTTCGACTAACCACCTTCAAATTTTCAAAATTCATCATAATTAAGGTTCGAAAGGTTTGATTAAATATTCGGCGAAGCTCAATTTATGAAGAAATGGAAAATCGAGTCTAACCACCATAGCTTCTATTTTTATTTTATATGTAATGTATATCCATTATTATTATTATTGGAGGGCCATGCGGGCGATCAGCCACCTCGCACTGTGACTTAAAAGATCTATTGTGCTGGACTCTGCTTAATTATCCGTTCAGTCAATATTCAGGTTCTTAATGAACCTGCCTCCCGGTACGTGATACATACTATCTGGGTTTATTGCTCTCCCTCCTAGATGTTTACTACAGCATGAAGTTCCACTAGAAAGACGGTAGCATTGGAGCCCAAGGACTTCGAGAGGGCTGTCCCACTCCCGTATATTCGTTCCCGTACGTATTCCGTTTGATTTTACTCTTACAAGTTGCTGGGAAATGCAAATCGCCTATAGGTCACCCAGCTTTACTACAGGAAGGCTAAATAAAACTGGAGGGTGCCTGGTATCCAGAGTTCGCATATTTTGGACTGATTAACCTATCAGCCATTCATCCATCGGCATATGCTGTTCCACCTTAGATTAGGGTTTTTTATCGAGGTTTTCTCCTTTAGCGCCGTACTTTAGCCTGTGCCAAATGGCCAAAAATGTGCCAAATGGCCTTTGTTACCAGTGGTTGCCACGAGGAGGCAGCACGTACACTTGCGAATTGTGAACAGGTTACCCCTTACACAACTGTACCCATCACGCAGCTGCCTAATGACTTGACCAGAACAGCTCACGTGATGCGCACCCTACTGGAAGGTTACGGAGCTGGTAGATTAATCTACTCAACTTTGACCCCCCCCCCCCCCTCCCCAATAGACGCCAAACCACCATGATTCAATCGTACATTTGTTTCAGATTTTGTCACTTTAACGGCTTTTAGCGAAGTAACGATAACTAAATTCGAAAAACCGCATTAGTATTTTTTACTTAAAACATATCACCATTATAAAAATGATAGTGTCGAACAAGATATTACAATTTTTCCTATGCCCTTTGTTTAATCACTAGTCTAGATACAGAAACTTCAAAAATTCAAATACCTGGCAACAGCTACTTGAAACTAATTGACCTATCTCCTGGATATTTTAGATTTTTAGTTACATCAAAAATACATTTTTTGCCACCTTTAGCCGTTAGAGAACACGTGTTTCAAGTTTCAGAACTACCATTGTTTTCTTTTTTATGACGATTTCTAGAGAAATCGCTATTTTAAAATTGCACTTCACAAATAATTACACCGCATGCTTAGCTTGTTGTAAAGTAAGCAATTTTTTTGTTCAGTGAAATCTTTGCTTTATTGTTGAAAAAATTTAATATAAAATAAGATTTATAAAAAATAAATTTCACAATTAAAAGTATTATAACTATGGGTTCCCACATAAGTAGCTTTGCGAATAAGCGCAATCTATTTTAAATTTTTTCACAGAGATAGTAGACATTAAAAAAATACATATCGGTATATAAATTTGTCTACGCAACCATACACCCATTCCACACGAGTCGCGCTTACGCTGTTGCATTTCTTGGTCTCTTACCTCTTTGCACTGTTTTTGCCTATAAACAAAATTTAGTTTTTAGGCAAAAACAGTGCAAAGAGGTAAGAGAAGAAGAAATGCAACAGCGTGATTTCCATTATGAAATATTTACTGATAGTATAAACAAAATGGGATAAAAATTATATATTCGCGTGCTGTGTGAGAAAAAAAAAAACACTTTCAGTTTTACAGCACTGAAAAAATTATTATAGTACACTGACATTTTTATAGTATACTGACAAAATTTACTGAAAAATATATGAAGCGAAGTATGTTTTTTCAGTACTGGAAAAGTATTTTAATTTTTCAATGCAATTTTTCAAAAAACTTAAAAACAAAGACCATTTCTCTGTCACTTTAATGACATTTTCGATTTTTATGTTTTTATTCAGTAAAAAATACTCTCAGTAAATATTTCGTAATGGAAATTAGGCTTAAACGATAAAACCAAAAATTGAATTTGGCCAATGGATAATTTCCCTTATTTTGTTTAGAAAAACTTTCAATTATGCGACAAACAAAGCAAAGGGTATCGGTTTCAAAAAATTTCCACTATAATATATTTTATTCGTTCTGCGAGCGCTGACGCTGAGTTTTGGTCGTCGTTACAACTTTATTTTATTCCGACAGGATATGCTTTTTCTATATTTCCAATTGTCAATATCTTTTAGTATATATTTATACAGGGTGTCCGGGTTTGGGATGCTGATCCGTCATGGGGTGATTCCTTGGTTCATTCTGAGAAACAAATCGTATGTGGAGGGGGGGGGGGTCCCTTTTTGATATCCTTTGATATACAGGGTGTTTAAAAAATTTGGTTCAGAAAAAAGTACACCCAAATATTAAACTGTAACTTCCAAAATATTTATCGGAGAGCAACCAACTTAGTCTTATTTGGTTGGTAATCGTATAGGTTATTATTAAGGTTTAAGTGGTTATCTTGTATCTGCATCCGTTTGAGAGCTATGGTGATTTAAAGTAAAAAAAAAAATATTTGTTTTTTATAAAATCGAGTTTTTCTCAAAAAAAACCGTTATAATTTTTTCTTTTGTTTATTTAATTTTAATTTGTCATGATCTCCTCTACAATCCCCCAATACATTACTTGTACCCACGTGCCATAGTTTTCTTCGTATTCCGTTTATTCTCAATCTAATTAAGAGATGTTATAGTGTTAATATTTTACCAATTTTATTTTGATCTGTAAAACAGTAGGCGATGATTATCAACTCATTTGTTTAAATGTTGAAAAAACAAAAACTAAATATTTTCAGATTCAGTCATTAGTTTCGAGATATTATCTAGTCTTGTATCAGTGTTGTGAATCAAAATTTTAATTAATTTAATTGTAAAAAATTCAAAATACGTTGCAAAATTTTAATTAATGAAATTTATTGTATGTTTTCCTCACCCGATGCCATTTTTTATATTTTTGTTACGAGTTATGGTAATTGTAATGGTAAAATTTATGTCAGATGGAGTAGCCGGGTTATTTATTACAGAAACAAGGTCATTGAAGTGTTGATTTTTTTCACTAAGCCTACAGCTAATGCGATTGAGAAATTTAAAAAGCCCTTAACTCTGTTAATTTTAGTAGTTCAAGTACAAAATAAAAAATAACAATCAAAATGTTTGTAATTTCAATAGTCACGACTATTATTTGATGACTTGTAACTATTTTAGATTTTTGGTAATATGTACTAAAAAAATATTCTAAACGTGGTCCTTAACATTCTCTCGGAAAGGCTTGGACAACGATTGTTCATCAAACTTTTTTTTATTCTAATTGAGGGTTTCTTTTTACACTATATGTGTGTGCCAACTTGTATTCTTTTAAAACTACCAATTTTTTCTTTTTAAAACCCTATTTTTGCTGGACTAATTGTATAGGTAATTTGTTTACCTTAAAAAATAGTCCTTTCAGTGTTATAACAGTTAAAAACAGGTTTAAAAAACTGACATAAAATGCAAAATTTTGCTAACGGGGGAAAGCAAAAAACAGAATATTAAAGATTGAACTGTCAACTTTCAGTTTCTGTGGCACTATTAACCTTTTGCGGTCGAATGTCGACGTACAAGTGACATCACATTTCTATTCACTAGGTCGAATGTCGCAGCTCAGGCGACAAAAAATAATAGTGGTTTTCCAATCGACCTCCGCAAGTACTTATAAGTGCGAAAAATATGTCTCGGCTAAATGTCGATTGGAAATTTGGAACACACAAAAAATTATGACATAAGAAAAACATAACCTCTAAATTTTTAATTCACGTAATACCAAAAAATAATGCGATGGTGGTTTAATTTTTTAAATTTATTTTTTTTTTTTTTTTTTTAAATGTTGCCAATGGCTTTATTCTTGAATCTTTCAACATAAGAAACTAACAAGAAGTAATCAAATCTTAAGCTAAAAATTATTACATATTTTAAGTCTTAACCAATGTTAATAGAAGAAATTTATGATGATAAAATATTAAAATAAATATTTAAAAAATAAGTTTTAGCTTTATTGCTGTTAATTATTATCAAATATCGATCTGCTCTTGAAAAAATGGGTAGATTCCTATACTTTCTGGTTGCGAGTAGATGATTTAGCACAGACATAAACCATAAGTGCTTATAAGTACTTGCGATGGTCGATTGGAAAACCACTAATTTCGTCATTTAAACCGTAATTAAGTTTTTTTCAATGTGGCAATACTTTGTTGTTACTATTAGTGGTTTTCCAATCGACCACCGCAAGTACTTATAAGCACTTATGGTTTATGGCTTTGCTAAATCATCTACTCCCAACTGTTCTACCTATTTTTGCATGAGCAGCTACAAGCAGTTACGTCAATATTCTCCGCTAGGTAATATTTGATAATAATTTACAACAATAAAGCTAAAATTTATTTTTTAAATATTTATTTTAATATTTTATTACCATACGTTTGAAAAATTAAACCAGAATCACATTATTTTTTGGTATTATTTGAATTAAAAATTTAGAGGTTATAGAAATAGAAAGTATCAGAATATATTATTCCCATAACTTCTGGTTTTGCTCATGTCATAATTTTTTGTGTTGTCCAATCGACATTTAGCCGAGACATATTTTTCGCACTTATTGACGATTGGAGCATCACAGATTCCACCTAGTGGAAATTTTTAAACTGAGGTAGCTGCTAATTTGACGTTCGAAATTGTTGTAAAGAATTCCAATTTTGAACTGTAAACACAATTTTTACTTACCAGATTGCTAATAATTGTAAATAATTTCAATTTTGGATTAAAAAAACAATTTTTAACTACCGGATTGCAAAATTTCCTTTCGTCGCATTTATGAGAAATGTCATTTTGGCAGTTGCCTCATTTGAACTTTTTTCCTCGAGAAGCGCTTTCTCTACTTTTACAATCGTCAATAAGTACTTGCTGTGGTCGATTGGAAAACCACTATTGTGTCGTACACTGTACAAACCGTTACTTTTCTGTTTCTCGCAGGGTTTCGAACCCGCAAAATGTTGGGTTCGGGTTCAGGTTCAAAGCAAGAAAATAATTGGGTTCGGGTTCAGGTTCGGGTTCGGATTCGGGTTAATAAAAAAATAAAACCACAGATATTTAAAAAAATCTATATAATTTATTTATTTCATTAAAAACATTTCGTTTAGTTTGACGAATAGGATATATCTTAATGATTCTTCTTGAAGGTGTACCCTTTGTGGTGCTAAAATTAACTTTAAAGCCGAAAAGGCCCATTCTACACTGATTTTCGTTGCAGGAATCGCTAACAAAACTTTTTCAGCTTCGTATAAAAGTGGAATTTCAATTTTATGGTTTTCCCACTATTCCATAATATTTTTCTCCTTGTGGACCCGTGAAAATGATTCATAAACAGTAAACTCCTGCTATACGTTTAGTTCAAAGTTAGTCCAGGGGGCCTATTCTCGAATTTCACATCCATTTTCCACATGTGGACATCTGTCAAAGTTGTCAAAAATTGGTTCGAAAATTGTAATTCGTATATAAAACACATGCGGCATTGACATTTTCCTATATGGGGAATTTTTCCACATGCTTATACCCATTCGGAAATATTCCCTTAGTACCGAAAAAATTCAATTTTTATGAGTTTTGACAGATGTCCACATGTGGAAAATGGATGTGGAATTCGAGAATAGGCCCCCAGCTGTCTAAATTGTTGGATTATGATAAATAATATACAGTGGAATCCAGTTAACACGAAAACGGATAACACGAAATATCGGATAACAAGAACATTCTTTTGTTCCCAGTTCCACTGTTTCTTCATATTATTTTCGCTTAACACGAAATTCTGAAAACACGAAATATTTTGTTGTTCCCCTCGATTTTATGTTATCCGATTTCTACTGAATATAATATGCGATTTTTTGTCGTCAACCCGGAACCCGGGTTTCTCATTTTACATGAGATACCACAGTCTTACAAAAAAATAAATTCGACCCAGCGAGAAGTTCACTTGAAAAGTTTTCGACCGCAAAGGGTTAATATTTTTTCTTTTTTAATTACAATTTTAATACCCCAAACACATTGACGGAGTGAATAGTGGTGCTTAATTAGAATTTAGAATACATGTATTTCCATAAGGGCGAACACACAGCGGCGTCAAACTAGCAGTTTGTATTTTTTGAGGTGATGAATGACATTTATATTTATTGTTGTTGTTTTTAAAGTAAATGCTTGGAAACCTCTAATTTTAGCTGAATATAACATCCAAATGGGCATATGAGAAAGACAATTATTGTAAAAAAATCTCGGAAGAATAAAATCATAAAGACGAAGAGAAGCGAAGTCAGGCGTAGAGCGCCGCTTATGTGTTTGGGTTATAAGCGTTAGATGTCGATGTAATGTCTTCGTAAATTAAACGATTCATAAAACCAAAATTGCACGAAAGGTGCCCCAGTTGGGAGAACAACTAGGAATTCTACTCTAAAACGTACTTTGATTTTTTCAAATTATACAGTTTTTGGAAGAGTTATTCAAATTTCAAAGTTAAAAGCTATTTCAAGCTCTAGTTGACGATAACAGCAGTTCAGCATTCAATCTTCTATCGTCAAATTTTTAAGGTAAAAAAATTACCTGCACAATGATTTATTTCATCGATTTAGAATTGCATTTACAAATAATTGCCCGTATCTTACTGTCAAAAAACCATTTTTTTTGTTCTTGTGAAATCTGTTTTTTATTGTTTAAAAAAGTTATTAAAAAATCCGATTTATAAAAAACAAATTAATAAAAAATAAATCAAATTTACTTAAATTTTTAGTGGTGAAAATATATAGAGACGTAAGATTTGACTAAGCTTGAAGTATCTGAAAACAGATATTTTTTTAAATATTTAAAGGCATCTTTAAATTTTTTGAGGAGAGTACTACACATATTCACAAAATTATAAGCTAGCCCTATTTTTTTGCATTTTTCATCAATATCGATGTTTTTTTTAACATTCCTATTTATTGACGATGCAACTGACAACTTAAATATTTTGTTGACCCGCCTTGATTTTTGATTACTTCTGCAATTCATCCTATTAAATTTTCCACAATTCACTTAGAGAACAATGGACTTAAAGCTCTCCATTATTCTAGTAATTCGAATAACTGACGTAAGTCAAACAACTTGCGAAGCGGATAGTTTGAAATGATTAGCTAATACTATGAAGCACGCCGGCAGGAGCATTGTGATTTTGGACTGTGTCTCGTCAGTAGGAACGGGAATTTATTTTAACTACTCTAGGAAAACGAACTCAGCCACAAATGTTGGAGCAGACATTTGAGCCGTCTATTGAAAAAAATATTTCTAGGCTGGCGTGAGCTACTAAACTACCGGCGAAATAACGCCCCTGGTCAAACAGCACGAAGTAGCCGAAAGTGGTTTCGGTTAAAATAAAATAAATTTGTTAGAGTCGCCGGGCTAGAACTCACATCTAAACGCAACTGAAAATTTATCAGATATTCTGAAAAGGAAGATCAGCACAAAAAAATGTACATCGATTGCCTATTCGAAGGCAGAATTACTAGAAGAATGGAAAGCTTTAAGTTCAATGATTTCTAAGTGACTTGTGCAAAATTTAATAGGATGAATTGCAGAAGTAATCAAAAATCAAGGCTGTCAGTTATACCACAGAATACAACCAGACGAGACATAACGCTGTTTTTGTATGGAAAAATTTGGACTCATTTTTTTGACCTTGATTTGCCGAAGGTAAGAGAAAGTTGGGTTATGTATTCTTTGGTATTCTTAGGTTTACTGGTTTTGATTTAAAATAATTAAAATTGAGAATCCTTAACAGTATAGTTAGTGAAATTATTTGACAAGTTTTGTTTTGACAGCATAATTTGTATTAACTACTATAATATTCAAAAATAATTATACTTCAATGTCCAAAAAAGAAGGTAAGATGAAAAAAAATGTGGTCCACGCATGTCTATTCTGGTTAATCTTTCTTCTGTGGTTATACCGTCAATAAATATGAATATTAAAAAAAAATTGTCAATATTGGTGAAAAATGCGAAATATATAGTAAAGATACATGTTAAACCGAAAGTGATCTGACTGAAAACGTCCGAGATAAATTCAACATGTAAACGGTGACTTGACTGAAAGTTATCTGAAAGTAGTCTGAGTTCGGTCAACTTAAATTTGGTTGGTTGAGTCAGCTTGTATATTGAGTTAAACATGTAAACTTTAGTTTAGTTGAACTGACAGATTTTTTCTTACTGTTAAAAGGGCAAAATGTTTTTATACATTTTCCAAGTAGATTTTAAATTATTTTAAATAATTTTTTAATAATTTAAATGTAATTTTAAAACAAAGTGACATTTGAACTGTCAGCTCAGATCAAATAAAAAAGTCCCATGTAAACACCAACCCAAATTTTCAGCCAGATCACGTTCAGATAAAACTCAGTCAGATCACTTTCGGTTTAACATGTATCTTTAGTAATAGAGGTGCCTAATAATTTTTTGAATACGTGTATATGAAATCTGCTCGATAATTGAAACCGCAAAGTGAATTGAACGTTTGTGGGAGGCATGACAAAAACTAATTTGCAGTATGTTGTAATTTTCCTGGATATTTTGATCGATATCAATGTAATGATTGATTGATGTTTCCAATTTGTTTTTATATTTCCTAATCTCACTATTTTCGATATTCTATAGACTTTAGATATTTTTTTTTCACGAATAAAATTGTACACCGTTTCGCTTTTCCAATTGAAAAAATTGCATTTTTATCGTGCACGTATGTCTTTTAGAAAAAGCAAAAGTTAAATGTAAATCAGCTATAAATAAAGTATAAATCATTAGTTAAAGAAAATCAAGCAAAATCATTATTCTAGCAAATTACAAGAAACAAGGACGATTTTTTCACTAAATTTTTGCGGTATTTCCTATTCAGATCTGCATTCTTGTCCTTATTTGTTAAACGGTTACATGGTTTTTGAATAGCATATGAAAGGACAACATTTCAACAAATTTTCATCAAAAAATATTGAAAATTCTGCCGTTGAGAGCTGGTTCTCGGAGACCCCTTAGAAATCGCGATGACCGGGATAACTCCTGATAACTTTATCTGAAACCAAAAAACAATTATTTTCTGTTAGTAGGTGATTGAACGAAGGATTTTTTTTTCTATGATTACAATTTATTTTTCAAGCCAGTAAATGGCCTAGTTTTTACTGAAAATCGAACTGTTTTGCATACAATTCTGGTATAAATTCAAATTTTAATTTTTCTTAAATCCTTCGTTGAAGCACGAGCTGTATTCGCCTACTAACAGGAAATACGAAAGTTTGAGAAATGAAAGTTTTATGAAATTTTGTTGAAATGTTGTTCTTTCTTATGCTAAAAGTTCGAATAAAATATTCATTTAGTATTTTAAAAAAAATTAGAGAATATATGCTGTTTTTTGCCCTTCAAAACTCTTAAGGGCTTTTTAAATTGGGGAATTTCTAAAATTTTAAAAATTATTAATATAATTAATATAGTTAAATAAATAGTTAATTAATATTAATTATATTTTTTCAGATTTACAGTTGAAACCGTACAGGACAGATGAATATGTACATAAATTGTATTACGAAACATCAAAATTTTCAGCATTCAATCACCAATGGGTTGTTAAGGCACGGATAAATAATAGCCAGCGTGACCCTCACCAATCAAGCGAAAGACAGATAACATATCAGGTAATTTGGCAAACTAAAAGCTTATTTAAATAGAGTGCTAAAGTATTTTTTAGTTCAAAATTTCAAATGCAAATTAAACAGCGTAATTTTCATGAATTTAACAAAACTATTTACCATACTCGTTTGGACTGTACACAGTGCCACTTGCGACACGCTGTATATCTTTATTTGTTTATCATTTGCAAGATATTTTAAAATCTTCAAAACATTTGTCTAAATTGTTTAGCTATCTTTATTATATTGGATTGCTTATCTAGTTAGTGCTACTGAGAAACTCCTACACTTTTTGCTTCTTCCACTTTAATCGCGAGAAGTTTTAGTAGTACGGCTTGTGTTTGGGTACAACCGACCCTAAAATAAAAGGGCTTGTAGTAGCATAGAAAACTATCGAATACATCTTCTCGAAAATAGTGCCGACAATTTGTTTTATGTTGATGTTAAATGTGATAATCCAGCATCTATCTGTTTACAAAATTTTAAAGCAAATAAAGTAGTCGATGGGGTGAGATTTTAACGAAAAGCAGTAAATTAAACTGTTTTCCGAGGTGATTTGTATAAAACTCTTCTTTTTAATACAGTTTTCCACAAGACAAAATTATTAGGTTACCGGGTAATTTGAAATTTAAATATCTGAATTTACCTCCACTGCAAGTGAAGAAAGGTACTGGGTGCTCTTGGTGACAAAATTGAAATATATAGGCATGTTTTCATATTAGTGTCTGCTTTAGATCGCGATAGTAATTATTCGAATTTAGTTAAATTACGAATTACGAATTAGATCCAAATCATTGCTATATTTAACAAAAAAAATTTAAACTCTTATTCTGGCCAAACTATCCAATTGGAGAGGTTGTTCAGAACTAGCATATTGCATAAAAACTAACCCACCTACTCCACCTGACATACATTTTACCATTACAATTACCATATCTGGTAACAAAAATATAAAAATGGCGTAGGGAGAGGTGAGGGAAACATACAATAAACTTGACGGTTAGAAATCATTTGCGTTTTGATATTTTAAAGAAATTGTTGCAAAAAAAATCGTCACACGTATATGTATTTTAATGATTCTTTTTTGGTAAATTTACATAAGTTAATTCAATCTATGAAAATTACTCTAAATAAAATCTACCACAACGAGAAATATATCGATATATATATATATTCATATTTTCATCCTTTTCTTTTTTATTTTGCGCACGACGATTTTATTTTATAAAAACTAAAAACCAAAACAAAGTTGTAGTTTCTTCGTGTTTTGCCGAATTCACAAATCTTCTTTTTTTTTTTTGAGCACATTCATATACAAAAATCATGAAAATTAGAATGAAATTATATTCGAGAATACATATAAACCTCACAAACGCATACGTAATAATGTATAACTCCTTTGTATTTTTTCGGCCCTTCGATATTCGGCCCTTTGACACATTCGGGCCTTCAACATTCGGCCCTTCGACATTCGGCCCATCGACACATTCGGCCCTTCGACCCATTCGGCTCTTCGACATTCGGCCCTTTGAAATTCGGCCCTTCGTACCCATTCCGGGTAATTTTAGTAGTAATGTCCCTGTTGTACGACTGAGTGCTCTAAGAGGGATCAATGATCAATCACGGTGATGCTCTCTTATACCTCACCGTGATCATCACTTTATACTATAATTCGTAAAAAAAGAACGAAACAAGTGCGAACATTGTAATTTACTCCAATGAAAAACAAATTTAAAAAGCCGAAGATTTTGTTTTTTTTATGTCTTATACTTCTGTTTCATGTTTTAACGTGCCATCTCAAACAAAATTTCTCGATTGCTCACGCAAAGTACAACTGGGGTAAGTTAATTACCTTTATAATCGGGTTTAATGGAATCATTAAGTTCGTTCCTGGTAGTGGTACACAGCACCAACAATTCGATCGTTTAAAACTTATTTATGTGAAACTATTTGATGCATATTAATTGATCTAGACAAAAATGATCTAACGAAATGAGAACTAATTTTTTATTGATTTTTTTTATCTAGATCAATATTTTGCGCTAATAAAATTTCACATAAAGCACATTCTACTAAGTAATAAAATATGGAAAACATAAATGTAGGTTCGATTTGACAAGTAAAGTGTTGGCAATATAATAAATGATTTACTTCTTTGCAATACGTTTGAAGCATGAACAGTTGTTTAGTCGGTTATAGGTAGCCCATTTATATTTGCAGAACTAACTACGTACATGGAAAGTTTTTAAGGCCCAAATCGATAAACGCAAATTAATTCGGAACTACGACTATAGTGTCTGTTTTTTGTATTTTTGAACCACATTAAAGTGTCGATTTTAATTTCTAGTTACGATTGTAGTCATGGATATCGGTGACTAAAACAGTTCTTACAACTGACGTATAATACCGAATTTTTTTCGGAACATAAATTGTTTGTTGTTGCTGTTTATTATGTGGAATTCTATGGTACAAAAAAAATTGCTGTAAATCAATAAATAATTATTTACAGCAATTTTGTGCGTACCTGTGGGAAAATATTATTTATGTTTTTTTTAAGTAAATCAATTTTGAGAAATTGAGATATTTTGATAAATTTACCCCCACCTCTCTTCCAGTAAAATTGAAAATGTCAATTGTGATAATAATAACAACAACAAACGAGACTCCAGATTTGTAATTTGCTATTCATGAATAAAAATTACAAAATTATTTAAATTTTTTACGACGACCTAGCCACAAAAGTTCATAGTTTCCATTTTAAATATTCCTTATTGATAATATAAACAAAATTTCTCTTGACAGCTAATCTCACATCTGAAAAAACTATTGTTTTGTTTCCATCACAAAATAAATTTGCTTGTACATTCTATGGGACAAACGAAAATTATTTTTTTCATATTGGCAGGTCATGTTCGAAAAACTATAGTTTTATTTACGTTTAAAAATTCCATTAAAATCCCAACTAAATTCGCTGTTTTAATGTCGTTTAAAAATACCAGTTTCGGAATTCAATTCCGAAAAAACTGGAACTACAACTAAAAGTTGTAGTTGCGTCTATCGATTTGGCCCTAAGAATTGTGTTATAATATGGACACCTTTCTCTCGAATAATCGTTTCAAAATATATGAAATTAATTTTGCTATTAAAACAAATTTCTCGGTTCTTGCTTTCAGTGAGCCACTTGTGTGCTTGTTTTATTCTTTATTATATTTTGCCATATTTAATAATAATATTATATGTAATTTAAGTTTTTTTTGGGTAAATCCACCATATAAAATTGACCATTTACAATTTTACCGAAACAGCACCAAAATAAATATAATAATAAATTAAAATCTTTATCTGTCAAATTGTCCACATCCTCCTCCTCATCCCGAACATCGTCTTTTTCCTCCTCAAACTCCTTTAAACTCTCCTAACATTCCTTTTCAAATTCATCCCAATCAAGCATAATATAATCGTTATCCTCGATATTTCAGTTGGGGCTTACTAGTTATGGGGTTTTACTTCATTACTAGATCTTTTTTGATTCTTCCTGCCAATTCAAGTTGAGTTGATTGGCCAAGTTGAGATTTTATTGTCAATTGAAATTCTTTTATAAACTTGAAGTAGTTCTCATTGTTTGACACAATTTTCTTAATATGCCAATAAATGTAATGGATTTTTAAAATATGTAGGTATTGTAAATGTTACGTTATTTACTTAAATTATAATTTTATTATTTCTCTAACTTAGTTTTGCTTTGCAAGAGAATTTGAATCTCTTTAAAACGATGTATCTATAATGATTTGAGAAACGGTTACAAGCCCCGCAAAATTTATTAGAATTTACCGTAAATATGTGTCTTTTCGAATACCAAATTAACCTATTTTGTGATAAAGGTAAGTCGAATGATTGCGAGATAATCAGCCTGTTTAGTTTTCGTTAGACCACGCAGTCGGTAACTGGAAGCAGAAGCACTTGCTAAGTTACGTTGTAACAAATAATTTGGATGCAACTTCGTTGTCTAAATTAATTATTGACAATATCAGAACGTGTCAAGAAATATTAAACCTAAACATCGTTATTATAACATGTGACCAGGCAACTACAAACATTGCCGCCTTTAAATGTCTTAGCATTGATTTATATAAACCATATTTTATGGTGAATAACCACAAAATTTCTGCACAATTTAATCCACCACCTTTTGAAGTCAGCCAGAAACGGGTTCCTTAATATATTATGCACGAAGAATTTGGAATTTGGAATAGCATCATCGTCCGAAAAATTTACTAATATGAAGAGCACAATAAAATAAAATTAATGTCTAAACTAACGAAATCCCATATATATCCCAATAATTTCCAAAAAATGAACGTGAAACTTGCAGTGCAATTACTAAGTTTAACTGTTGCCAGTGCTATACGAACAACATTAAAAGTTGCTCCTGATATATTCAATAATCATTTGGACAATGTATTGGCAACAGCAAATATTATTGAATTTTTCAATAATTTGTTTGAGTGCCTAAATTCAAGAAATTTTACGTCAAAATCTCCATATGAGCAGCCTCTTTATAAGGGCAATAAAATTTATTGTTTTTTGGAAAAAAGCCTGGATTATTTACAAAAACTCAAAATAGTGTCAAAAAATGAAAACTACTTCAAGTTTAAAAAAGGATTTCAATTAACAATAAAATCTCAGCTTGCGCTCATTGACTATATTTATCACAAAATAATGTTGATTTTGTGCTGACAGGAAGAACGAATCAAGACGCGTTGGAAATTTTTTTTTTCGCAACTTCGGGGGAAAGGTGGTTTTAACTATATTCCAACCAGCAATGACATAGGCCAACATTTTGCCAATATCCTGGTAATGAAATTAGCGAGGATAGCGATCACATTGTGCTTGATTGGGCTGAATTCAAAGCCAACGGCCAAAATGACAACGGTCAGGATGAGGAGAATATGGATAATTTAATAGACATAGATTTTAAAAACCTTGAGAGTAACGCCATTACTTACTATACAGGGTATTGCTTACACAAAAAAATATCATGTGACAAATGTAAACTAAAATTAATCAAAGGGGACGAAGAAATAGCTCACAGTGAAATATTTATGACATTTCTTCCTCAAGCAATTGATCCGTGTTACAGGGATATAGAAAAATTAGTATATTTTTTTATTTTGGTGCTAATACGGAAAAATTGTAAATGGTCAATTTTAAATGGTGGATTTAGCCTAAAACAGGAAAAAATCGCGAAACAATATCGCTCCCAACGCAAGCATCCAAAAAAATTTAAAATTTTGCATAGCTAATTTGGGAATGAAATCATATTTAACTTTAAATTTAAAATTATATTCTTAAAGGAAAATAAAAATTAATTTTGAAAATGAAATAAAAATGTGTTTTGATCTTTTTGGTGTATGTTTCTCTAATATTTTTTGATCAAAATATAAATATTCAGAATTGAAAGATGGCCTTTAGAAACAATGTGGTGCCATCGTTTTTTTACAAGAAATCATCGTATTACGCTAACATTTTTGACAAGAAATCATCATATTACGCTAAGCACACAAGTGGTTCATTGAAAGCATGAAACGAGAAATTTGTTTTAATAGCAAAAAAGATTTCATATATTTTGAAACGATTATTCGAGAGAAAGGGTCCATATTATAACACAATCCTTAAAAACTTTCCATATGTACATAGCTAGTCCTACAAACATAAATGGGCTACCTAAAACCTGCTGGCTAACTAAACAACTGTTCATTCAACCTGGCTAACTAAGCAACTGTTCATGCTTCAAACATATTGCAAAGAAGTAAATCAATTATGTTGCCAACACTTTTACTTGTCGAATCGAACCTAAATTTATGTTTTCCATATTTTATTACTTAGTAGTATGTGCTATGTGGGAAATTTTACTAGCGCAAAATATTGATATAGATACAAAAAATCAATAAAAAATTAGTTCTCATTTCGTTAGATCATTTTTGTCTAGATCAATTAATATGGATCAAATAGTTTCACATAAATATGTTTTAAACGATCGAATTGTTGGTGCTGTGTACCACTACCAGGAACGAACTTAATGATTCCTTCAAACCCGATTATAAAGGTAATTAACTTACATTACTACTAAAATTACCCACCTAAATCAATTATAAATTTCAAAATTATCTTTCATCAATCACCTGTAATCTTATTTTTAGAAGTTCCTTATTTTGCAAAAAAGTTAATATGAATATCAACCTTACAAACACATACATAACGTATATTTCATTATACTTTTTTTAACTTTTTTTGTTTTATTATCCATAATTTTTGTATAGACAAAAACCAAAAATCCAACAATAAAAATAAAAAATATAAAGGAGTTATACATTATTACGTATGCGTTTGTGAGGTTTATATGTACTCTTGAATATAATTTCATTTTAATTTTCATGATTTTTGTATATGAATGTGCTGAAAAAAATAAGAAGATTTGTGAATTCGGCAAAACACGAAGAAATTACAACTTTGTTTTGGCTTTTAGTTTTTATAAAATAAAATCGTCGTGCGCAAATTAAAAAAGAAAAGGATTAAAATATGAATTTATATATCGGTCTATTTCTCGTTGTGGTAGATTTTATTGGAGTAATTTTCATAGATTGAATTAACTTATGTTAATTTGGGCCATACAAGATCGACATCTGGTATATCTGTGGTATGTATTTAAAAATATATCAACAAAAATTTTTTTTTTTTTTTTGTAACAAAAAATTTTTGAAAAAAGATCTTCACGTCACAAGTCACAAAAATTCTACTAGATTCTAACTACAAATTAGAAAACTTTCATTCGTAACTTGTAGCTATGTTTTTGAATCCAGTTAAGAAATGTAAAATTTTGGTATACAATCAAGTTATGGCTTCTTGGCAGCAAATGATTGTATAACATAAGGCAAGTCGTTGCAATTTCGTGTCTCCACTAGCAACTGTTCGAATTTTAATGCTATAACTCGATGTTAATGGCAGGTGGAGAGTAACACCTGCTCTCCACCTGCCATTATAATCGAGTTATACCATTAAAATTCGAACAGTTGCTAGTGGAGACACGAAATTGCAACGACTTGCCATATGTCATACAATCATTTGTTGTCAAAAAGGCATAACTTGATTGTATACCAAAATTTAACATTTCTTGGCTGGATTAAAAACATGGTTACCAGTTTCGAATGGAAGTTTTCTAATTTGTAGTTAGAAACTTTTTTTACAAAAGTTTGTTGTGGCACAAAAAAAAATAAATTTTTGTTGAGTTATTTTTAAATACATACTTAAAAATATGGCAGCCAAAAGATCGTCACCGTGTGACGATCTTTTATGCAAAACTGTTTGCACAATTTCTTTAAAATATCAAAGCGCAAATGATTTCTAACCGTCAAATTTATTGTATGTTTTCCCCACACGACGCCATTTTTAATATTTTTGTTACAAAATATGGTAATTGTAATGGTAAAATTTATGTCAGGTGGAGTCATATAACTAAAAGTTCTTTTAGTTATATGGGTGGAGTAGCCGGGTAAGTGTAACCCGGTTACACCTACTCTCCACCTGCCATTAACATCGAGTTATACCATTAAAATTCGAACAGTTGCTAGTGAAGACACGAAATTGCAACGACTTGCCATATGTCATACAATCATTTCCTGCCAAGAAGGCATAACTTGATTGTATACCAGAATTTTACATTTCTTGGCTGGATTCAAAAACATGGTTACCAGTTTCGAATGGAAGTTTTCTAATTTGTAGTTAGAAACATTTTTTACAAAAATTTTTTGTTTCACAAAAAAAAAAAATTTTAAAGTTACCTCGCCAACATACTTATTTAAATAAGTAGGTCTAAATAAATAAGTATAACTTTCGGAAAGGGCCTAAGACGGCGTTTTTCAACAAACTACAATTAACATAAAAACTACAAAGTATAATCATTTATTTCAACAAAATACTACACAAAATACTGTTTTATTACAGCCAGAATATTTTAATTCCATACCTCCCTGGGTTTGATGGTATCTACTGTCGGGAAGAACATCTCCATCTAGTTAGAACCAATTGCTCATAAATGGTTAAATGTTGATGGTTTATAAGGTTCGCGCTGAACATTTTCCATACATCTCGGAATGCTGCCTTTTTAGCGGTTTTTAGCCGTTTCTATCGGATGATACCTCGATAAAATGGACGGTGGTCAAAAGTGTATAATTCATCTAATCGCTCGTCTCAGTTCTTATGAGCGCCAGCGTAAATTAAAATGCCAGCAAACATTTCCACCGAATTAGTATCATACCAAACACTGCGTCATGTTACTAACTTTTTCAGATGCAATGAAAGATTTAGGCAGAAACAAATTAGGGAACATATGATTTTAAATAAATCTAGTTTCAGAGAATCCAAAAGCCACCTTTATGGTAGCCAACAAAAAGTCCCTAAACAAATAGATTTCGCTAATGACATCTGTGTTGAAAATCAAGCCGGGACCAATAACAACTTAATGAACTCTGATGCTAGAAAAATTCAAATCCTAAATAAATTAGTAAACGACTTAAAAAATCAATTAAATGAAAGAGATTCTATTTTTAATGATGTCAAATCACTTATAAATAGTTCCGATGACTTTATTAAAAATCCGGCTCATTTAGATTCACTCAAAATTAAATAAAATAAATTTATTAAAACATAAACTTTTTCCTTTTCCAGTTTTTATTTTCATTTTATTTTTCCATTATGCTGCCTTTAAAAATCTTACAAATTAATATTCGTAGTTTAAATAGTAATAAAGATCTATTATATCATTATATACAATCTAATCATATTGATATCGTTATTCTATCTGAAACCTGGACAAATCCAAATAGCAATTTGACTTTTAACAATTACAATCTTGTTACCGATGACAGACCGGATGGTTTTGGCGGGGTAGGTTTTTTAATACATAAAAAAATTTCTTGGAGAATTATTGATTTAAATTTTCATTACATCCGTTTTCAAGCTTTCAAAATTAACCTAAAATTTAAAAACATTAATTTTAATATCTTATCTTTTTATAATAATTCTGTTATTAGACCTCAGGAAATTATTAATGAATTTGAACATCTTATTACTCAGAATCTAGATAACTGTTTAATAGCGGGAGACATAAATTTTCATAATAGTCTTTGGGATATTTTATTTTATTTATTTATTTTATATGTATACAAAAAATTTTTAAGATCCGTACAGTCCATTTTGAGCATAAGAGCTCATTATAACGGAGTATATGGAAAATATATGGTACTCTAAACTTTTCTCCAATTTTTCTGGATGTCCTCTGCATTTTTCCCCGCTTTTCATCCCTTCGATAATTCAGCTACTCGTATTATGGTTCTCGCATTATTGTCATACGTTATTCTTTCTTGTTCGCCTTATTGGGTTAATACGTTAGCCACTTTTACTATTTCTCTTTTTTTTCATTAAACTGTTTCTTCAGCTACATAGGCATTTCAGTTTATGCATATAACAGTCATGTAAATAATTATAATAAATACAAAATAGAAAAAAAAAAAAAAAAATACAAAAATTAAATAAAATGCGAGAAAAAAAGCATTTCTGACACGCACGAGAGTCAAAGCCTACTTTGATAGTTCATTGACCCCTACTTACGACAGGGTGGGTGATAAGATTGCATATATAATCACTGCTAATAATGTCTTTTTACTAAATGATGGATCTCATGTTATTTTATATGAGGTTGGGATTTAATAAAATGCAAACTTTACTTATTAAATGTTTTATTTCATATACATTTGCAAATTCCCACAATTAGAATTTTCCTTTATCAATATTATTTATTTAGTTTAGTTAAAACCACCATGACACCTTGTCTCTATCTTTCTACTTGTTCTTCTTCTCCGAAATATCATTCTTATATGTATGTGTATGTGATGCGGTAAATATGAGCACGACTGACACGACTCATGTTTACCATTCGGTTGTTATGTTCACTTGTTCATATATAATTCTTACACTCCTCCTCAATTTTAATTTACTTAATTAAAAATTGTCAATATTTAAACTTATTTATGAACTTAACTGAATTACACTGGTTATATAATTATATCATGGTGGCCTTATTTCACAAGTTTTATAATGTCTTTAACTTCTTAATACAATAAACTTTTAGCGAAAAAATTAAATTTAGCTTTACACAAACTTTTGGTCATTAAATCTGCAAAGTTATTTTCTGAATTTACATAGTCTATCTGAATTAAATCTTTATCAATTAAATCTTTAATATAGTGTGCACGAATATCAATGTGCTTTGTCCTCTTTGAGTTCTCGTAACTCTTTGCTATTGAGATTGCACCTTTATTGTCCACTAATAGAATCGATTCTTCCCCATGTCCTAGATGCTTTCTAATACCTTTTAGATTTATTAACTCTTGAGCTGTTGCGGCTGCAGCTATGTATTCAGATTCAGCTGTTGACAAGGATACACATCTTTGCTTCTTAGAAAACCATGCTACTGGGTTCTCTCCATAAAATATTATACATCCACTTACACTTTTTCTATCATGTTTGTCTCCTGCCCAATCTGAGTCTGAGTAGGCATATAACTTTCTGTCTGATGATCTTTTAAATATGAGTCCTTTGTTTTTTGTCTGTTTTAAGTATCTTAATACTCTCTTCCCGGCTTTCCAAGTTTGTTCCGATGGTTTATCCAAGTATCTACTTAGGTATGATACTGAATATGTCAAATCCGGTCTTGATGTCACCGTTAGATACATTAAGCTTCCAATGAGTTCTCTGTAAGGGAAATCATATTCCTTTCTTTCTTCATCATCTATTAATTGTAAATTTGCTTCCATAGGTGTCTCTATGCCTTTACATTCTGACATATTGAATTTTTGTAATATTTTATCAATTAATTTCTCCTGTCTGATTATTAACTCGTCTGTATTTCTTTCAATTTCCATTCCCAAAAATGTTTTCATCTGACCTAAATCTTTTGCTCTAAATTCTTTTCTTAGTGAATTTATTGTCTCTGCTATCTCTCCGATTAGTATAATATCATCTACATATATTACCATCCAAGAGTCTTCTTTGTAGTATAAACAGTAATCGTGTTCTGAACGTTTATATCCATTTTCTTTTGCAAATCTGTCTATTCTTTCGTTCCAACATTTTGGTGATTCGACTAAGCCATACAATGCTTTTCTTAATTTCAACACTTTATCTTAATCTTTAATTTCTAATCCTTGTGGAACTTTAATGTAAATATCTGATTTTAACTCGCCATTTAGAAAAGCGGTTGGTATATCAAGCTGTCTTATGGGTAGGTCATCTTGTACTGCTTTTGATATCAGCATTCTTACTGTAGAATGTCTTGCAACTGGTGCATACATTATATTAAATGTATCATTGTTTTTGACTTGAAATCCCTTTGCAACAAGTCTAGCCTTCTTGGTTCCATCTTCTTTTACTTTATATATCCACTTTGTATTTATTATCTTGGTATTTACAGGTTTTTCTACTTCTTGCCAAGTCTTTAATTCTTCTAGTGCTGTTAACTCGTTATCCATTGCCTCTTTCCACTCATTATCCATTATTGCTTCTTCAAACAGTGTGGGTTCTTCTGTTTGTGTTAACATACAGTAGGCATAATATGTTTCATATTGTCCTAGGTATTGGGGTTTTTTCACCTGTCTGCCTGATCTAGAATACTCCTCCTTACTTTCAACTTCTTTGGCCTCTGTTTTCTTTTCTTGCTGTTCTAGTAATTGTTCCTCTTCTTCTTCTTCCTCTTCTGAGGATTTATCCATATGTTCAGTTTTATTATTGCCTACTATTTTAACTTTGTTTTTCTCATACATTTCCGTCTGGTTCTGTTCTACATACGGTTTTCTGTATCGCTGACTGTTTCCTTCTTCTAAATATTTATATTTTGTTTCATCAAATATAACATCTCTTGAGTCAATAATTTTGTTTTCTTCTGGTGACCATAATCTATATCCTCCTTTATTGTAGCCAACAAATATATACGGCTTTGCTTTTGGTTCTAGTTTACTTTGTCTTTTTAGATCGACTGCCCATGCCTTACAACCAAAATTTTTTAATTTTGATAGGTTATTTTGTCCATACCAAATTTCAGCTGGAGCTTTGCCATTTAAGCTTACAGTAGGTGATCTATTTAATTCATATGTTGAAGCTCTTAATGCTTCTCCCCATAAAGTCTTCGGTAGATTGGTATCGATGAACTTAGTTCGTACTTTGTCTAATAATGTCCTGTTCATCCGTTCAGCTTTACCATTTTGCTGCGGTGTATAAGCCATTGTGTATTCCAATTTTATTCCTTTATTTCTGCAAAAGGTCCTCAAACTATCACTTGAAAATTCTCCTCCATTATCTAGTCTTATTCTGGCTGTTTTCGTATTAAACGATGCTTTTAGCTCTTGTATATATGTCATTATATTCCCTTCTGCTTCACTTTTTTTCTTAAGCAAGTATACTATTGTGAAGTGTGAATAGTCATCGATAATTACTTGAAAATATTTATATCCTTCTGACGTAATCTGTTCTTCTTTCACTGGTCCACATACATCTGTATGTATTAACTCACCTATACTCTTCGATCTGTTCTTATTTTCTTTAAATGGTAATCTACTTGCTTTTCCTTCTACACATGTTTCACATATTTCCTTTGAATATGGTAGGCCTAATATTTTCATACCTTTCCTATTAATGTGTCCCAACCTTTGATGCCAAATTTCTGCACTGTGTACTTCGTCTTCATATTTTTCTATTATTTCCACTTTTAATGTATACAATCTGTTTACTTGTGGGGCTTTGAAGATATGTTGATCCTTTTGTAGCGTCAATCCGCTCTGATCTATTGTCACTTTAAATTTATTGTCAACTAATTTTGAAATTGACAAAAGGTTACATCTCATTTCTTCGACCAATAATGCTTCAATTCTTATTTTTACTTTATTTAAATATGCTGACAATTCTCCCTTTTTATAAGCTATCATTACCTTATTGTTTGCTGCTATTATTTTTGCTGGTCTAGCTAACGTTGTTACTTTCCTCATATATGGTTCCAATTCAGTTCGCACTAGATGATTTGTTGCTCCACTGTCTAATATAAAACCTTTTAAGTCTATTTCAGTATCTGCGCTGAGAGCTATGAATGTCAGTTGGTTTTCTTCACTATAGTGAGCTGTCGATGGGGATTGGTATCCACCTCGCATTGGAACTCTTGATCGGCCTCTTCCTCTTCTTGAACGAGTCAATGATCTGCCTCGATTATTATTTTGTGCTCTGCATTCATAAGCCATGTGACCCTCCTTTTTACACCTATAGCATGTAAAACTTTTAAATGCCATTTCATTTTTGTTTTCAACATTTTGATTATTTTGATATAATTTTAATTCTTCGTCGAGTAAACGAGTTTTCACAAAATCTAAATTGCAGTCCTCTTGAATTGTTTCAATCGCTGTAATTACTGTGTCATACTTATTATGTAGTCCAATTAGTAGGTAGCATATTTTATCTGTTTTATCAATTTTTGTATCCATGCATTCTAATTCTCTAATAATTGAATCAAATCTGTGAAAGTAGTCTTCTAGCTTTTTATTTTCTGCCATTTTGATTGTTAAAAGTTTTCTACGTAGATGCAACTTTGATAACACTCTTTTTCTTTGGAAAATGTTTTTTAATTTTGTAATCATCTCTTTTGCTGTTTTACACTCTTTTATGATGTTCAAATGTTTATCATTCACGCATTGTACAATTACCGATTTGGCCTTGGCGTCTTTTATAATTAATTTCGATTTTTCTTCTTTTGATATTTCTTTGGCGTTTATGTCTTGCTCAAGCACATCTTTTAGCTGCTTTTCATCCAGTATGCACTCGACACGGAAAATCCAATTATCAAAATTGTCAGTTTTTAGTTGAGGAAACTCAAAATAGCTTGTATTTGACGACGAAGCCATTTTTTTTTTGTTTGTTTATTCAATCACTGAATTTATTTTACACTCACTGTATTTTAAGAGTTTCCTGGGCCCATAACCTGTTATTTTATATGAGGTTGGGATTTAATAAAATGCAAACTTTACTTATTAAATGTTTTATTTCATATACATTTGCAAATTCCCACAATTAGAATTTTCCTTTATCAATATTATTTATTTAGTTTAGTTAAAACCACCATGACACCTTGTCTCTATCTTTCTACTTGTTCTTCTTCTCCGAAATATCATTCTTATATGTATGTGTATGTGATGCGGTAAATATGAGCACGACTGACACGACTCATGTTTACCATTCGGTTGTTATGTTCACTTGTTCATATATAATTCTTACATCTCATACAAGACAAGATTTTTTCAGAAATAATTCTGCAGCACTAGACATTACTTTGTGTTCAATCAATCTAATTGAAAAACTATCATGGAGAATTGATCCCATTAATTTAGGAAGTGACCATCTCCCAATACTTATTGACTTTAAACTAAATTATTATCAAAAAAAAACAAATCACAAACTGGTCAAAAGTATTGAAAGATTTTGATCTAAACTCTATTGATGATAAATGCAATGTTGAAGAACACCTAGAAAAATTAATTTCTGAAAACACTTCAATTATCACAAGTAAAAATACTTTTAAACCTAAACCTTGGTGGAACGATCTTATACAAAGACTATGGAACATTAAAAAACACAAACAACTAATTTATAATTTAAACAAAAACATTTTTACCGCTATTGAACTAAAAAAATCTATACAAAAACTTAAATTAACAATCAGAAGGGAAAAGAAAAAATCTTGGAATATTTTTTTAATAAGCATCAATCATAAAACTAATAATTCTGATCTCTGGAACAACATCAATAAAATTAAAAATAAAAAACAATCCAACTACAGAATCCTAGAAGATCCCACACTAGCTAATAATTTTCTAAATTACAATTTTCCTTTCTCCTTTGAATCCCCTCATAATCTCTCTAATAACCTCAATCCTAATATTAATCCTGCGGAATTTAATAACTTTGAAATTCTTGATATTATTAAAAATTCCAATAATACTGCTCCAGGATATGATAAAATCTCATATAAAATCATCAAACAATTAGTATCCTCTAATCCTAACCTAATCAATACTATTACAAATTATTTCAACAACATCTGGCAAAATCAAATTTACCCTACAAAATGGAAAACGTCATACACAATCGCCATTTTGAAAAAGGGGAGAGATGATAGAAACATTATTAACTACCGTCCTATTTGTCTGTTACCTATTTTTTCAAAAATCTTCAATAAACTCATTTTAAAACGAATTAATGATCATCTAATCTTCCATAATATACCTAAACACCTTTAAAAACTTCAATTTCCCTAAAAACATTACACATTGAATTTCTCAATTTCTTACAAATAGAATTATTTCTATTCAAAATATCAATCAAGCTTCCATTCATTACACTAATAAAGGCATTCATCAGGGTAGCTGTTTGAGTTCTACCCCTTTTTAATATCTATACCACTTCTTTACACGACATCAATAACCCCTATACAAAAATTTTTCAATATGCCGATGATATTTGCATTGTAATTTCTGCCGATAATCATGATAACTTACAATTAATAACAGATTCTACTTTACTCTCATTAACCGATAAATTACAATCTTTAAAACTACAAATTAACACTGATAAATCTCATTTTTTAAGACTATTCACTAATAAAAATAATTCCAAATCTCTAAATTTAAAAATTAATAATATCTATATAAAAGAAAGATTAACTACTAAAATACTGGGTACAACTTTAACAAATAGACTTTCATTATCAAATCATTACACAAACTTAAAAGCAAATATTTCAAATTCCATTAACTTACTTAAAACTCTCACCCATTTTAATGGAGGTGTAAATCCTGAAACAATGATCAATATTTTTAAAGCAATAGTTAAATCAAAACTTGAATACACATATGTTTTTACAGACACTAAATATAAAAAAGATATTATCATCTGTCAATCTATTAAAAATGCTTGTCTGAGAGCTTTTCTAGGCTTCTTAAGAACTACTCCAATTCCGGCTATTTTATCTGAATCCCTAGAAACATCTTCAGATCTAGATTTTATTAAAAAATCACTAATTTATATTTCAAAAAATCTATATAATAATTCCAAAATCGGTAACGACATTAAAAACAATAGATCTCTTCATAAACTTAACGACTTATATTCTAATTATACTTTTCTTTCCAAAATTAAACCTTTTCATATAAAAAAAAACTTCTCCCACTAATTTTAGCATCATAACAAATATTGAAGGAATCACAAACAAAAATCTTATAAACCATTCTGAACAATATGCGTTATCTATGGCTGAAACTAATAAATATAATAATTTCGCAAAAATTTACATAGATGGCTCTATAATTAACAATAAACCAGGAATTGGAATTTTTGTTGAGGATAAAAATTGGAAATTTGCCATCCAACTAAACAACCCTACTTATATTAAAAATATCGAAACCATTGCTATTAAAATTGGAATTACTATATCTCTAATCATCAAAAACAATAATATTATCATTATTACTGACTCTTGTATTTCATTAAAAACAGCTCTATTACCACTATACAAATAGACACTATGAAAATCAAATTATTGATACTATCAGCCATAACCAAACTAAAAATTTTGTCATTCATTGGTTCCCGGGTCATTGTGGCTTAAAAGGAAATACTATAGCAGATAGTTTAGCAAAAAATCAGTTTTTTCTCCTACTCACTTTCTTGATAATGAACCTACTCTCACAGACCTATTTAACGATATCTCCAGATCTATAAATAATAAATGGAAGGAAAACTACACATTAATGTGTAATTCATCCGGCCACTTTTATAAACAAATTTGCCCTTCTCCAAGATCATCTTTCCTATTTAAAGACTCTAATTTTACATCCTGCCAAACCAGGTTAATTTACAGATTAATCTCTGACCATACAGTTAACAAGAAATTTAAATTCCTTTTGGGACTTGAATCTACATCTAATTGTGAGATTTGCAACACCGTTGAAGATAACGAACATATTATTAACGATTATGTCAAATATAACAATATAAGAAATAATTTCCCACTTTTATACAGAAAATCCTTATTAGATATCTTAAAGAATCAAAAAATGGAAGAATATAAAATATTGTGTGATTTTGTGGATAGAATAAATTATAAACTATGAATAAAGACTACATTTAATTTTTATTGAATTTTTTTTTTCACACAATGATTTTTCTTTTGGAATCATTTCTTTTTTTTATTTTTATTATAATATTAAGATTTAGAATATTATATAATTTAATTCTAAAATTTATTTAACAAAAAAAAAAACAAAACAAAAAAAAAAATTCAAAATTAAAAAAAAAAAAAAAAAAATATTAAAAATTAAAACAAAAAAAAAAAAAAATTAAAAAAAAAAAATTATGAATTATAAATTTATATTTAATTTCAAAATTTTTATTTTTATATGTATCCTTCATCTTCTTTCTAATATTCTTTATTTAATAACTTTCATTTAATCTAATTTAATTATTAAACTTTGTTTTATATAATTATGTTTTTTTTATTATTTAATTTATAAATCTAATTTAATTATATACACTTTATTCAACCCTCCAGAACCTCCCCTGAGTGCTCTCTGGAATTTTTGGGCTGTTCTCAACTCACTGGTCTTATGGATTGAAAGATCTGACCTGAGCAAATTTAAAAAACAAACAAACAAACATTCTTATATCCTTTTTCTATGGTTTTACATTAAATTTCTCAAATCGAGTAAGAACTAGAATGGCAGCAGTAACTTTCCTAGCTTATTCTTCAATATTTCACTTACTCGTATTTTTTACATATACCACTAAACTTGACAGTTTAAAATTAAACACTTGAACAAAATTTTATTTACTTTGTTGAATTGTGTGGTTGATGCATTTTTGTATTGTTTAGTTGATGAACTTTTTCTATTAGGGATACCAGCTGTTGTTGAAGTGGTGGTAGTGAGTTATTTGGAATTAAATAATGTGTGTATCAATTTGAGGGAAAGTAGGTGTAAAATTTGCATTCAAAAAAGACGATTTATTTTTTAAACAACAAACGTAAATAAAGAACTTTTTTTTGATAGTTTTTTTATTAACTTAACGGCGAAGAACGCAGGTATGTTTAAATTGAACTATACTTTCATTTTTAACATAACTTTTATTAAATTTATTTATTACACCTGACGTTTCGAGCCGACTCCAACTCATTTTCAAAGGTTAACTAATTATGGAAAGAAAACAAAACGAAACACTAACATTAATATGGTATATTGAATATTTGAAAAACTTATGTGAATTTGGTAGAACTATTGCACTTAAATATACTATACTTACATAAAAACTTAAAACATATATACGTATTTTATCACATTTGAAAATTATTAAACTTAAACTATATGTATTAAATCGATTGCACTGTGTTATCAGATAATTACTTTTAGTATAAATTGAAGACTAACTAGTTGGTACGATAATTGTAACAAGTATGTTAACAAACAAAAACTATGATTGGTGAATGAAGTAAAAATATTGCTGATCTTGCTAAAAAATAATTTTTTAGTAGGAAAGTGGAAATTTAACAGGTTTTTTATATAATTAGAATTTTGTTTGGTATTGAATAAACGGAAAGCAATGATGGCAAATAATGTTGTTGTAAAGATCGGTTAAAAGGAGACTGTCTGTTTGTCGGCCCATAATATTTTTGCACGATTTTATGTCAATCATCTCAAGGATGTTGCGTTTTCTAAAATTGGTGTCTCTGTCAAATATTTTTACATTTGTAAAAATATTAGACAGAGAAACCAATTTTAGAAAAGCAACATCCTTGAGATGATTCACATAAAATCGTCCAAAAATATTATGAACTGATAAACAGACAGTCTCCTTTTAACCGATGTTTACAAAACATTATTGCTTTCCGTTTTTTCAATACCAAACAAAACTGCAATTATACAAAAAAACATGTTAAATTTAAACCTTTCTATTAAAAAGTTATTGTTTAGCCTTTTAGTTCATGTATTAAGTCAACTCTCCCACAATATCAGGAATATTTTTACTTCATTCACAATAATAGTTTTTGTTTGTATACATACTTGTTACAACTATCGTACCAAGTAGTTAGTTTTCAATTTATACTAAAAGTAATTATCTGTTATTATCGTTTTCTTTTCTTTCCATAATTAGTTAACCTTTGAAAATGGGTTGGATGTCAGCTCGAAACGTCACGTGTAATAAATAAATTTAATAAAAATTATATTTTGTCAAAAATCAAAGTGTAGTTTAATTTAAACATATCTGTGTTCTTCGCCGTGAAATTAACAAAACCATCAAAAAAAATTTAAAAATTCAACCCAATAAAAAATTATTTTAAATAAATAACCAAAAGTAAATACACTCCTGGACAAAATTAACGCATATTTTTTTTTTTTGTGATAAAAAAAAATCTCTCTGGTCAATTTCAGTGGAATTGGTATCAAATGATCCTAAATTTATATTTTTCTCAAAAGAGGCACAAATGTGGCGTTATGGAATTATAGCGGCTATTTTTCATTGCAAAATGTTAAAATGTGTCCAACTATCTTTTTTTAAATTTTCAAAAGCGGTTTATAAACATTAAAATTAGCTTTCTTACAATTAAGTTTGATTAATTTAGTACTGAGTATTACCCCGCCCCTCCCCCTTCCCCCCATTGGGCATACTAAGTAGAAGGCTTTGTATCATTTCTTGCGGGATGAGATTCCACTCTTCTTCCGTTGCAACTTTCAGCCCTGCTGACGAATCTGGTGCGGGATTTCTAGCTCTAATGCGGTGTTTTAGAATATCCCATACGTGTTCGATCGGATTAAGATCGGGACTCATTGGTGGCCACTTAAGTGCACGAACCGTTCGTACCGTTGCAGCTACGTGGACTGGAGCATTATCATGCATTAACACAAAACTGTCATAACCTATAAAGCCCATATATGGCAAAACGTGATCGTCAAGAATGTTCCGAACATACCAGTCTGCATTCATCCTCAAACCAATCTCCACCAGCTCCGTATACGGCCCTCTCAACTGATTCCACCCCAAAACATTATTGAACTCCACCAAAGCTTACAGTTTGCACCATGTTACACGGTGCGTAGCGTTCTCCAGGTCTTCTGTATACAAGATTACGTCCATCTGGTTTCCATAATTAGATTCTGGTCTCATCTAAAAAGAGAACAGTGGCCCATTGATCAGTTCCTCAATTTGCATGAGAATGAGCAAATTCTAAACGGCTAGATTTGTGGCGGAGAAGAAGCCGTGGAACTTTTACGGGCCGTTTTGGAGTTAGGTTCGCTTCTTTTAATCTTCGTCTAATTGTTCTGGCACTAACATTCACTTGGCGCGCCGTAAGTAACTCATTTTTTAGTTTAGTAGAAGGACGCTTTCTATCACGTAACGAATTAATTTTTAAAAATCGGTCGTCATGCTCAGTTGTGCACCTTTTACGTCCTTGTCCGGGCTTTCTTTTATACTCTCCGGTCTCACGATATCGCTTAAGTATTCGTGAAGCCGAAGATTGGTTCACTCCTAATTTTCGTGCGATTTGTACTTGAGTATAATCTTTTTGGTACAACATGACGACTTTAACCGCCTCCAGCTCACGAAAGGGTGCCATATTATAATGGGTCTTATTTTAGGTGTTTGCTTTAGAACACATTTACAAGAATTAATGGTACTGTATTTACAAATAATTCATATGCAATCGAACAAAAGCCGATCGTTGCGTTGTATGTCAAACACAATTCTCTCTTGATTAAGCATTTTTGAAATTTTTAATTGATTGGCTTGCAGTAGACTTTATTCAAGGTGGTTTCTGATAAAAATATAAATGTGCTATCATTTGACACTAGTAGGTAGTATTAAAATTGACCAGCAGGATTTTTTTTTATTACAAAAAAAAAATGTGCGTTAATTTTGTCCATGAGTGTATATCACTGGACGTGTTCGGGCTGGCCAAAAAGAAAAAAAAAATCACGATATTTTATGTCAAACTCATTTCCGCTAACTTCACCTCGTTAAAAATTACGTCAAACCTGACCGAACAGCCAAAAATGAAAAATTTGGTTTTATACGTCAAACTCTACTTAAAACGCCGGTACACATTGGACGTATTCAATCGGGCAAAAATGATAAAAAATATCATGATATTTTATCCCACCCTAACTTCATTTTGTAATACGGTACGTCAAACCCGATTGAACAACCAAAATTGATAAAAAATGATAAATTGATTTTAAATGTTACGTTTTGTTTCAAATCGCTTTGTAAAATTCAATAAACTCATTTTGTCGTCAGGTTTTTAATTAAATGTTATATTTTTTAATTATTTTTTGTTTATAAATTATTTTGATATTGAAACTATTTGGTTTTTTTCCAAATATTGGAGACACAAATAATTTTAGTTTGTGTTTTCATGTGTTTGTGTTCTCAGACAAATATCTTCGAAATAAAAATTATTATTTATATTTAAATAAATAGGTGACTGTGTAAATACCATATGAATATCTTAAAAAAGCAAATTTAATTTAATTTAAGTACCGAAAATATCCTAAAGAAAATAAATTCAAAATTGACAGCTGGAACCAAGAAAAAAGTTGATTTTTTGTGTGATAAATGAGTGCGTTTATTGGCAAAAGTGATAAAAAATATCATGATATTTTTTATCATTTTTGCCCGATTGAACACTAGGATTGAGAACGAAGTATCATTTTTCACCAAATTATGTAAGAAAATTTGATAAAATAGTGAAAATCGTAAGTTTTTAACTTACAATAGCTAAAATATCGTGCATTTTATTATATAATATATATAAAATTTTAACAGGTTTAATACAAAATTTCAATTTATCATCTTAAATTTAAAATTATCAACAATAAATTGAAATTTTCTATTAAAACTATTAAAATTTAATATTTAGTAAATGCACGATATTTTAGCTATCGTTAATTAGAAACTTTCGGTTTTCACTATTTTAGCAAGTTTCTTACCTAATTTAGTAAACAATGAAAATTCGTTTGCAAATTGTAAACAAAATCTGTAGGACTACTGTGTATTCCGATCATGGCACTATTTTGGTTTTCTAGGGAATTGCGAATTGATTTATTTGTACTGTGATTTTTTAGTATTCTTTGTATTATTTTTTCCAAAGTATCAAACTAAATTTTCGGAAATAATTGTTTGGAAATGAGTGCGTTTTATGCTACATATTTTGACATAAAAATCGTGATTTTTTTTATCATTCCTAGTGTTCAATCGGGCAAAAATGATAAAAAATATCATGATATTTTTTATCACTTTTGGCATTAAACGCACTCATTTATCACATAAAAAAAACCAACTTTTTTCTTGGTTCCAGCTGTCAATTTTGAATTTATTTTCTATTTGATATTTTCGGTACTTAAATTAAATTAAATTTGCTTTTTTAAGATATTTATATGGTATTTACACAATCACCTATTTATTTAAACATAAATAATAATTTATATTTCGAAGTTTTGGCTGAGAACACACAACACAACGAAACTCAAACTAAAATTATTTGTGTCTCCAATATTTGGATAAAAACCAAATAGTTTCAATATCAAAATAATTTATAAAGAAGAAATAATTAAAAAATATAACATTTAATTAAAAACCTGACGACATAACGAGTTTATTGAATTTTACAAAGCGATTTAAAACAAAATGTAACATTTAAAATCAATTTTTCATTTTTTATCAATTTTGGTTGTTCAATCGGGTTTGACGTACAGTATTACAAAATGAAGTTAGAGTGGGATAAAATATCATGATATTTTTTATCATTTTTGCCCGATTGAACACTTCCATTTTGGCCAGGCCGACCACTGACTGTATTACTGCCACGTTAGTTTATGCACTGGATCTGTCAAATTTTCATTAGTATTTTGCACGAACTTTACTTATTAACACTAGAACTACCGACCCGTCAAAAGGACGGATTTACCTTTATTGAGTTTATTTTGTTTTATTATTATGTAAGAATTATTTTAGAAATTTATGATGACTTTTAATATGGCAATAAGGTAATTATATTAAAAATCATCAAAAACTTCCAAAACAGTTCTAACATAATAATTAAAAAAATCTTTGATTAAACAAAAATTGATAAAACTCGACGAATCTTCAATCCATGTTTTATATAGCTAAACTTCAGCATTTGTTAACCATTGCTCTAATCATCAGTTGAATTTTGCGTAAGTTGGTCTAGTTTTTTTTTCTTGTCATGTATTAATATTTATTTAATTACATATTTATTTAAAACTAAATTTCCCCTTTTCAGAATTTACTTGCGATCTAAGCGATGGTTAATAAATACTGAAGTTGTTCCGATTTTTTTTTTTTTTTTGTTAATTATATTGATTAAACTTTTAATTTTTTTTTACATAATTTCAGCTTTTATTGAAAACAAAAACAAGTGGTCCTTTGTACATCCATTATCTAGGTGTAAAAGGCCCTTTCTCGGATATAAAGCTCAAACCACAAATTTATAAAAAATGTTTTAGTGACGAGGACAATGAAAGTGAGTACTTTCTATTTCCATTGCCGGATACTTCAGAATGTAATCGTCTTTTAGCAGCCAAGACTATCAATTTCCGGTTAATTATGTTTCTGCTTTCAAAATAAGCCCTATTTGGAAATTTTGAACTATTATTGTGATCTTTACGAAATTTTTTATGAAATAAAAAAATATTATAACTATGTATGTACACGTGTATTACATAAAAGATAAAAAATACAAAAGTTTATTTTTGAGTTTTCATTATATTTTTTAATAAGGTTTATTACTAATATATTTTTAGAATTTATTTTGGTAATTCTTGTGTAAGTGGCATATTAAATAATAATTAATTTATAATAATGTGAATTTAATTTAGAAATAGTTTTATTACAATTAAGAAAAATCGTATATTAAATAAGCTTAAATAAAATTTTAGTTAATATACATATATTATATTTTATTTTATTTGCTTAAAAAACGTTTAATATTATTATTTTGCTAACCGCTCCAAGCATTTTAACAATTTTTTTTATATTAATTACAGAGTGTTAAATTACCAAATTTGTTAAGCGGCCATTTTAGCTGTAATTTATCATGCAAACTAAAATAATGTAATTTATAAAGTCAACATTCAAATAAAACATATATTTTTTTGATTCATTTGTTTAACATTTGTTTAAAATTTCAAGTGGTAATATTTAAATTTCATTTTTAGAATTAATGTTAGGAAAGGATTAAGGAACTTTACCAGTTGTGATTCTTAAGCGTTAATTTTTGTAATAGAATTTTATTGCTTGGTAAGAAATATATAATACAAATAATAATAATTACCTAAATTAAAAATAACAATATCAAATAAACTAAATAAATTTAACAAATATCTGTCTTTTAAAGATAGGCAAGCATTTTATTATTATAAGCGAAAAATAAATTAAACTAAAATAATTTTATGAATAAAATGATTGATTTTTATTTTGTTTATCTTATTATTGCTTTAAGATAAAAGCGGTGCCAGTTAATTATATTGGATGGTCTAAAAAGTTTCCGCCGGTTTGACAATAGATGTCTGCAATTTTATATATTTCATTTGTTTGAATGGTAACATGTCATTTTTGAGTGGCATTTTAAAGGTGACATTTCGTAGATGATTATAGAAAAATGTTGATATTTGTTTATTCAGTGAAAAGTTATTCCGTGTTAAAAATGAGTGAAATTTAAGAAGAGAAGAAATTAGACACATTTTAAAAATTTTATTTCAAAAATAGGAAAGAAGACCACGAAGGCTGCTAAAAAATTTATGCTCTTTAGTAATGATGGAGTATCAGAAAAAATAGGCCGTGAATGGTTCGCTCCATTTCATTCTGGAAATTTCAATATCAAAGGTGTACCTCGCTCTGGTCGAGCAACCACTGAAAAAGTCGATGAAATCATACAAAAAGTGGAGCAAGACGCTTATGTAGGCAGCCATCAAATAGCTGAAGAACTCAATATTGACCACACTGTTAAATCGTAAAAAATTGATTGGACCATTTGCGAATCGCTGTGCAAAACATACTAAAACCAGTCTCGTTTCGTACGCGTTACGGAGCGGACCAAAAAAAAAAGTGGATAAATTAAGTCTCAATAAGTGGTTCTGGGTACTGCGTAATTCCGTATAAGGCCCATAATTTCGTACACAGAGCGAAGGAATCACCTTTTTTGCAACTTATAAAAAACACGTTTGTAAAAAAGACTCAGGATCTGCTCAATATTAATTGATGCGATCCATAATTCATCGTGCACTAACGATATGAGCCTACACCATTTTACAACGTGATCACACTTACTATAACACACACTTATAACAAATATAAAAATTACTACACATTAAATATTACAAAAACTAAAAATATAACAATTAATACTTTTTGTGAAAAAATATAACCTATCCAGTGCCCCAGGATTTCCCTTGAGAAATTTCGGTGGGTTTTCTCTGGAAAAATACAACTCTCTGGTCCTATGGATTGTCAGATCTAACCTGAGCAAATTTAAAAACAAACAAACAAACATACGAAAACGAATCATTTTTGAAATGCATAATTACGTGTGACGAAAAATGAATGACATACGGCAATAAAGTGCGAAGCAAAGCCAGATTTGATGCCAAGTAAGGTGATGCTTTTTGTTTGGTGGAGTTCTCTACTATCAACAATTAATCAGATTACTTTATTAAATTAAAAGGAAGCGGCCAGAATGGATCAACAGAAAAGGAAATGTGTTCCATCATGACAACACCAGGCCACACACATATTTGATGACTCGGCAAAAATTGAGAGGGCTCTTTGGTATAGTCCTGATGTTGCATCGTCAGACTATCATTTGTTTCATGCAATGCAGAACTCTCTTAACGGAGTAAAATTGACTTCGAAAGAGAAATTTGAAAATTACTTAGTTCAGTTTTTCACCCAAAAATCACCGAAATTTTACAGAGACGGGATAACGGTTTTACCAGAAAAATGGCAACAAGTTGTAGAGGAAAATGGTACACATTTAGTTTAATAAAGTTATAAAAAAGTGAGTTTGAAATTTGAGTAAAAAACGGCTGAAACTTTTAGACCATTTAATATTTATTAAGTGCATTTGCTGGTACTCAACTGAAAAATGGATATACACATTATCATTTTACCTTTTCTTCTTGGACAAACACGAACGTTGGTTAAACTTCTTTAGTGGCTAACGAATGGTTTCTATAATTAGATTTATCTTAAATAACGTAAACTAGTTGGATTGTCCCGATATTAAAGATGTTACATTCCAATGATAAAGTCATCAATGGGAGCGAACAATAAAAAATACACTTTCTTTTTAAAGTTTTCTGCGGCTTTATGTGCTAGTTATATTCCAATTGTTATTTTACCTTTGGACTTTCATACAAATGTACATATAAAAACGTAAACAGATATTCTGTTATTACAGTGAAAAAACTATTCAACCAAGGTGTGGCATATTAGTCGCACCTTGATTGAAATAAAATCGCTCCGTTACACAAGGCCAGCTCAGTATTTCAATACCAATTTGTTGCACATTTTGCTTCACCTATTTAAGGGAGTAGTAGGTCATCGTTCAATTCAATATTAGTTGTATTTCCATGAGAAAAATTTAATTCGAATTATTTTTAAATTATTTTTTCTCATAAAAGCAAGTCGCGAATTATTTTTTCGAAAAGAAAATAAAGAACAATTTGGCGCCTGGTGTCAGGTGGTATAACTAAAATTAGGAATGAATTGAATACATAATTCAAACTTTTGGTTTTAATTATTTAATTCGTCTGTCGCGAGGAATTGTTGTTGTATTCCCATGGAAATACAGCTATATTGTTCCATTACCAATATGTTACAATTATTTAAAAAATGGCTAACTACCTTTTAGCTCGATGGCGTGCAGAACCCTTCATGGAAAATCGGGTTATTGGTTACTGCAAATAACTTTTTAATTGAGGAATCTCTAAAACTTGCTTAAGGATGTCAATAAACCCATTAGCGTTTAATTTCCCATTAAATCTCCACATGTCACATCCATAGTAGTTTTTTTCGTATATGATACATTTATTTGATATTATTTTGTTACTTTCAAGCTTACATATGTACATGAGAGATGATTACTTAAAATTAATCTTATTACTCTAATACGATATATTATCTGAGCATTATTAAATTGTTTTTTATACAAATTTTTAAATTAATTTAATTTAATTTAATGGAAAATATTATTAAAACCCCTATTTAGTATTTTACTTAAAACTAAAAGCAACAAAAAATTTTAACTGACTAGTATATAAAAATAAACTTAAATTACTATTGACGTGCAGTGACAACCTGACAATTAAAGAGTTTGTAGTTGTAAGCAATATTTCTTGATTCTTATTTTGTCAATTTTTTGTAAACTTTACGTAGAATCACAGAATATGGTATATATAAACAGAACAATATCTTCTATTGCGCTTTAATCCTAAGTTTGTGAACAAATATTTAAATTAAGATTTAGAAAAGATAGAAAAACATTTTTGTATGGAATCAATGAAACAAAACAAAAATACAAAAATGTTTGACCCACCTCTTTGTTTTGATCAATACAAATCAGTACAATTTTAAAAGGAAAGGGAAATCTTTACACTTTGTAATGTGTTTAAAAGAGATAGACGTTCATAAATAATTTTTGATTTTGGTCTAGTTAGCTATGCGAAACTTTAAAATCAAATAAAAAAATAAACAAAGGACCTCTTATTGTTTTCGATAACGCAATACCAAATCATATCAAACAAATAATAAAGACAAAAACAAAACATGAATAAGATTGTGTATGTGTTTATGTATCATTTCACTTTTATTTGTATAATTTTGTATCTCGTCATCAAAAACCATAAGTGGTCCTGTGTTTATTTTTTGATTTGATTTTAAAGTTTCGCAAAGCTAACTAGACCAAAATCAAAAATTATTTATGAACGTCTATCTCTTTTAAACAGATTACAAAGTGTAAAGATTTCCCTTTCCTTTAAAAATGGTACTGATTTTTATTGATCAAAACAAAGAAGTGGGTCAAACATTTATTGTATTTTTGTTTTGTTTCATTGATTCCATACAAAATTGTTTTTCTATCTTTTCTAAATCTTAATTTAAATATTTGTTCACAAACTTAGGATTAAAGCGTAATAGAAGATATTGTTCTGTTTATAAATATTCTGTGGTAGAATCATAAAACAGAAGGCTGTAAATCATTTTTATTATTTTATTTTGAGCTATCTGAAGCCGATGTAAGTGATTTTTGGCACACGTACCACTAACCAGTGAATCATAATACCCCAAACACATTAACGCAGCGAACAGCGGCGCTAAATTAGATTACATGTATTTCCATAAGAGCGAACACATAGAGCGGCGTCAAACTAGCAAAGTATGTATTTTTTGAGGCGATGAATGACATTTATATTTATTGTTGTTGTTTTTAAAATAAATGTTTGGAAACGTCTAATTTTAGCTGAATTTTACATCCAAATGGGCTTATGAGAAAGACAATTGTAAAAATCTAAATTTGAACTTAAATTTGTTCAACAATTTGTGTAATAAGTCATTAAACCCAAACAACATTTTTCATATAAATAAATGTAAAATTAGCGGCGTCTATGTGGGTTGTAAAGAATCATAAAGACGACGAGAAGCGAAGTCAGGCGTAGAGCGCCGCTTATGAGTTTGGGGTTTAAGACAGTTTACATACTTCGAAATACCGTTTTATATGGTATTAATTTATTTCTGCTGTAATGTGATTTCTAAATGTTAATGTTTTGTCCAATGATATCCTTAGTAGTTGATTCATCCCCAGATCATAAAACTTGTTGGAAATTTATTTCGCGTTAATGTGGTATTCTGATGTCAATCTTCGATAAATGCAAATTGGTTGCAACTATCGTGCAAAAAAAAACGTTTGAGAATTGCAATTTTTTATTTTCACAATAAGAAATAAAAGAAATTATTGCAATTAACGAAAGTTAAGAAATTTGTTTGTGTTACATTTATCGAATGTTGCATAGCAAGGTTGTGTTCAGACTGTTCAGGGTTACTCTCTTCCACTCATTTTCAGTACAATTTAGATATTTTTTGCAAGGTCAACCTGTCAATTTACATTTTTTTTTGTTAACCCATGTTTTTTCTTTGGCCTTCATGCATTAAAAACTGCCTTTTGCAGTCGTCTACGAACTGCTTTTTTATTATGGTAATATTTGTTCCAAAACTTCTCTCACTTCATCACTTAAATCAATCGTTGTCAAGGCGTTGTCTTTTTGTTCGATCTGCTCCCGGATGGGCTCTTTCTGTTGTTTTGGAAAAAAAATGAACTTTTTTAATAATTGCATTTTTTAATAACCGGGTGATACTATACTACTACTATGTATACCTTTATAAAAGCGTAAGCAATAAAAAACTAAAGCACTTAAATTATTTGAAACAAAATATGTGGCTACACGAACTAAAAAAGGCTGAATAAAAAATGTTCATCAAAAATTAATAAAAAATGTTCATCAAAAATTAAGTATACAGTTTACAACAAACATTCACTATTTTATGATAACAGAGTTTGGTAATTTTTAACAATTAAAGAAAAATAGTATTTAATACCACGTTTCCATCGTCAATAGTATAATAGCAAAATAGTATAATACTATTATACTATTTTTCCCTATCGCGTTTCCATCATTTGGTGTGAAGTTAAAATCGTTTTATATTTTTGTATGGGAACTTGGACGCAATTCATTATTTTGATAGCGAAAAATTATTAAAACCCATATTTTATGCATCTTTAGAATTACCTGATAAATATTACTTCAAGTAATATAAAAAATATAAAAAAAACACTACAACCGCAGCCTAAAAAAAATTAGTTTGAAAAAGAATTCAAACAAGCCTAGACACTGCCATGATTGCACTGTTAAAATTACAATTTGCTAACTATTATATTTTTGATAGCTAGTATAATGAAATATTATAATAAACTATTATACTACCAACTTCGGGTTTCCATCGTCATAGTATAATAGTATAATACTATTATGCTATTATACTATGACGATGGAAACCCAGTATAAGCTTAATACTAGAACTACCAACCCGTCAAAATAACGGGTTTACATTTATTGAATTAATTTTTTTTTATTATTATGTTAGAATTATTTTAGAAATTTTTGTTGAGTTTTAATATGACAATAAAGTAATTAAATTAAAAATCATCAAACATTTCCAAAACAATTCTAACATAATAATTAAAAAAATGAATTCAAGAAATGAAAATCGGTCATTTTGACTTATCGGTAGTTCTAGTGTTAAAACATATTTTATTTGCAAAACTATTAATAAACAAACATAAATAAACAAAAACACAAGAAAAAACGAAACGATCACACTACAGTCCCAAAGACCATAGACCGATTATCTTATCGTTTATTCTCTATAAAACACTGGAAAGACAAAAAGAAGCTCATATTAGAGGCACGGTTGTGCCGGTAAAACTGTCAAAATGTCAACCTGCTTATTGCAAGGAGAGACCTGTAGGGACTGCTCTTCATTCTCTTATACATTTGATAGGAGCCTTCAGTAACGTGCTTCCGGGGCTATAACTCTGCCACTTTCGAATCTGGGAGTGGATGAATTACTCAGGGACTGGATAGATCAGATGTTAATAGGCAGGATCATAAATGCCAGCTTAGGGGAATCCTCATCCAGAAGATTTGTAAGCAGAGGTACACCGCAGGGTGGCGTACAGTCCCCTCTAATTTGGAATTTGATCATAAATGATCTGTTGCTAAAACTTGCGGAGAATGGCTTCAAAGTGGTTGCCCACGGGGATGATGTTGCTATTGGTGTCCGTTGCAAATATCCCATCACCCTTAGCGAACTCACGCAAAATGCGCTAGGCATTCATTCTGTATGGGCGAATGGTTGGGTTGAATGTGAACCCACACAAAACTGAATTGTTTCTCTTCTCCAGGAAATATAAACCCCCTCATATCGATCCTCCCACTTTAAATGGGTTCAGAAACCTAATATTTTGGAAAGGGCAAATAAAGCCACAGCAGTGCTATACGCTTGCAAAAAAGCTATTGGGAAAGAGTGGGGCTGGATCACCACATCTTGCATTGGCTATACACCGCAGAAGTCAGACCCATTCTTTTATATGGGGTAACAGGCTGGTGGCCTGCTCTGGACAAAACTGCCAACCAAAAGCTGTTGGCGAAAGTTAAGAGAACAGTCTCCTTGTGGATTCACGGCGTACTAAGGAGCATCCAATCAGGCACTAGAGACTCTGCTATATCTGACACCTCTAGATATATTAGGAAAACAGTTGGCAGCTTATACTACTATACGACTGAAATCCACCTCGATGTGGACCTGTAACAATGTAAGGCACTCATCTATATTATGTAACAAAAGGATTCCTGAAACCACCGACTATACGCTCCCGTCAATATCTTTTGACACAAAGTTCCGGACTATGATCCCTTCCAGAGAGGACGGGATGATGCATGCAGTTCTGGAACCAGGAGTTATACGCTTCTTCATTGATGGTTCTAAAAGGGATGGGAAAGTAGGTGCTAGGGTGTGCTGTGAGGAAATTCTAATAAATCTCTTCTTCCATCTTCCCGACTATTGTACCATTTTTGAAGCTCAGGTAACTGCCATAAAGGAAGTCGTATTAGAAAACGGGCTTTTAAGTTCGAAAAAGTGTAACAGGCACTTGTCATCCCCGTTACAAAATATACCTAATTTCCCAAATAACTAAGAAACGGCATCCCATCTTTGAATTTTCTTCAAAAACAACTAAAAATTCTAATGACAATTTCCGGATGCAGTTACCATTCTAATTACGCTAGTTTGTGTTGTATCAAACTTGTTTGTACATAGCGGAATTATTACATAGCGGCACATAAACAAGCTTCACAAGCAACAAATAAATTAGTCTTATTAATTCTAGTGGCACGTGCCTACACAGCTAATATTTTCATTTATGTTTATTTACAAAACTGCCTCTACTCAAGTTTCACTAAATAAACATAAAAACATTTCTTTCTTACCACAGATGTGTACGTGTGTGTACAAAATTGTTTTTTTGTTGTTGTTATTTTATTTTGTGTTTATTTAGGTCATTGTCAACCGGGTTAAATTCCCAAAAACGAGCCGCACTTTTTGCAACTTTTGCTTATTGGTTGATGTTCAATGAAGTAGTGGAGGGGGAGAAAATGACTTTTTCGGTTGGTTGATGATGTAGAAAATAATTTTTCTTTTTGGTCAATCAGCAGAAAAATTGTTTAAAAACCTCGCGAATATTTTATTTGGGAGGAGTTTTTTTGGTTGCTTTCAAGCGATTTTGGATGATAGATAACACACGAGCCGAGACAAAACACAGGAAAAGAAATTTTTTTTTTGTAAATAAAGTTTAACTTATAACTGACAAACTCAAATAAAAAAATCTTTTCTTTCCTCATCAACAAGGAGATTAACATGGGTTAAACAGGTAAATTTGACCTACTTTAATTACTAAGGGGGATGGGGGGGTACCGACTGGTCAGGTGTCTGTTAACAGCCTTGCAAGAGGTGGCAAGGGATCATATGGTGTTAACCACCATTCCCGCCTTTCAGTCAACAATGTCTGCCACTCTTAATCTAATTCTAAAATTGATTATGGACCAATGGCCACTAACAATCGCGGCCGGCGGTCACATTTAATACTCCAAAGTTTAGGATAGCCATGCTATCTTAAGCCAACCCAAAGATACACTGTTTTCATCTTCATTCCGAATTGCGAATGGCAATTCACGTTTTGGGTGGTTTGATTCCCATCCATAAATCATACTACGTTTGAGCAATGTGCTCACCATTCTCAATATCTCAACCCAACGCGGCTAAAAAGATCTTACTTGTGTGGTACCCTACCCACACCAAACCTCTATCTGACCGTGCTTGCAAGAATCATGTCGCCGGTACCACAAAACAGGTAAGATACATTTCGATGTAATATGTGGAAGTTGGCGTACAGTCAAACTCCAACCATTACAATAGTGATTTAGGTATAATGTAATATTGGCTGGTGATATTCGCATATATACGGACAATCAGGCTGCCATTAAAGCACGCTAATCAAACCTCCTCACGTCGAAAATTGTACAGAACGGTCTCTCATCTCTTAACGAGATGGTAGATCAGTTCAATACCCATATTATATGAGCGCCAGGGCATTTCAATAGTACAGGGAATATAAAAGCCGACGAGCTGGCTCGGCGTGGCAACATTGGCCATATTACAAAAAGAAGAAGGGATATTGAAATGCCTCTTGCGTTTTGCAAACTACCTCTTCAGGAAGGAGCTAGTAAGTTGACGAACGAGAGATAGTAAAATGGTACCTCATCTGTAACAACACGGCAGTTTTGACCAAAGTTAGATTTGGCGAGATCCAAACAACTGATCTCACTTCAGGGGAGTCAGGTCAGTATGGTTGTTGAAGTGATTACAGGGCACTGTCTCATAGGTAGGCATGCGAGTAGAATTAGATTCTTCTCACATGACTACTGTCGCAGTTGGTCAGGTATTCAACTGTAAATTACTATTATTTTTCCAACTTTTATCTGACCGACCAAACGGCGCAGTGGTTATAGCTGCGGCGGTTGGATCGGGAGGTACCGGGTTCGAATCACTATGGGGGCGGGATGCAAAAGGGATTTTTCATCATCTAATTACGATCGGTGATGAAGATGAACACATCTATGACCCCCTGTTGAGAGTGCAGAATCCATGGACCGACCCACCTTTCATGTGCAGGTGGTTTATACAAAACGGGTCTAAGCCGTACGTCCTCGATTTGGCTACTACTGCGTAAAGTAGGACGGTAAAAGTAAACTGCGAAAGAGTTGGGAGTGCCTTGAGCCCCAGAATAGGTTGCATAGATTAAAACCAAAAAAAAAAAAATTTTATCTGTAGATGTCATTTTTTAAAGTTTATATTCGGTACATGGTTTGTAACTTGGACGAATAATTTTTATTACTTAATTGAAATTGGATAGTGCAAAGTTATAATAATAATATTTTATAATTAAACCTTGGCATTTAAATCTTATGATCATCAAATTTTTTGTATATGATAATAAAAATAATAAAAAATATTTGTTAATTTCTGTTTATATAAGAGAAAAATATTTGAATTGAAGGGTGTTTGTATAGTTATCAACCTAATCTGCATTTTGTGAAAATAAAATCATTTTCTATTAAGAAGTTACAAAAGGGTATGCATTTATTGTATGATACACTAGAAGAATGTATATTTTTAGACCGTTTACAATGATGGTTGCGAGACCTTCAGGGTGTGGAAAAACTACTTTCGTTATACATTTGTTAAAACATTTAAATGATGGTAAAAAATTAAATAAAATTGTTTGGTGTAATGGAAACTCAAATGCGATACCACAAGATATCTATGAAACAAATTAAATAGAAATTATAAAAAATATCCCAGACACTTTTGAAAATTGCGAAGACGGAAGTATCATAATATTAGATGATCTAACGACAGAAGCGTATAATAAAAATATTTGCGAACTTTTTACCAAAGGTTCACATCATAATAATTTGTCTGTTATTTTAGTAACTCAGAATGTGTTTCATCAGGCAAAATATTGTCGAGATATTTCTTTAAATTGTAAATATCTTGTGGTTTTTAAAAATCCACGAGACAGATCTCAGATTTGTTCTTTAGCCAGACAAATATACCCTGAAAACACAGCGGAACTTATGCGGGTATATAATAAGCTACTTCGAAACCTCTTGGTTATTTACTATTTGATTTAACACAATCAGCTAATGATTTATTTCGTTTTCGTACAGATATCTTAAAAAAAGGGTATTTTACTTGCTATTGTCCAACTATTTTATTTGAAAATAACAAAGTGTTTATAAAAAATGAAACGATTGAAGGCAAACAAACATATTCTACATGTGCTAAAAAAGTGTAACCCAAAAACGAGAAAAGCGCTACTTAAAGTCTGCACTACTGAAGTTATAAAAACTTTATGTGAAATATCACTCAACACATTAAATGGAAACAACAGAATTTCTAGGCAGTGTAAAACAAAATTAAAAAAGTATAAAAGAGAACTTCGCAACTTGGCTTGTCCAAAACTGTGGTGTCTCTCTTCAAAGTGTAAAATTCTTGTACAAAAAGGTTGAGTCTTACTCGTTTTAAGGTGGATTTATATTAGCCGCGTTTTTTTATTCGCTCCGGATAGCTGCTATCGAGAGCCGTCATTTTTATACGCCTAAATTTAAATTTGACGCGCTATTTATTGGTAAACTAAACTTATTTAACATCAAACTATCATTTTTAATTCAATTGTTTAGCGAAAACTTGATATAAAAAATATTTGGCTCTACCTATTTATACGGAGCGCTATCCGGAGCCACTTTTCATATGACGGCTCTCGATAGCAGCTATCCGGAGCGAATAAAAAAACGCGGCTATTATCAGTTCCTACTCGTATCGTGTCAGATATCATCCATTTATACTATCCGTACCTTTCAATTCAGGCATTTTCTTCGTATCTTTTGGTTACGTATAGAGTAAAGATAACACACAAAAATACAAAAATGTTTTAGAACGTGTCCGATTTCTGTGCGAAATAATTTTTTTGTGATAAATTAATGTTAAACTGTACGCAACCAAATTATCACAGCACCGGTGTGTTATAATTTTGACATGTCCGTAATAATTCTTGTTTCTGTGCCGGTGAAGTAAACAAAATAAGTTTTATATAATTTAATTTTATTTTATTTATATAATATAATAAGTTCCAGCATTTTGTAGTGTCCAGCATTTTTTGAACAATATCACAAACTGCGGATGTTGTCATGTTCATTGCTGCACTTACAATTCTATAACTAGTCTCTCTTGCCAGCCACAGCAAAAATATCATTAGTTCCATTTTCGGTCCCCAACCATGGTTTTTATTGGGCAAAAATTTGCTAATAGCGATGAAAGCGTTAGACGATATCCTTAAATGCATTCTCGTCACCGGATCATTATAACTAAGTATTGAATTAACAATACTGTTTGTTGAGAGAATTGTGTACATTATTAGTCACTGCAAAGGATGAATTTTATTAATACATATTTATAAATATCCAGAGAGAGAGAGAGAGCAATATCTAACATACATACCTGAAAGGAGTTTAGGAGATCCATTATTAAAGGTCACGCAAGGTTCCGTGTTCTTCTCATTAAACACAATGAACCCGAAATTAATAGAAATAATACCATATTTTGATCAAATTTGGCCTCTATCATTTTGATACACACTTTTAAATAACTCTCTACGTACAATTTGTCGTTTGTTGTATTTCCAAATGTCAATTTTATTATGTCAAAATTATTTCAGTATTCGGACAGCAAATGAACTTATTTCAAATATGGAAGAGAAAATTATTTCACTAATGTCAAATTTATCACAAAAAAATTATTTCGCACAGAAATCGGACACGTCCTTAGTAGCAATTTACAATTTTTGTTTGTTTCGTATTTTTTCGCCTTCAAATATCAGTCAAAACATTCTTTTCAACAATATGTGTCTGTGTCGGTACGAGTAGGAACGGATAGGAAAGGATAATATAAATACTCCTATAGAAAATATATGTAACAATGTTTTTTTTTGTCTGATTCGATACGAGTACGAACTGAAAGGAACTGATAATATAAATCGACCTTTAATCGGCACTATTTTATCAGGGTTGATTGGCCAAATAATTAATCAGACATCATGAGTAATTTACAATGGATGATTGTTATACAACCAGAAATTTTCGAAAAAATTAAAAAAGTTTCAATTGATGATAGTAAACTATCGGAATTAGATAAAAATATGAAATCAATTCTACGTAACAACAAACTAACTGATTTGAATAAGTGGCATCTATATAGGCAGAACTTATTAACATATTCATCAATGAAAAGAAAAAATGCGCATAAGGATAAATTTAATTCGTATCAACCAGCAATACGACATTTTCATGGAGTGGCAGTTCAAACTAAAAGAATTGTTTCTAAAAATCAAGATACAAATACAGATTCACCATCAAAAGGTTCTAATAAGTATACACAAGCTGATATGCCTAAAGCAAAAGAGGAGTTCACAGATGTTGATGAAACCCCTAAACCAGGTTTTCCACAATTAGACGCGGAAGAAACATTTGAAAATAATAGCGATTTATTTGATGATGATGATGATGATGATGATAGTATTGTTTCTGATGAGTTTATTAATCCAAAAGAAATTTTGCGCGAAAGAGCTTCTACGTACAGGTCATTTGAAATGAAGGACGGGGCAACAATCTCTGTTCCAACAAAAAATATATTTTTTAAAAAACTGTAACGTTTGCTCCGTCGCTTTAATGTTACAGAGGTACGAGGTTTTGCTGTATATTCAATGTTTTGTTTTTATTAATTCTTTTTGGCATTCATTCATAGATAAATGTTAAAATATTCCTTGATTGAAGCGGTTGTTCGAATTTATTTATTTATAATCAAAACAAGTCATGCACCACAATACCCGAGGGTCTATTGCTTTCTTGTGAATGGTAGCACTGTGTATTATTGTATAATAGCGTTGATTTCATGAATTCTTTTTTACGGGGAAAAATTAATAAACCCGATATTTGTTTTTTTTTTTTTTGGTAAATAGGTAATACCGTTTGCCAGATAGAAAGGAGAGGATGAAAATCGATCGATTTGGCAAGACGGTAGTTGGTAAACGATATTCATGTGATAATGACATAAAAAAAAACAAAAAAATATATACATACTCGTATACTAATATGATAAATAGTGAAAGAAAATTTAATTAAAAGACTCAAAGTTTAGCGTCGAACTTAAAATTAAATTAAAAGTTATGTTGGTGAATATTTTCGTTTATTATTATTAAGTGAATAAAATAAAAACTATTGGGTCACATAACCTGAGACCTATACAAAAAAAAAAAAAGTTGTGGAGTTTGGCGAGAGTGCAGCTATAATATTGTTGTTGGCTGTTTAAATGGCGGAATTATTATTCCTAAGTTAAATAAGTCCTAAGTTATTCCTAACTATTATTCCTAAGTTTTATTAATTTGGATTTGTTTTGTTATAAGTTAATTAATATGTTCTTTTTCTCTTTATATAACAGCACATAATATTATTTACCAGGCTTCTTTGCAGTTTCAAGGTCACATGGAAGCGCTTTTATCTGTCCTTCGGTTATGCAGGGAGCATCTTAAGTAGGTTCACATTTGATTTTTTTTTTCTGGGATTTAACGTGTTTTATTAATTTAAATGAGAGGTTCAATACCGTTTTGTTAATTTTTTTTTGTTTTGTAACCTATATATGTATAAATTTTCGTTTTTCTTTTTCTAAATCCAAATAAATTAATTTCATTGTACCTGTTTAAATCAAATTGTTCTTATTATTTAAAAACTAATAACTAAAATGAGTGAGTGAGCTGAGTCTGAAACCATGAACTAATGGAGTTTAAGGTAAGACGGTAGTGAGATTATGTTCCCCAACTTTGCCATTTGTTGTGGTGGGAGCTAAGTCACAAAATCTACGACCAGTACACCTCAAACCGACTGAGCCAAGGCGAATATGGCGTACCTTAGTAGCACAACCACATTGTTTTTTTTATTATTATTATGCTAACGGCGACTACGCTTTCCAAGAGTAGTCCCGTTACAAAACAAAAAGGTGTTTTTCAGGCTCCAAAACCAGGGTCACTGCAAACAACTTCGGACCTACCTCAGAGGAGAAGTGATCGTCGAATTAAATAAAAAATTTAAAAATAAAAAGTTATATAAAGGATAACATCGGTGTTTTTATTTATTAATTTAGTAGTTATTAATGAGAACAGCGATGGATAATTTCACACACGTAACTCTTTTAAGTAACAGTTCTTTAAAATATTACCAAAAAAATTCATTATCGAGGTTCACGGTTAAACTCCCGAACACTATAAATTTGGATTCTAATGAGAAACGGTATGTTGGTCTAACTAACGTCGCTTATACTGTGATGAAAGACCTGCTGTTGTTCATCTGTTGGTGCGATGGCTAAGGGAAAGCTCGCCTTCAATGGGAGGTTCGTTTTGACAACATCTTGCAGTTCTACCAAAAAAAAAAACAATCGCACCACAAAAAAAGTTACACTTTAATGATCGCTGCGTAAAGAAACCACTTTTCCCTTTATAAAAAACCGTTAGTGCATTATCGAGGTTATTTATTTCATTTAAAAATTAAATTAAGTGTTGGCATATTAAGAATAATATAAAATTTTATTATTAATCCTAATATTGTATAACTATCTAAATCTACTATTGGTTATTCATTTATTTATTTTTAATTTTATTTATTAATTAAATTTATTTGTGGCAACATTTAGTATATATATAGTATATATGTATGTAGGAAAATTCCAAAAAAAAACCCAACAAAAAAAAATGTTCAAAAACTTACTGTTCACTCTAAGCAAAAACGATACATATAAAGACATAAAGCGCCATTTTTGCATTTCGTATATGGCATTGTTAGTGTAAAATTATCAATACCCACTGCATGTATGCGTGTTTCGGAATAGAACAAAATCTTCTATAATAATTATAGAAGATTTTGAATAGAATATCCAGCCATATGCATTTTTAAAAAATGAGAGAATAAACTCTACAATACAAACGCGCGAGATATAATACAAACACAATACTTGACATACTGTATCTTTCCATGTTTCATTCTATGAAAAGCAACACATATAAGCATACATACATTATTGATACATAATATGAAAATATGCATAATAAGAAAAATAGATTTAAACTTTTACAGGTATTACGATATTGATCTTGAAAAATGTATAATGATGCTTAAAAACTTATTTTCAGGGAATTTAATTTATAATAACTACAATATCTTAACCTAACAAGTTATCTATAATTTGGAAATTTCTTGGACATTTAAATGATTGAAATGAAATGTTTTTTTTTTGCATTAATAAGTATACAGTGCTGGACATATTTATAAAATAGCTATAATTATTTCACAACATTTTCGAATACAGTAAGCAAGACTAGAAATTTTTTTAAAAAGTTTAAGTTTGTTTCACATACTTTATAAAAATTAATCCATAACGTGGTTCACTATTTAACTGTAAAAATACTGGTGCCATACTTATTTTATACTCCAATTTTGGCGGACATATTTATAAGATAAAGTAATTTTTTTTAGGTAAAGTGAATTTAAGGGCCTACAATTTGATCAGATAAGCCTTCTAATATCCTAAAAAATACAAATAAAATAAAACCAATTAACAATTTCATTGGTTAGAATCACGTTTTAAATTTCTCCATTACCGCAAGACACGTAACGAAGAATTTTATCAAGTAACGCAAACGTAAAATGGACGAAAAAAGCTCAGAAACCTAAGTGAACTGCGCAACATAAGAAAGTATGATTAGCTTTTGCAAAAATAAATGAACTTTGGTAACAAGTGGCAAAATTTTGTTTTCTCTGATGAGAAAAAATTTGACTTTGATGGCCCAGATTGCTGCCAATATTATTGGCGCTATCTCAGAAAGGAACCAGAAAAGTACATTTCACGTTATTTTGCTGGTGCCACAATAATGATTTGGTGCTCGTTTAGTTTTAGTGATTCACTTACGATAGCTTTCATAAATTCCAGAATGGTTTCCATGACGGGATGATGAAGAATCCGATGAAGCTTTGATCCATGTTTCACGGCTTATAAAACAATGGTTTGAATAATGTGGCATTACCTTATTAGGATGGCCAGCATTTTCAGCACCATAGAAAAGCTATGGGGGGTTCCAAACCCGATATAACATCTATGGGTGCTACTGGCACGTGACGTGTATATACCATTTGTAGACAATTTTCTAACACGAAACAATTATCAGAGGGAAGTCGCGATTCGTGGCGTGGAATTAACATTAAAGCTCTTCAATCATTAGCTAATTCAATGTCATCATGCATTTTTGAAGTAATTAAGAACCGTGGAGGAAAACTTTGAAAATTTTTGCAATTTTAACTTAATCTTTCATATTATTTTAGATTATTTTATAATTATGTCCATCATAAATTCGAATTTTTTTAATTAAACGGCGTTATAACAAGAAATAAAGATTTTAAATTAAAGTTTTTTTTTCTAATATAAGAAAAGTCATTAAAAACTCAATCTCGTTTTAAATATTATTCTAGTGAACAAAAAACTTAAAAATTCGACCTATTTTATAAATATGTCCACCACTGTAAATACATTTTTCTCATTTTGTTTTAATACATTTTGAGACTTTGTGGTGTTCATATCGATTGTGTGTTGTTTTTGTGATTTTCATTATATTATTTTATTTGCTACATAAAACAGTTTTTTTAAAACTATTGACCTTCGCTTTGCTCCGGACATTCTTCTTCTTTTAACAGAAAATTTTTAATTATAACAAACCTCGGCTTTCTCTTGGCTTTTCTTTAATACCGATTCTAGTATTGTTTAGTGCTAAAATTTATTAAAGTTTTAAATATTTTATTTTCATTATGGTTTATATCAACCGAATAAATCAATTACCATGTGATTTTCCATGTTCTGTTAGTAATTGCAACGCTAACGGAAGAACTCATCCCCAAAGGAGCTTCTTCAATTTTCCGAAAAAAAGGATTGGAACTATTTAAAGTCTGGGTTGAAAAATTCTCGATTCTACCTAAATATTTTGAAAAAAAATTAATTAAGGTGCGAAATTCATTTTAACGAGAGCGATAAAGGCAAGCGAAAATTAAAAAAGAATGTCGTACCTCAATTAAACTTGATCGATTATAGCTATAGCGATATAGCCCCCGTTTTATACCAGCGAAATTGAACGTCCATCTAAATATGATAATATTCGGACGTACGAACGTACGGACACTCAGCAATCTGAAATGACAATTTTTGATTTTGAAAACATTCAATCGTCAAAGAGGTTCAAGAAAAATCTTCAATCAAATTATAATGAATGTTGTAGTCATTGTATTAAAAATATACAAAATTGTAATTTTTATAAACGAAAATATTGCTTCATAAAAAAAAGGTACGATCTTTTAAAAAATAAGTGTCAGACAATCAAAAGCAGTATATGAAATCTTAAAAGAAGAAATAAAGGAAAACTGTTACCAAGAACTAAGATTGAATCGAGAAAATTAGTTAATAGTGAAACTAATAAAAAAAATAAAAGTGCAAATGCTAAAGAATTTTCAAAAATGTTGTTGAGATATTCGAAAACATTAAAATATCCTGAGAATCAGCGGCAAATCGCTCAAAATATATATTTTATATCTCCAGCTTGTTACCGATTTTTGCGTAATAATTTAGAATTTAATCTGCCTTCTAAAACTTCAATTTTGAACTGGATGCCCGTTAAAAATCTATCTTCGGGAAGAAATATAAATATTTTAGAAAATTAAAAAAAAAAGCAAATGTTTTAACAATGGAGAACCGAAACATGATCTTGTTATTTGATGAAATGCATACCCATAGAGAACTAGAATATGACGGCAAAAAAGATATTGTTCAAGGTTATGCGGACAATGGTAAAATAAGAGAACCTGAACTTGCCAAATATATTTTAGTTTTCATGATTAGAGGCCTTTTTTGTCAATATAAATATATTTCTAGTTACTACTCGTCTGCAAAAGGATTAACTGGCAAAAAGTTTGTTGAATTAATTGAGGATAACGTTACTTTTCTAAACGACATCGAATTTCGTAATGTAGCCACGGTTTGTGACCAGGGTTCAAATAACAGAAACGCATACAGAATTTTGGGAGTTTCAGTAGAAAAACCATATTTTTATTTAAAGGATAAAGAAACAAAAATATTTGCTCTATTTGATACGCCACATTTATTTAAATCGGTCAGAAATAATTTAATAAAATCAGACATTGATACGCCTGATGGTCCGGTTAGCTGGGGTGTTATTAAAGAATTGTATAAAGTAGAAAAAAATAATACAACTAAATTATGTCCCAAAATTACATACCGTCATGTATGTATACCCTAATACATTTGAAAAAATGAGAGTTGCTTTGGCAACTCAGGTTTTCAGTAGGACTGTTGTTACGGGTATAAGAACAATGCATGAGCTGGATAAATTTTCCAATAAAAATAGTAGTTTCACGCTTGCAACAGCAAATTATTTTGAGAAAATGGACAGATTATTTGACTACCTAAATAGTAAGACATTATATTTTAGAAATAATAATAGAAGTGCCCTAAAACCTGGTAATCACACTGTCGATAATTTAGTAATTATGAAAACCTACATTGAACAGCTGAAATGTAAAAACACTACAGTCAACTATTGTTTTAAAGGGCTTTTGATAACTATTAACGGCATTCTTCAATCCGCATATTTTGGGCTGATTAACCTATCAGCCATTCATCTTTCGGCATATGCTGTTCCACCTTAGATTAGGGTTTTTTGTCAAGGTTTTCTCCTTTAGCGCCGTACTTTAGCCTGTGCCAAATGGCCTAAAATGTGCCAAATAGCCTTAGTTACCAGTGGTTGCCACGAGGAGGCAGTACGTACACTTGCGAATTGTGAACAGGTTACCCCTTCCACAATTGTACCCATCACGCAGCAGCCTAATGACAAGACCAGAACAGCTCACGTGATGCGCACCCTACTGGAAGGTTACGGAGCTGGTAGATTAATCTACTCAACTTTGATCCCCCCCTCCAATAGACGCCAAACCACCTATATAAATATGATAAACTAACCCTAAAGATCCGGCAGTATGTATAATGTAGGTATATGTATATATATTGTAAGTAGGTATATTGTATTTTAATACAAGTTTCTTTGTACCACAAAAATCCTTATTAATTTGATTTATAAAACAGCAACCACGAAACGACTTCAAACACTTTCTTTTTTTGATTCAATCAGTTTTGTGTTGTGTTGCTTTGATTTGTGTCAGTGTGAATTAACACATTGATTTATGGAGTATGAACACCTTCAATCATGTTTCATTAGTCAAATTTGACTTAACACAATTTTGCTTTATTATGTGTGAATGGACTCATAAAGCACAGTACAATGTTTGCCGTTCTATGTTTTATGAAACAAAATGTTTGACGTAAAATTGTTTTGCCTGATTCAGTGTGCATAGCGCTATACAATCGTATGCATTTTGGCCGCAAGTCGCTTTAAGACAAGAAAAAAACGTTTTGTCTAATTCGGTGTGTTTCCAGCCTAAAGTGTCATTAAATAACTAATGTTTCAACCCAATTTTTTTTTTTTTTTTTTAATTTACTTATTTTGAAAGCTGATTTTAGTTTATTTCAATTCTAATGAAAACTTTTAACTTTCTTTCACTACTACATACTTTATATTTAGTTGATCACGCTAGTTTGTTACAATCGGCACCCACAGTTAGTAAAAATCCTACTACATACTTGTTATTGGTTGAATTGCACACACCGGTACTGAGGCTATAAGCAGCCAAACTTAAGGCAAAGCAAGATTTTGTTTATTCAAATTTAATAAGTTTGAATTAACCCGTTGGTGGGTCGTTTCGTCTATCCGATTTGTCCGATTTTTATTTTGTTGTTTTTTTTTTGTTAGCAACCAGATTTGAGCTGATTATCTCAAACAACACTAGATATAATAATTGAAACAAAAAAAAAATTAAATTAATATTTCGGCACTGACCAAAAACACCAAGGAAAACTTACGACCAATGGGAATATAATTAGATGAATATCTGATGATTTAATACAAACAGATCATTTTACAAACACGAACTGTTTAGGTATTTCGTTTATTATCTGTTATTGTTTTGGTATCTTTCACCGGTTGTAATCTATGTATATAAATCAGAAGACCAAAGATGATTCCGATTAACAAAATGAAATGAACTCCTTAACAAGTGCATACTATATGTATATCCATTACTTACGGTATTATATTTAATTTACCTATTTATTAGGTTCAATTCACGATTTAAATAGTATATAGACAATACAAAATATTTTTATTTTAAATTTTATTTTATGATGTCTATTTCAGCTCAGGTGAAAATATGTAGTGAACCAATTTACTGTATCATCGTTCAGCCGATTAAAAAAAATAAAACGATTTATCCACAATCAGTTTTTCCCTAAAGCTCAGTACATACCTTGGTTTTGGAACAACTGTTCTTGTTTTGGAGAGTTTATTTTTTTTTCTCATTTAGTCGAAAAAGCTAATTTCTTTGATCAATTTAACTCATCAGCTGAATTAGCTAAATTCAATTATAACAAGAAAAGAACCATATATTCAGCTACCAGTGTTAAAAGATGTCTATCCCTTGAACACACTTGAAGAATTTTTTAATGTAATATTTTCTCAGATTAAAATAACGACATGGCAAGAGTTTAAAGAATCTTTTCCAAAGGAAATTAAAAATTTCAAACCAACAAAACAGATAGAAGATAAAATAAAAAATGTTAAAGATAATTATATTGATATGAATACAAAGATCAATCCAATTCCATTTTACATATGTTGTTATTGTATTGGGTGTACAAATAAATTTCCGACCTTTTTAGATAGGTGTCGTTAGTATCACTGCTTGCATATTATTCAATCGGGCAATACATATTTTTTGGAGGTTAGATGTCAAGCTTGAATAATTACTAGTGACATTTGTTCAAAGCGTAAACAACAATTATTTTCATGTAATTGAAAATGTCGAATTTTGTGCCAAAAAAAACAACATTTGCGGGAAGTTTTACGTCATTATTTAATGTTGAAGAAAAGTGCAGCGGAAACAAATCGCTTGCTTGTGGAAGTTTACGGTGAACATGGTCCATCGAAAACCACGCAAAGAGTGGTTTCAACGATTCAAAGTTGGTATTTGGACGTAAGAGACAAAGAACGTGAAGGCAGACCAAGAAAATTTGAAGATACAGAATTGGAAGACTGAAAAACAATTGGCAGAAAAGTTGAATATTACCCAACAATGTGTTTCGCAACGTATTTATGCAATGGGATTGGTTCAGAAGCTGGGAAATTGGGTGCCACACAAATTGAAAGAAAGGGACATGGAACGTCGGAAAACCATGTGCAAATTGTTGCTTCAACGACAACAAAGGAAGGGGTTTTTGCATCGGATCATCAATGGGAATGAAAAATGGATCCATAATGACAATCCAAAGCGCAAACCAGCGTGGATCAAGCAAATATCCATGGTTCGAAGGTTATGCTTTGTATTTGGTGGGATATGAAGGATGTCGTCTATTATGAGCTGCTGATAGAGCGAAACCGTTACGGGACAAGTTTATCGACGATAACTGATGGCTTTAAAGCAAGCTCTAGCTGCAAAACGACCGGGATGGGACAAAAGGCACAGTAAGATTATTTAAGATGCAATCAGCCCTGGCACAGCAGCACTTCACTTCATATGAAAACGTCAAAAAATGGACTGGATCGCCTCGAAACCTCTTCCTTCGGGGAATTCGTTTATTTCATGAACGATGGGCGAAGGTTATAGCTTCCGAAGGAGCATACTTTGAATAAAACATTCTTTCATTTTCTTCACAAACTAATGTCTTTTATCTCAGTAAAAAAGGTCGGAAATTTATTTGTACACCCAATAATATCTCAAACCCAGAACTATCGGAGATGCATCTGTACCATGTTTGTATATGCATCCTCTAGGAACAGACGTTGATAGAAGTATATCTCGATCGTATCAAATAGATAATGTTCAATATTGTCCCATTGAAAACTATAATATGGTATATCAGAGATCATTATTTTAATAACTGATGAAACTAGAGAACAAATCAATTTTAAAGATGGACTGTTTATGACCTACCTAGCACTTCACTTTCGTAAAGGTATATAAGGAGGTATCTTACAGATTATATTAATTACAAATGGATAACTATTAGGTGGTGGTGGCTATAACAATGAAGATTTTGGTCCATTATTACGATCTCAAAGAGTATATCAGAAGAAAGATGATTAGGGGGATTTTTCGCAGGAATATTTCGATACTTGTAACCAATATTAACAGCAGCCCTTCAGGGCTTAAAAAGTGAAGCGCTTTAAGTTGGTTCAGACATTCTTCAAACGCAAAAGCTGATTAATGAAATACAACGGAATTCACCCAATTAACTTCCAATGCAATAGCGTATTTTGCTGGCTATTGTGTACGCGAAGAAAGTGATTGCGACAAATGTATCGCAAAATTATTAAAACCTGACACAGTAATTAATGCGAATGAGGTGTATATTCATGAAAAAAATTTCAGGAAAGATAGCTCCAACTTCGGATCTCTAAAAGCGCCAACGGATGAGTGGTTTGAAATAGCTACATTTTTGGTACAAATATTTGAAAACATTTTTAATAAAAAAAGTCATGTGAATAATATATTGGAAGAAGTGACAAAATTTAATTTCGAAAAACTAAATTCAAAATTTGTGTCATTTATGCCAGATCAAATTTACCTTTGCTATGAGCATTTTCATAAATGAGTTTATTTTCTTTTATTGGTTTTGCTTCGCAAAAATTGCAAATGGCTAGTTGTTTCTAAAGGGATACGTAAAAATACATCAGCAGCTTCAAGAAAATTAAACATTTTGAGTAATTAAATATTAATTTTGGATTAAATTTTTGTTTTATTATAATTATTTAAAATTAATTAAATTATAACATTAAAACTAAATAAATTAAATTATAACATTACACTGACTTGTTTATGTAAAGCCCAGGCGGTTCATTGTTTTCAAACATTTATCTCGAATATCACGAATGAAGAACAAATATTTAGCGTATTTTGTTGAGAAATTTACAACAACAATTGCACTAGGCAGAGAAATTATTTTGTTCTTAAAGGTAAATGTAATTCCTTTATTTTTCATTGTTTTTTAGGTTTAGGTGTTTCTGTAAATTTTGTTTTGAAATATGTATATGTATGTGTGTTGAGTTTTAATATTTTCTGTTTACATTTTTTTTAAACAATAAAAATATCGAAGTACATATATCTGTTCCACATTTGATTATGGTTGTAACATAATGTAAAGGGAGAGAGACTATGTTATTTTGATATAGGAAAGTAACAACTACAGCTATCAAAACCAATTGCTTAATAAAAGGAGTTTAGAGAATATGTTTATTTCTTTTCGTCATTCATGTTCATTAATCAGTAGGAAAGTTTATGACGAAAAGAGATAAAACATATATTCCTTTCGTTCAATCTTCCTCCAAACTGTTCGAAAAAGTATAATACTTTATTTTATAGGTAACAGGTTAATAACAAAGTTGTTTATCTTCTAAAATAATTTGTCTATGGTTATGTTTCGCGATGAAGAGCGATTTTTTTTGCCGCCGAGTGTGGAACATAATATCGCGGCGGCAGATGCAACTTCAATCGATACATTTCTTAAAATTGTAATTTTTCTATTAAAAATATAAAGTTTGTAATTGGTTTTAAGAAAAATAGTTTTATTTTTGTTCAAGCTAAGATTTCCTATCACTACAAAAGCAAAAAAACGTGTATTTAAATTTGCCGCCGACGCGCCGCGCTTGGTGTGATAGAACCTTTAGAGTTCATTTTGCAGTGATGTGTTTGTAGACTTTCTCCATTTTTCATATCACACAAAAAAAGTCTCCACTAGTGATATAAAGGTGTGGTATAGCACCACAAAATGACCACCCAGTATATCGCTAAAGCCGCTAGAGGGTGTGTAAAGAGCATGCCCCGACGTGGGGATGCACTTATAAAGGCCAAAGGCAACTTAACAAAATATTAAAATTTGACTAAGGTCAATTAAACCATATAACAATTTCTGAATTGAATATAAAAAGAAAATTTTGTGGTAAAAAACTATATTTAAATAAATATTTTTCATATTTACATTAAATATTTTGAGTTTTTGTAATGTATCATTATTAATAATTTCTAAGAAAAATTTAAAAAAATCAACATTCATACTAATATGGGCAGGCACTGTTATCTCAATATTGGTTATGATGTTAACAGTTTTAAAACTACTATAATCTTATTCAAAAATACAATGTTTCATACATCTTTATCGCCATTTTTGCAATCAATTATTATCTGGAGCGAGGCAGAATGGACTGATGTCGCTTATTATTACTTTTTATACTTAGCAAAATGTGTCGATCGGAAAACACATTCTCTACAATTACACTAACTATTTTAATTATTCTAGATTATTCAATGAAATACCAGTTTTATGTAAGCTAAAAATAATAAATGATCTTTGTATTCGTACAAACAAAAATTAATAAATAGAAACAAGTTATACTTTTTGAAATCAATTTTTTTATTTCTTAAATATTATTTCTACAATGAATTACACCCTCTTGAATCCAATTTTTTTGGATGTTATCAATAAACTATTCACCCTTGATGTTTCTAACGTGTTGACATGTGGGAAACCAAAATGCATGTTCTCGAGAACTCCTTTGCAGCTGAAACACTTGATACAATCGTCTACACCTGTGTAATAAAATCCAGCTCGAGATAGTTGTAATGGATCAATTAACCATTTGTTCTGTATCTTGTTCGTAGCACCATCAAAGCCGTATAAACCACATGTATCTCCATTTTCCTCTCGATGTACTGAATCCATTTCGATGAGGTTTTTTCTTTCACATTCCAATTTTTTTTTGGACTTTTCAGTTCACACCTAATTCATGTAATGTTCAAGTTTATACTGAGTCTATATAAACTCTTGAATTGTTCTAAATTATGCCTTCAGAGAGCCCACGTGATGCCCCCACATACATTTTTACTTGTTGGTTAGTTGTTTTTAAGAAAGCAAATTTAATATGTATGATTAAACATGATTAAACATGTGTATTGCCTCTATTTTGCTGATCTGGTTGTTGAAATCATCGAACGTAACTTGATACCAAGCGCGTGTTTAAAAGTCTCATTAAACCATAATTAGTATAAATTATAGTGAGCTTCTTTGAAAATCATCAGTCTGAGAGTAAGCATAAGATTGTTAACAATCAACCAACCATGGATATTCGAAAACAACTTATAGAAAAAACTCAATAACGTGCAAAGGTTTGCAGAGAAAGAGGTAATAAAATTTGAAGATCTGGAGGTGACTAGAAACTATGTGGTGCAAGAAGTGAATTCAGTCAACACTAGATATGGGGTAAAAATCCTAATAGAGACGGATAAGAACATTATATTTATGCCGGAGCGTAAAGAACACTTAATTATGGTAAAATCAGATAAATATAATGTGCATTTTATATAAATAAATAAATGAAACAATATTATTTAAACTTATTTAGAAAAAGTATTTAATTTCATTTCAAAACATTCTTATTATAGTGTTTCGACTCCGCTGCTTCACTGTTATCAACGCTGTGGACAAACCAACTAGCATTTATGATGTTCTAAATTTATATTATTAACTCATTTATTTTGATAAATGTTGTAGTGATCATAATCTGAGATATCTTTCGCTTTAAATAAATCCTAAACATTATGAGGAAAAAATATTTTATATAAAACAATCCAAAATTCATATGCTTTCATTAAAAATTCGACCACATACCTAAAATGGATCGCTTTCAAATAGTCAATGAATTGCACAAGCCGGAACGTACATATTTTATACGCAGACATGTTAAAATTAAGGGTATTGATGATTTATGGCAGGCAGATCTCGTGGAAATGATTCTCTATGCAAAAGAAAATGATGGTTTTAAATATCTTCTAACTGTAATCGATGCTTTTTCTAAATTTGCTTGGGTTGAACCTATAAAGAAAAAAACATCACAAACTTGAGCTTTAACAAAAATTTTCAATGAGAGTAAAAGAATACCAAGAAATCTACAAACAGATATGGAAACTGAATTCTATAATAAAGATTTCAAACAGCGCGTGAAACAGAAAAATATTAACCATTATTCAACATTTAGCCCAATAAAAGCATGTATAGTAGAAAGATTTAATCGAACTTTGAAGAAACAGATGTGGAGGAAGTTTAGTCTTCAAGGATCTTACAAGTGGGGGAATATTTTAAAAATTTAGTGAAGGATTACAACAACAAAAACATAGGACAACTAAAATAGCACCTGCAGAGGTTACTGGGGCAAATGAAAAACAACTTTTAAAACATGTTTATACATATCCTAAGTTAATGCAGAAAAATAAATTTCAAGTTGGGGATTTCGTTCGAGTTAGCAAATTTAAAACCGTTTTCGATAAAGGTTATTTACCAAATTGGACTACTGAAATATTTAAAGTTATCACATCAGTATTAACAACAAGTTTCCTGTGACGTATTTACTTGAGGATTATAAGGGACAGCTAATATCTGGCAGGCAGGTTATATGAAAAAGAGCTCCAAAAGACAAATCATCCTGATACTTACCTTGTAGAAAAAAAATTCTTGAAGAGGAATGGAACTAAGGTTTATGTTAAATGGCTTGGTTTTGATTCGTCACACAACTCATGGATAAATAAAAACTGTATTATTTAAAATATTCTAATGTTTTTTTATTTTAAAATAAGAATTTAATATATTGTTTTACATATAAATAAACAAATTTTCTTATACTATTCACACAATTATAATTATTTTAAAATATAAACCTATTAATTATTACTATTCTAAATTAAAATTATTGATCTTTGTTCCCCCAAGCTAAAGTTTTATATGAGTTCGGTATAATGAATCTTTAGCTTTTTTAATAATTTCATCATCATCTTCTAATAGAAAGCAGAAATTTTTTGCTTTTAAACCGATGAATTCTGTTAATATTTTACCATTACACTCATCTTTAAACATCCCCAACACTTTTTTATTTTTTTTATGGTATTCCAAAAACATTGTTAGGAGGAAAGTCTGAGCAAAAAAAATAATAACATATAAAGAAGTTGCACTTCGGATAAAATTCAAACATCCCTCCAGACCAGGTGTATCATAAACGTACGGTTTACGAAGACTTTGCTATACTAAGGTGTTCGTAAACGTTACACTAAAACAGTACGAATATAGTACGTAATGTGTACTTTTGTCACATGAGAAGTGAAACAAATTTGCGAAGACTTGTGTATGTATTAGCATGTATAAAAGTGTTCATAATGTGTACGCTTAAACGTAATGTTTACGAACTGCTTAAGCGTAACATTGACGAACGGTTTAGTGCGAATTGCCCCATTTAATTAGAATAAAACAATTTTTTTAAATCAATCTTATCTTTTATTTGTATTTTTCTTCAAATAAGCCGCAACACAAGATACAACGTGCCAAATTTGTTAATTAATCTTTTTCTGAAATGAAATAAAATGTTTCAATCATAGATGAAGTACTTCGAGTATTATTTAAATACCTTTCAAAATATTCATTATAATGATTTTTATATGATATTATGGATATAGTGGTGCTCTTGAATGCCACAAAAAACTAACAATAATTATCAAAGTATTTATATTTTCACAATACGACAACTTTAATTTAATTTGTACAAAAAAAAATTGAAACTAAAACAAAGCCGCAAGATATAATTGACAGCACTGTGTATAGAAAATGTAAATGTAGCAGTGTATTATAAAAAAAAGCGTTCGTAAACTGTTCGTACGCTGTACATTTTTGCTGTATACATTTTTGCGCCGGGAGGGAAACAATATAAAAATGCATTTCTTCTTTTCGGTTCACAAGAAACGAATATCATTTGTTGTACTAACGAATGGTTATTGTCGTTGCGGTAGAATTAAAATGGAAGGAAATACATAAAAATAAAATATTTTCTATTTCACAATCGAGCATTCATTTGTGGTTTTGTATTCATAGAGAAAAGTTCAGGTTCATTATTTGTAGTAATAGTTATGGAAAATTCAGGAATTTTGTGCGCGGTTAAATCATGTATGGAAAAATCCTGAAAGAAAATTTTTTTTATTCCCATCGGACAAAATAATATAATATAAATAGAAAAACAATTTTTTCTATTTTTATTTCACTATTAAATAGATATTTCTATTTTTGTGATAATTTTTGTTTATTTTTATATATACCGGTTTCGAACTTCGTTCTTCCTCAGTAGTCAGTATACATCTATTTTATCAGAAGTGATAAAAGCCGCAAAAAGCAAAAAAGTGAAAATGGACAAATACCATCTTTACAATATAGACAAAATAATGTTTGATGCCAGTGACAAACATTTTAATCCAAATTCTATAGGAAAACGGAGATTGAAGCGAAATTCTATTCCCGAATTTTATTTGACCTATCCGGATTTTAACATTGATCACGAAACTCTGTTAAAATATGAAAATCTTAGAACGTATAAAAATAAAAATACACCTCCAAATGAAAATATATCTTTAGAATTTTCAAATGAGGGATGTAATGATATGAAATCAACACTTCAAATGACGACAAAGCTCTTGTATTAGTTATGAAACTCATATAAAAAATTCATATTATTATAAACAAAAATACGATAATGCGTCGAAAAAAATGGAGCTCTTCAAACATAGCGTTAATAATTTGAGTAGGAAAATATCAAATGTTAAGAAACGATTAAAGAACAGTCAGAAAAATGTGAAGGTAGTAGTACCTGTATCTAAAACTGTGCTGATGCCAGCATTGATTAACTACCTCTAATAAGTTTAGAATCCAAAGGATTTATAAAAATTCTGATTAATATATCAAACCAATATCCGTTAGAACAGAAAAACATAGCACAAAAAATTTATTTTGAGTCACCTAGTTGTTATAATTTTCTCAGAGAAAATTTAAAATTACATTTGCCATCGAAATCCTTGTTATGCCGTTGGACTTTATTGAAAAATTTGAAACCCGATTTAAATGATTTTGTACTAAGGTGTCTTAAAGAATAATTATCAGAGATGACAAACTCAGACAAATGAATAGTGCTAATGTTTGATGAAATATCTATTCGGCCTGATTTAGAATATAATCAGGTCAATGACATAATTGACGGATATTCACAGATAAATAAAAGCAGATAAAGTATTTATGATTTGGGGACTATTTATGCAGTATAAATATGCAGTTGCATAACACGTAACTGAAAAAAATATGGATGGTGAAATTATCAAACAAGTTTTAATGGAAACCATTAAATCATTATTCAATATTGGTTCCAAAATTTTAGCGGTGATGTGTGATCAAAGTCCAAATAACCATAAATGCTTCCGTTTGCTTAATACACCCCATTTGGTTAAATCGATCAGAAATTTCGTGTATTTTGTACGAAAACGAAAAATTTTGCTAGCGCAAGTTTTTAGTATGTTCAATAGAATTAAAGGACGTAAAATTAAAAAAAAAAAAAAAAAATTGGACGATCATTGAGAAAATTCAAAAATAAAATTTTGGCGGGAAATTTGAAAATTAAGAAATTAAAGAACTTACCATTTTTATATTAATCCGTATTAACTTACCTTTAAAACGAGCTCTGTATCATAAATATCAGATATTAATTTTCCCTGTTATAGCCATAAACACAACATCATGCTCATCATTTTTCTCAAAATTGGACACCCTGTATTTTAAACAACAACAACAACAACAACAACAAAGTCACGTTCTACAAAATTTTATTTTTAATCAAGACTACAAATTCAAAACATAAAAATCATAAAATTAAAACATGGCTTCCAAAAATTTGTGATTTGACGTATTTTCACCATATTTATATTTTTTAAGAAAAAACTCACTTGATTGCTGCATTTTGTAAATAAATAATATAGCTAATATGCAAATTAAATTTCATGCATCACTTTTGCCATAGCCAGCTTTATATCACTAAGAAAAAATATTTTAAAAAAAAACAAACTTGTAATTTGGCTAAAGATACTTTGATTATAGCTTTTTTGATTAAACGTACATTTGCTATTCAATTTGTTTTGTTATTTGATTGCGAATTACATTCAGCACTTTTGTGTTGTGGGAGGTTTACCTCTATCAAACCACTAAACAATGCCCAATAGATCAATTCCCAATTCCAAATTCCCCGGGACAAAACCAGAATAGGGACACTATTACTTATTATACTATAGACCACATACACATGCCACGTGGTAGCTTACGAAACATATATTCGACGTTAGTTCTACCACTTTTCAACTGAACGAATGTTTTTAAACATAACGGACGTTTAAAGAACCTAATTCAATAGTTACCTCTTGGTTTTCCTCAACAAAAATTTTTCAAACATTGTTTCGTTTTCCTCCCTGCCTCTTTAAAGTAAATTTTCTTTGGAAATCGAAAAAACATTGTTGTGTTTTGTTAAAAATTGTTAATATTTTGTGTATAGAAAAAGTTCACGTTTGTTACAAAATTAAAAGTATTACCACAGGCTTTCAAAAAACGACAACAATTGAAAACGGTTTCTTGATATTTGTTTTGTTTATTCACTTGAATTCAAATAAAGTTGAGAATTTTTACAATATGGAAGGAAATATTTTATTGGCCATTATTTAGCATTATCGGCCCAACTCTGGAACAATAAAAACCAAGTTAGGTTATTTTAGGTGGTTTGGCGTCTACTGGACGGGGGCCCAAAGTTGAGTAGAGTAATCTACCAGCTCCGTAACCTTTCAGTAGAGTGAGCATCACGTGAGCTGTTTTGGTCATGTTTTAGGCAGCTGCGTGATGGGTTCGATTGTGTAAAGGGTAACCTTGTCACAATTCGTAAGTGTATATGTTACCTCATCGTAGCGACCACCGATAGCTGTTGCCAATCGGCACAGGTTAAAGTGCGGCACCGAAGGAGAAATCCTTGACAAGATAGAACAGCTTATGCCGGTGAATGAAGTGGCTGATAGGTTAATCAGTCCTAAGTATGCGGACTATGGATACCAGGCGCCCTCCAGTTTTCTTAGCCTTCCTGTAAGGCTGGGTGTCCCACAGGCGACTTTCCTTTCCCAGCAACTGGTGGGAATAAAACATTTGTCTCTTAAAAATCAAAATAAGGATGGTGATGCTCCTGAAGCGTCACACACCAGCGGAAGTTCCGTGGTGGATTCCGAGGGCCTCGGCCCTATTTCCGGGAGCTCCTACGTTTTTTGAGGACCTAGTTCTCAATCCTGATATGGGCACCTCAGGAGATGATACTTCGGCCCCACGAGTGGGGAAGGGTTATGTCAATACTGTTGACAAACCTCTCACGGCAAGAAACGGTACAAGTGGCTTCTTGCTAGGGGCAAAACACCTGGAAGCGAGGCAAAGCTTCTGGCGATGCGGCTACAGAAGGAAACTGATGCTCCTCCTGAGACCCCACCGTTTGAAAGAGTCCGCTCGGATGACGGTACTCCATCAGCACTTAAAAAGTTCAGGGGAAGGAATCTGTCCCGGGGCCTCGGGTTCTGCAGTTTGGTCTGGAGTTACCTTCAGGCTGCTGGCGCAGGAGGCCAAGGTGCTTAAACCAATGCTCCTTGGCAGCCAGCTTCGGCGTGGATGGTTGATAGTGGCTTATGATGACCGGGCTACTGTACTGTGACTCAGGCAGGCCATATTTACTATTAAGCCATGGGAAGGTGCACAGCTGACCGTGACTCGCGCCAAGATTTTGTTTGGCACCTTCCCTAACAGTGCCAAATTGCCAACGGATCGGCTTCTTGGTTTTACCAAGAGCCAAAACGAGGTCATGTATGCGATAGACTGGGGAGTGGTCAGGAGACTATGGACCACTCTTTCTCTATGGACCACTCTTCAGTCGAGAAGCTCAAGCGGGTCGGATTTAGGGTCAATTTTAAGTTCGGGATTGTACAGTTACACGCCAATTTAGGTCGACCATGTGGAGGTTATGGTGGCGGCACCTTTGATCAAGAACCCTGGTGTGGTGGCCGTATCCAAGAGACAGGTGAGGAGAAGGCGAGAGGGAAAAAGACGTCAGAGGGTGCCCGAGTGGTGGATGCTCAAGGGTGTTTTATATGTGTTTTTTTGTTTACTTATACAATATAATGACTTTGGTATTCACCAGTATTATATTTTCTAATGTTATAATGTCTTTCGATTTGTGGGCAAATATTATGATACGAAATGTCTACGGAATCGGTGTTATAAAGTTCGGTTAATGTTAATTTTCAGCCTTGTACATACAATACAGTAAGAGATGTATGCATCGTTAATATTAAATTTTATGTGATAAATATTGAATAAATGTGGTGAGGTGAGGTACAGAAAGATAGTGACGTTAGTTCTTGCAATATGATTGTTTTGAACAAATATAATATGAATTGAAAATACTATATGGAATTAATCTTAACTTGTACGAGTGTCATAGTCTAATTTGAGAGTAGTGCAGTTAATAGAACGGTTATTAATACAGTAAGGTGAGGGCTAATACCAGAAATCTTGTTTGTTATAGTGTCGTATGTATAATGAAAGGGAATTTGGTTATTAGGAGAAAGATAACAATTATCGCGTCTGAAAAAAGGAGTTTATGCATTTCTGCATGTATTTATCCTTTCCTCTGCTTTACCATACAGAGTTGAGACCGGTTGATAATATGTTATCGGTGCCCTTTTATGTTAGTAATTTCTTCTGTCGATATACTTACCACACTTTTGTGTTCTGGAATTATGATGATCGTTCTCTTTATTTGTTAATTATTGATCAGTGAACCGATTTTACTATTAATTATTGATCGGTGGACTGATAATTAAATTACCGATTTTGTGGTTTTTAGGTATACAGAATTTTCTTAGTGTTTTACACTAGCAAAAATATTTAACAGATTTTGTCGAATTGTGTTTTCGTAAATTTTAAATGTGTCATTTAATTTTTGTTAAAGTATAATTTTAGTTTTATTTATGTAGGTTGCCAATTCAGTTTAAATTTTTATTTTTTCTTAAATTTTGGCTAATGTTACTCAAATTATAATATTTAAATTTTAAACGTTAACCTAAATCTTTGTATACGTGTATATACAGTCTAGGGTGGCCCTTATTTTCGAAAGTTCCAATATCTAACGGGACACCCCCTAGAATGTGTGAGGTTATGCTAAAAACTTAAACAGAAAAAATATTGGGTCAATCGAAGATGGTTTAGAGGTCGCGACTTGAGCGCGAAGTTCGATATAAAAACGGTATTTTTTTTAATTTTTCAATTTCAAACGAGCATAAAAATTATTTTCAGCCTAAATCAAATTTGTGGTGAATAGAGGAGATAATTACCTTTCCAAAACATCAAAGATATCAAAAATCGGTTCACAAATAGCGACTTTATGGTCAAATTTCAAAATACAAAAACTAGACAAATTATTACTTTTTTTTTTTTTTATTATAAACGCATAATGTTTCTTCTATACAATGATATTATGATTTAATTTTTATAATGAAAATAATCAATCTAGGATGATCTACTACCCATTAAGGATGTTTTAGTATGGGTTGGAAACTTCTGTGTGTAGTCCTTTACGACTTGTAGTAAATACTGCATTTCATCTTCATTTTTTGTCAATTTCTTATTATAATCTTGTATTAACTTAACACCACGTTCTGCAATATTATTTACGACTTTTATTAGACTAATAATCTTCATTCCGTTCTTGAAATTATCATCCTGAGGCCACATATTCGTATCTTTGTTTAAGAAATCTGTGGAAATCTTGAACCGTTTAAAAAAATCGCCAGTGTTTGGTGTAACAAAATCTGCCAGTTGTTTCGTAATGAATGTTTTCACATCATCAACTTTAAACTCGACGCGCTTACTAGACTCGGCCTCTACATCCCTCATCATATTCAACTGTTTCACCATTCTTCTTTTCTCTGCAATATAGAGACGTTTTCATCGGAAAAAGAGAAAGCGATGCTTTCGTCGGACAAATACCACAAATGACCACACATTTTATTTAGTACAGCCATCGCCAACTTTTCATCATGTGTTTTGTAGAAATAAATATCTCGTAAATAGTTCAAATCCAGCTTTGGTGCTTTAGTGCAATGGAACCAAATTTTCACATAAAATCGTACGACAAAAAGGCAAATGTACCGTAAATTCTTCTGTTTTTGTGCTGTTAACTTCAATTCTTCACGAAAGATAAATAATTTCAAGACATAAATGGCTTTGGACATCCAGCGAGCATGATGCATAGGCCCTGGCAGAGGGAAACGGACATTTTCATTTGGTATCATGCCCAAAAAAATTAGAGTGATTTCATGTGAGTGTGATGAGCATGTTCCTTTACCAATTCGTTCTTACAAAAACCCGCTAATTCCACTTTCACATCATTTAATTGTATATGAACGTTGGGATCATCTATGCCTGCTTTGAAATTATCTTTATTCAAGGAATTCCATAGTCATTCTTGAATCTCACAAATAACGGAACATTTACTCCTGATGTATTGCCCATTTTTGATTCAATTGCCGCACGCAATGTAATTTCACATATGTGACGTCGACAAGGAAGATATAATAAACTTCGTTCCAGTTTCTGCTCTAAAATAATAGCTGCTCCATTTAATCTTCCAGAATTTGAATATGTGGTATCGAAGCAAACCGCCACGACATCGTCAGCTACTCTCCAATCGATTAAGCTTTGGAAAACAACCTCCGCCATTTCCGAACCAGTTGATCTTGATATTTTGGGAACGCCCAATAATTGTTCTCCATCTATATGAGAAATAATCACCGGCAAACGATCCACGGTCTTCGTTCCAAATAACTCCGGGAGTAATTTTCCATCCCAATGTACTACGCCTGTTGTAAACTTGGAAGTCGACTTAACTGATGCTGCTATTTCAACTCTATTTGTTTTACGAAGACGCCTCAGTGTTGTTCGATTCAAAACGAGTTTATCAATAGAATGTCCAAAACTTTCGGAACGGCACTGATTAAATGCATTGCTGCACGATCACTAATCTTCAACTTATCCAAAGCTGACAATATTCTAGGAGTAATAAAACATTTGCTTCTTCTAGGGGCTCCTTCTGCGCTTAGCACGGGGAAATCAATATTTTCGAAGCTCCTGTCGTTATCAGGTATACTTCCGCTGTCACTCTCCGATCACGAAAATAATGCTTGTGAGTCTATTGGAATTGATTTACTTTTTTCTTCAAGATATCTTCGTTTACGATTTTTTCTGCCTCCACACGTTCCAATTTCCACTTTTCTCTTTCAATTTCATATTGTCTGGCTCCAGTCAAATATCCGGGACTCCCTTTCTCACGCTGCGACAAGAGGAATCGCTTAGTCGTAGCTGCCTGATGAGTAGACCAACTTTTCAGTACGAAACCAAACTACCAACATAAAGAACTCATGGAGGGTTCTCATTTTTGCAGAGTAATACATTGGTATAACTCTTTGGGCCTTCAGCCAAAATTACGGGGCGGGGGGAAGATATTTCTACTTTTTTTCAGTAGATTTGTTATGAGCGATTGGCCTCTGTATTTTTCTGATTTACCAAATCGAAAATATTGGGATTGCCATGAACAATTAATATATTTGTCTATAAAAAATGCCGAAAAATCAAACGATTTTTTAGGTCGTCGACGTTACGGCGACAGTTATATAATTTCCCTGCTTCCTATTGTTGAAAAACAGAAATAACATAACGTATTAAAAATTATGTTAAAACTAGAGTCATTTGAAAGGTATTTTAAAAAGTTCTTAAATTTAAAAAGTTATATCGATAGTTCGCATCTTCAAGAACTAGCGTTTTTGTAAGATACACTTACGAACTTGGGGCACGAAACGACCATTATCTTTGGAACTAGGTATTCAGATCAAAAATGGAGAATACAGTCGACCTTATTTCCAATAGGTGAAATGCTTATGGTCAGAGTCCTGCAAGACACATTGTATATTCGAACGAAACAGAGTGTTTTACTCTATCCGCTCTATTCGATACAATATTCGAATACATTCTGTATTTCCGTTTACACATTTTACTTACATTTAAATGTACACCACAAAATAAAATCTAAAAAACAAAATCAATTATTTAAAAATTTAATTATATATTTTTTATTACAATTTAAATTTTGTTAATTTGTTAATTTTCTTCATTTTATTTGATGCTATTATTAAATTTCATTGAACATGTATTTACTTCCTTGGTCCGAGCTTAAATTATCATCATTTGATGACAAGACAGATGATGAGCAACGTTCTATTAAACTATTATAATTTTTTCCATGTAAAAGACATACTAATATAACTGTCATATTGTCACCACCAAGGCCACCCATTTGAAAATCTGGTGCTAAGCAACTATTCATCAATTCTTCACATATTTCTTCGGGATGTTTTCCTAATGATATATACCGACGGCAAAACCTTACCACATCTTCGTTACTCAGAACATCCCATATACCGTCACAAGCTAAAACAATAAACTCCCAGTCCTCTGTAATTTCACGCATCTCCACATCGGGAAACGCTAAAAAATAGATAGTAAATAAAAATATAACAGTTACATTCAAGGTCTTACCAGTTACTATTTGTTCTTCAGCATTTTTGGTCGAATTGCGTTTAAAAAAGAAATCACCAAGTGCTCTAGATAATGCTAAATTACCATTAACTCTATTGAATTCCACGAACCCGCCACCTTCGCATATTCTCTTAAGCTCTTTATCGTTATTTGGTTTATGATCGATGGACAAAACTTCCACTTTTCCATTTATGGATGCAATGGCCCGCGAATCGCCAGCGTTTGCACAATATAATGTGTTGTTTTTTATTAATACAGCAACTGCAGTGGAACCAGCCATTTTTTCCCGCGATGATTCATCATTAAGCATTGCATCATCTAAGTCTAAAAATCCCTATAAATACAAATGGCAGATTTTATTAAAAAAGTTATTAACATTACAAATCAATTATTAAAATAAATTAAGCAAAATAAATGTATCAAATTACCAAATTACAACCGCTACAAGATTTTAAATAATGAAGTGAAACGGAGATTTCTGTGGCTTTTACGAATAATAAAAAAAAACAGTTAAGACCTTTGCCCATAGGAAAACGAAAACGGATTTTCCCTCTTTAACTATAACTCCAAAATATTTAGCATATTATAGCCTAAACCCTCTCAAACTAGCTCTTAAACACAACGCAAAACTATTTTAAATTGAAAAACCAATTAAAAATATTTAATAATCCCAGAAACTTTCATTTTAATTATTTCGGTCAGAAAATTAAAAATATTTTTTCAATTTTTCGTCCGAAAAAGTACACGAAAAAATTGCTCGTGTTGTTTTTCTGTTATAATTTTTTATTCTGTTATAATTTTGAATTGCCAACTTAAAAATACTACTGTGACATTTTAAAAAAATATCAGTCATCAAAATACATCGCCGTCGTTAAGAAAACCAATAATGGAGCAGCCAAATAAAAAAAAAATCCTGTGTCCTGTGAGAAGCTTTAGAGGTAGAATTACTCAGAAGTACTAGTAAACGTCCTGTGCCAAACGGAAACGACTACGCAATTGGAAAGGTTTTAAGAGCTTTTGAAAACATAGCAGAACCGAGCCCACCTCAAAATACAAATCCTATGTCACATTTTTTTGTGTTACTCTGCGAATTAACAAAAAATTTTCAATTCAGCAACAAATTGACTTGCAAATTGAAGCTTTGTAGCTTGTAAAAAAAATTTCGCCGGAAGAATATTTAATTTTATAATATTTAACTATAAATGTGATTTAACTTGGCCTAGAAGGCTGATATACTATATGTACTTTTTGAAATTCATATTTTTAAATAAAACAGAAAAATAAATTTTTTGTGTTTGTGTATTATTAATAATTTAGACAACGTCTTTATATCAATCACCAGTCGGCAAATTTTTCACGGACATCGTGTGCATAAGAAGCGGGCGGTATAATTTGGTCTTCTATATTGGGGTCCGTTAAATCTGCATCGGAATTAATTTTATCGTTCGGAATTGTCCCTACTTCGCCTAGATTGGTTCTTAAAAAATTATGCAAGATGCAACAGCACAAAACGATTTGTTTAGCAAATGGCACTTGAATCTCCAACGACCTCAGCAAAATTCGCCACGTATGAGAAAGAATGCCGAAGGCATTTTCAACTATACGGCGAGCCCTGGATAACCTGTAATTAAATAATCTCTGTTTTACAGATAATTTTAGTCCTATATATGAAGTTAATAAATTGGACTTAAGCCCAAAGCCCTCATCGCCCACCAAGACTTGTGGCATTAGCAAGCTACTAGTGCCCGGCAAATATGAAGCGTTGGGAATATTTAAAGAGCGGGAATTGTTTATCCACGCTTTACTGAATTCGCAATTAGAAAATACAGCAGCATCTCTGTTGGAGCCATACGATCCTATGTTCACAATAACAAATTTGAATTGGGCATCCACCACTGCCATCAAGCCAATCGAGAAATGCTTCTTATAATTGTAGTAAAGACTCCCACTATTGCCGGGACAAAACATTTTGATATGTTTCCCGTTCACGGCGCCGAGACAGTTTGGAAAATTCCAACGTCTATAAAACTCTTTCGCTATTTTTCGCCATCCAGACTGGGTTGGTTTCGGTAACAGAATGCCCTTCAGTTTAATATTGATTGCCATTATGGTTTGAATTATGCACCTCCTCACGGTCGTTATACCCATATGGAAGCGTAAGGCCAAATCTGTGAAAGTGGAGCCAGTCGCCAAAAACCTAGGACATGTATCTTATATACAATAGTATATTTTTATAGATTTTGAAATTACCTTAGTGTAATCACCAGCTTTTCCTTTGCGGAAATAGCATCTTCCCTAAAATTAGATTTGTCTGGTGTAATAATATTAAAGATTTTTAAAAGAATGTAATTAAATTGGGTTTGGTTCATCCGAAAATATTGATAAAATTTTGGTATGAAACTCCCCATGAGTTTTCCTTAATTTATTTATAGGATGTACATGGTACTTCGCGCGGGTCCTATTTTTTCTCGCCAAAAAATACATAGCACAACACAAAAGTATTTTCTTCTTTTTTAATATCATGAAAATTTCCTTTTATTTCCAAATAAATTTAAAACAAATTCTCTTACTTATGACACACGCTATTATTATTCAAATCTAGGATATTTTGATTTTGTTTTAAACGAAAATAGAATTTCGGTTTGGTCATGGGTAATATAAAACGAAAAAATTCAAAAAAGAGTCAAATTTTTCGTTTTTTGTGTTTTTCTTTTTCCTATGGGCAAAGGCCTTTACAATCATTCAATTTAATATTTCTATTTATTAATTTCTTTTTAACAAATGTTGTTATAGTAACTTAAACCACAGCTAAACGAATGGGAAATGTCGGCTAATATTGGTGATTTGCCCAAATAACAAATCCTGTACACACAAAACCAATTTAAAATATAGCTAATACCGGTTTCACATCATAGGTAGTGTAATAGCAAAATAGTATAATATATATATTCTACCATAGTCGATCTTACACCGTATAAAATATTCATAAAAAAACGAAAATTAAAAACAAATCATGATAAAGTATAATTACGCAATACACTAAAATGTTTCTAGACTAATTTATTAAAATAACACTGTCATCAATTTTCCTTCTACAATAATAAAATTAAAATATAATAGATATTGGGCCCGATTCTGGAAAGATAAAATTTATGTTTTTTTTTTTTTTATTTCTCCGCTTCCTATATGATTTTGTATTGAAAAAACAAAAATAACATAAGATAACATAAAATTTTGGAAGGCAGAATCGGGCCTATTATCTACAGCTATCAAATCGAAACATTATATCAGTGCCAGTGTATTAAAGGCCGTTTTAGTAATATTGCTACCTATGTATGTGTTATAGGATCACAAACAAAAATATTTACATACAAAACGTAAAAAGTTCTATGGAAAAAAAATTTTTTTTTTGATACTTTTTCGTTTCGCATTTAATAACTTTTTAAATAAGGCCAAAAATGAATTTTCATTCCATTGACAATAAACTAGGGTATTGAATTATAATATTGGGCAAAAAAAAAATAATTATTGTTGAATATTTTGCATATTTTCATTCAACGCCGTTTCACTGTTTTCTAAAATTTTTGTCTATAAAACTGCGAGAGAGACTAAAATCAAAACAAAAAAAATTAACAAAACAAAATGTATGAAAATAAAATGATTTTATTTATTTTCTTTAGTATTGCGTTGCAACTCATGATAATCGGTTGTTCCTGTACGATGTTATGTTCAAGGGTGGGGAAATTATAGATCAGTATATACAGAGAAAATATAAAAAGCGAGATTTTTATTTTAGTTGTTAGTACTTTCCTGATTGTGCGATTACATTTACGACATGAGAAATGCGTAATTTGCTTTTGCTGATTGTGCGATTAAGAAATGCGTAATCCGTTTTTTGCTTTTTTTATAAACAAATTTTTTTTGTAAACCATCGATTATTAGAAATTAGGTTATTGAATTATAATATTTCATTTTTACTGTAATATTTTGCGCCTAAATAATTAAAAATGTACAAAACTCAAATTTGAAACAAAAAAAAAGTTTGTAAAAATTACATACTATATCTAAAAAATGCATTACTATGAATTTTTACATTTTTAGAACATATAGTTTTATCAATTTATAATTTTTCAGTCGTAAAAAATGACACTAATAATTACTAATAATATTTTAATTACGTTATCTAATTGCTAGTAATCGATCGTATAAATGAAAGTTGTACATATACAATAAGAAAAGCAAATTACGCATTTCTCATGTCGTAAATGTAATCGCACAATCAGGAAAGTACTAACAACTAAAATAAAAATCTCGCTTTTTATATTTTCTCTGTATATACTGATCTATAATTTCCCCACCCTTGAACATAACATCGTACAGGAACAACCTATCATTATGAGTTGCAAAGCAATACTAAAGAAAATAAATAAAATCATTTTATTTTCATACATTTTGTTTTGTTAATTTTTTTTGTTTTGATTTTAGTCTCTCTCGCAGTTTTATAGACAAAAATTTTAGAAAACAGTGAAACGGCGTGGAATGAAAATATGCAAAATATTCAACAATAATTATTTTTTTTTTGCCCAATATTATAATTCAATACCCTAGTTTATTGTCAATGGAATGAAAATTCATTTTTGGCCTTATTTAAAAAGTTATTAAATGCGATACCAAAAAGTATCAAAAAAAATTTTTTTTTTTCATAGAACTTTTTACGGTTTGTATGTAAATATTTTTGTTTGTGATCCTATAACACATACATAGGACACGCCATTTTTTTTGTGCTCACACGGCCTTTAATACATAGGCAATGATTATATTATATTTTTGCTACTATACTATCAAAAGATCGGTTTCACACCGGATAGTAAAATAGTATTATACTCTTTTGCTATTATACTGGCTATCTACGGTGTGAAATCAGTATAAAATTGGCATTTGTTCACGTTCACTCACAGAACAAGAGCGACAACGACAAGCGACGACGCCTGTCAAATTAAGATCCACAGAAAGCATATGATGTTAACAGAGCCAATGTCGCTGGCGACGAAGACAATATAGTAGAACTTTTTTTAGAATCTATTTCTAATTTTGTCGCCAGCGTTGCAAATTGCCTTACACCAAAATATTTGTAATTGAAACATAACCTAAATCATTTTTGATGTAAAACATTAAATGTAAAAAAAAACGAATCAAAATTGAATTATTTTCTGCTACAATTGCTCGATAAACTGTAAAAAAATAATTAAGCTATGATTTATTTTGATATTTCGTTATTTTTAACATGACCATTACTGACTTTACACCGTAGATAGTATAATAGCAAAATAGTATAACACTATTTTACTATCTACCGTAGTCGGTTTTACACCACATTAAATATTCATAAAAAAACAGAAAATTAGAACAAAATAATGAGAAAGTATAATTTCCCCTATATAAATATTTCTAGACTAATTTATCAACAATACACTGTCATAAATTTTCATTGTACAATAAAATAAAATAAAATATAAAGGTATTAAAATTTGATAGCTATGCAATCAAAATATTATATTTTATTTTTGCTATTATACTATCAAAACATCGGTTTTACATCGGATAGCAAAATAGTATTTTACTATCAGCTACGGTGTAAACTCGGTATATTTTCGTTACCAATTTTTACAATACGCTCATTCAAATTATTCATTTTGACCTTTCATAAAATATTTTAGGTTTGGTCGTTTTTTAATTATTATTTTTATATTTGTTTCGCGCTGAGGCTCTGATTGTGTTTACTATGGGCCTGTTTGATAATTCGCATGGTGCGGTGCAGTGACCAATTTTTTTTTGTTTCACCACTAGAAAATAAATCAAAGTCAACAAGAAAAACAGTATGCTTTGCACCGCACCGTGCGAATTATCAAACAATCCCTGGCGCCCCCAGGTCGTCACTTCTCGCTGTCACACTTGTTCTGTTTGTAGCTAACCCACTGTCTACACTATGCAAATCCAGTGATATTTTCTATTATGATATACATTTTATCAATGTATGTGTGTGTATATTATACGCATTTTGGCACTATTAGAAAATTATCAGGAGGCTATTTCACGTAATTTTATTGGTAAATTACATAAAAAAGTTGCTTTGTTTGTTCTCTCAAGTTGAAAAAATGTCTTTCAGTGCGATTAATCGACTTGAACCGCAAAAATGAAATTTTATGAAAGATAACCCATAAAAATTACAGAAGCGGGTCGAAATAAAAAATTCTGTTTACAAAAAATAGCGGACGAAATGATCGTAAATGTTGAAAACGTTAGGGAAAAAATAAGAAATCTTCGAAATGTACAAAATAAAACATTAAAACCGAGTAACAAAAAATTTGGAAGCGCTGTTGTTGACGATAAAAAAATTTGGTTTTTCTACGACGAAATGAAGTTTTTGGACGAGGTGGTGGTTCTCCATATTGTACAATTTTCTGAAAAATTTTCTTGGACAAATTATTTTTAATCTAACCGCAACTGGCAAGTGTTAAAAAACCATTAATTTTTTCATAAAGAAACCAAACAATAAGAGGAACCCTGTAGAGTAACTACTTGCTGCAAAAAGGATTAGAGCGGCGAACCATATATATTAAAATTGCGAATCTCCTTTAACCTCGCATTTACACTATGACCCCGTTTTGCGTCGCAGTTAGGTTCCCAAAAATAGCGACTCAAAGTGAAACAACGCAAACTGAAAATTATTTTTGATATAAATACGAAGGTTTTGAAGGAGATAGGTTCCTAAAATTTGATGAAGAAAGGAACTAAAGCTTATTATATAATAATTCAGGTACCTACATATTTTTATTCATCAATTATATATAAGTAATGTACATACATTATATATGTAGTTCATTTAATTTAATAATAAAAAAAATGTACATAAGTACATCAATATGTATTGAAATAAAAAAAAAATAAGGAAAATAGAATTTCAATCTAACATACGATAATTTAGGTGGATGGAAAATATTGATCAAGTTTTTGTTGAACTATTTCTTATCCTGGTGAATTTCCTTATAAATTTTGATTGAGTTTTTAAGCATTTTTGCTACCATTAAACTGCGTTCCGTGTCAGGAACATCGTATATGAAAATGTTTGCTGCTTTGTCAATTAATTTTAGAGCATCCGATATTCGCTTATTGGATAAAGCCTGTTTTGGTTCTTCGTCTTCAATTGATAGATTTTGATTATTATCCAATTCGAAAAGCTCGTCGTTATCTAACTCCTCTTCACGGTTGATAATTATCAAGTCAACTATATCACACAGCAACGCAAAAAAAAAGTTTTTAATGATGCAAGGAGTAATCGGTGGTTTCCCTAATAATTCGATAGTTTTTTTTAACGGAAAATGACGCAAAATGAAATTTTGCGACGCAGTTCCAAATTTCAAGTATGATTAGGAAAGGTGTTGCATATCGAAAAAAACGCAAAGTGAAACAACGCAAAACGATGTCATGCTGTACTTGAGTATTTCAGTATCCTCAACCTCGCTTACGCATACTAAGCCATTCAAAAACGACAAAACCAACAAAAATGTTTATACAAGCCAAACAGTACAAACACTTAAGATATGAAAAAGTACGTTAAGTTATAGTATTAGTGATGCGTTTCAAATAAATCAGAAAGTATATATACACAAAACAAATAAGTATAGGTGATAAATTCATCGAAACTAAAGTATTTTACGATATATAAATACCAATACATAAATAAATTTAGTGTACATTTTTTTTGATAGGATCTGTGTAAGGAGCGAACGAGACGGCTTGTATAAACATTTTTGTTGGTTTTGAAAACGAGCATAATGAAATAAAAAAAAAATTACTTGAGAACATTGGTGTTAGTAGATTATGTTTAGTATGAAACAAAAATAAAATATTTTTGATGTGAAAACATCTTTAGCGGGGGTAAGGCAAAAATTTCATGTAAAAAAAGGAAAGGGAAATCCGGTACGAACGAAATTGCAAATTATATATACGAGAAAAACGAACACAAAATGCACCGAACTTGCATACTACATTACGAATTACAATTTCCGTCGGATTAAAATGGAAAGGCAAAAAAGTTATGTATGTGTAGTGTAAGTCATTCAAAAAAGTGAAATGGAAGTACATTCGAAACAAACAGAATTATACGCATACTTTAATTATTAAATATTATACATCTCAGTGAGCTGTGAAAATAACACTTATACATTGATACTAATAAAATAATAATTTTAAAATTGTTTAATCGGTGTCGTATGCTACGTTTACTTTAGTATTGCTCTTGCTGTTGCTAAGTTTGGTTATGCGGGGAGTATAGGAAATAAAATGTATAGAAGTATTAAACAGAACTGAATAACATTCTCCAAAGATGCACGCAAGGCAGAAGACATGATACCGTCTTTCCAGCTGCTATGATTTTACAGTCAAAATAGCGTTCATCTCTAATAGAACCGCCCAATACTACACTTTGCTTTATTCTCCGCGTTTTGCCGTGATCATTCACAAAAGTCTAAATATGGAATCTCAACAAGATTGCCGTGTATGAGTAAAGCTGTATTTAAAAGCGTACAAGTCAGGATTAGATGATTAACTTAACAGAATTGTACTTTGCTCACGCTCACCGAGACATGCCGATACTGAAATTTAGTCGTTTGTATTTTGCATTGTCAACAATAAATTATAAATTTCAATTTTTAATTAAACATTTAATGTCGCTAAGGTTCGTCCTCCAAAGTCAAACACAATATAGAATAACTTATTGACTTTTTAAACCAAAATTTAAATACTGAGTGAACGGCAGCCGTCTATCTGCATTGGTTTCTCAGGCCCGTCGAAGTCAAGCCTCTTCAAAGATTCAATAGATACTTAATACTTATAAATAAATGTTTTCACATAATACTTTTGCGAGTTGAGGGTGAACTCACCCGTTGTTTTTTATTTTTAGTGACGCCTATTAAAAAACAAAAAAATAAATGTCATAAACACAAACTACGAAAACACAAACGAAAAATAAAAAGTGCTACACACGATCCAATTTGGTTGTTTGGTTGATCCCATTTGGTTGGGTTGGATGTAAACTTGGATGGTGTGTATGCATGTCGGTCCGATAAAATTAAGTTGAATGTGTCGGATGGAAATTCTATCCAACCGACCAACCAACCAACCAAGTTGGATGGTGTGATTCAGCCATTCCACACGAGTCATGCTTACGCTGTTGCATTTCTTCGTCTCTTACCTCTTTGCACTGTTTTTGCCAATAAACTAAATTTTGGAGTGGGGATATTTCTGTTGCGCTTTTTCCTCAAAAATTTTTATTGTGGAACGATGTTGTACACACTAATACACTGAAAAAGCAATAAAAAAATTTTTGGGTCGATTTTTTTATTTTTTTTTTTTGCTATTCATTTAAATATGGCCATTGAGGGAGTAACATAAAAAATTAAATCATATGTTTTCGATTTTGTTTTAGAGTTTTCCGTCTTTTTAAACGTGGTTTAGGTATAAATTCGATTGTTTTATCCGCTATTCATTTGAAATATGCCCATTAACTAAATAAAAATTATACTTAAAAGAAGATAAACAAATATAAATTTATAATTTAATTATGTTTAATAAAACAAAAGGTTTTATTTTTAAATGACAAAATTCATTGCAAAAAACTCTACTTACGATCAGATGCGTCACACTGTTATTTGAATTCGGTTCTGAATAACGGTAAATCGATTTAAAATAGTACTAGTGCCGCAATACATTTTATTTTTAGTATTTTAAGGTGGATTGCAGCGTCAACATCAATGAATTTTTTAAAATAAAAACAAAAATGTCACGCCGGAACTGTGAACTAACTTTGGAGTTGTGCGAATTAATAGTTAAATTAAGGAACGAAAACAAATCTTTTGGAAAAATTGCCGAAATAACTAAAAGATCGAAGTCCACTATTCAAAGAGTTATTCAAAACTATAATGAAACAGGATCGCTTTTGCCGAAGCCTCGATCTGGACGACCAAGTATGCTGACTATTCGCGAGCAGCGTGATTTGCTGAAAATAATTAAGTGTAATCCAAAAGAAAGTGCTTCAAAAATTGCCTTAATGGTACTACAACCTATCAGAAAAGGATTACATCGCAAACCGTTCGAAATGTATTCCGAAAATATGGGTTCAGAGCTCGTGTTCCAAGAAGAAAGCCATTAATCTCGGAAGTGAATCGAAAGAATTGTTTAAAATTCGCTAAAAAGTATTTAAACCAGCCTCTAGAGTTTTGGAATAAGGTGATATTTAGTGATGAATCAAAATTTAATATTTTCGGTGCAGATGGAAACATGAAAGTATGGCGGCAAAGGAATACGGCGATGAAATTAAAAAATGTACGCTCCACAGTGAAACACGGTGGAGGTAACGTGATGATATGGGGGTGTATGTCCGCAGCTGGCGTTGGGAATATACATACATTTTATGTACTCTAAAATGGACCGGATGATGTACTTAGATATTGTAAAAAATAATTTAGTAAATAGTGCGACGAAATTGGGACTAGAATCGGAATACGTTTTCCAACATGACAACGATCCTAAGCATACCGCTTACGATGTAAGAGAATGGCTTTTATATAACGTCTGAAAACAGTTACATACCCCACCTCAATCGCCGGGCCTCAACCCAATTGAGCATTTGTGGGAATTACTCAAACGGCAAGTTCGCAAACACAACACAAGTTCCAAAGCGGCACTCAAATCCAAAATTTTAGAAGAATGGGTCAAAATATCGTCACAGTTGACATCAAGGCTAGTAGGATCAATGAAGAAAGGACTCGAAGCCGCAATTCGTGCAAAAGGAAACCCGACAAAATATTGAATATTGAGATAATTTAACAAAATATTAAAGCATCGAACAAACGTACGCAGAGCTTTTTGCAATGAATTTTGTCATTTAAAAATAAAACCTTTTTTTTATTAAACATAATTAAATTATAAATTTATATATGTTTATATTCTTTTATTTAAGTATAATTTTTATTTTTGTTAATAAATTTTTTTATTTGAAATAGATTTAGATAGATATTTTTTTTTGATTTTTCAAGAACTCAAGCGGCGTACGCAGACTTATTTGGTTGACTGTAGTTATTTTGTACTAATAGCCGATTTAGACGTACCAACATTTGTTTCCAACATTTTTTTTGTTGACACTTAGAGCTACACCGTAAAAAAATGTATACGCGATAAAAAGAGGAAAGTATACAACAAAAATCTCGTCATACCATAATTTTTTGGCATTATAAAATCGACGATATAATTTTTGATAAATACCGCGGTGATACTAGTTTATTTGGCAAAATTATGGGTTTTCCGCGAGAAATGAATAATTTTCGAACGTAAATTTATTTAATTACTAAAATTTTTAAAAAATAAAATAAAGCGCTATAAAAATTTCTCAAATCGCCATTTTTATTGTGTTTGTTGTTGTTTGTTACTATAAAATATACTCGGGTCGAGTATATTTTATAGTCAAATTTGTTTTTATAGTAACATTATTGGAAAAACAAGAAAAAAAAACCCAACAAAATTTTGTTGGATTATTTTTTTGTTCTTGTCTTACAAATGAAAATCGTAATATACTAATATCTTAATTTTTTTTGGGAAAAAAATGTTGGTACGTCTAAATCGGCTATTATAAGCACAGAAAAAGATAAACAAATATGGAAAGTTCATACTACTCAAATTTATATGAATGAGATATTACTTACAATTTTCGAACAGTTGCCAGGACATAAATTTTGGTCGTCTCATGAGTCGGTGAGGCGAGAATTACTGGATCGTAATGGTAATATGGTATTAGTTATTGTGTGTGTGTTCGAATGCTCTTTAACTATTCATGCTCTTCATGCTCTTTTTAGTTTTTCGTATAGTTATTTTGTGTTCTTTGTTGAGATTAGGGTTTCGTATACGAATGAAATTTTTAAAGGGACACGAAGATGACTATGTTTGAAAAAAAAATCAATTGACTAAAATGATATACTAATGTGAGTATGTAAAATCATTCGAATTGATTTCACATACTTATTTTCTATTTTGACAGCAACGCATTTAATTTGTAACTAAAAAATAATTTTTAGTTAAATTTTTTATAAAACTTAATTACTGCATAATATCACAATATGTATGCAATGAAATTAACAGAATTTTGGTTTCTGTTTAAGATTTTTTTTTTGTAAAAAACATACTTATTTTAAGTTACCTCGCCAACGTACTTATTTAAATAAGTAGGTCTAAATAAATAATTATAAAAGCAAAATGTTTCTTTGAATTTTTACTGGAAGAAAATCCAGAAATAATAACGCTTTCATTCGATTGCCAAAAAAATCTTTGTTTACTGAAAGTGCCTGATCAAACGGCGTATTAAGGTCGATTTATATTATCAGTTCCTTTCAGTTCCTACTCGTATCGTGTCAGACAAAAAAAAACATTGTTACATATATTTTCTATAGGAGTATTTATATTATCCTTTCCTATCCGTTCCTACTCGTACCGACACAGACACATATTGTTGAAAAGAATGTTTTGTCTGATATCTGAAGGCGAAAAAATACGAAAGAATAGCGAAACAAACAAAAATTGTAAATTGCTACTAAAACATTTTTGTATTTTGTTGTGTTATCTTTACTCTATACGTAACCAAAAGATACGAATATATATGATAATCATACGAAGAAAATGCCTGAATTGAAAGGTAAGGATAGTATAAATTGATGATGTCTGACACGATACGAGCAGGAACTGAAAGGAACGGATAATATAAATCCACCTTTATTCGAGACAGATATACATGTACAATTTTTGTGATTGTAAAGGGCTCTTAGAAATCGAATTTATTAAAGGAAAATGTGTTTTCATACTATTGGCAAAGAGAATACACATCAGATGTGTATTCTCTTTGATAATATGTAAAATATAAAATTAGGTAAATGTTGAACATTAAATATTTTCAATTTATTTTTAAATATCCAAAACAGTTTTCATCAACTAATAAAATAGGGATTGCCGCCATTGATTCTGTACCCCTCAATTATTTGAGATCGTTTTAGGATATCATGATTATTATTATTTTCAGGTTCCTAAATGTAATTTGAGTTTAAAAAAATTAATACTGAATTTTTGGTTTGATTTGTAATTGTTTTTTTTATCAATGTTTTCTTAACCGAGTGCTGTATGGACAATTTTTGGATACAGTGTATGTAAATGCAATCAGAAACTGTCCCTCTAGATTGGCCGTCAAAATTAAAGGTCCATTATTACTCTAAAACCAAAAGTAAGAAAGTTACTTCTCGACGTCCCTCCGTAGAACTTCTCCACATATTTTAATTTTGAGAACAAATCTCATCATCAATTAAGCATAAATTCACAAAAACAAAAGGTAGATTCTAAAATAAAATACGTTGATTTCAAAAAATTTAAGGGAATTGATTTTTGTTACATCATATGAAAACAGTTACATAACGAATCATAATGAATGAAAAATCTATACTACAAAAATGTATGTACAAATGTACGTATGGCTTATACAAGCCTTGCGGTTCTCATACAAGACAGATATCAAAACCAACACTAATGTAATGCTACAAGCCTGATTCCCCTAGTAGAAAAAACTCAGCAGGTCTCGCATACATAAACGGATCGAAGCACACATTCATTCTGTGTAAATAGATTTTCGACAAAGTGTTGAGCATCACGAATGCAAAAATTTGGGAATGATATCAAAGGGCCGAATGTCGAAGGGCCGAATGTGTCGAAAGGCCGCATGTCGAAGGGCCGAATGTCGAAGGGCCGAATGGGTCGAAGGGCCGAATGGGTCGAAGGGCCGAATGGGTCGAAGGGCCGAATCGGTCGAAGGGCCGAATGGGTCGAAGGGCCGAATTTTTTTTTTTCGTTTTATTTTTAGAACTATAATGTTTAAAATTTGTTGTTTTAAGGAATATTTTGTAATTTTTTTTTTGTCAAATATAAATTAGTTTCTTATAATTCATGTATTTTATTATATTTAATCTTTGGATATTCTATCGACAAAAATATTGCATTAATTGAGGTTGTTTATATTTTGCGTTCCTTTTGGTATTATCTATTTATATTTTGGTAAGTGAAAATATATTTGTACATAATAGGTATTTTACCAAAACCAAGTCTTATTATATCAATATAAATGGAATATATATGTAGGTATACACTTTTGTGTTACTTTTAGTTATTTATTTATTTATTTACCAACATAAATTTGGCATTACAGGGACCCCATGCTTACACAATCTGTTTTGAGCAGGTGCTCATTCATAATAGATCGTGTAAGATGAGGTGGCTTAACAACATATTAACAAATTAAAAATAAAACAGAAACTGCCACTTCATAGTTTAGGACCGCCAACACCAAAAATTCACCCGGCAAAATTAAATGTTTTTCTCAAGCATCATGGTTTTTTGCAATTAATGTAAGGCCTCACTTGTACTATTTGTACTTAATACCTTTAAAGTCAGTTGGCTGGTTTCCGTGGTTGAATCTTTTAGAATTTTTGAATTTACATAGATATAAAATATTATTTTATTCTACAAAAAAAAAAAAAAAAAAAAACGATCGACTTTTGTATTACTCTTGTAGTATAACCCGCTCGTATATAATAACAAAAGGCGAAGGTTATTTTTTTCAAATATGCGTACCAAATGTAAATAGATTTTAAATAAGAAAAACGAATTTTGTCATAAAATGTCATACAAATTCAATTTCCTCCTGTTTTTTAAACTGATGATAATATTCTTTCATTTACCAACGATGTTATTTTCTAGAACATTATATAGTTTATTATTATTGTTTTAGAAAAAAAAAAAAAAAAAGTAAATAATGAATCCTAATTATCGGTCGGCTTTCTTTCAATCTCACTATACGAAAATGTATTTTTTTTCTGTGCACGACGAACAAGTAACAAACAAAGAGATGGAAAGATTTTTAAAGGGTGGATGTACAAAAAAGAGTTTTATTGATGTTTTCCATTCATCCAATCATAAATTACAACATTATGTATTTTGGTAATCCTTTTATTCTATATAATCCGCTCCTACGTGCGGCACGCAGTGCGACATGTTTGCTGATCCCGGCACCTACGTCCCCCAAAGCCCAAATCTAAAGCCCCTCGGAGGGCTAAGCGGGGGGAGCGCAGCGACCTCCCGCGTGCCCGTGAGAGTTACCGAAGCCGTTAGCCTCTACAATTCCAAGTTAAATTAATCGATGTCATTTTTATTCAATTTATTTTCCTCAGAATAGAGAAAAAAAAGTACGGGAAATTGTTATGCAAGATTTTATATTGCAATATTTTATAATTGCAACTTTTTGTAATTGCAATATTTTGTAATGCAAAATTTACATACCCAAGTCAGTTCTCCTATGTCCCTTATTTTAAGTTGATTTTTTATATGAGCAGGCATTTATCTACATACATCAAGATGGTTCATATTCAATTAATAAAAAACAAATTGTAATAATTACACAAATTTTATTTAAAATTATAATTCCAGAAGTTAGTTTCTCTTCTTGAGCTTTTCTTCTTTTTCTAGATATTTTTGTTATCTTTCTCGTATCTTTTCTTTTTCTAGATATATTTGTCCATGATGTAAATAGGTATATAGAATAACCAAAACACATAATACAACATTATTTATTTATGACTGTGTACATGGACACATCAATAAAACTCTTTTTTGTAAATCCACCCTTCAAAAATCTTTCCATCCCTTTTTTTATGCATTCGTCGTGTAGAGCAAAATAATACATTTTCGTATAATGAGATTCAAAGAAAGCCGACCGATAATTAGGATTTTTTGTTCCAAAAGACAAATTCCATCACTTAATTTTTGTTTTTCTAAAACAATAGTAATAAACTATATAATGGTCTAGAAAATAACATCGTTCGAAAAGAATGAATATTATCATCAGTTTAAAGAACAGGAGTAAATTGAAATTTTATGACAAAATCTTTTTTCTTATTTAAAATCTATTTACATTTGGTACGCATATTTGAAAAAAAATAACCTTCGCCTTTTGTTATTATATACGAGCGGGTTATACTACAAAAGTAATACATATGTGTATACCTACATATATATTCCATTTATATTGATATAATAAGAATTGGTTTTGGTAAAATACCTATTATGTGAAATTAATTTATATTTGACAAAAAAAAAATTACCAAATATTCCTTAAAACAACAAATTTTAAAAATTATATTTCTAAAAACAAAACAAAAAAAAAATTCGGCCCTTCAACCCATTCGGCCCTTCGACATTCGGCCCTTTGAAATTCGGCCCTTCGTACCCATTCCAAAAATTTGTATATAACATTTTAGTTTAAATGTATCTGTGAAGAATGTGTGCAAATGAAATTTGTTCTGATGAGTCAACCTGAATTTCCACGAGTCTGTTACCTGTGTTTCAGTTGCAAAAATTACCTGTAGATGATCTTTACAAGATCGAAACTAGTTGTAATTTTAAATGAATAAAAATAAATAAATTCAAAAATAAAAATTTTGCCTTTTTTTATTTTTAAGTAAGTGAAAATTGTTGGAGTTTTGTAATTGTACAAAATAATATTAATTGTAAAAAGATCACTTACGTCACTCCGTTTCAAAAAAATTTTTAAAATTTTTAATATTGTAGGTCGTTTCTTCGGTAATTTTATTTTAGGTATTTTCTGGATTTTTTCTTTTAATTTCCGTTTTTCTGAGTAACCCACCTTTCCTGGGGTTATAAAGATGAGATGGTTATGATTCCAAACATTTTTGAGCGATAAATCTGAGCCAACTGCTTCAATCAAGACCGAATCCTTAGTGTTACCTGTCGAAAAATGTGCCTTCTCTTGCGGTAGGTGTTGGCCTGAATCAATATTTCTTATAATGTTTTCCGCATTAGAATCACTCTTTTCAGGAGTCACCAGAACTTTAATATTATTTGAAAGGCCTGCAGAGCTATTCTGCGCTAAATTTCCCGGTACGGATTCTTCAAATATAAGTTTTGTAATAGGAAGATTTTTTTTGTCTTTTTTCTGGATTTTTTATCAAGATTTATCTTCTTTTAATTTCCATTTATCTTCCAAATTATGTTTCCTTTGTAGTTACCGCTGTTCCTTTTCAAGTTCTTTCTGTTCTTTTTTGTTTTCGTTATTCTTTTTGAATTTTTTAATAACAAAATGAAGTCACAACGAAAGGTATATTTTCTTTAGATTTGTTTGTACTATTGTTGGCACTATCAATTGCTTCACTTACCTTTGGTAGTTATAAATTATTTGCGAAAATAAAAAGGATTTCAATAAATTCTACGATTTCCGGTTCACTTTACTCCACTGTTCCCTTTGGTTCCGGTTCCAGTTGAAATTCGACATGCAGGAAGACAAAGTCATTAATATCTAAAATATTCAATGTATTTTCTATACTTTGTTTGGATAACAGAGTCTTATAAATTTTGTAAAGACATTTAAAATCATGTGTTTATTAACTAAATTTGCTTCTGTCACTACTTCTAATTCGTGCAGTTTGTGCCTTCCTACAATGGCCGAGAATTGTTTAGTGTAGACAGCAATTTGGTTTATCTTTTATTAAAATCTACCTTAAAATCAAATTAAACAATCACCTTTTGCTAAGCAAATTCAGAAGAAAATGTATATAATCACTTCTGACTCACCCGTCGTCCACTATAATACTAAATTAATATCACAGCAATTATTATTTATAAAACTGAGAAAAACGAATTAATTCCTTTTAGTTAGAATGAAACTAACATATCTACGTGAAAACCTTTGATCATTGCATTTTGGCGCAAAATGCTTATAAAATTAGAGTGACTAATAACTTTTTATTTTCAAATGGGTAATTATTATTATGTCACGTAAACGCCTCTATAATATGATGAGTGACGAACTGAAGGAGTACCGAAGTACTATTGAAAAATTCAAAAACTCAACCTATATATGAGTCCATTATCCACTAATCCCGGTGTTGTGAATAATACAGGCGCGAGTCTTAGTGGAAATGTGGAAGTCATTACTGAGGGGTCAGATATCGATAAAAGTGAAATTGTTGAGAGTTATAGCAGGCAGAATAATGAGGAGAGCAATACTGAACCAAGTGATACCGAACAACTGGGAGGAGAGCAATACTGAACCAAGTGATACCGATTGCAAACTGGGCTTTACGAAATAAAGTTCCACATGCTCGTGTATCTGATCTTCTTAAATCATTGTCCGATTCGGGTATTAAAAATTTACCAAAATGCACTAAAACTCTTTTGAAAATACCCGTACAGTCCATTAATATTACCAATATAAGTCCAGGAGAATATTACCATTATGGCATACAAAATTATCTTAGAAATCAAAAATTTCAAAACTTGAATGAAACTAAAGAAATAATTTTGGATATTTAAAAGCTCGAAACGAGTCTTGTGGCCTATTTTAGGTTCATTTGTGTCCGAAAAAAATATTCCGCCTTTTCTAATTGGCTGCTACTCAGGTAAAGAGAAGCCATATTTGGTTAATGAATATTTAGAAAAATTTTCGAATGAAATAAATCATCTTATGAAAAACGGCATAGAAGTTGGTGAAAACAGGAAAAAAAAATATTCAAAATTCGCGCCTTTACATGTGATACACCAGCCCGAGCGTTTGTTACCGGATCACAGTACTATACAGGAAAAAATAGTTGTCCGAAATGCATGCAAATTGGAATATACCGTAATAATAAAATTGTGTTCCAAACTGATGAACAAAAGAACTGATAAATTTCATCCTCAAATAAAATTTTTGAAAACCACAACTAATTTGTAATCAATAGGAATTGGTATGGTTTCACAATTTCCCATTGATCCAATGCATTATGCATCTTGTGGATTTAGGAGTTGTAAAAAAAAAATTGACTGTTATTTCCAAAAACAAATTTAAAAATAGTTCGGCTACCACACTCGAAATTAACAAACTATTATTTGAATACCCCTTTATATTGGTTCATTAAACATGTTGTTCTAGCCATACAATTAAAAAAAATATTGTTATTTATTCCTAATTAACAATTATTATTCTTGCACAATATTTTAGGCCAAATGCCCATCTTCAGGTGTACTAAAATTAACATTTAAATATTTAAATAAAATAAATTAAAACTTAATTAGATAACTTATGTAAAATTTTATAAAAATAAACTTAAAAAGAATAATTTAAAGATTAATAATAAGCATTAATAAACGCTTACATTCATAAACTGTTGTAATTCCAATTATAATCTTTATTTTTTTGATGATTGTATTCAAAAAATTTATTTATTACCAAGGACATCACAATAAATTATTATATTCATAATTTAAATATACAATTCTACAATAGAACAATATAAAATAATTATAAAAAAACTTTAAAACATTTTAAAATTTTTAAAATTTCCAAAATTTTTTATGATGATGGCTCGTTGGTTGTCCTTAGTTAAATAAAACTTTTTGTAAAAAAATATTTTTTTTAAACATAGTTATACATATAAAAATACCAATAATTTCGCGTTTACTACTACGAGTATGTACATCAAAATTCTATGTACATAAGTTAAAATTATATGTCACACAATTTTATGTGTCCAAAATTTATTGGTTCAAAAAATCATATACATATTAACTCACTCATTCTCTCTTCTTTGTTAAATACATTTACATACACACAGTGAAGACAAAAATCAATATTGATCAATAATTGGTCAATGTATAAAATTATTATTTGTATTGTTTACAATTTTTATTATAGGTTATCAAGAGTGTCCAGGATAATTTATAATTAGATTAACTTTGTTTAACATATGAAACTTAAATAAAAAATCATAGATGGCGGGCCAATTTTACAAATTTTGTTTTCGCTTTTTATTATTGAAAATTTTTATTGTTTTTTTAAATTCATAATTCAGATTGTTAGTGTCCGTTTTAAAATTTATATTATTTCTTAAATTAGAGGAAATTTCTGCTGATTCTAATATCAATCTATTCTTCAGATTCTTTTCTCTGTGAACAATTTTGATTTTATTGAAATCAAAATTATGTACATTTTGAATTGCATGGGAGGATAGTGCTGTTTGTATGTTGTTACATCTAATATCGCTCTGATGTTTTTGAACTCTAGCTCTTAATTTTTGTTTGGTTTGACCAATTATTTTTTTTTTTACAATAACATGAAATTTCGCAGTAGATTAATGTTGAGTCAACATTATTGATGTTGAGTCTATAAAAAATGCGGAAGAATCAATTGATTACAGACAGACAAATTAAATTCTTAATAAATATTCGTGTGGGCATAATACACACACAAATGAGGTTTCTCCATGGGTTTTTGATATTTGATGTAGTGAATAATAATTCGCTATGTCAGTACGTTCTGGCCGGATACTCAATGCAAGTGGCTAAAGTGGAATTTTTTGTAGTTCGGTCGTAGCTACCTGATGAGTAGACCAACTTTTCAGTACGAAACCAAACTACCAACATAAAGAACTCATGGAGGGTTCTCATTTTTGCAGAATAATACATTGGTATAACTCTTTGGGCCTTCAGCCAAAATTACGGGGAGGGGGGAAGATATTTCTACTTTTTTTCAGTAGATATGTTATGAGCGATTGGCCTCTGTATTTTTCTGATTTACCAAATCGAAAATATTGGGATTGCTATGAACAATTAATATATTTGCCTATAAAAAATGCCGAAAAATCAACTGATAAATAATTATGTATTATCCGTTCTCCTCAAGTTGGTAAAACACATTCATAACAGAAAACCGCGAATAATTATTCTAACTTTTTTATTTTTTCAAATAGCAAAGAAGTAAAGAATGGTTTACGGTACGTCATTAAAAATGATATGCCTACTTAAATTGTAATCAATTCAAATTTTAATCAAATTTATTATCCCTTTTATTATTGTATTTGTTTCTTGCACCTACGAAAACGCATCAGAAAGCATTTCAAAAGCAAGAAAAATAACATCCAACTAGAAAAGGTGAATGACCTTTTGTAAAAACAGACCGCATCAACCAAATCGTTATTTTTCAGAAAAAATATATTCCAAAATTTGTTTTAGTTTTCATACAGGAGATTTCAAATATAAAATATGAATGCGTATGTATATTTTACAATACAATATGTATACAGATGGTCACGTGTATTATCAAAACCAACAAAAATGTTTATACATTTTTGTTGGTTTTGGTATTATACTCGAAAATACACATATACTTTTTTTCGTGTTTCATTCATTCATATTTTTTTATACTAAGGCTGTGTTTCAATCGGGTAAAAAGTTAAATTTTTTGACTGTGGTAAAAATATTAAATTTTCGTCACTTTTTAATCGTTTTGGTGTTTCAAATGAAACTGGTTAAAATTGTGACGTTTACGTTTTTTTTTTGTTTTGCGTAAAGAAAAGCAAAATACAAGCTACAAATTGTAAACTGGTCCGTGACCAGTTAAAATTTTTGTGGTGAATAAAACGTCAAAAATTTAACTTTTAAACTTTTTATGCGGATTTTTATTCGTTTGAAACACAGCCTAAAAATACAAAAATACAAATACAAATTAAATAAATAGAATTCTGTCTATTAGCCGGTTTTCGTTGAATTTACCGTTCGTAATACTAATATGTTTCTACGTGTTAATAAATAAAAACACATTTAAAAGTGTCGTAAGACCGGTAGCATATTTAGAAATTATAAGAATTAATTAACATTCAACAAAAATTAAAAAAAGTAAAATTAGCGTTCACAGCTTATGTGATTGTCATGAAGAAGAAAAATTGTAATTGAATTTATCTATATTAGTACGATTCGCTAGTATATAAAGCACAGGACATTCTGTATATATAGAATGTAAATTGTGGTATAGTCAGTCCAGTCGCCGCGGCCTGATGAGAGGATTGATTTTTTCATAATCATAAGCTCATCAGTTCGAAACTGGATTGAATTCTCTTACAATCTTCGGAACATATTAAATTAAAATTAAATAAATAGAATTCTGTCTATTAGCCGGTTTTCGTTGAATTTACCGTTCGTAATACTAATATGTTTCTACGTGTTAATAAATAAAAACACATTTAAAAGTGTCGTAAGACCGGTAGCATATTTAGAAATTATAAGAATTAATTAACATTCAACAAAAATTAAAAAAAGTAAAATTAGCGTTCACAGCTTATGTGATTGTCATGAAGAAGAAAAATTGTAATTGAATTTATCTATATTAGTACGATTCGCTAGTATATAAAGCACAGGACATTCTGTATATATAGAATGTAAATTGTGGTATAGTCAGTCCAGTCGCCGCGGCCTGATGAGAGGATTGATTTTTTCATAATCATAAGCTCATCAGTTCGAAACTGGATTGAATTCTCTTACAATCTTCGGAACATATTAAATTAAAATTAAATAAATAGAATTCTGTCTATTAGCCGGTTTTCGTTGAATTTACCGTTCGTAATACTAATATGTTTCTACGTGTTAATAAATAAAAACACATTTAAAAGTGTCGTAAGACCGGTAGCATATTTAGAAATTATAAGAATTAATTAACATTCAACAAAAATTAAAAAAAGCTAAAAATACGTTTATAGCAATACTACTGTTTTGTTATTTTATGTAACAATGCGAAAAAGGAAAGAAATCAGACATCGAAAAACTCATGAGTGAATTGTTCATTTGTACCATTATTTGAGAATGAGTAAATTCAACACACACATAAAAAGTAAAATACGAATATCAAGAGTTTTTTGTTTCGCGTTAGAGAAGTTTTCGTTTTTTCTTGAATATCCAAATTCTTTTTTCTGTTTTATGTTTCAATTCACATGGATAAAACTCAAATGAATTTTTTTAGCTTGCACAATGAAACTCTTTTGGTAGAAGAGCAGACATTGAAAATCATTCAGTTTTGAGTGTGCAATTGTGTATTAAAACACATGAGTTAAACACACTCAACATAATAAAGAATGAAATTTGTGTTGAGAATGTGGATATTCATCAAATTTCAGTTTTCTTTCTTCTTTCGATGAATTCACAAGCATTTTGTCTAAATGTGTGAAACAAGGATTCTTTTTGTACTTTATGACGTTGAGTTTTAAAATTCATGTGTTTTTAATGCACACACAAATATGAATGATTTTCCATGATTTTTATTAAAAATGAAATGAATTATTTTTTTTTTGTTCTGCATGAGCAAGAGTATTATAAAAAATGTAAAATAAAAAAACAACGGGCACGCAAAAGAATTATGTGAAAACGAGTAAGTTTCTATTGAATCATTTCAAGCCTCTTTTATGGGCCTGAGAAACCAATGCAGATATAGTCGGCTGCTGTTCGCTCAGTATTTAAATTTTACATTTTTGGTTTAAAAATTCTATAAGTTATTCTATTTTGGGTTCGGAGGAGGAACCTTACATTAATTATTTAATTAAAAATTGAAATTTATAATTTATTTGTTGACAACGAGAAATACAAACCACTATTTTACAGTATAGCCATTTCTTGCTGAGCTTAACCAACGCACAGTTCTGTCAAGTTAATCATCTAAACCTGCACCGTACACTTTAAAATACACCATTACTCATAAACGGCATTCTTGTTGAAGATTCCATATTTAGACTTTTGTGAATGGTCACGGAAAACCCGGTGAACAAAGCAAAGTAACAGCGCTGATTTGATCAGATTGAACCAAATCAAAGAAAACGGTTCTATTGGACATATGCGATATTATGACTGTAAAATCATAGCAGCTCGAAAGATGGTAGCATAACTCTCTGCGGCTTCTTCCTTGCGCGCATCTTTAGAAAATGTCATTCAAATAAATTTACCAGTTTTATAATTTTTCTTTCGTATAAACTACGAATAACCAAGCTCAGCTACAGCACGAGCAATATTAAACACAGCATACCGATTAAACAATTTCAAAATTATTCATAATATATAAATGCCATTTTGACAATTTTTTATTTATAATAATGATGCGCCGGATGTTTTTCTGCTATTTAATATTAGACCACCTAAATTATCTCAAGATAAATCAAATTTTGAATTGCTTTTTGGAAAAGTAGTAGTAGTTAAAATCATTTATTAACCGACCAGTCAAATACATTTTCGCCTGACTGTTAATCGTTTAACATTCCCCGCATTTACACAGTTCAAATTAATCATTAAATTCAAATTTAAAATTTGATATAATATCTCAAAATAGAAGTTACACAGCTGTAATTACGATGCATACAACTTGTAACACTTCGGGATTTTTTGCAACACTAAATGATATTTAGCTTTATTTTTTAAATCTTCTTTTTAGAAAATAATTGTAGAAATAATGACTTAGTTATGTTAGTCTATGCTATTTATGTACATAAATGCATACAATAAATTTTCCAAATTTGTTATTTACTTAGGAGTGATAATAAGACGCCATTTTAAAAACTGTGCCGAAACTAACAAGATCACATGCCTTATCAATTCATGCGGGGAAGTATTAAGCGGAAAAAATGCACATAATCTATCAAGACACATTATAAGCTTTCATCCGGATACTGTCCATCTTAAATTTAATAGATTGTACCTCGGATAAAGAGCATTAATCCACCAATGGCAAAAAAAAAACCAAAAAAAAAAAAAAACTCATCAGTAAAAATAGGAATTGATACTAACATAGTTATTCGTTCTTGTGTTAAATTAGTAACTGGCAATTATAGATTATCAAGAATTTCAAGAAATTATAAATCCTTTAGAGAGAGCGTTAGGCTTTAAACTAAATTCCCATAATATCGTTGATTACATTAAACCCACCTCACAGCAATTTATTGATTATATAAAATCAGTGGCAAACTCAGTAATCAACCAACCCGATATAACTGAAAAAATAAATTCCATCCGAAATAATATAAAAAAATTAAAGACTATAAAATATAGAAACCTTTGTTCAGGCTAAACAGTGAAAAATTACCCGTTCTCGACGTAGCCACAAGATGGGGTTCAACGTTCCTAATAATTAAGAATATTTGGGAAAACAAACATTTTTACAAGCAACTGGGTTAAAGTGATCCCAACATAGGGTTTTCTGAGGACCAATTTAAATGTATGGGACATTTCTTACTATCTTACGAATCATGAAGCAACAATAAAAATTTAATATTCACAGTTGACTATATAGATATATGGTGACTTCTTTAAAGAATGGCTGCAATGCTCATTATCTTTAAACTTGTGTGAAAAACAGATGTCTGCCGATTTAAAGAGAGACATGAAATTTAGAGAACTACAGTTATTCTCGTTAGACAATTTCAAAACCGCAATGTTTTTGACAACCATTTCAATTATTTAAATTCGACGAATTTGTCGGAAACGGAAAATGTTTTACAATATTGGGAGAGAAATAAATACGAGTGTCCTGAACTGTACCAGCAAGCCACATGGCCCTTACCATTCCTGCAACGCAAGTTTCCGTGGTAAGGTGAGTTAGTGCGCTATCTTTAATCTTAACACCACATAGAAGTAGGCTTTCTGGAGATATCTTAGAAGAGATATATGTATACTCCTTATCAAATTAAACAAAGATTTATTTGATGATTAATGTAAATAATGTAAATATGGTAAATTTGATATAGAATATTGAAATTTAAGATACTCGTATTAAAGCAAATAGTTGATAAGTATTATTATTTTAAATTCACCCAATATTTAAAGTGAACCGAAATGTGATATTGAAATTAATATTTTTATAAATTTACATATTTACATATTTATATATTTATTATTATTATTTTTTTTTTTTGTTTTTTGATTTACTTATAGACTAAATAAAATAAAAATTATTGAAATTAAATGTTTTGAAAATAAACAAAACACGTTTTTCTATTAAATTTGTAGAATTTTATTACATATCATTGAAAATCCGTTCTACGTTATATTCACCTTCGTCGTCACTAATTGTAATAACTTTGTTGGAATCGTTTTCTACGAAAATCATATCACTATTATTGCTAGAAGAGTTTTATAGGCTATAATACCATGCTTCACCCACAATAAGAGACTTATCAATGATCGAAGCTTTAATTAATTGTTGAAGTGTTGATATCTTCATCCCGCAAACGGCGCAGTGGTTAAAGCTGCGGCGGTTGGATCGGGAGGTACCGGGTTCGAATCCCTATAGGGGCGGGATGCAAAAGGGATTTTTCATCATCTGATTACGATCGGTGATGACGATGAACACAACTATGACCTCCTGTTGAGAGTGCGGAATCCATGGGCCGACCCACCTTTCATGGGAGCACTATAGGTTGGCATGAAGCAATGCAATGTGCAGGTGGTTTAAACGAAAAACGGGTCTATAGCCGTACGTCCTCGATTTGGCCACTAAAGGCGTAAGGTAGGACGTAAAAAGCGAACTGCGAAAGAGTTGGGAGTGCCTCGAGCCCCAGAACAGATTGCAGGGATAAAAACAAACAAACAAATATCTTCATCCCAAGTAATTTAAATGTCGTTACCATTTTCGGCCTCCGAATAATATCATGGACAAGGAATGAAAGACAAAATTCGCCCGTAAATTTCAATTTATTACTAGTTATTGAAACGCTAAGCTATTTAAAGTGTAAGATAAAGATTAACGAAGCAAACTTAAACAATCTCCATAATCCCTACTAAAATAAAATTATGATCGGCTTGAATGTCGCTACATTTTATATGTATGTACTACAAATTACAATTTACATAATGGAACAAAAACAAAAGATTTCTTTTTGGAAAATGGTTTTACCCCTATAATACGTTTTTAATTGTTTACCCCTTCTTTCGGTAACATTGGGCGGTGGTTTTCAGATAAGGCTAACTAAGAAACCCGATTCCCTTTTTTAATATGTACATATGTGCGAAAATATTTTTAGAAGAATAAAGGAAGCATAAATTAAAAATGTAGCTTCCAAAATGACACATTCAAAGAAAATACCCAAATGCGATGAATGATTTTTTTTTATTCTTCATATTGAAGTTTTAAAAAATTCGTGTGTTTTATAACTCTTCTACCAAAAAAGTTTCATTTGAGCAAACTAAAAAAATTCATTTGAGTTTTTTCAATTCATTTTTGAGTGTGAATTAAAACACATGAATTCTGAAACTCAACATAATAAAGAACAAACCGGATTCTCTTCACAAACACATTCAGACTGAATGTGTGTTATGGCTGTATGATACTCACTTTTTTTCCCACTTTTTCAGTGACTAGTTAAGACAAACGGAGTGAGATAAAAAATATATATACAAAATATTTGTGAGAGTGAGTGTATACACCATAGATTTGGAAAAAATATAGAAATGTCAAAAAAAAAGTGGTAGCTCAACTTTTCTAGCAGTTAATCGAGCAATTATAGCAAAAAAAGAATTGGATTTGATTCTTTTTTTGACATTACATACTTTTTTCTGACATTTTCGAAATATTAGAGAAAATATTTGTATTTTGTATACCAAAGAGAATTTATTTGTTTATTTTTAAAATAAATTTAGTAAACAATTTTTCCATTTTTGTTCGCCATTATTGTTATGATTTTTTTCCCCCTTTTCTAGATTTTTCTTTTGATACTGAAATACAATTTTGGGTTTGCATTGTTAATTGTTTGCCAAAATATTTGAAACGTGCATTTTTTTGTAAATATAAAAATTAACTTAACATATAAATTATTTCGTTTGAATTAATTGCGGCAGCTAATGCAAATTAATTCAATAATATGGTCCAACACAAAAAAAATTTTGATTCTATTTACAAATTTTGTTTATCCGAAACTTCAAAATATTTGCCTATAGTATTGTCTACACTACCCTTCTCTGTTTCGCTTTACTAGTTTTGCAGCACTTTATTGTACTTGAAAAAAAGTGAGTATCATACAGCCATTACGTGAGAAGAATAAAGAAAACTGAAATTTGATGACTATTTACATTCAGAAATTGAGCAAAATGTTTGTAGAAAGAGTTTTTTTGGTTTTTTATTATGTTGAGTTTTAAAATTCATGTGTTTTCATGCACACTCAAAAATGAATGATTTTCGATGTCTGAAAGAAATACTATATTTATGTATTGTGCATATTTATATTTCTCGCTTCCTTACAACCATTATAAAATAACACGTTTTGAAATTTCGAATGACATGTTTTTGTACTGAAAAGACTAATCTTATACATATAATCCTCAGTACTTCTTTTACAAAAAATAAATGTTGTTGTATTTTGCAATGGTAGTTGTAAATATGTTCAATCAGTGTAGGTAGTATAGTATATAATTCAATATTGTTCTGTATAGGCGGTAGCACAACGTAATAAACCAAATAAACACATGCACAAGTTGCGATGTTTTAGTAGTTTGATTAATTGACGTAATCAGCGCCGCATTTTTTTGCTGGTTCTGAATAAATTTTCTTATATGTCATTATTCTATGTAGCATTGAAACAATTTTGTTTGTCATTTGAAGACATTATTATGATAGTGAAATGCCCAGCTATGATATTTTTTGAACAAATATTTGTATATATATTATAAATATTTTTCTTATTTTCCATTTTTAGCTAATACTTATTTATCTTTTAATCATTATTCAATTTACCATTTTATTAGTTTTAAATTTTACAGAAAATTACTGGCAATAAAAATATATACAACCTTCCTTTCGTACGCATGAGATAATACTGAATTATTTTTTTTATTTTTCAAATGTTTTTCTCTATTCTTTGGATACCAATACAATTTACCAATACTATTGCCTTCCGGTAATTCTCAACTCAATCCTCAAATTGCGACAAAAATCGCTGTCCTGGTGTGTCTGTGTGCAAAAATGATATTTTTTACGAACTTACGAGATCGTAAATTTTGTTGCGGCCAATTTTTTCGTTTAGTAATAAGGGGTTGTATCGTTCCTGATATATTTCAAATTCTTCTATAACCTGTTCATTAGCTGTACTTTTGATGTCAGTGTAGTTATGTTTTTCTGCCGTCAAAGGTTGTGCATATGTCGAGTCGATTTTTGGTTCTTTTATGTATATTTTATGTAAACCTGGTTTCTAAATTTCAACTAGTTTGTCCGAGGTAGAATTTATAAATTCCGGTGTTAATGGGTGTATTCTTATGTTATGTTATATAAGCCGATTCCCTAATTTTCTAGAATATGGCCAATTGTGATGGAACCTGGCTATTCCTTAACAGGTTTTAGAGAAATTTGACTTGCGTGATGAAAACGAGATTCTACAATGATTTTTAGATGATGTTCTGTAATATGGCCTATATGGCCAATTAGGATGGATTTTTCTAATTCCGGGATCTTACACTAACATTTGCTATTTGTTTATTTTTAATTAGGTCTTTTTATATTATTTTTTATGTTTGGCTAAATTATAGACCTATTTATAAAATTTTTTAATAAATTTATTAAAACTTTCTCCTTTTAATACTAACATTTGCGTGCTGTCACCCATTTTTTCTTATTTTCCTTAGATTGCGATTAAATTTCCCGGCAGATTTATAATAAATATATCAATAGGAATAATCTAAACAGGTTACAGCAGATGTATAATTATTATTATTATTTTAGGTTACTCATATTGATATATTTAAATATATCAATATGAGTAACCTAAAAAGCTATTGTCTTTGGCAGTTTCCGTAATCCATGCAGCTGTCGAGGTTTATCTGCTGTTGGCCATATTCCATAACTTTATCTAAAAACTATTTTAGAATCCCACTTTAAAAGCATATATTGAATTGCATCACAATCGGTTAAGGAATAGCCAAGTATACATTCAGCTGTCGAGGTTTATCTGCTGTGAGGCAGATCGCAAATCGATGGAGAAATAATCTGTAATTTCCATCCTATTTTGCCATACTCCACAATTTTATCTAAAACCTATTTTTGAATCCCACTTCCAACGCATATATTAAATTGCATCACAATCGGTTTAGGAATAGCTAAGTTCCATCTAAATTTTTCATATTTCAGAAACTCATCTAAAAATCATTTTAGAATCCCATTTTGATCGCAACTGTCAAATTTCACTAAAATCGGTTAAGGAATAGCCAAGTTCCATCCTAGTTGGCCTTATTTCAGAACTTTATCTAAAAATCATTTTATAATGTTATTTCCAATGCACATGTCACATTGTATCACAATCGGTTAAGGAATAGCCAAGTTCCATCCTAGTTGGCCATATTCCAGAACTTCACTTTAAAAATCATTACAGAATCCCGTTCCCATCGCGGATGTCAAATTTCTCTAAAATCCAGAACTTCATTCATCCCATTTCCAACGCACATGTCGAATTGCATCACAATTAGTTAAGAAATAGCCAAGTTGCATCCTAATTGGCCATATTCATCTAAAAATCATTGTAGAATCCCATTTCCATCGGGCGTGTCAAATTTCACTAAAATCGGTTAAGGAATAGCCAGGTTCCATCCTAGTTGGCCATATTCCAGAACTTCATCTGAAAATCAGTTTAGAATCCCATTTCGAACGCACATGTCAAATTTTACTCAAATCGGTTAAAGAAAAGCCAAGTTTCATCCTAGTTGGCCATATTCCAGAACTTCATCCATAAATCATTTTAAAATCCCATTTCCAACGCACTTGTCAAATTTCACTAAAATCGGTTAAGAAATAGCCAAGTTCCACCATAATTGGCCATATTCCAGAACTTCATCCGAACACTTTAGAATCCCATTTCCAATGCATATATCAAATTTTACTCAAATCGGTTAAAGAAAAGCCAAGTTCCATCACAATATGCCATTTTCCAGAACTTCATCTATAAATCATTTTAAAATCCCATTTCCAACGCACATGTCAAATTTCACTAAAATCGGTTAAGAAATAGCCAAGTTCCACCATAATTGGCCATATTCCAGAACTTCATCCGAAAATCATTTTAGAATCCCATGTCCATTGCGCATTTCAAATTTCACTAAAATCGGTTAAGGAATAGCCAAGTTCCATCCTAATTGGGCACATTCCAGAACTTCACCTAGAAATCAATTTAGAATCAGATTTCCATCGCTCGAGTCAAATTTCACTCAAATCGGTTAAGGAATAGCCAAGTTCCACCCAAGTTGGCCATATTCCAGAACTTCATCTAAAAATCATTGTAGAATCCCATTTCCATCGCGCTTGCCAAATTTCAATAAAATCAGTTAAGGAATAGCCAAGTTCCATTCAAATTGGCCATATTCCAGAACTTGATCTAAAAATCATTTTAGAATCCCATTTCCAATGCACATGTCGAATTGCATCACAATCGGTTAAGAAATAGCCAAGTTCTATCCTAATTGGCCATATCCCAGAACTTTACCCAAAAATCATTTTATAATCCCATTTCCAATACCCGTGCATTTGTTCGCTAATAAAACAATCTTGCTTTCTAAAGAAATTTAGAAGGTTTTGAATGTAACCGTTTGTCGTAATAACATGAGCAAGAGCAATATAATAATGACGTTTTTATTCATCAGAGCAGAGCGTATTTATTTTCTCAATATAGCGCAATAACGAAGAGCGAAAAGATGATAACACAAACGCAATAGTGGAAGAGCAAGAGCCTTATAATAAAAATAATGCTCCAGTTCTACAGAGCGATATTTTTTTTTTTACAATATCGCTCTTTATAAAGAGCTTTTTAATAGTTTTTATTATCGCTCTTGAACAAAAATGAAAAGCGAAGAGCAAAATGAAATCCCATTTTAAACCCTGTATTAAACAAGAACTTGAGAAACTGTGATGTTAGTTTATTGTACGTGTAAAGTTTATTGTACGTGTAGTTTTAGGTGTAAAGGGAAACAATCAAAAAAGTGGTATAACCGGAATGTCGATTCGGTTTAACCGTAGGGTTTTGTATGAAATTAAACTCTTTCGGACATTTTTCGTGTTCGCTAATCGCTATTGACGATTGTAAAAGTAGAAAAAGCGCCTCTCGAGGAAAAAAGTTAAAATGAGGCAACCGCCAAAATGACATTTCTCATAAATGCGACGGAAGAAATTTTTGCAATCCGGTAATTAAAAATTGTTTTTATAATCCAAAATTGGAATTATTTACAATTATTATCAATCTGGTAGGTAAAAATTGTGTTTATAGTTCAAAATTGGAATTGTTTACAACAATTTCGAACGTCAAATTAGCAGCTACCTCAGTTTAAAACTTTTCCACTAGGTGGAATCTGTGATGCTCCAATCGTCAATACGCTTATTGACGATTGGAGCATCACAGATTCCACCTAGTGGAAAATTTTTAAACTGATGTAGCTGCTAATTTGACGTTCGAAATTGTTGTAAAGAATTCCAATTTTGAACTGTAAACACAATTTTGACCTACCAGATTGATAATAATTGTAAATAATTCCAATTTTGGATTATAAAAACAATTTTTAATTCCCTGATTGCAAAAATTTCTTGCGTCGCATTTATGAGAAATGTCATTTTGGCGGTTGCCACATTTTAACTTTTTTCCTCGAGAGGCGCTTTCTCTACTTTTACAATCGTCAATAAACGTAGTTCGTTATTTGTAGTGTATAATACTGGGTTTCCATCGTCATAGTATAATAGCATAATAGTATTATACTATTATACTATGACGATGGAAACCCGAAGTTGGTAGTATAATAGTTTATTATAATATTTCATTATACTAGCTATCAAAAATATAATAGTTAGCAAATTGTAATTTTAACAGTGCAATCATGGCAGTGTCTAGGCTTGTTTGAATTCTTTTTCAAACTAATTTTTTTTTGGTTGCGGTTGTAGTGTGTTTTTTATATTTTTTATATTACTTGAAGTAATATTTATCAGGTAATTTTAAAGATGCATAAAATATGGGTTTTAATAATTTTTCGCTATCAAAATAATGAATTGCGTCCAAGTTCCCATACAAAAATATAAAACGATTTTAACTTCACACCAAATGATGGAAACACAATAGGGAAAAATAGTATAATAGTATTATACTATTTTGCTATTATACTATTGACGATGGAAACGTGGTATAAGAAAAAAAAGTGTTCATGCAAATTCAAGGACAAAAATATATGATCATTATAAACGTTTGTTGTTATATACATGGTTTGGTATAAACGGATTCTACTGTACTTATTTGCCGCCATCTTAAATAAGTATGTAAAATCTTTGGCTTTTGATTGTGGTGTAATTTTTAACATCAAAACCAATTTATCGCGATTTTTTATAAAATAATAAACAATACCCTTCCACAATAATATTAAAAATATCACAGTACAATCAAAAACCAAAAATATTTTATTTTCAAATGTGTATTTATTTTGACATCTACGTTATAAAAAATTTCATGATATTTTTTATCACTTACTCGACTGAACACGACCAATATATCGCGATTTTTTATAAAAAAACTTTTAAGAGTTGGTATTAAATAACAATCCTTAATTTTTTGATGAATCAGAATTTTAAATATTATTAATTATCATTTGGAATTATTATACTTTATTCAATAATTTGTTATCACTATTTTATGTTTGTTAAAATTCTAAATAATAATTATATTTTTAGAGCTGGGTGCCAACTGTTGAAAATAAAAATAAAACATTCTTGGCTCTAACTTTGGGCAAAATTTCATTCCTATCCGAATAGGAATAATTTTTTACCAAAATAAAACGGAAAATATTTTTTTTTAGTATGAGCTGTGCTGAGACGAGCCGATAATATAAATCCACCTTAACGCGATAGTTTTTTCGTTCCGCACACAACCTAAATAACGAAAACCAAATTTATTTCGTTTCACAACATTGAGAAAATCCACTAGATGGAAATCACGTTGATCCAATCGTCAATACATTCGAAACTTCGGTAAGCTTTTTTGTCTTTTCATTATTTTTAAAATTTCCTTTTTTGTCAATAATTATGGCAATCCACTAACAGTCACACATAAATCATGCTTGATTGACTTCGTTGGACGTTTCGTTCACACAACCACCGATTTTATATATAATCTCATTTTATTTTGACTGACAAACTTTTATTCGCAATGGAATTCAGGCTTAATATAGGCCTTACAATTGTTTAAATTTTAACGGAAATTTATTTTGCCATTTTGAAAAGTTAGTCGACCGGAATTTTCACTGAAATTTTTTCTAACGTGCTTGTTTACCTTGAATCGAATAAAAGATTCAAACGGGTACCTGTTCGTTTTAAAAATAAAATGGAATTTTTGTCTAATTTTAAAGGATACAAAATATAATTTTGATACATATTCTGATTCAGACAAATTTTATGAGAATTCATAATTTAGCCGTGTACCTCGTCGTTACATTTTCTTACTCCACTGCTCTCGCTCTATAACCAAGCTTTAAATCTGAAAATAAAATAAGCTTACCTTTTTCATGGCTTCTTCAACGTTTGTTTTGTATTCCGGTCGTTTTATTATAAATTTATGCAAATATTTTCCTGCATATTCGGCCACGTTGGAACCACCATGGCCATCATAAACAGCAAAAAATGCAGTACCTGGGTCTTCAGGCAAAGATAATATGTGAGTATGGGAATCTTCCATATGAATTCTCCATCCTTGCATACAACTTGAGCCAACCTAAAATAGTTGATATATATATATATATATATATATATATATATATATATATATATATATATATATATATATATATATATATATATATATATATATATATATATATATATATATATATATATATATATATATATATATATATATATATAAATGTTTGTTTATTTATGAAATTCTGATTCTAGTTATTTACCCGATATTCCTCATTTTGACAATAAGCAGATTCTTTTGCTGTAACAGGTTCTGAAAGAGTTTGTCCCATTTTTACGAATTCTTAAATATTTTTCGGTATTTACTTTGACTTATATTTTGTTGAATTATTCAATTTTTTACAATTTATAATATCTGAACAAAAAAATTTATAAAAACAAAAAAAAAATATTAAATAACCAAACAAAAAATATCTTAGGTTAAATTTATTTATTGTGATGTGGATTTTTTAATTACCAAAAGTTATGTTTATGTTTAGTGCCTGTTTGATGAAATTAGAACGGAACTTTCAGCACATACGCATATTTAACTAATTTACTAGATATAGTAAATAATATTATATTGTACTATTTAATTTTCTATTGCATGTTCATTAAAAAATAAAATTGTAAATAATCTACCAAGTAGTACATGAATTTGTTATCAGCTTATCAGTATTTTTTTTGTACAAAACTTAAAAACATTTTGAATGATCTTAATCTTAAGCTTAGCTAGGTAGCTAGCTAGTTAAATTTATTTTGAATGTATTTAAAAAATTTTATCTTTTTAATTAAAGCACGATTAAATGTATCTATATTCTATTCCAATCTTGTAGTACACACTACACAGCACAGAATACAGAATTACAGATCATGTCGCACTGTCACTCAACAAGTCAACACAGTCACAGTGTCACAGAGCATTCACAATGAAAAAATTATTACTTTTTTTTTACTTACTGGGTTTGTATGAATTTCCAATTGACGATTGGAGCATCACAGATTCCACCTAGTGGAAACATTTTAAACTGAGGTAGCTGCTAATTTGACGTTCGAAATTGTTGTAAAGAATTCCAATTTTGAACTGTAAACACAATTTTTACTTACCAGATTGCTAATAATTGTAAATAATTCATATTTTGGATTATAAAAACAATTTTTAACTGCCGGATTGCAAAATTTCCTTTCGTCGCATTTATGAGAAATGTCATTTTGGCAGTTGCCTCATTTGAAATTTTTTCCTCGAGAGGCGCTTTCTCTACTTTTACAATCGTCAATTGACGATTGTAAAAGTAGAGAAAGCGCCTCTCGAGGAAAAAAGTTAAAATGAGGCAACAGCCAAAATGACATTTCTGATAAATGCGACGAAAGAAATTCTTGCAATCCGGTAGTTAAAAATTGTTTTTATAATCCAAAATATGAATTATTTACAATTATTAGCAATCTGGTAAGTAAAAATAGTGTTTACAGTTCAAAATTGGAATTGTTTACAACAATTTCGAACGTCAAATTAGCAGCTACCTCAGTTTAAAAATTTTCCACTAGGTGGAATCTGCGATGCTCCAATCGTCAATTGACGATTGCAAAAGTAGAGTAAGCGCCTCTCGAGGAAAAAAGTTAAAATCAGGCAACAGGCAAAATGACATTTCTCATAAATGCGACGAAAGAAATTTTTGCAATCCGGTAATTAAAAATGGTTTTTATAATCCAAAATTGGAATTATTTACAATTATTATCAATCTGTGGCCCTATTCTGGTAATTCCCGGGGAATAGAAATTTTAAATTTTATTGCAGTATTATTCCCTTTTCCCCAAAGTGTATTCTGGTGTTCGGGAAAGATTTTTTATTGGGAAAAAATTATTCCCCATTACAGCAGTTTTGACGTTTGTTTTTCCACACCGATTTTATGAATGAATTGATGGGGAATAGATTTTTAACGAAAATGTTTGTTTATATGTAGTTGTTATTAATAATTAATAATATTAATACTGTTAATAATTTTAAAGATAGTATTATAATAAATAAGAGTTATTATAATAATTTTGATACAACTAAATTTATTTCCCCTGTATATTTATTCCCCAATTGACAGAATGCACTTTAAGAAAATAGGGAATAAAAAGTTGGAAATATGTATCTGGGAATATCTGCTGTAAAAAAAAATTATTCCCCGTTCCCCGGGAATTACCAGAATAGGGCCACTGTGGCCCTATTCTGGTAATTCCCGGGGAATAGAAATTTTAAATTTTGTTGCAGTATTATTCCCTTTTCCCCAAAGTGTATTCTGGTGTTCGGGAAAGATTTTTTATTGGGAAAAAATTATTCCCCATTACAGCAGTTTTGACGTTTGTTTTTCCACACCGATTTTATGAATGAATTGATGGGGAATAGATTTTTAACGAAAATGTTTGTTTATATGTAGTTGTTATTAATAATTAATAATATTAATACTGTTAATAATTTTAAAGATAGTATTATAATAAATAAGAGTTATTATAATAATTTTGATACAACTAAATTTATTTCCCCTGTATATTTATTCCCCAATTGACAGAATGCACTTTAAGAAAATAGGGAATAAAAAGTTGGAAATATGTATCTGGGAATATCTGCTGTAAAAAAAAATTATTCCCCGTTCCCCGGGAATTACCAGAATAGGGCCACTGGTAGGTAAAAATTGTGTTTACAGTTCAAAATTGAAATTGTTTACAACAATTTCGAACGTCAAATTAGCAGCTACCTCATACTACGTTTCCATGACGGAGTTAACTGGGATTATCGTGGATTATCTGATCATGGAAACATGTCGAGTTTAGGATTTTCGTTAAGTTTACTAATCCATCTTAACTCAACGAAAGTAGTAGGGTTAGAAGGGATTCTATCTGTCAAAAGCGAAAAAAACAATTATATCAATTCAAAATGGCATTGCGAGTATTCTTGTCTCTCTGTAATACTTTATAAATCACAAAAAATCACAGTTAATATTAAATTTAAAAATTTCCACCAAACAAATCAAATTTCCAAAAGTGATTTTAAATTGTTGTGAAATGTTAAATTACACTAGAATTTATAATTACATGGAAACGATATGGATTAGCGCCGCCATGTTATTAACTCAACGAAACTCTTAAATCGGGTTAACTCTGTCATGGAAACGTAGTATCAGTTTAAAAATTTTCCTCTAGGTGGAATCTGTGATGCTCCAATCGTCAATTGATACATTTTTGCGCCGGGAGGGATGTTGGAAACACATACAAACCTGTGGACCTATTCTGGCTATACGCTGGGAATTTGGAATTGAACTTTTTTGACAGTATTCTAAAGTACTTTTCATACAAGGCGCCTCGGCTTTGAGCTTCGTAAATAAAAAAATTGTATTTCGTTTTTTAAGTATGTAAATTAATTTTATTCGATTGATACCGTTTAATTTTATAGTAATAAATTCAATTTATTGAAAAATAATTTATTTTTAAGTGATACATAATTTAAAAAACAAAATATATTACAATGAAGTTATCTACAAAGCCAAGGCAATGCGTTGCACACTCCCCTCCCGGCGCAAAAATGTATACATCAAAAGTATTTCGTTTACGAACAGTTTACGAAAGGTTCTTATTACAACACACTACTACATTTACATTATCTATACACAGTGCTGTCAATTATATCTTACGGCTTTGTTTTATTTTCAATTTTTTTTTGTACAAATTAAATTAAAGTTGTCGTATTGTGAAAATATAAAAACTTCTGATAATTATTGTTAGTTTTTCGTGGCATTCAAGAGCAGCACTATTTCCATAATATCGTATAAAAATCATTATAATAAATATTTTAAAAGGTATTTAAGTAATACTCGAGTACTTCATCTATGATTGAAACATTTTATTTCATTTCAGAAAAAGGTTAATTAACAAATTTGGCACGTTGTATGTGTTGCGGCTCATTTGAAAAAAAAATACTAATAAAAGATAAGTTTGATTTAAAAAAATTGTTTTATTCTAATTAAATGATTCAATTCGCACTAAACCGTTCGTCAATTTTACGCTTAAGCAGTGCATAAACATTACGTTTAAGCGTACACGTTATGAACACTTTTATACATACTAATCTAAACACAAGTCTTTGCAAATTTAGCTATATTTTAGCTGTATTTTGTTGAGAAATTTACAACAACAATTGCACGTGACAGGAATTAATAAATTCGAACCAAAAAATTTGAGTTATTTAATTCGAGCCCGAACAAGTAAAATACGTAACTGCTTGAATGAAAAACAGAAGAAATACCAACATAGAATATAAAAACTAAATCGAAAAAATATTTCGCGGCTTATTCTGTTAAGAAAAAAATAACTCTAAAATAATTCGAATTAATTTTTTCTCAACAAAATACAGCTTTTGTTTCACTTCTCATGTGACAAAAGTACACATTACGTACTATATTCATACTATTTTAGTGTAACGTTTACGAACACCTTAATATAGCAAAGTCTTCGTAAACCGTACGTTTATGATACACCTGGGGTGACATGTTATAACCATCACTTTTTTCGCTTCGATCCATTTTCGATAGAATAACTGTATTCCTTTGTTAAAAATATAAAATTTTAAAACAATTTAGTTGTAAGATACCGTTACTCTGTCGAAAATTCATCGAAGCGAGAAAAGTGATGGTTATAACATGTCAGCCCTGGTCTGGAGGGTCGACTGCAAAATTTTAAAGTACATATGTACATAGTACAAAGCGAAGTGCTTTCTCAACATAACCTACAAATCACATTTTTTGCATAAATATTTCATACTTACCAAAAAATCTGGCTCATATATACGTTACAAAGTTATACTACGTTTACATTAGTAGAATAAAAGTATGTAGCAAAAAAGTATCGTCATGTGAACTCAAATTTAAATATTTTATCAAATACTTTTTTGATATTTCGGTAAAGTATGTACAGTCATACCCCGTACAACGTCCCCCTTCATAACGTCGTTTCGCTGTAACGTCGTTAGTAAAATGCGAACAAACCTCGCTTCATCGTCGCTGTGTTTCGTTGTAACGTCGTTTAAGCAAAACAAAAAACACTGAGAAAAAAGGCAAAAAACATAAAAAACAAAAAAGAATGAAATTTTCTCGTCTATTCCTCTACACAACGCCACTACATAAAAAGCCATGACACAAAAATGTGTGGTAGTATGTGTTAAGGGGATAAAGATTTTTATTTTCCTATGAAACGTAAACAAAATACTATGGGATTTTCAAACACATTTTTTTATATCGTCTCTATTTTCAATTTAAATAAATATTTTTATTTATAAATATAAATAATTTGATATCAAATATATTGAAATGTAAATTGTGAACAATTTTGATTGAAATTAATAATCATTTATTAAGTAATTTTGCATTTTTATAAAAATATTTGTTTCTCAAAACATCGTCGTGCTTCGTGTTCCTCTAAACAATTCATTTTAATAATAAATTTATTATGATTAGAGGAACACGAAGCATGCCGATGTTTTGAGAAACAAATATTTTTATAAAAATGCAAAATTACTTAATAAATGATTATTAATTTCAATCAAAATTGTTCACAATTTACATTTCGATATATTTGATATCAAATTATTTATATTTGTAAATAAAAATATTTATTTAAATTGAAAATAGAGACGATATAAAAAAATGTGTTTGAAAATCCCATAGTATTTTGTTTACGTTTCATAGGAAAATAAAAATCTTTATTCCCCTCTTTATATTAGTGATTTGACTTTTTTAGACTGATGTCACGGCTATTTATGTAGTGGCATTGCTCTACATATACATACATTCTTTGCCCCTTATAACGTTGTTTCGCTTAACGTCGGAACCAATTAACAACGTTAGGCGGGGTAAGACTGTATTAAAAAAGTATTAGTATATTACGTTGTAATGTGAACCCTAACTAATAACTATTACCATGTTTCCATGTACCGAGTTTAAACATGTTTAGGTTACGTTGAGTTGAAAATATGGCGGCGCTAACCCGTACCGTTTCCATGAACAGAGTTAGGATTTATAGTTGAAGAAAAATATTTCGATAGAATAAAAAAATGAAATTGCGGATTGAACAAAAACCAAATTTTTATTTTGCTTTGATATATCGTCATAATGTTGACAACGCCATTTTTGTGTATTTTTTTAATTATTTTGGGGAAATATATTTAGTAATATGCGATGCGCCATTTATAATTTTAAAAAATTAGAATAGATCTGATACTAAATATATGAAAAAACTATCAAATACCATTATAATCTTTAAATCCTATACATTTGTTTTGTGAAATATAATAATTTTTATTCATATATAATTCATTTTATATTTTATCGTGCGAAATTTGAAATTTCGCAATTGGAGAAAAAACTTTTTTCTCGTTTGGAGACTTTCCACATACACACGATTTTTTTTAACGCATATTTTTTAACCTCACTTTTTTTACATTTAATAGAAGACATGGAATTGTACAATACGAAATGATCGAAAAATTCGCAATAATTAAATATTTTGATGTGTGTGCAATACACAATAGTTAAATAACTAAAATAAGTAGAAATAATTAAAATTTGGAAAAAAAACTGTACAAAATAATTTTAACCAATGACTAAGAAAATTGTTACGAAAAAAATCGCGTCACTTATCCTGTTTGCATGATAGAGTTAACCTAGGTTCAACTCGGTTAATGTGCATGGAAATGCGTATTAGAATAGAGTTTCGTTAAATCCAAATAAATTCGAAAAATTTTGTGCGTTTGAGTTAGATTCTATCTGTCAAACATTTTTTAAAATTATAAATGGCGTTTCGCATATTATTGAGTATATTTCGCCAGGATAATTAAAAAAATACACAAAAATATCGTTGTCAACTTTATGACGATTTATTAAAGTGAAATAAAAATTTTGTTTTTATTCAACAAGCAATTTTGTTTTTTTACTCTATCGAAATATTTTTCTTTATCTCTAACTCCTAACTTTGTTCATGGAAACGGTACGGGTTAGCGCCGCCATGTTTTTAACTCAACGAAACCTAAACCTATTTGAACTCGGTACATGGAAACATGGTAACTGTTAAGTGTGGCATTCAGTGCGAAATTTGCCTTAATTCAAACAAACAAGATTCGTCGAGTTTATTTGGATTTAACGAAACTCTACCCTAATACGCGTTTCCACGCACATAAACCGAGTTGAACCTAGGCAGAAAGTATAAGGAATATACAAGAGAGAGTAAGAATATAACTGGCGCTCAAAATATACAGCGGTAAAAAAATTAAAATCGTTGATCGCATGACGTATTACTACCATACATTTAAATTGTATAATATACCTAAATTTGAATTTGTGTGTATGTAGGTTTATGCATATAGAAACTAGAATGAAGAACATAGCCAGTAAATGGATAAAGAAAAATTAAAAAAAAAGCTTTATTGAATTGTGTTAGAAAAGAATAGTATCAAAACCAACAATCCAACCAAAAATTTTTTTATTTTTTATTTAATACGTCCCCGTGCGCACACAATATATGTATATATACAATCAATAATACAATAAAGTACTTTTCATACCAGGCGCCTCGGCTTTGAGCTTCGTAAATAAAAATTTTTTATTTCGTTGTTTAAGTATGTAAATTAGTTTTATTCGCTTGATACCGTTTAATTTTATAGTAATAAATTCAATTTGTTGAAAAATAAATTATTTTTAAGTGATAATTTTAAAAAAAACAAAATATATTACAATGAAGTTATCTACAAAGCCAAGGCAATGCGTTCCACACTCGACTGCGAGATTTTAAAGTAGTACAAAGCAAAGTGCTTTCTCAACATAACCTACAAATATTTTATACTTACCAAAAAATCTAGCTCATATGTACGTTACAAATTTAGAATATCTTAGTTCTTGCTATAATTCACGTGTAAAATAGACCTAAATAAAATATTTGATAGCAACCGAATGTTCAAAGCCAACGCCACCGGTATGAAAGGGTCTCAGCTTCGCATTTGTGGTAACTAAATATTTCGAGGCGAGGCGCCTGGTATGAAAAGTAATTAATTGTCAATGTATAGAAGCTTCAAGTTATACGAATTATGTGTAAGTGCACAATTTTATTTATTATTATTATTTACATATTGGTGATGTTAAAGTTAAAGTTGCAGTAAACTTTAAATTTTTAATTTTTTATTGTACATAATATAATTAATTCAAATAAATTATGTTTTTATTTTTAGTTTATGTTCATGCAAAAATATTCATACCCCGTCTGTTGACCAAGTTACTTATTGTATTTTTGTTGTTTTTCTGTAATGAATATTTTCAGATTTCAAAAATCAGTTGTAATTTATCAAAAATGTAATAGTTTTGGAAAATAGCAAATTTGTTTATGATGGTTTTATATGTACATTGTACATATGCCTATGTACTTTAATGATAAGATTCATCAAAATGACTGACTGGAGTAACTGAAAGATAGTGAGAAGAAGTATTGAGAATCTAATTTTTTCTGTAATGAACAAATTCAAAGTGGTGTTTGACTGACTGACTGGTTGTACCTGATTGGCTGATAAACTATCAAAAGTAGATCTACAGTTGAATTTATCAGTAATAAATAAGTTCAAATAGACGCTCTACAATACAATTCAATTTATGTAAAGAATAAATTTAAAGAGATGACTGACTTGTTGATTGTGACTGAATGGCTCGTAAAATATTGAAAGTGAACCTACCGTTGAATTTATCAGTAATGAATTAATTCAAAGAAATGATTGACTGACCCGTTATGAACGATTGGCTGGTAAACGATCTGAAGTAGATCTACAGTTGAGCTTATCAGTAATAATAAATTTAAAGAAATGACTGACTGATAAACGATCAAAAGTGGATCTGCAATTCAATTTTATCTGTAATGAATAAATTCAAAGAGATGACTGGGTGATTATGCTTGTTTGACTGGTAATGATCGAAAGCAAATCTGCAATTGAATTTATCAGTAATAAGTAAATCCAAAGAGGGGCGATGGACTGATAAACGATCGAAAGTGGATCTACAATTGAAAATATGTAATGAATAAATTCAAAAAAATGACTGACTTGCTTATTGTGACTGAATGACTCGTAAACTATTGGAAGTGAACCTACTATTGAAATTATCAGTAATGAATAAATTCAAAGAGATGACTGACATGCTCGTTATGACTGGCTGGCTGTTAAACGATCGGATTTACATCTACAGTGGTCGACTGAGTGGTAAATGATCGAAAGCGGATCACATTTAAATTTATTTCTTTAGAGAAGTGTGGTGTTATTATTTTAATCGGGAGGGCGAGTTTAGTCCAATATAGTTCTCCATTATCTTTCATTTGTTCGTGTTTTCATGTTATTTAATTTTGCTTGTTCGACTTGCCACTTACAATTCTTTCTGATTAGTATAATTATCATTAGATTTAGTAAAGCCACACGATGATTATAACAGGAATGATTATTATCGTAAAACTCTTTATAATCTTCATTTAGTAAAATATTAAATATTTTACATTTCAATCCGACTACATAAGACTGCGCTTTAAAAAGTTGTCAAAGATTGATATTTGCCTTCGACATAGCTCAAAAAATGATTGAGACTGTGCTTGAATCTTGCCAAAGCAGTCCGTCATGTAATTTTTGTGTTTTATTAATAACTCAGAAGTTTATTCTAGGTAATCATTTTCTTTTAAAAGTGTTAAGACACAGACAGCACAATTAAATTTTTTTAATATTTTATTTAAAAATCAGTTAATTCCTCTTCGATCTCGATTACAATTAAATGATCGTCGCTATCACTTTCATTGGTTTGGTCATTAAATAAGCAAAGTTCGATGGTACTTGATTGAAGTTCTCCAGTATCTATTAAAGATAGCTCATTTTGTTTTTCCTCGCGAATAACGTCCAACAAGGTTGCATCTGTATCTTCTTCACAATTTGAAAGTGTCGTGAACGGTGTAATATATTTAATTGATAACAATTTAGCGACTGTGTAACTAAACTCTTGGACGGATGGATTGAAATTATTTCCATTGGCGGATCTAATCAAAGAGAATGTCTTTTCCAAAGCATCTTGATTTAGCCTTGAAGTAAGCAAATATTTAAAATGGACATTATCTTGTGAAAATGACTTAAGGAGGAAAAGAATTCCGCGAATCGTTTGCACCATTCCATCAAATGAATAAACTTTCTTTTCGTTGACTAGTTTTATGTTTTGCATGTAAATCAACATTTCGTTCAGGAATTTGAATATGCAACAGCTTTCCTCAACTGTTAGAGCACATTTAAATTTATTTGCAGCATAAAAACATTTTGAATTTAAACAATCAAACAATTTGTCAAAATTATCAAAATCAAGGTGGCAGGTACTTTATTTTTGACAGAATCAGAGAATTTATTTAACTCAAATGCTGTTTTTATTCCAGCTACCACGGTCCGGCTAAATACTTGGGTGGATAGTTTAACTTTCATCTTATCGAAATGGCCGGGATTCACGGGTTTATCACTTAACTTAGGACACATTCAAGTGGAGGACGATTGTTCTAATGTATACAGCTCAAGAACAACTTGCCAGCTCGCAATACCATCAGGTGTTTCGAGGTCAGATTTCAGCATACAATTTCGGAAAGATTTAAATAAATGCAGGGGATCAAATAAACCTATAATTTGAGAAGAGCTTGTGGGGATATATTCCTAAATAAATCCTATCCAAAAATTATTTGTTCAGATTCGTATTGTCAACAAGTGAGTAAACAAATAGAAGCAATCATAGGGTTCAATAAAATATGGAACGCTTACATTCTCCCCTAAACGCAGTGTTCATAAAAACATAGCTTTTTTACCGAACAAACATTTTGTTTGAAAATAAACAAGGGGTGGAAAATAGATATTCGAAATATGCAGTTCATTACTATATGTACTAAAAATAAATAAATATAAATATAGTATGAACGATATGCTTATTTAAGTGTTATAACGTTCTTTTAAAAAATACATTAAATAAATATAATAAATAATAAAGATTTATTTAAATAAATAAAATTTATGGTGTGTTTTAATAATCAAATGAATAGTTAATTAATTCCCCATAACTGGTGACCCCAAAGATCAAAAAACCCAACCAACCAAAGAACATGCAGAACAACTGCATAATAACCAGCAATCAGCAAAACCGTATTAACCAGCAATACAGCACAACAATCAGCAAAGCCGTTAACCAGCAATACAGCATAACAACCAGCGAAGCCGTTAACCAGCAATACAGCACAATAACCAGCAAAGCCGTTAACCAGCAATACAGCACAACAATCAGCAAAGCCGTTAACCAGCAATTCAGCATAATAGCCAGCAAAGCCGTTTTAAACAACAATACCGTTTAGCTATATCGGCCAGCCAAAACATCGCTATAAATCAACAACTAAACTGCTAATAACAGCGAGTTTAAATCAACCATTTTCCAGACACCAAACATCTGAATATTGCATTGACGACATAGCTCCCACCAGTGGTAAGCGGTCAACCGAAATATTCAGTGTAGTTAATACATAAACAGTTCTGGCCCCCACCCGTGGTAAGCTAAAAGAGTTTTTGTTGTTTAGCCGTGCAAGGTCGCACAAGGAAGACATCATCACTAACCAAAAAGCGTACACGACGAAAGGAGGAGAACCGTGAGTATTCCAAATTTTAAAGAACTACATGTTAAAAAATTAAAAAAAAAAAAACGAAAAATCAATATTATTTTGGTGTCGTTTATTTGTTGGTTTACTCATTTGTCGTCAGTTCACAATATTATTCTTACCTCGTTTGTTTCACTGTCCACAATTATCACCATTTTCTCACCTATGTAAAAAATTTTTTGTTCGTGTTAAATTTATTTTTATTTTTAAAAAAATTATGGATCCCAATACTCCTCAAATAGATAACACACCAGACAGAACCATGACTAACGAAGAAATTTTGGCTTTAATAGACGCACTACGACAACAACTGACAATCGATGATAACAGTGCTGAGGAAGGTCCAAGCCCATCAACCAATTCTCCACCTCCAGTTATAACATCAATACCAGCTAATGTGACAAATATCGCACATGTAGCGTTTAGACCTCCACAACACCTATACAGTCAAAATCCGGTCATTTGGTTTTCGATATTAGAGCAGTCATTCCTGTTAGCAAACATTACCACGGAACAGACAAAATACGCACACGCACTCGCAGCTTTAGACGCACGACATCACGACACTTTTGGAAATATAATACTACGGGACAAAAAGACTACTCCTTACACTGCGTTCAAGGAGGAAGTTGTACGAGTGTTAGGAGAGACGGAACGGACGAAATTAAATAATGTTTTACACGGACTTACTCTCGGAGACCAGAAACCATCCATGCTACTCAATAAATTCAGACTGAACGCGGGAACAGTTTTCGATGACAACGCAATACGACAACTATGGATGAAACGACTTCCAGCACAAATACAGATGATACTGACTCCATTTGAAAATGACGTTTCACTAGCAATATTAGCCACTCGAGCAGACAATATTTTGGAGACGATGACAAACTCATTAAACATCAACAGCATATCAGATTCTACAACAGGAAATACAGAACTGAAACATTATAAAGCAGAGACGGACAGCAAAATTGATAAACTAACAGGAATGATTGCAGAATTATGTAGCAATTCTCGTGCACGTCCAAATTCTCGGTCAAAATTTCGAAGTCCGTCACGATCACCAATTCGAAAACTGAATCCAAAATTTAAAATTTGTTATTTTCATTTTAAATTCGGTGAAAACGCAAAACAATGTGTGATGGGGTGCGAACATTTTGAGGAACACTCAAAAAATGTTGACAAAAATTTTCGCTAGACCATCACGAATTAACGGCAAGTGTTGATGGTCAACTAGCGAGCCGTTTAGTAATTTTTGATAGAAACACGAGACTAAAATTTTTAGTGGACACCGGAGCAGATGTTTCAGTCATTCCAGAAAATCTGTATCAAACAACACTTATATCAAATTCTACAAAAAAATTATTCGCGGCAAACGGCACTCCGGTAAAATCTTTCGGCACTAAAATTTTAAAATTAGACTTCGGACTTCGACGAGAATTCCGTTGGGAGTTTATCATCGCTGAAGTTTCATTGTCAATGATAGGGGCGGATTTTTTAAAACAAACAGGCCTTTTAGTAGACATCCAGGGACAGAGGATAATTGATCCGTTAACCTCCCTGTTTGTCAGAGGTGTCTTATCACAAGAACCAAATCCGACCCTATCTTTTATTAACAAAACGAACCAAAATTCTAAAATCGACATTTTGATCGGGAAATTTCCGGGTTTAGTGAACAGTGGTCTAGCTACTAAATTAATTAAACACAAAATTACTCACCGTTTGGAAACTAATGGACCCCCTGTATCTTGTAAAACACGACGTTTGGCACCCGACAAACTGCAAATTGCAAAAGTTGAGTTCGAACACATGATGGCACAAGGAATATGCAGACCAAGTAGCAGTGCCTGGTCCAGTCCACTTCATTTAGTCAAGAAGAAGAATGGAACATGGAGACCATGTGGTGATTATAGGTCGTTGAATAATATAACCATCCCAGATCGTTACCCCATTCCGCACCTTCAAGATTTTTCGTATCAACTTGAAGGTTGCACCATTTTTTCGACACTAGACCTTGTCCAGGCGTTCCACCAAATTCCCATCGAACCAACGGACATACCCAAAACAGCAATATCTACACCTTTCGGCCTTTTTGAATTCACAAAAATGACATTCGGACTACGGAATGCAGCACAGACATTTCAAAGACTAATGCATTCCATACTTTTAGGCCTTAACTTCTGTTTTGTATATTTAGACGACGTATTAATTGCATCCAAATCACTTGACGAACATTTAGAACACCTCGAAATTGTTTTTCAAAAATTTTCAGACAACGGACTTATAATTAATACGGACAAATGCGTTTTCGCACAGACAGAAATTGTATTTTTAGGACACACGGTCACTGGACAAGGTATACTTCCAAATCAAGACCGCATCCAAATTGTCAAAAACTATAAACGCCCAGAAACTGTTGATGGTATCAAACGTTTTTTGGGCACGATAAATTTTTACAGACGTTTCATTCCCGGCGCCGCGGCAGACCAAATTCTTCTAAACGATTTACTCAAAGGTTATAAAAAAAACAGCAAACAACTAATTGAGTGGTCAACACCACTAATTCAAGCTTTTGAAAATTGTAAATCAAAATTATGCGAAGCAACGTTGCTGAATCACCCAGCGATTTTAGCTCCACTCGCGTTCATGGTCGACGCTTCAGATACGGCAATTGGGGCAGTTGTACAGCAGTACATCTCCGATACTTGGCAACCACTCGGTTTCTTCTCAGTACGACTTAACGAAACGCAAAAACGGTACAGTGCTTATGACAGAGAGTTGCTTGCAGCTTACTCTGGCATTAAGCACTTCAAATTCTTATTGGAAGGTCGTGAGTTCACATTGTTCACCGACCACAAACCATTAATCTACGCATTCAAACAAAACCCTGAAAAAGCATCTCCTCGTCAATTCAGACATCTAGATTTCATCGGCCAATTCACTACCGATATTCAACACGTCTCCGGCATAAATAATGTCGTTGCAGATACCCTCTCCCGCATCAATCAAATTTCTATTCCTGAAAGCATTGATTATGCAGCAATCGCAGATGCTCAAACCAATGATATCGAACTACGAGAGATTTTAAATAATAATACAAACACATCTCTTAAACTAGTGCAAATTCCTCTAACGTTCAACGCAACTAAATCCATATGTTGCGACGTATCAACCGGTGTACCAAGACCCTTCATTCCGCCAGCATTTCGGAAAATTGTTTTTGAATCTTTACATAATTTATCTCATCCGGGCGTAAAAGCTTCCATCAAATTATTGACTTCAAATGTTGTTTGGCCCTCCATTTCCAAAGATTCAAAAACGATGGCTCAAAATTGTATACCATGTCAAAAATCGAAAATTTCAAGGCACATCCAATCACCTCTCGGCTCTTACAATCTCGCTTCTCAACGATTCACAGAAATTCACTTGGATATCATTGGTCCACTTCTAATCTCCGGAAACAACCGATATTGCGTGACGTTAATTGATCGTTACTCGCGTTGGGCTGAGGCGGTGCCAGTGCCGGACATGACTGCTGTCACTGTCGCATTTGCCGTATATTCAACTTGGATAGCTCGATTCGGCGTGCCAGAATTCATCGTTACAGATCAGGGGGCTCAATTCGAATCACATTTATTTTCGGAATTATCTACACTTTTAGGCTTCCAACATCGACGTACAACTAGCTACAATCCAAAATGTAATGGCATGATTGAAAGATGGCATCGCACCATCAAATCAGCCATTATGTGTCACAACAGACCAGATTGGGCTAACATTTTACCGACAATTCTACTGGGACTTCGTACCACTTACAGCGAAGAACTAAAAACTACACCAGCAGAACTAGTTTATGGATCCACTGTTCGAATTCCTGGACAATTTTTTGATCAATCTTCCGATACCAAAATTTCACAAAACGATTTCGTTCAAAATTTGAAAAATCATTTCAAAGAAATACGACCAACACCAGCATCTCGGCATTCTACGAACAAAATTTTCATTTCGAAAGACTTGCCTTCCTCATCTCATGTTTTCTTACGGACGGACGCATTACGGAAATCACTTGAACCGCCGTACACAGGACCCTACAGAGTTATAGAGAAAACAGATAAAACTTTTACACTTGAAATTAAAGGCAAACCGGTCAAAGTATCAATCGACAGACTAAAACCGTGTCATTTGGAAAACACTCAAGACGTACAAACACCAACTACTAAAACCAATAGACCAAATTTCGACCAACAATTAATAGTTTCAGAGAACGGTAAAACTACATCAACAAAAAAAGTTACTTTCGATTTACAACAAAAACCACCTACAGAACCGACTCAAACAAGATCAAGACGAATTATCAGAACACCGTCACGATACAAACAATAATACCACAAGACTTCACACAATCACAAAATCCAATTATTTCAGACGAACGATACTTACTCACTTATACGTAAATTCATACAGAATCTACTGGAAGGGGAGTATTGTGGGGATATATTCCTAAATAAATCCTATCCAAAAATTATTTGTTCAGATTCGTATTGTCAACAAGTGAGTAAACAAATAGAAGCAATCATAGGGTTCAATAAAATATGGAACGCTTACATTCTCCCCTAAACGCAGTGTTCATAAAAACATAGCTTTTTTACCGAACAAACATTTTGTTTGAAAATAAACAAGGGGTGGAAAATAGATATTCGAAATATGCAGTTCATTACTATATGTACTAAAAATAAATAAATATAAATATAGTATGAACGATATGCTTATTTAAGTGTTATAACGTTCTTTTAAAAAATACATTAAATAAATATAATAAATAATAAAGATTTATTTAAATAAATAAAATTTATGGTGTGTTTTAATAATCAAATGAATAGTTAATTAATTCCCCATAAGCTAACATCGCTTAAAATTGGATTATTAGTAGTACTTTATATTTTACATAAATAAATATAATTAAATCTACTTTAATAAATGCATTATTAAACAAAATAAATTTCGCTCTAATCGAAAAAAATAGCAAATTTGAAGTAACACCGACTTAACTACTTGATATTAAACATGAACGCCTTATCTATGGCACAAATAAGGTCTTTTTCTTTCAAATATGTAAGTTAAGTTACTTTTACTTAGTTTTATAATTGAAATTGCATTTATGGCAATTTAATAATTTTCATTTTCAATAGCAAAATTGACTTATTTGAAATTTTCTATACGCGAATTGAATCAATAATAACTTATATACAAGGACTTTTAACTTATCTTAATGTAATGTTATTCTGTACTACAAATGAACCACTTAATGAATTTACCAATTTCGGATCCTCCGGCAATCGGTATAGATTGAATTGTTTTAATGGATCTTCAATTATTATAAGTCTTGAATTTTATTCTTGTGATAAAAAATATTAATTTTTAATTCAATTTGATTGAATTTTTGTAATTTTTCAGTTAACTGACTGACATGTTTTGAATTTATTTTTATAAAAAAGATATGTTATGAATTAATTTAAACTACATACTAGATTTTTAAGCTATTTAAAAAACGATCTTATTAATAATTTTATGTTTTCAATAGTTGTTTTTTATTTTGTTATAAATAAATATAACATAGCAATTAAACTAGTCTTTTGTTACAAAAGTTTTACCAAATCCTATTTGCAAATCGTATTTCATAAAATCCGAGAAACTAAGGGTGTTTATGGTCTGGGGGGGTGTCTCATCATAAATTTTAGATAAGGTATATATTTTTTATATATAATAAACGATTTCAACTTCTCTAGTAAACACGACTTTGGTAGCATTTAAGGTTGTATTCTATAGTTTATTTTGGAAATAAATGTAACGATAAACTAAACATAAATACCTTAAATGGCAGATAAGGTATATATTCTTCTTATTAACACAGGATTTTAGTTTTTCTTTTGTGATATAAATGACTTAATTGCACTTAAGTTATTTTTGTTTAGTACCAATCGATTATTTATAAAGCCTATTTAAAGTAAAAGACTAATTCTACAAATTATTAATTAATTATGTGTAATTTATTGTTATTTTCTCGAGAAACATATTATTTATGATCTAATGCATAATTTGAAGTCTTTGAAAGTAAATTAAATCCGCTTTTAAGCAAATTATTCCCCAAATATTCCGAAAAACTTTAACATCAATTTCCTCGAAATGCGATTTTTGCAGATCAGTAAAACATGTTTAGCACGGCAGTATAGCAGGTCGAAAATTTTTAAGAAAATTTAGATTGGAGATTTGTGAGTTAAATCAAGTGAATTCTTTAGATTTAAATAACTTGTTAGACAGACATCAAGAATTATTCAAGAAGGGAGTGGGTAGGTTTAAATTGAATAAGATAAAATTGGAATTACAAGAAAATGCTTCTCCAATTTTTTTTAAGCCAAGGCCAGTGCCGTACTCCTTCAAGCAAAAGGTGGAGAAAGAATTGGAGAAATTAGTTGAAGAAGGTATTCTGACACCAATTGAAACGTCAGATTATGGAACTCCTTTAGTACCGATTTTGAAAGCTGATGGTCGTGTTAGAATATGTGGTGATTACAAAGTTACTATAAACAAATGTATCAAAGATTTTAACCATCCTCTTCCGAGAATAGATGAGATAGTAAATTTGTTGCGTGGGGGGAAAAATTTTTCCAAGCTTGATCTTGCTTGTGCGTATAACCAACTTGAACTGGACGATGAAAGTAAAAAATACGTAACGTGGAGCACCCATAAAGGGGTGTTCCAAATGAATCGTTTGCCATATGGCGTAAAACCAGCAAGTGGTATTTTTCAGTTTACGATGGAAAAATTACTGTTAGGACTTGATGGTGTGGTAGTTTTTATTGATGATATAGTGGTAACAGGGGCTAATAAAAAACACCATTTGTCTAATTTAGAACGGATTTTCAAACGTTTAAATGATGCAGGATTAAGGTTAAATAAGTCAAAATGTGAATTTTTTAAAGATAGCATAGATTATCTGGGGTATAGGGTGAATGATCAAGGTTTGTGTAAAACAAACAACAGAACAGATGCAATTTTGAAGGCCTGGAGGATTTGAAATACCGAGCAATGTTACTGATGTTAGAGCATTTTGTGGTCTGGTCAATTATTATGGCAAATTTGTTAAGAATTTGGCTACAATAATGAATCCGTTATACAATTTGTTAAAGAAATCAGAAAAATTTCAATGGACTGCAGAATGTCAAAATGCAGTTGATATAGTCAAAAAGGAAATTATTTCGGATATAATATTGGTTCATTTTGATCCAGAAGTACCCATAGTCTTAACGTGTGATGCTTCACAAAAAGGTATAGGTGCAGTGCTCTCTCATAAGTTTTCCAACAAAGTAGAAAAACCTATAGCATTTATATCACGAACATTAACAGGTGATAAAGATCAAATTGAGGAGGACTCAATAAATTATTTAAATTTTATGGATAAAGGGCGAGATATAGTGTTAGATTACAAAACCATTAAGAAAGAAACGGAAAAAGATAAGATTTTATCTAAAGTAATAAATGAAGTAAAATTCGGAAATTTAGGAAAATTATGTGACGAAGATTGTAGGCCGTATGTGAGAATTAAAGATGAATTAACTGTTGAGCAAGATATCCTGCTAAGAGGATTTAGAGTAGTAATACCCAATAGGTTGCGACAATGTATATTGAAAGAATTGCACGTTTCTCACTTTAGTATAGTGAAAACAAAATCTGTGGCTAGATCTTATGTATGGTGGCCAAGAATAGAAGATGATATTAAACAATTGGTTAGGAATTGTCGATCATGTTTGATGGTTCAGCCGGATCTACCGAAGGCGGCACTGATTCCTTGGGAAAGTCCTGGAAAACCGTGAATCCATGCAGACTTTGCAGGTCCGTTTTGTCGAAATATGTTTCTGATAGTGATCGATGCATATACCAAGTGGATAGACATTTTTAAAATAAGCTCAGCTACGTCAGAAGTTACGAAAAGTAAATTCAGAGAAATTTTTAGTAGATTAGGGTTACCAGATGTTCTAGTGACAGATAATGGTAGTCAATTTTGTTCACTGGATATGGAAGAATTTTTGAAACTTAATGGTATTAAACATGTGTTGACTCCTCCGGTACACCCAGCAACTAATGAAAGTGCTGAAAATATGGTGAAGACGTTTAAAAATACTATAAAAGCTGTAGTAGATGAGTATACCAGAAATAAACGAAATTTGTAACACCCTGTAAATTCTATTTTGTTAAACTTAAAAGGGAACACCTTGTAATTTTGTTTTAGCAAACCTAAAAAAAGAGGTTTGTTCTTTTCTATCATTTTTTTTATATCTGAGTATCTCATTCTTTCTAATGTGTGATTTACACGTTCCAACAATGTTTTTCCAACTTTTTTTGTTGAGACTTAGAGCACAGAAGAAAGATTAACCAGAACCGTCATAACGCTGTTTTGTATGGAAAAATTTGGACTCATTTTTTTGACCTTGATTCGCCGAAGGTAAGAGAAAGTTGGGTTATGTATTCTTTGGTTCACTGGTTTTTAATTGAAATAATAAAAATTGAGAATCCTTAACAGTATAGTTAGTGAAATTATATGACAAGTTTTGTTTTGACAGCATAATTTGTATTAAATATTCAAAAAAATCATAATATTCGAAAATAATTATACTTCAATGTCCAAAAAACAAGGTAAGATGAAAAAAAAATTTGATCCACGCAATGTCTATTCTGGTTAATCTTTCTTCTGTGCTTAGAGCTACACGCAATAGAAAATATTTACATGCGATAAAAAGAGAAAAGTATAAAACGAAAATGTCGGTCATGCTATAACTTTTTGGCGGTATAAAATCTACGATGTCGAATAGGGCGATAATACAACTTTATGTTTCAAAATTACAACTTTTCTGGCTAAAATAAAGCTTTTCGAAAGTAAACTTCCATTTTTAAACAAAAATTTATAAAAAAATAAAACAAAAATGTCGGGGATGCTATAATTTTTTGGCGGTATAAAATCGACAATGTAATTTTTGGCGAATGCCGCAGCGATACCACTTTATTTATCAAAATTACGGCTTTTCTTGGCTAAAATGAAAATTGTTCGAACGTAAATTTTAATTTTTAAATAAAAATTTAAAAAAATAAAAATAAAGCGCTATAAAAATTTTACAAATCGCCATTTTTAATGTGTTTGTTGTTGTTTGTTTCCATAAAATATACTCGGATCGAGTATATTTTATAGTCAAAAAAAATTTTTATGGAAACAAAGTTGAAAAAAAAGAAAAAAAAGTCCAACGAAATTTTGTTAGTTTATATATTTGTTCTTGTCTTTCAAATGAAATTCGCGATATACTAATCTCTTCATTTTTTGTTGGGAAACATTGTTGGAACGTGTAAATCACGCTTAAAAGTTAAATAAAGAGCATGTATAAAATAAAGGCGTGTATTTTAATCGTAAATTATTAAATAAATCCTGCCATAAACATAACAATTACATATAATGTAATAATTATTTTAATATAATACTTTAAATAAATAAAAAAAAATGTATCGTATTATAAAATTTGCTTTTTATTTTTGCTAATCTAAAATAAACATTATCGTAACCAACACGAAAAATACGATACGTAAATAAATCGCATAATTAGATCTGCTTACGATATGAAAAGTAAGCGTCGTAAACGTATTTTAAAAATCTTTTTATTTGGGTATAAGCATGTGGAAAAAATTCCCCATATAGGAAAATGTCCATGCCGCATGTGTTTTATATACGAATTACAATTTTCGAACGTTTTTGTGTGAACTTTGACAGATGTCCACATGTGGAAAATGGATGTGGAATTCGAGAATAGGCCCCCTGTGGCCCTATTCTGGCTATTCCCTGGGAATTGGGAATTAAACTATTTTGACAGTATTCTAGCAGTTTGGAATTATTGGGCGCATCTAGCACACGTAGAGTCTACCGAAAATACGTAGACTCTACAAGTCTACATGTGCTGGATGCAAAAAATCTCAGTAAAAATATGTAGACTCTACGAGTTTTAGTGAGACTAAAAATTTTAGTCTACATTTTTAAGTAGATTATTTTGGTTTGAGACTTGGATTTTTTTTTTTTTTTGACATTTGTTTACTAGTTCCAAAACCAACAAAAATGTTTATACAAGCCGTCTCGTTCGCTCCTTACACAGATCCTATCAAAAAAATGTACACTATATTTATTATGAATTTATCACCTATACTTATTTGTTTTGTGTATATATACTTTCAGATTTATTTATATGCATCACTAATACTACGCCTTAACGTACTTTTTTATATCTTAAGTGTTTGTACTGTTTGGCTTGTATAAACATTTTTGTTGGTTTTGCTAGTTCCCTCCCGGCGCAAAAATGTATACATACATCAAAAGTATTTCGTTTACGAACAGTTTACGAAAGGTTCTTATTACAACACACTACTGCATTTTCATTCTCTATACACAGTGCTGTCAATTATATCTTGCGGCTTTGTTGTATTTTCAATTTTTTTTGTACAAATTAAATTAAAGTTGTCGTATTGTGAAAATATAAAAACTTCTGATAATTATTGTTAGTTTTTCGTGGCATTCAAGAGCAGCCTATATCCATAATATCATATAAAAATCATTATAATGAATATTTTGAAAGGTATTTAAGTAATACTCGAAGTACTTCATCTATGATTGAAACATTTTATTTCATTTCAGAAAAAGATTAATTAACAAATTCGGCACGTTGTATCTTGTGTTGCGGCTTATTTGAAGAAAAATACTAATAAAAGATAAGATTGATTTAAAAAAATTGTTTTATTGTAATTAAATGGGGCAATTCGCACTAAACCGTTCGTCAATGTTACGCTTAAGCAGTTCGTACACATTACGTTTAAGCGTACACGTTATGAACACTTTTATACATACTAATACATACACAAGTCTTCGCAAATTTGTTTCACTTCTCATGTGACAAAAGTACACATTACGTACTATTTTCGTGCTGTTTTAGTGTAACGTTTACGAACACCTTATACCACGTTTACATTACATGTACCAAATAAGTACCCTCCAGACCAGGTGTATCATAAACGTACGGTTTTCGAAGACTTTGCTATACTAAGGTGTTCGTAAACGTTACACTAAAACAGTACGAATATAGTACGTAATGTGTACTTTTGTCATATGAGAAGTGAAACAAATTTGCGAAGACATTTGTATGTATTAGTATGTATAAAAGTGTTCATAATGTGTACGCTTAAACGTAATGTTTACGAACTACTTAAGCGTAACATTGACGAACGGTTTAGTGCGAATTGCCCCATTTAATTAGAATAAAACAATTTTTTAAATCTTATCTTTTATTTGTATTTTTCTTCAAGTGAGCCACAACACAAGACACAACGTGCCAAATTTGTTAATTAATCTTTTTCTGAAATGAAATAAAATGTTTCAATCATAGATGAAGTACTTCGAGTATTACTTAAATACCTTTTAAAATATTCATTACAATTATTTTTATACGATATTATGGATATAGTGCTGCTCTTGAATGCCACGAAAAACTAACAATAATTATCAGAAGTTTTTATATTTTCACAATACGACAACTTTAATTTAATTTGTACAAAAAAAATTGAAAATAAAACAAAGCCGCAAGATATAATTGACAGCACTGTGTATAGAGAATGTAAATGTAGTAGTGTATTATAAAAAAAGCGTTCGTAAACTGTTCGTACGCTGTACATTTTTGCTGTATACATTTTTGCGCCGGGAGGGTATGTACTTTTTTGCTATTTAATTATTTTTCCGCTGCAGTTCACATTAGCTTTGCGATTTGTAGTGTGAACGCATACTATAAAAGTTTGTTGTTTTGACAGATAGGCTTCTGTATTCAATTCAGTTTGTGTTGTGAATTTCTTCTGAAACTCTATTAGATTTGTAGGCAAATTATTTGATAAACACCCGAAATTGCAGTTAGAAACAAAAAAACAAAATAAATTTTGGTTTTGACAACAAATATACAAATGACATTAAGGCCGTGTTCGAAGTTTGTGATAATTATTCCAGCTGTAATAATTACGACATTATTTTGTATGCAACCAAATTATCACAGCCACTACGTGTTGTAAATTTGACACTTCTGTAATAATATTCATAAACAAAAGAGCGCAATAACAATAACTAAGCCGTATTACGCTAGTTTATTTCTAAAAAAAATAGTACAAATAAAACTTATTACAAAATATGGGAGAGAAAATTATTTCACTCCTGTCAAAATTATTACAAAAACAAAATTATTACAAACTTCGAACACGTCCTAACTATAGTTATTAGTTAGGATTCACATTACAACGAAATATACTAATACTTTTTTGATACATACTTTACCGAAATATCAAAAAAGTATGTGATAAAATATTTAAATATTTAAATTTGAGATCACATGATGATACTTTTTTGCTACATACTTTTATTCTACTAATGTAAACGTGGTATTAGTATAGCAAAGTCTTTGTAAACCGTACGTTTATGATACACCTGGGTGGTCATTTTGTGGTGCTATATCACATTTGGTGATAAAACTGTGATAAACTGACATTTGTCGTGGCTTACTGCGGTCCCAACTTGGATGAACAACGTCACGTCGTATAATGATTTGAATGAAAATGACCACAATATCTTCCTTCTTACTTCTACAAGTGGAAAAAATTGTTTATTTTGTTTAATTTTTTTTTATATGGAGTTTGGTTAAAAACACCTCTAATCAAAATTTCAAAAAATGAATGAAATTTACATTGACGCTAATGATAAATAAATGATATTTATTAACAAAATAATCATGTATATATTATTGAAATAAAATTAATGGATTATTGTTAAATTTACAGGAAAACGGAGTATAAAAATCAACAATTATTTTAGTTTTGTGTATTAAATTGTATCTTAAAAGAACCATTCTAGTAGCCTAGAATAACAAATTTCACAAAAACAATTATCCTTCTAATAGAAATGGACAAAAAATAAGCAATTCTTAAACGAAAATCAACATAAACCATCTGATATAACCTCACAAAATGCAAATAATGGTCGGTGTTTAAACATGAAATTCTAATAAATCAAAGGGTTTTCTAGTTAGGTTAACTTAAAAATATAATAATTAGTCTTTTGATAACAAACAATTTTGTTTTGCAGTTGATATCATGATAATTTTCATTCATTTTTTTAAAATTTTAATTTAATTGTTTTATATCAAACTATATGGAGTTTGATCGAAAGCAACTAAATTAAACTTTAAAAAAATGAATGAAAGTTACTGTGATACGAACTGTAAAACAAAATTGTTGATTAACAAAAGACTAATTATTATATTTTTAAGTTAACATAACTAGAAAACCCTTTGATTTATTAGAATTTCATATTTAAACACCGACCATTATTTGCAATTTGTGAGGTTATGTCAGATGGTTTATGTTGATTTTGTTTAAGAATTGCTTATTTTTGTCCATTTCTGTTAGAAGGATGATTGTTTTTGTGAAATTTGTTATTCAAGGCTACTAGAATGGTTCTTTTAACATACAATTTAATACATAAAACTAAAATAATTGTTGATTTTTATATTACATAGCAATATAAAAATCTACAATTGAGGTTACGTGTCAAATCATCACTTTGATTCATTGCTTTCCCCTTAAAATTCATTTTGCAGTGTTGTCATTTTGTGGTAATATATCACATTTGGCGATACTGTGCGAAAAATAAATTGTCGTAGCTAACTACGGTGTTGTCATGGATGAATATCGTCACGTCGCATAATGATTTAAATGAAAAAGACCACAACTTCTTCCGTCTTATTTTTACAAGTGGAAAAAAAATTATTTTGTTGTTTACATTTGTTTTATATGGAGTTTAGTTAAAAAAAGCTCTAATAAAAATATCAAAAAATGAATGAAATTTACATTGACGCGAAATATAAATGAATGATATTTATTAACAAAATGATCATTTATATATTTTTGAAATAAAATTAATGGGTTATTGTTAAATTTACAAGAAAAACGAAATACAACAATCAACAATTATTTTAATTTTGTGTAGTAAATTATTTGTTAAAAATCAAGGTATACAGAAAAAATAGGTAGTATATTCCCGTGTCTCATTTTTGTCTTTCTTTGCGCATCACGTCACGTGTAGTCAAAAAAAAACATTTGTATATGAAGTTTGGCGGTTTTTTGATTAATTTTTTAAATAAATCAAGAATAATCGTAATTTTTTTTACAAACCGTATTTACAATTGATAATGATAGTTTACCGAGACCCTTTTTATGCTTTATATTTTTTTTATGGTTTAAATATTTGAGAAATAATTCCTTCGAGTATATAATGTCTAAGATAAATGGAAAAAAGGGTAGACAAAATTATGAGTATATAACATAAAACAATTAAATTATTAAATGTTTTTGGTCATTCAAACATATGTACGTACCAATTATTAAAATTTTTATTTCTTTACGTTATGTACTCAAATTTTTGCCATCTATTTTCGTTTGGCTTCAAATTATTGGTATCCACGTACCAATTCAAATATTATGTTCATATTCAACGTTAAATATATGTAAATGTAAAAATATATTAAATAAAAATTCAGTTCACCAATTATTGTTTTCAGTTCACAAAAAATTGTTTTTTAGGTGTAAAATGTTTTTTAAAATTCAGTTATTAAACGCCCAGTTAATAGAAAACATAAATTTGAAAAAACGGAAATTAAATAAAACTATAAATTAAAATTAAATCTCTGGCTTATTTCATTTATTGTCTTATGGTTTTCGCTACAACTACATCAAAACACCCATTCACTGTTTAGTGTTCTATATGTGTTCTTATCAGAAGTACAACTAATAGTTTTGTTGCAATAGGAATTATTCAAATTTAGTATATTTAAAATCGAATACTCCCAAATTTTTGAATTAAATAATTAAAATCTAAACGTTCTCTGCATTTAACAAAAAAAATTTACTCATAAATTCCGAAACTTGTTATGCAATGTGCTCAAACAGTCTGCTCTAGACACGAATATTAAAACATGCCTATTTTCGCGATTTAATTCCAAAAGTATTGCAGTATATAACTAAAATAAAAATTGAAATGTTTAATTTTAACATAAAGTCGAAAAACAATAAATGGCAAGAATAAAAAAAAATTCATTTATTTTCCATTTATTTAAAAAATTAATAAAAATATCACGAAACTCCATATAAATATCAGCATTTTTGACAACACGTGACGTCAAATTGCGAAAAAAGTATGGCAACAGCATGCGCAATATTGTACCTTTATTTTCTGTATAACTTGGTTAAAAATAACATTCTAGTTGCCTAGAATAACAAATTTCTTCGGGAGCTCACAAAGGACAAAAAAATATTTTAAAACAAAAATCAACATAAACCATCTGACATAACCCCACAAAATGCAAATATTGGTCAATGTTTAAACATCAAATTCTAACAAATCAAAGGCTTTTCAAGTTATGTTATGTTAAAATATATTAATTGGTCTTTTTTCAATCGACAATTTTGTTTTGCACTTCGTATCATGATAATTTTCATTAATTTTTTTGAAACTTTAATTTGGTTGTTTTTGATCAAACTCCAAATAGTTTGATGGAAAACCACTAAATTGGGATATTAAAAAAATGAATGAAAATTATCATGAAACTAAGTGCAAAATAAAATTGTTGATTGACAAAGGAATGATTATTATATTTTTAACATTTTATTTAAATAATAAGCATCTTTGCATTCAAGTATTACTTTATCATCACACAAATATCACTTCGTATAAAATTTTCATATAATGTCATTTGAGGTTATGTGGAAACGTCAACTTATCACTTTGATTCATCATTTTCCCCTTAAAATTCATTTTGCAGGGGTGTGTTTGTAGACTTTCTCCATTTTTTTATATCACACAACAAAAGTCTCCACTAGTGATATAAAGGTGTGATATAGCACCACAAAATGACCACCCTGGGTGGTCATTTTGTGGTGCTATATCACATTTGGTGATAAAACTGTGATAAACTGACATTTATCGTAGCTTACTGCGGTCCCATCTTGGATGAACAACGTCACGTCGTATAATGATTTGAATGAAAATGACTACAATATTTTCCGTCTTACTTCTACAAGTGGAAAAAATTGTTTATTTTGTTGTTTAAATTTGTTTTATATAGAGTTTGGTTAAAAACACCTCTAATCAAAATTTCAAAAAATGAATGAAATTTACATTGACGCGAATGATCAATAAATGATATTTATTAACAAAATAATCATTTATATATTATTGAAATAAAATTAATGGATTATTGTTAAATTTACAGGAAAACAGAATATAAAAATCAACAATTATTTTAGTTTTGTGTAGTAAATTGTATGTTAAAAGAACCATTTTACTAGCCTAGAATAACAAATTTTACAAAAACAATTATCCTCCTAATAGAAATGGACAAAAAATAAGCAAATCTTAAACGAAAATCAACCTAAACCATCTGACATAACCTCATAAAATACAAATAATGGTCGGTGTTTAAACATGAAATTCTAATAAATCAAAGGGTTTTATAGTTATGTTAACTTAAAAATATAATTATTAGTCTTTCGTTAACAAACAATTTTGTTTTGCACTTCATATCATGGTAATTTTCATTCATTTTTGTTTAAATTTTAAATTACTCTTTTTATATCAAACTATATGGAGTTTGATCGAAAGCAACTAAATTAAAGTTTTAAAAAAATGAATGAAAATTACTGTGATACGAACTGCAAAACAAAATTGTTGATTAAGAAAAGACTAATTATTATATTTTTAAGTTAACATAACTAGAAAATCCTTTGGTTTATTAGAATTTCATGTTTAAACACCGACCATTATTTGCATTTTGTGAGGTTGTGTCAGATGGTTTAGGTTGATTTACGTTTAAGATTTGCTTATTTTTTGTCCGTTTCTGTAAGGAGGATGATTGTTTTTGTGAAATTTGTTATTCTAGGCTACTAGAATGGTTCTTTTAACATACAATTTAATACACAAAACTGAAATAATTGTTGATTTTTATATTACATAATAATATAAAAATCAACAATTGAGGTTACGTGTCAAATCATCACTTTGATTCATTGCTTTCCCCTTAAAATTCATTTTGCAGTGTTGTCATTTTGTGGTAATATACCACATTTGGCGATACTGTGCGAAAAATAAATTGTCGTAGCTAACTATGGTGTTGTCATGGATGAATATCATCATGTCGCATAATGATTTAAATGAAAAAGACCACTACTTCTTCCGTCTTACTTTTACAAGTGGAAAAAAAATTATTTTGTTGTTTACATTTGTTTTATATGGAGTTTAGTTAAAAAAAAGCTCTAATAAAAATATCAAAACATGAATGAAATTAACATTGACGCGAAATATAAATGAATGATATTTATTAACAAAATGATAATTTATATATTTTTGAAATAAAATTAATGGGTTATTGTTAAATTTACAAGAAAAACGAAATACAAAAATCAACAATTATTTTAATTTTGTGTAGTAAATTATTTGTTAAAAATTAAGGTAGTCTATACAGAAAAAAGAGGTAGTATATTCCCGTGTCTCATTTTCGTCTTTCTTTGCACATCACGTTACGTGTAGTCAAAAAAACATATTTGTATATGAAGTTTGGCGGTTTTTTGATTAATTTTTTAAATAAATCAAGAATAATCGTAATCGTTTTTTACAAACCGTATTTACAATTGATAATGATAGTTTACCGAGACCCTTTTTAAGCTTTATATTTTTTTTATGATCCAAATATTTGAGAAATAATTCCTTCGAGTATATAATGTCTAAGATAAATGGAAAAAAGGGTAGACAAAATTATGAGTACATAACATAAAACAATTAAATTATTAAATGTTTTTGGTCATTTGAACATAATGTACGTACCATTTATTAAAATTTTTATTTCTTAACGTTATGTACTCAAATTTTTGCCATCTATTTTCGTTTGGCTTCAAATTATTGGTATCCACGTACCTACTCAAATAATATGTTCATATTTAACGTTAAATATAAATGTAAAAATATATTAAATAAAAATTCATTTCACAAACTATTGTTTAGAAAAAGAAAATTAATTCATTTATTGTCTTATGGTTTTCGCTACAACTACATCAAAACACCCATTCCTGTTTAGTGTTCTATGTGTGTTCTTATCAGAAGTACAACTGATAGTTTTGTTGCAATAGGAGTTATTCAAATTTAGTATATTTAAAATCGAACACTCCCAAATTTTTGAATTATTAATAATTAAAATCTAAACGTTCTCTGCATTTAACAAAAAAATTTTACTCATAAATTCCGAAACTTGTTATGCAATGTGCTCAAACAGCCTGCTCTAGACACGAATATTAAAACATGCCTCTTTTCGCGACTTAATTCAAAAAGTATTGCAGTATATAACTAAAATAAAAATTGAAATGTTTAATTTTAACATAAAGTCGAAAAACAATCAAGAATAAAAAAAAATCATTTATTTTCCATTTATTTAAAAAATTAATAAAAATATCACGAAACTCCATATAAATATCAGCATTTTTGACAACACGTGACGTCAAATTGCGAAGAAAGCATAGCAACAGCATGCGCAATATTATACCTTTATTTTCTGTATATCTTGGTTAAAAATAACATTCTAGTTGCCTAGAATAACAAATTTCATCGGGAGCTCACAATAGCAAAGGACAAAAAAATATTCTTTAACAAAAATCAACATAAACCATCTGACATAACCCCACAAAATGCAAATATTGGTCAATGTTTAAACATCAAATTCTAACAAACCAAAGGCTTTTCTAGTTATGTTATGTTAAAAATATATTAATTGGTCTTTTTTCAATCGACAATTTTATTTTGCACTTGGTTTCATGATAATTTTCATTCATTTTTTTGAAACTTTAATTTAGTGGTTTTTGATCAAACTCCAAATAGTTTGATGGAAAACAACTAAATTGGGAAATTAAAAAAATGAATGAAAATTATCATGAAACCAAGTGCAAAATAAAATTGTTGATTGACAAAGGACTGATTATTATATTTTTAACATTTTATTTAAATAATAAACATCTTTGCATTAAAGTATTACTTTATCATCACACAAATAGCACTTCGTATAAAATTTTGATATAATGTCATTTGAGGTTATGTAGAAACGTCAACTTATCACTTTGATTCATCATTTTCCCCTTAAAATTCATTTTGCAGGGGTGTGTTTGTACCCTTTCTCCATTTTTTTATATCACACAAAAAAAGTCTCCACTTGTGATATAAAGGTGTGATATAGCACCACAAAATGACCACCCTGGGGGCCTATTCTCGAATCCCATATCCATTTGCCACATGTGGACATCTGTCAAAGTTCACATAAATCCTTTCGAAAATTGTAATTCGTATATAAAACACTTGTGGCATGGACACTTTCCTATATGGGGAATTTTTTCCACATGCTTATACCCATTCGGAAATATTCCCTTATGCTGTGTGCCTTAATCGACTAAACTAACTAACTAAAGTAGGACGAGTTAGTTAATGCAATATTTAAATAGATGGCGTTAGTATAAAAGTCTCTGCCTGTGCCTCAACTTACACTAAACTAAATTTAATCGCCAATAAACAAGGAAAATACCCAATGTAAAATTGTAAAAAAAGTAAAAATTTATTCATGATATTGCCGCATTTTTTATTTACCAATACACTTCTGATGTATTATAAACGTCTTTTAAGCAAATAAAATTCAAGAAAAAAACGGAAATATCGAACCAAAGTAATTTACAACACAATATATTTACGAGGTTATGTTATGTTGTTCAAAATTGTTTTGCTTTAAATTGCAGCTTCCACGAAACTTCTATTCTTCATATAATTCTACAATTTTCCAAGGAATTATGTCGAATAATAACCGATTTATAAGACACCACTTAAGAGTAACGGCTGACTCTTTAAATGCCATATGCGAACTATTGGTCGAGCGAGAAACTCCCAACTTGATTTTACGTCGTAAAATTTCCCAGTAAATAAACCCTCTAGTTTAATACGGACTAAAATAAATCTCTCTGTTTCATCTTATGTCCCTGTACAAATACATAAAAAAAATTTATTAAATTTCATTTATTGAAATAAATTTGTAAATTATAACTTACAGCGAATTGAGTAATGGCGTTTCTTCATTTTTATTTTTATTTTTCTGTTACAGTATAAATGAAAAGTCATTGAAAAGTAAGCTCGTAAATTGACTTTTCGCTTGCCGCCTATAAAACAATAGCAGAAGCTTCAATTTTTTTTTAGTTTAGTTAGTTTAGTCAATTAAGGCACACAGCATTAGTACCGAAAAAATTCAATTTTTATGAATTTTGACAGATGTCCACATGTGGAAAATGGATGTGGAATTCGAGAATCGGCCCCCTGGGGGCCTATTCTCGAATTCCACATCCATTTTTCACATGTCGACATCTGTCAAAGTTCACATAAAAACGTTCGAAAAATGTAATTCACATGCGGCATGGTCATTTTCCTATATGGGGAATTTTTTCCACCTGCTTATACCCATTCGGAAATATTCCCTTAGTACCGAAAAAATTCAATTTTTATGAATTTTGACAGATGTCCACATGTGGAAAATGGTTGTGGAATTCGAGAATAGGCCCCCTGAGTAGTCATTTTGTGGTGCTATCCCTCCAGACCAGCTGTATTATAAACGTACGGTTTACGAAGACTTTGCTATACTAAGGTGTTCGTAAACGTTACACTAAAACAGTACGAATATAGTACCTAATGTGAACTTTTGTCACATGAGAAGTGAAACAAATTTGCGAAGACTTGTGTATGTATTAGTATGTATAAAAGTGTTCATAACGTGTACGCTTAAACGTAATGTTTACGAACTGCTTAAGCGTAATATTGACGAACGGTTTAGTGCGAATTGCCCCATTTAATTAGAATAAAACAATTTTTTTAAATCAATCTTATCTTTTATTAGTATTTTTCTTCAAATAAGCCGCAACACAAGACGCAACGTGCCAAATATGTTAATTAATCTTTTTCTGAAATGAAATAAAATGTTTCAATCATAGATGAAGTACTTCGAGTATTACTTAAATACCTTTCAAAATATTCATTATAATGATTTTTAAATGATATTATGGATATAAGCTGCTCTTGAATGCCACGAAAAACTAACAATAATTATCAGAAGTTTTTATATTTTCACAATACGACAACTTTAATTTAATTTGTACAAAAAAAATTGAAAATACAACAAAGCCGCAAGATATAATTGACAGCACTGTGTATAGAGAATGAAAATGCAGTAGTGTGTTGTAATAAGAACCTTTCGTAAACTGTTCGTAAACGAAATACTTTTGATGTATACATTTCTGCGCCGGGAGGGATATCACACCTTTATATCACTACTGGAGACTTTTTTTGTGTGATATAAAAAAATGGAGAAAGTCTACAAACACACCCCTGCAAAATGAATTTTAAGGGGAAAATGAAGAATCAAAGTGATAAGTTGACGTTTCCACATAACCTCAAATGACATTATATGAAAATTTTATACGAAGTGGTATTCGTGTGGTGATAAAGTAATACTTTAATGCAAAAGGGTTTATTATTTTAAAAAAATGTTAAAAATATAATAATCAGTCCTTTGTCAATCAACAATTTTATTTTGCACTTGGTTTCATAACAATTTTCATTCATTTTTTTAAAACCCCAATTTAGTGGTTTTCCATCAAACTATTTGAAGTTTGATCAAAAACCACTAAATTAAAGTTTCAAAAAAATGAATGAAAATTATTATGAAACCAAGTGCAAAATAAAATTGTCGATTGTAAAAAGACCAATTAATATATTTTTAACATAACATAACTAGAAAAGCCTTTGGTTTGTTAGAATTTGATGTTTAAACATTGACCAATATTTGCATTTTGCGGGGTTATGTCAGATGGTTTAATGTTGATTTTTGTTTAAGAATTTTTTTTTGTCCTTTGCTATTATGAGCTCCCGATGAAATTTGTTATTCTAGGCTACTAGAATGTTATTTTTAACAAATTATTTACTACAAAAAATTAAAATAATTAAAATTAAAAAATTAAAACAATTGTTGATTTTGTTATTTCATTTTTCTTGTAAATTTAACAATAACCCATTAATTTTATTTCAAAAATATATAAATGATCATTTTGTTAATAAATATCATACATTTATATTTCGCGTCAATGTAAGTTTCATTCATTTTTTGATATTTTTATTAGAGCTTTTTTTAACTAAACTCCATATAAAACAAATGTAAACAAGAAAATAATTGTTTTTTGTTCCACTTGTAAAAATAAGACGGAAGAAGTTGTAGTCTTTTTCGATTAAATCATTATGCGACGTGACGATATTCATCCATGACAACACCATAGTTAGCTACGACAATTTATTTTTCGCACAGTATCGCCAAATGTGATATATTACCACAAAATGACAACACTGCAAAATGAATTTTAAGGGGAAAGCAATGAATCAAAGTGATGATTTGACACGTAACCTCAATTGTTGATTTTTATATTATGTACTATGTAATATAAAAATCAACAATTATTTCAGTTTTGTGTATTAAATTGTATGTTAAAAGAACCATTGTAGTAGCCTTGAACAAAAAATTTCACAAAAACAATCATCCTCCTAACAGAAATGGACAAAAAATAAGCAATTCTTAAACGAAAATCAACAGAAACCATCTGACATAACCTCACAAAATGCAAATAATGGTCGGTGTTTAAACATGAAATTCTAATATACCAAAGGGTTTTCTAGTTATGTTAACTTAAAAATATAATAATTAGTCTTTTGTTAATCAACAATTTTGGTTTGCAGTTCGTATCACAGTAATTTTCATTCATTTTTTTAAAACTTTAATTTTGTTGCTTTCGATCAAACTCAATTTAGTTTGATATAAAGAAATTAATTTAAAATTTTAAAAAAAATTATAGAAAATTACTGTGATACGAACTACAAACCAAAATTGTTGATTAACAAAAGACTAATTATTATATTTTTAAGTTAACATAACTAGAAAACCCTTTGGTATATTAGAATTTCATGTTTAAACACCGACCATTATTTGCATTTTATGAGGTTATGTCAGATGGTTTAGGTTGATTTTCGTTTAAGAATTGCTTATTTTTTGTCCATTTCTATTAGGAGGATAATTGTTTTTGTGAAATTTGTTATTCTAGGCTACTAGAATGGTTCTTTTAACATACAATTTACTACACAAAACTAAAATAATTGTTGATTTTTATATTCCGTTTTCCTGTAAATTTAACAATAATCCATTAATTTTATTTCAATAATAGATAAATGATTATTTTGTTAATAAATATCATTTATTTATCATTAGCGTCAATGTAAATTTCATTCATTTTTTGAAATTTTGATTAGAGGTGATTTTAACCAAACTCCATATAAAAAAAATTTAAACAACAAAATAAACAATTTTTTCCACTTGTAGAAGTAAGACGGAAGATATTGTGGTCATTTTCATTCAAATCATTATACGACGTGACGTTGTTCATCCAAGATGGGACCGCAGTAAGCTACGACAAATGTCAGTTTTTATCACCAAATGTGATATAGCACCATAAAATGACCACCAAGGATTCAATTGTTTTAAAACTTCCTCCAATTTAATTATTTGGTAAAAATTAGAAACAACTCACAGAAAAATGTCAATTTAATTTATTACGAAATTTCAACAAGTTATCCAATACAAAAACCAAAATAGATACGTAGATATTTACATCCAGCACATGTAGAGTTGATGCACATATTTACATCCAGCACATGTTTAACTCAATATACAAACTGACTCAACCAACCAAATTTGAGTTGACCGAACTCAGACTACTTTCAGATAACTTTCAGTCAAGTCACCGTTTACATGTTGAATTTATCTCGGACGTTTTCAGTCAGATCACTTTCGGTTTAACATGTACCTTTACTATATATTTCCAAATTTCAATAATTCCCAATTTTTCATTCGCCAATTCCCAAAAGTATATTCTGGCGTAATTGGGAATTATCCAATGGGAAAAAACCACTATTTCAAATTCTGCAGCCGCCATTATTTAAAAATTTTATTTTCTACATATAAAATAAAAACTTTACCGATACTACATTGTAAATAAAATAATGAAAATACACAAAACAACCAGTTTCTCCTGATTCCCCCCAAAAAAATTGGGAAAAATAAACGTAAAAACTTACATAAAATGAAATTATTTTTTCTCTACATTAAAAATTCCCAATCGCCAGAATACACTTTTGGAAAAAATAATTCCAAACTGCTAGAATACTGTCAAAATAGTTCAATTCCCAAGGAATAGCCAGAACAGGGCCACAGAAGTGTCATTTTACAACACGCAGTGGCTGTGATAATTTCTTTGCATACAAAATAATAGGAACACGACGCACAACAATGTTTTGAAGCTGCGTACATGCTATTCATTTCTGTACTGCGATTTTGTTATGTACATGAGAGTATGGGAGTAAATAACCGGAACGCAATAGTATTTTCAAATGTTGATGTGTTAGTGAATGTTCTTGTGTTTGTTTATTTTTTAATTGAGATTGTTGAGAGTTAATTTAAAATATTAGGGATTTAGAATATACATTATTAGATTTTTAAAATTTAAATGGGGCATAAATCAGTAGCCGCCAAAAGCTAAACTTCAGCCAAATTACAATAAAAATGGAAGGAATCCATATTATTCATATGCCGTGGCTTTCTTCACAATAAAATGTATTTTTTAAATAAAAAGTAGAGTAGTTAAAATTTATTGGAACTGACGATGGATGAAATCTGAAACCGGTCTTCCTAATTTAAATTTATTATTATTTTCACATTAAGAAAGATAATTTTAACCATAAGTGTTTTTTAAAAATTTGTTTATTTTTATTTTGTATAAATAAAATTTCTGTTTTTTTAAAAAGACATGTCAATGTGGACATTTTAAATAAAACTAATAGTTTTTATTTAAAAAATACATTCAGCCAAATTATTTAAAAATATTACAATATATTAAAATTATAGATAAAAAATAAATACTCCACTATATTGTACGTGCACATGTATTATAAATACTCCCCTATACTGCCGTCGTACAGATATTCACCTTATCTGCAAAAAATGACTTTTGAGAAAATTGAAGTTTAAATTTACAAACTAGTTTTGCATAAATTCCACTTAGAAAAATATTAAATCCTGCAGTTCTTTTGTAATATTAAAAATTATACTAAGTACAACAATTTTTGCGCGTAAATAACAAACAATAATGTTTTTTTAAAGAAAAAATAAACAAAATAGTGTTTTGTCTAACACAAGAGATAAAAATCACTTCTTTACAATAATCAATAATGACTTATTTACCAATAAGGCAATGATATCACAAAATTGAAAATTAGTTTTTGCTGACGAATCATTTACACCTTATCTACCACATAAGTGATTTATGGTTCTTTAATACTAATAATTCTATTTAAATTAACTATAAAATAAAAACTTAAGTGGTACTGTTCAAAATGCGATTTCAATTCAAAAACGTACAAAATTTTTATAAAAAAACAAAAATATATATTTTTATGTAATTAATTATTATGATATACAATACAATGTATGAAACAATAAAAATAAAAATAAAATCAAACAATAACTAACAAAAAATTAATTAAATTTATTCAAATTAATAATTAATTAATTATCAATACTATTTTCAGAGACATACTTAATTCACGGCTGCCATCATTATGAGTCTTTAACTAAAAGATTCGTCGTTGAGCAGTTGTGATTTTTATAGTGCAAAGTTTTCTGCAGCTTTTGGAACAAGTTGGCTTTAATTGATGATTATTTCGTCGTTTAGCATTTAAGATCTTGTTATGTTCACCTTTTTTATGAACAAATTTTTTTCGTTTTCTTACTCCGCAAATCTTTGTTAACGAATAATCAATCATATTTATATCTACGATAAACAATAATAAATAAATATATGCTCGTATGACAATCATAAAATTTAATTTACTTACCATTTGAAATATTTTCTAATAAATTTGACTCTTTGTCGCTAGAAACCGTGTTATCAAGAATAGGTGCTTGATGTTCATCAGCTAGGTGCTGATCTACTAAGAAGATAAGCTATGGATTGCGATGGATTGTAATGGGTTATTTTTACTATATTTATAGAAATTAATGTACCTTCTTGAAAAATTTCTGAACTGAGATCCTCCGTTTCAAACAACGGAGGACTATTATATCAAGAGACTGCATTGCACTCTTTTTTCAACTTTTTTTCAATGGATTCGTAACTACACGTTAGTGGGCTAGAAATTTCAACAATTTCAATATCTTGGCCTATGATTTGGCAGTCATTTTCTTCGTCAATATATTCCGTGAATAACAAATCCAACGTATCCATTGTAAATACTTTTATAGTTAATAATATTATAAATACCACAACACAATTTTTACATGTACTCTCACCTCTACCACGTATGACGTTATACTAAATAATATTTTCGTGAAACGTAAAAAACTATGAAATGCAATGTATAATATCGGGAAAATACCGATTTATTGGTTTTCTGGTATGTCTTTTACTCTTTTCTTTCCTTTTTTCTGTTTATTTTCGATATTTTTGAAAAATTTGTGATATAACATTTTTTAATTTCATGAAAAAGATTTTAAATTTTTATTTTAAGTTGTTTTATTTCTAATACAATGTAATATTTCAGTCAGATAAGTTTTTTTTTTCAGTAGATAAGTTATTTTTGTTTAAAACTACCAATGGGGAATATCACTTAAGTCAGTTTTACGAAATAGTCAATTTAGCCTAAGTGCAATTTGTGCTAAAGCAAACTAAGCAATTAAGACTTAACTAACGCATTGCAAATAAAAACGCCTTATGTCCGCAGTAGATAAGTTGTTTCTGATTAAAATGCTTTAGTTAAGTTATTCTTACTTAGACCAAGCTTCATTTTTCTGTTAGAATGAAATATATTTTTGATAATTTAACATTTTTTTAATGCATGTTTTATTATAATTATAAACTACAATGATAAAGCATAATAATATCTATGAGTAGCATCAATTAGTTCAATTTGGCCAAAAATGTAGATAAGGTAAATATCTGTAGTACGGCAGTATATTGTACGCACTAATGTATTAAGCCGCATCCACACGAGGTGTCAAATGTACACTTATGCGCGCGTATTCGCTTAATTGGCGAATGTAGACGGTTAACCGAGAAGTGAAGATTTATCAACATCTCGGTACACACGATTCGTTAAATGTTCATTGATCACATGTAGGCGAATGTTAATGAACATTTCTATACTGATAGACATTTTTAGTACATATATCGTACAATTTTTTCATTTAATTACAAATTGAACAAATTTGTTGTTTTTAAAATTTTTTCAAGTTTTTCAGTTTATTCAAAATTGAAAATGGAAATATGTAAATAGCGACGACGAGATTGATTTGGCCAGTGCAATATTAATAAATAGTTGTGCTGTAATGTTATTCAACAGAAATAAAAATAAACTATTTAAATATCGGGTTTTTACTAAAAATTAACAGCAAATTTGGTAATATCCGACCAAACAGCCATTCCGACCATTTAAATGAAAATTGGTATTTAACATTACTTTTGAAATCAATTATATATTACGTTTTAAGAATTTTCAGATATTATTTCTCTAAAAAAATGCAAAGTTCAATAAATAACATTTCCATTAAAAAAAATTCTAAAGATAAATGCACTAACATTTCAAATTATATTTGTTAACATTTTGTCACTTCGTGTGGATGGGACACAAATGCATCGATTGTTTCCTTTGATGTGTGTCGTTTACCGCCTATTTGACGAACACAAGCAAATGAAAATATTCAGTTACATTCGTCATGCGAAAACCATCCACACGACGTGTACATTCGCTAAATGCGCGCATAAGTGTACATTTCACACCTCGTGTGGATGCGGCTTTACACCAAAACCAACAAAAATGTTTATACAACCCACTAAACAAAGCGATTCGTTTACGATACGAAAATTATATTTGTTGTTATACAAAATATCGTTTGCGAATCGTTTTTGCGATTCGAAATCGATATGTTTACGAATCCAACGTCCCATGATAACTAGAATTTTTACGTAACGTTAATAGAAAGATTTTTACGATACGTTTACGATGCTTTCTTTTCATATCGTAAACAGATCTAATTATGCGATATATTTACGTATCGTATTTTTCGTGTTGGTTACGATAGTATTTATTTTGTTTATTTATTTTTTATTTATTTGTTTATCTACATAAATTTTGTTTAGAGACCACCCCATACTTACACAATCTATTTTGAGCAGGAGCTCATTCATAATGGATTGTGTAAGATGAAGTGGTTTAACAGGTTAAAAATTAAAAATAAGTCTGCAGCTTTACCGTGGTGACACTCTGGATTGTGATGCTTCGGAGCCCTCCGAATAAATCTATGTAGCCCTCTTTGTGTGTTCTTCGATTTAATGTCGTTCGTAAATACTGGCAAATGTAATTGTAAAAATAAAAAGCCAATACGATTATTATTTTTTTTTTTATTTAGTTGAAATATTATAATAAAATATTTATTATATTATATATAATACGTAAAATTTACTTGTTTATATGAATGACTTCGCTCCTAAATTCAATCGGCAGCAGTAAAATTTGCTCACATCTTAAAAAATAAACAATTAGTATAAGTATAAAATTAATAAACTAAAATGGTTTAAACAAATTGGTAAAGAAATATATAATTACTTGGTGAAACTCATAACACCAAATATTTCGTAATGATTTTAATTTCTTTTTACACAAATATCGCTGTCCGCTTTTGTTTTAGGTTAAATTTGAATTGAAATGGTAAGTGAGAAACGCACAATATATTGTACAATTTTTATTTTCGTTGTTTCTATGGGAGTAGAAATAAAAATAAGAAAGTGCGTAGTGTATTATAAGAAATTAAGCATCGTTTACATATCGCTATCGTATCATTTTTTCCGAATCGCTTTTTTTGTTTAGAGGGAAGCCGCCTCGTTCGCTCCCTACACAGGGGTGACATGTTCTAACATCACTATTTCCGATATATTCGATAGGTTTTGTATCTCTTTTTTACAAGAATACAATTGTAAGCTATTTCGCTTATTTTCTTACTTTTTTTTATTATGCTTTCGACTTGTTCGATTCATCGTGCTATTTATTCTCTACTTCCTCACCAAAAATTTTATTTTCGATACTTTATCGATTACGATGGAATTAGACAGTATAGAAAATTATACTAATAGACGGAGATCACAATAGATAAGAATGTAATTGTGAAAATGAAAAAAAGAGATACAATGTTCGATCGAACATTGAAAATAGTGATGGTAGAACATGTCACCCCAGATCACATCAAAAAAATGTACGCTATATTTATTTATGTATTGGTATTTATATATCGGTATTTGACAGATTTTTTCGTAGAATTATAGACATTTGTGTTAGTTATGTGTATATATATATATATACTTTCTGCTTTATTTTATACGAATCACTAATACTACGCCTTACGGTACTTTTTTATATCTAAAGCACAGAAGAAAGGTTAATCTTTCTTCTGTGGCTAAAGCAAAAACATCTATAATTCCAAAGGAGAGGAATTATAGATGTTTTTGATCTAAAGTGTTTGTACTGTTTTGGCTTGTATAAACACACACATTCATTACTTACCATATATATATATATACATTCATTACTTACCATATATATATATATACATTCATTACTTACCATATATATATATATACATTCATTACTTACCATATATATATATATATATATATATATATATATATATATATATATATATATATATATATATATATATATATATATATATATATATATATAGTTATTCCCAGATACATATTTCCAACTTTTTATTCCCCATTTTCTTAAAGTGAATTCTGTCAATTGGGGAATGAATATACAGGGAAAATAAATTTAGTTGTGTCAAAATTATTATAATAACTCTTATTTATTATAATACTATCTTTAAAATTATTAACAGTATTAGTATTAGTAATTATTAATAACAACTACATATAAACCAACATTTTCATTAAAAATCTATTCCCCATCAATTCTTTCATAAAATCGGTGTGGAAAAACAAACATCAAAACTGCTGTAATGGGGAATAATTTTTTCCCAATAAAAATCTCTCCCGAATACCAGAATACACTTTGGGGAAAAGGGAATAATACTGCAACAAAATTTAAAATTTCTATTCCCCGGGAATTACCAGAATAGGGCCACAGATTGATAATAATTGTAAATAATTCCAATTTTGGATTATAAAAACCATTTTTAATTGCAAGATTGCAAAAATTTCTTTCGTCGCATTTATGAGAAATGTCATTTTGCCTGTTGCCTCATTTTAACTTTTTCCCGCGAGAGGCGCTTTCTCTACTTTTACAATCGTTAATATATACAATTCAAAATCACTGTGTTCCATTGGAGACAATTTGCTACTGCCAAGTACTTCCCTGCCGGCCACGGGTAACGCAAACGTTCATTTTACGAATAGTCTCTTCTACTAAAGTGTTCGTAAACGTTACGCTAAAAATGAGTAGATATGTTACATAAATTATACTCTTGTCATATGAGAAATGAAACAAATTGGCGAAGACTTATTTATGTATTGGTTTATAAAAAAATATTCGTAATGTGTACACCTTTTACGTAACATTTATGAACTCATATAGGCGTAACGTTTATGAGCCTTCTAAAATGAACATTACTTACGGTTTGAGTATTATTCCGCAATTAATTTTGAATTAATAATGAAAACAACGTATTTTGTTTTATTTTCAGCAAATACATGATTTTATTTTTTTGATTATATCAATTAATTATTAATTATACCTATACTAAATTTTAACACATTTATTTTTACTTATTACTCAATTTTAGTTATACTTCAAGTTCAACAAATTCATTAAGACATTAAAATAAAATAACATAATACGAAAATAGAAATAGCTAATAATGTATTGTATTTATTATAAATGTCGTCGTCACTATCATTCACTAAATTGTATTTATAAACAACAAAAATTAATATCAAAATAAAAATTTACTAAATATTAAAATGGCGCACCATGCTTTACTTTATCAAAAATCACATTCTGTTTAAAGATGGAATGAAGAAAACTACATGGTTTTGTAAATTCATATATGAAATCTGAAATTGTGAAGTAGTAGTAGTGCCGCATATATGAAACCGTTCGTAAACCGTTCGAAGTGGTTCATTTTTTATGTATACTTTTTTGCGCCGGCAGGGTTGTGAGTAGATGTTCAATGGCACGCAAATTTTTGTGACAGTAGTAACATAACCTCAATTAAAATAAAACTGCTAGGTTTTAATAAAAAATACGTTGTTCTATTAATAATAATTATTATATTAATAAGTAATAAAACACTAAACAACAAAATAATTAAAATATTTTTACGATTTAACAATTTCGCGTCGTATCACAAACATCAACAATTTTTTTTTTGTTTTTAACCCTAATCGAACCAACATATTTTTGTTATGTCAGTAAATTCAAATTCTAATCAAATAATTTACGAAAATGTTTGCAGTTATTGAGTCAAAGATGTTATATGGAAATGTTTCAAAATAAAATACATAGAAGTTTATAACTAAATTCACATTATTTTGAAAATCGATGCATTTATCAAACGAGTCAAAAAGTCACACAATGGTTGGATTAGGGTTAAAAAATGACGTTTCACACAACTAAAATTGGTATAGAGCCATCTATTAGAATTTTTTAAACTAAAACCCCTCTTTGGTTAATTAAATGCGTAACTACTTCTGACAACTACACCATCACTTGAGCATGAGTAGTTGCGAGTAGATACAAGTACTTGTGAGTAGTTTGCTAACGCCAATGGAACACGCTTAATGTCAATATTCCCATATTCCCAAACTAAGGACGTGTTCGAAGTTTGTGATAATTATTCCAGCTGTAATTGTTATGACATTATTTTGCATGCAACCAAATTATCACAGCCACTACGTGTTGTAAATTTGACACTCATGTAATAATATTCATAAACAAAACCGCGCAATAACAACAACTAAGCCGTATTACGTTATTTTATTTCCAAAAAAATTAGTATGAATAAAACTTATTACAAAATATGAAAGAGAAAATTATTTCACTCTTGTCAAAATTATTACAAAAACAAAATTATCACAAACTTCGAACACGTCCTAAAAAGCATGGGAAAAAATCTGTGGTGAAAAGGTAAAGTATCTTATCTCGATTTTATACAATTTTCAGGAGAGCGAAAAAACGGTTAAAATAAATCTGTGAAAAAATATATGACTATATAAGCTAGTTTTTCCAGGGTTTTCGTAAGATGATGCAATCCACATTTTTTTAAAGTATTAGTTACTTTAAAATTTATTAGAGTAATTAAGAAAATTAAGAAAAATGCAAACAGGTTATTTTACGTTTACAATTTGGTTAAAATAGCTTCTCTTATCTCACTTAAGTTATTTTTGCCATATTTTTATACATATTCCAATAAATCTTAATAGGACATATGATATTGAATAAGCATATAATTTCAACAAAAATAAAAGGGAAACATATCTTGTTTGTAGATAAGTTGTTTTAAATATTTTTTTTTTTTTGAAACACTGAAAATTATGTAGAAACAAGGTGTTTTACTAAAATTTTTTTGTTGACCTATTATGTAACTAAAATGTTTTGCTTCCGAATTTTTTGATAACTTTATTTTAATTTTTAAATAAGTGCCGTCTTACTTTGGTCACTGGAATAGTTATTGGTATAAAAATAAAAATGCAAATTATGCTCAAAATAAAAACCGAAAATAATTTTCTTTTTACTTTTATCAATTGACATTAAAAATTAAATAAAAAAACAAAAAAAAAATTTCAAAAATATTCCTAGAATTCTATACCAACAAAAACTAGTTTTGAAACTATTCATTCCGGAATGAAAATACATGGCATTGTTGTTGTAAACCTGCCAAAGTAAGACGGCAGTTGTCTCAGGTAACACGTCTAGCAAATGTTTCGTGGGTTTTTTTTGTAGAAATAAAAAACTATTGTATTTGTTTAATTTTTTAATTTATTTCGAAAATATAATAAATTTTGTCTTAAGTTCTTATTAGAATTTAACAATAATTTTAAAATAAATTAAAAGTATTTTTTTAATTATTTACATGCGGAATTATTATAATTTTTTCGTATCACAATGTGGGTTTAAAGCGAGTGCATATAGAGAATAGTCATTTGATATAATACCGAGTTTACACCGTAGATAGTATAATAGCAAAATAGTATAATACTATTTTGCTATCCGGTGTAACACCGATGTTTTGGTAGTATAATAGCAAAAATAAAATGTAATATTTTGATTTGACAGCTTCAGCTATCAAATTTTAATACCTATTATATTTTATTTTATTTTATTGTAGAAGGAAAATTCCAAGAATCTTATAAACAAATAAAGATTATTAACCCATTTGTGACAAAAGTTATTTTAATGGGTTTGATTTTTTTTTGTTTCTTTCGATTTATTTCGGTTATAAAAGCATGAAAAATAAAATGATAAAAAACTGCGTTAATACTTATCAGGATAACTGTTATGCATTTAAAGGGAAAAATTTTGTTAGTTTTGTGTACAAAAAAAAAATGTCAAGGATTTCTGGTGTTGCGCTAACGCAACATTGGTCATAATGCCAAACAAATTTAATTATTTTATTTTTTAAGGCTGTAAACCCGAAGGTAACATAAATATTAAAATTATAATCACCAAATAGGATTTTGTTAAACAAAGTCATTTGTTTTACTGGGAGTTTAAAATGTAGACCGTCCCAATTATAACCAGCTAATAATTGATCGGTCATAATTTTAATCAACCCAGTAGAGTTGTGTTTTCCTTCCTCGGGCGCGTAGATGGACAAATGTTTAGTCTGTAATTGTCAATTAATATTATTAGCTACATTCTATAAGGATTTATATATTTATTTACCAAGTTTGCGGCCAATTCCTCATCGCCTTCAATTTTCGTTTCTTTTTCGTTTTATTTAGGTTTATATTTATTATTGATGAAACTGAAAAAACATAAAGATACATAATATTGTTAAAATTTATATTTGCTTAATAATGTTAATATTGATAAATTCTTACCACCTTCATCGGATGACGACATTATATAGTTGTTAAATATACCTAGTTGTTACCTAATTTAACATACAAAGCATTGACACATGCAAAAACCTCTGACCAAATTTTTAAACCTGACATTTTCAATTTTCAATTGTTATCTCTAATATGACAAATTTAAAAGTACCTAGTCCGAATTTGTAAAAGTTATCAAAATATTAAAAAAAATTAAAATGACAGAATTTTCTTTGAAGAAAATGCATTTTTATCTTTTGTCGGCCGAATTTCGAAGTCGATCAACAAAAGATAAAATTGAATTTTTTATAAGAAAATTTTGTAATTTTAATAGTTTTGTTAATATTTTGATAGCTTTCCTAAATTCGAACTACATTTTAATAATTCTCCCATTGCAGAAATAAAAATTTTGTCAAAAAATAGAAATGTTGGTTATAAATGTGGTCGAATATTTTGAATGTTGTAATGCCTTTAATCATAAATAAAAGATTTACTAGATATAACCTATGATTTATTATATGTAAATAATTATTTATTACTGGTAAATCACAATGATATGAGTGGTTTAATAAATTCGAAAGTGGTGATTTTGACGTGAGAAACGAAGAACGTGGAAGACCACCAAAAAAGTTTGAAGACAGTGAATTGCAAGCATTGTTGGATGAGGATGAAGCTCAAACGCAAAAACAACTCGCGTTGATGGCTTTAAAAGCCATGGGAAAGATCCAAAAGCTGGGAAAATGGGTTCCGCATAAAGAGAATGCAAGATAAACCGTTAAACCGTAAATACTAACCGTTACCAAGAACAAATGATCAATATGAATCGGGCTTTGCGTGAAAAACAACCAGAATATAATAAAAGGCAACACATAGTGAGTTTGCTTCATGATAATGACCAACACACAAAGCGAAACCGGTCAAAGAAACGATGGAAGCACTTAATTGGAAAAAACTTTCATATGCGGCTTACTCGCCAGACTTGGCTCCGTCCGATTATCACTTGTTTGCATCGATGGTTCACTTCCTGTTATTATTATATCATAGGTCAGTACTTCTATGGTGTACGGAGATAACACAATCAATGATAAATTTCTGAAAATCGCGGATTAGTTGACTTAGGGGTGCACCTTACTACGCTGTAAGGGAATCCGATGATCACAGTCTCTAACCCTGTTAAGTATTATATCGTAGTTTAGTACTTCTGTGGTATACGGAGTTAACACACATAAAATCCCGTTTCAATATGCAAGGTCAATGATAAATTTCTGAAAAACAGTTAATTTTACCGTCCTACTTTACGCAGTAGTAGCCAAATCGAGGACGTACGGCTATAGACACGCTTTGTATAAACCACCTGCACATTGCATTGCTTCATGCCAACCTATAGTACTGACATGAAAGGTGAGTCGGCCCAAGGATTCTGCACTCTCAACAGGGGGTCATAGTTGTGTTCAGCGTCATCACTGATCGTAATCAGATGATGAAAAATCCCTTTTGCATCCCGCCCCTATTGGGATTCGAACCCGGTACCTCCCGATCCAAACGCCGCAGCTTTGACCGCTGCACCGTTTGCTCGGTGTATACGGAGTTAACACACAAAAAATCCCGTTTCAATATGCAAGGTCAATGATAAATTTTTGAAAATCGCTGATTAGTTGACTTAGGGGTGCACCATACTACCCTGTGAGGGAATCCAATAATCAGAGTGTCTAACCCTGTTTAGTATTACGTCATATGTCAGTACTTCTATGGTATAAGCAGTTAACACACAAAAAAGCCCGTTTTAATATGCAAGGTCAATGATAAATTTCTGAAAATCGCTGATTAGTTGACTTAGGGGTGCACCATACTACCCTGTGAGTGAATCTGATGATCACGGTCTCTAACCCTGTCTAGTATTATGTCATACGTCAGTACTTCTATGGTATACAGAGTTAACACATAAAAAATCCCGTTTCAATATGCCATCAATGATAAATTTTTGAAAATCACTGATTAGTTGACTTAGGGGTGCAACATACTACCCTATGTGGGAATCCAATAAACCCGGTCTCTAACCCTGTTATATGTCAGTATTTCTATGGTATACGGAGTTAACACACAAAAAATTATGTTTTAATATGAAGGTCAATGATAAATTTCTGAAAATCGCCGATTAGTTTACTTAGGGTTGCACCTTACTACCCTGTAAGTGAATCCGTTGATTACGGTCTCTAACCCTGTTTAGTATTATGTCACATATGCAAGGTCAATAATAAATTTCTGAAAATCACTGATTAGTTGACTTAGGGTTGCACCTTACTACCCTGTAAGGGAATCCGATGATCACGGTCTCTAACCCTGTTTAGTATTATGCCATATGTCAGTACTTCTACGGTATACGGATTTAGCACACAAAAAATTATGTTTCAATAGGCAAGGTCAATGATAAATTTCTGAAAATCACTGATTAGTTGACTTAGAGGTGCACCTTACTACCCTGTAAGGGAATCCGATGATCACGGTCTCTAGCCCTGTTTAGGATTATGTCATATGTCAATACTTCTATGGTATACGAAGGTAGCACACAAAAAATTATGTTTCAATACGCAAGGTCAATGATAAATTTCTGAAAATCACTAATTACTTGACTTAGGGGTGCATCATACTACCCTGTGAGGTAATTTAATGATCGCGGTCTCTAACCCTCTTTAGTATTATGTCATATGTCAGTAACACACACTAAAAATCCCGTTTCAATATGCAAGGTCAATGTAAATTTTTTAAAATCACTGATTAGTTGACTTAGGGGTGCAACATACTAAACTATGTGGGAATCCAATGAACCCGGCTTCTAACCCTGTTATATGTCAGTACTTCTATGGTATACGGAGTTAACACACAAAAAATCCCGTTTAAATATGCCAGGTCAATGATACATTTCTGAAAATCGCTGATTAGTTGACTTAGGGGTGCACCATACTACCCTGTGAGGGAATCCAATGATCACGGGCTCTAACCCTGTTTAGTATTATATCATATGTCAGTAACACACACGAAAAATCCCGTTTCAATATGCAAGGTCAATGTCAATTTTTGAAAATTACTGATTAGTTGACTTACGGGTGCACATTACTACCCTGTAAGGGAATCTGATGATCACGGCCTCATTTTGATAAAATCCACCTTTTGTGTCATTTTGGTAAAATTTTCCTTTTAGCATATAATCCACTTTTCACTTTTTCTGAGAAACTCTAAGAACAGGTTGGAGATAAATTCTGGAGAAGGTGAATTTTAATTTTAAAACGCGTTCTGAGCGTAAAGATTTAAAAAAAAATATTTGTCGTACTGTCATATTTGTCGTAAGTGGATTTTTATCATTGTAAAGATGGATAAAGGAGTGATCCCGTTTATAATGTTCGTATTTTCTTGAATCCGTCTAAATGTTTTCATTACAAAAAGACGTACAAGAATTATGTATAATGTTTTGATTGCTTTAGGAAAATTATAGTTTAAACTTCATATCGGCAAAAAGGCGAATGAAGTTTTTCCTAGAATATTCCTAAATTTTTTTTTTTTAAGAAATAATTGGGATAAACTTCACATGCGTTATATATATATATATATATATATATATATATATATATATATATATAGTAGAATCCGTTTATACCAAACCATGTATATAACGAACATGGACATGCATGGACACTTTTTTTTCTTATACACTACAAATAACGAACTACGTTTATAAACGTATAGTGAACACGAAAAATGTCCGAAAGAGTTTAATTGCATACAAAACCCTACGGTTAAACCGAATGTCGATTGGGTTATACCACTTTTTTTATTGTTTCCCTTTACACATAAAACTACTGCAGGTTTATACATACATATGTACATATACGATATACCTAAATTTGTATTATACCTTTAAACATTTTCCTTAGTTTTTGCGGGATTCCCATTATTTTCGTCAGTTGAAGTAAATTAACACGAGTATACAGCGGCTGCTTATAAAGTAAATTCTCTTAATTTTTGTTACATTTTTAAAAGATTGGTGGTAAATTTGGTATTAAAAATATAAAATTTTTGAAAATAAAAAAACGGTATCTATTATAATTTTCTAATTAATAGTTTTTGTTATGTTATAATTAATTAACAAATTTTAGGTTATATATCGAAAACGATGTTCTATATCGGTGGAAACAAAATTAAAAATTTTGAAAACGGTCGATAAAACGCAATTCACCTACCAAGAAATTGCAAGCAAATTTAATTGCGCGAAGAGTACTATCACTGAAATAGTAAAAAAACGGGAAAAGTATGAGGATTTTAGTGTAAATTTAAAACGTCAAAAAATTCGCGATGGAAAATTCCCAACAGTGGAGGCTGCATTAATTATTTGGATAAAACAAATGCGACTAACAAAAGTTCCTCTAAGTGAAATTCTTGTAAAAGAAAAGGCTGCGCAATTTGCAGAGAAGTTGAATGTTCAGTTTAAACCAAGCGACGGTTGGCTCGACCGCTTTAAGAAGCGAAACGACCTTGTATTCAAAAATATTGTGGGAGAAAAGGCAGCCGTATTTTCAGAAGTTGTTAAAGAATGGGTCAATGAAAAATTACCTCTGCTTCTGGATGGATATAATAAAAGTGATGTATTCAACTTAGATGAAACGGGCCTTTTCTATAGGATACTTCCTAATAAAACGATAGAGTTTAGAAATAATGATTGCGCTGGGGGGAAATTATGCAAGGAGCGGATCACGGTTTTAGTTGGAAGCAATGCGGATGGCACCGAAAAACTGCCCTTACTTGTTATAGGTAAAAGCGCAAAACCACGTTGTTTCAAAAATATCAAAATTCTTCCTGTGATATATAAAAACAATTGAAAATCGTGGATGACACATGTCGAATGGGAACAATTTTTAATTAAAATGGACAAAAAATTTCTAAACGAAGGGAGAAAGGTGCTTTTTGTGGCCGACAAATAATTCCTCGATTACGGGCAATTAAATTGGCATCCTTCCCACCAAATACCACAGCCGTAGCACAACCAATGGACCAAGGCGTTATAAAAATTGTAAAAGGGTACTATCGTGAATTTATTGTGAAAAAATTAATCGCAGCTTTGGAGAATGAAGAGGCTGTTTCCGCAATCCACTTTAAAATTAATTTGTTGGATGCACTGCATTTCCTCAAAAGGGCTTGGGATAAGGTCAAACCAGAAACCAATAACAACTGTTTTTGTAAGGCAGGATTTTTTCCGGGAACTTCGAGTCAACAACTTCATAATAGTAACAGTAATACCAATATCGAATTATTGTGGAACAATCCGCAATTAGAAAAATTTGTAGGGGATACCGCTCTACAGGAATTTTTAATTGTAGATGATAATATCGTGATATCCGAAGAAATCGATGATGATGATATATTGAACCAAGTTCGTAATGAAGTCACTCAGGAAGAAGATCCGGAAGAAGATTCGTCGGACGTAGAAGAATACCAACAGCCAAGTCGTGCTGAACTAGAAAATTCTTTAAAAATAATTAGGTTGGCTTTGAGCATTGGTGATGGAACCGAAAAGGATTTACACCACCTACATTCGATTGAGAATACGTTAGATGCGTTTTCGCAAAAAAGTATAAAACAATCTAAGCTAACCGATTTTTTTTCAAAATAAATAATATGAAGTTGGTTAAAAATTGTATGCTGCCCCTACATACTTATTTAATTTAATTTATAATTTATATCTTAACAATTCATCACTAAAACATAAACTACATAATTTAGTTATGTAGTTTATGTTTTAGTGATGAATTGTTAAGGCTTAAGTACAGTAGTTGTTTTTAATTAATAAATGTTTTAATTTTGTTTTTGAATAAACCGTTTTTGTTTTGTTTTTGGGTTAATCATTCTTATAACGAACAAGATTCATTATTCATTATTTTGGGTTAATCATTCTTATAACGAACAAGATTCATTATTCATTATAACCGAATATTTGATTAAAACGAACAGCCGGTTATAGTGAACAAAAAATGATGTCCCTTGAGTGTTCGCTATAAGCAAATTCTACTGTATGCATATATATATATATATATATATATATATATATATATATATATATATATATATATATATATATATATATATATATATATATATATATATATATATATATATATATATATATATATATATATATATATATATATATATATATATATATATATATATATATATATATATATATATATATATATATATATATATATATATATATATATATATATATATATATATATATATATATATATATATATATATATATATATATATATATATATATATATATATATATATATATATATATATATATATATATATATATATATATATATATATATATATATATATATATATATATATATATATATATATATATATATATATATATATATATATATATATATATATATATATATATATATATATATATATATATATATATATATATATATATATATATATATATATATATATATATATATATATATATATATATATATATATATATATATATATATATATATATATATATATATATATATATATATATATATATATATATATATATATATATATATATATATATATATATATATATATATATATATATATATATATATATATATATATATATATATATATATATATATATATATATATATATATATATATATATATATATATATATATATATATATATATATATATATATATATATATATATATATATATATATATATATATATATATATATATATATATATATATATATATATATATATATATATATATATATATATATATATATATATATATATATATATATATATATATATATATATATATATATATATATATATATATATATACAGTAGAATTCATCATTACATACATTTCGCGTTCACACATAAAATGTTGAACGTTGCACCAATGTTGCACCCAATGCCACTACATAAATAGCCGTGACATCAGCATAAAAAAGTCAAATCACTAATATAAAGAGGGGAATAAAGATTTTTATTTTTCTATGAAATGTAAAAAAATCATATGGGATTTTCAAACACATTTTATTATATACTACATGGTCTTTAATTTCAATTTAAATGAACATTTTTATTTACAAATAGAAATAATTTGATATCAAATATATCGAAATGTAAATTGTGAACAATTTTGATTGAAATTAATAATCATTTATTAAGTAATTTTGCATTTTTATAAAAATATTTTTTTTCGAAAACATCGTCGTGCTTCGTGTTCCTCTAAACATTTCATTATAATAAATGTCCCAGTTGTACGATTGAGTGCTACAACTGCGCAAATTTAGCGATCGCCGTGATCGCTAAAATTGACCTCACCGTGAGCATCACTTTACACCATATTTCATCTAAAAAAGAACGAATACCGACGGAATATATGGTGCAGTAGTAGTGTTGTAAACGGTTAGTTTAAGAAATTGTTTGAAAGATGGTGCTGTTGTCGGTAAGGTAGATATGGTGTAAAGTGATGATCACGGTGAGGTCAAATTGAGCGATCACGGTGATCGCTAAATTAGCGCTGTTGGAGCACTCAATCGTAACACATTTTTAATTAATTCCGCTATAAATAAAATAAAATTAATTTAATTCAAGTTAAAGAATAATTCAAAATATCTAAGACTAAAATAGGTACTTACATAATTTGGATTTACTATTTAATATATTAATTAATAGTTATTAAATGAATTATTTTTCTATTACACTGCACTTTAAAAATTTTCTTGTGCTTACATAACCTTCACATCAAAGTAAATCTAGAATGATAAAATACTTGGAAAACAAAAAATGAAATAAGTAGATCGAACATTAGTTCCGCTAGTTGACATCAGGGTAGTCATTTTATGGTGCTAAATCACGTTTGGTGATAAAACTGTGATAAACTGACATTTGTCGTAGCTCACTGCGGTCCCATCTTGGATGAACAACGTCGTATATTGATTTGAATGAAAATGACAACAATATCTTCCGTCTTACTTTTACAAGTTGAAAATATTGTTTATTTTGTTGTTTATATTTTTTTTATATGGAGTTTGGTTAAAAACCCCTCTAATCAAAATTTCAAAAACGAATGAAATTTACATTGACGCTAATTATGTCTACTGTATATGCTGCGAGTCGAGTCGAGTTTAATCCGAGTTTAACTCTCACTATATACGGAGTCGAGTTAAACTCGACTAGACCTAATAATTATACTGTATATGCTGCGAGTCGAGTCGAGTTTAATCCGAGTTTAACTCTCACTATATACGGAGTCGAATTATTTTCTAACCAACTCTAGGTGTATATACTGCAGAGTTAAACATATGCAGAGTTCAAATAGGATTGAAACCGAGTTAAAAAAAATGGAACAAAATATCATTTCAGATGATCATAAGATTGATTATTCTTTTTGTTGATCGCCATATATGTTATTGTCATTTTTCCAGCGATATTATGTCTAAAAAATTGTAATTTTCAATCAAACTCCATGAAAATTATGGGATAGACCACCGAAATGTTGGAGTAATTTTTTCGAAAAAATAAAAAACTAAATACCAAAACAAAAATTTATTATTAAAATCTTAATAAATAAGATATTTAAAATAAAATAATAAATTTAATTGAAAAAATTAAAACGAATATTTTTTAATATTTGTGCAAGAATTTTTCTTTAATTTTGTTGTTGTCTTTTTAACTCTACTCTATGCGTATATAGCGCATTTGTTAGAGTAGAATTTAACTCGACTCTACAAATTATTAGATCGAGTCGAGTTTAACTCGACTCCGTATATAGTGAGAGTTAAACTCGGATTAAACTCGACTCGACTCGCAGCATATACAGTATAAATTTGTAGAGTCGAGTTAAACTCTACTCTAAAAAATGCACTAGATACGCATAGAGTAGAGTTAAAAAAACAACAAGAAAAATTAAAGAAAATTTCGTGCACCAATATTAAAAAAAATGTATTCGTTTTAATTTTTTCAATTAAATCTATTATTTTATTTTAAAATCTTATTTATTAAGATTTTAATTAATTAATTTTAATAATAAATTTTTGTTTTGGTATTTATTTTTTTATTTTTTCGAAAAAATTACTCCAACATTTCGGTGGTCTATCCCGTAATTTTCATGGAATTTGATTGAAAATTACAAATTTTTAGACATAATGTCGCTGGAAAAATGACAATAACATATATGGCGATCAACAAAAAGAATAATCAATCTTATGATCATCTGAAATAATATTTTGTTCCATTTTTTTTTTTAACTCGGTTTCAATCCTATTTGAACTCTGCATATGTTTAACTCTGCAGTATATACACCTAGAGTTGGTTAGAAAATAACTCGACTCCGTATAAAGTGAGAGTTAAACTAGGATTAAACTCGACTCCACTCGCAGCATATACAGTCCTACTGATAAATAAATGATATTTATTAACAAAAAAATCATTTATATATTATTGAAATAAAATTAATGGATTATTGTTAAATTTACAGGAACCCGGAATATAAAAATCAACAATTATTTTAATTTTGTGTAGTATATTGTATGTTAAAAGAACCATTCTAATAGCCTAGAATAACAAATTGCACAAAAACAATCATCCTCCTAACAGAAATGGACAACAAATAAGCAATTCTTAAACGAAAATCAACATAAACCGTCTGACATAACCTCACAAAATGCAAATAATGGTTGGTGTTTAAACATGAAATTCTAATAAACCAAAGGGTTTTCTAGTTATGTTAACTTAAAAATATAATAATTAGTCTTTTGTTAATCAACAATTTTGTTTTGCACTTCATATCATGGTAATTTTCATTCATTTTTTATAATTTTAATTTAATTTTTTTATATCAAACTATATGGAGTTTGATCGTAAGCAACTAAATTAAAATTTTAAAAAAATGAATGAAAATTACTGTGATACGAACTGCAAAACAAAATTGTTGATTAACAAAAGACTAATTATTATATTTTTAAGTTAACATAACTAGAAAACCCTTTGGTTTATTAGAATTTCATGTTTAAACACCGACCATTATTTGCATTTTGTGAGGTTATGTCAGATGGTTTATGTTGATTTTCGTTTAAGAATTGCTTATTTTTTGTCCAAATTTGTTAGGAGGATGATTGTTTTTGTGCAATTTGTTATTCTAGGCTACTAGAATGGTTCTTTTAACATACAATTTAATACACAAAACTCAAATAATTGTTGATTTTTATATTATATAGTAATATAAAAATCATCAATTGAGGTTACGTGTCTAATCATCACTTTGATTCATTGCTTTCCCCACAAAATTCATTTTGCAGTGTTTTCATTTTGTGGTAATATATCACATTTGGCGATACTGCGCGAAAAATAAATTGTCGTAGCTAACTACGGTGTTGTCATGGATGAATATCGTCACGTCGCATAATGATTTAAATGAAAAAGACCACAATATCTTCCGTCTTACTTTTACAAGTAGAAACAAAATTATTTTCTGGTTTACATTTATTTTATATGGAGTTTAGTTAAAAAAAGCTCTAATCAAAATTTCATAAAAATGAATGAAATTTACATTGACGCGAAATATAAACGAATGATTTTTATTAACAAAATGATAATTTATATATTTTTGAAATAAAATTAATGGGTTATTGTTAAATTTACAAGAAAAACGAAATACAAAAATAAACAATTATTTTAATCTTGTGTAGTAAATTATTTGTTAAAAGTAACATTCTAGTTGCCTAGAGTAACAAATTTCATCGGGAACTCATAATAGCAAAGGACAAAAAAAAAATTCTTAAACAAAAATCAGCATTAAACCATCTGACATAACATCACAAAATGCAAATATTGGTCAATGTTTAAACATAAAATTCTAACAAACCAAAGGCTTTTCAAGTTATGTTATGTTAAAAATATATAAATTGGTCTTTTTTCAATCGACAATTTTATTTTGCGCTTGGTTTCATGATAATTTTCATTCATTTTTTTGAAACTTTAATTTAGTTGTTTTTGATCAATCTCCAAATAGTTTGATGGAAAACAACTAAATTGGGGTTTTAAAAAAATGAATGAAAATTATCATGAAACCAAGTGCAAAATAAAATTGTTGATTGACAAAGAACTGATTATTATATTTTTAACATTTTATTTAAATAATAAAAACCTTTGCATTAAAGTATTACTTTATCACCCCACAAATAACATTTCGTATAAAATTTTCAAATAATGTCATTTGAGGTTATGTGGAAACCTCAACTTATCACTTTGATTCATCATTTTCCCCTTAAAATTCATTTTGCAGGGATGTGTTTGTAGACTTTCTACATTTTTTAAATCACACAAAAAAAGTCTCCACTAGTGATATAAAGGTGTGATATAATAGCACCACAAAATGACCACCCAGGGGGCCTATTCTCGAATTCCACATCCATTTTCCACATGTGGACATCTGTCAAAACTCATAAAAATTGAATTTTTTCGGTACTAAGGGAATATTTCCGAATGGGTATAAGCATGTGAAAAAATTCCCCATATAGGAAAATGTCAATGCCGCATGTGTTTATATACGAATTACAATTTTCGAACCAATTTTTGACAACTTTGACAGATGTCCACATGTGGAAAATGGATGTGAAATTCGAGAATAGGCCCCCAGGGGCCTATTCTCGAATTCCACATCCATTTTCCACATGTGGACATCTGTCAAAGATCACACATAAACGTTCGAAAATTGTAATTCGTATATAAAACACATGCGGCATGGACATTTTCCTAAATGGGAAATTTTTCCACATGCTTATACCCATTCGGAAATATTACCTTAGTACCGAAAAAATTAAATTTTTATGAATTTTGACAGATGTCGACATGTGGAAAATGGATGTGGAATTAGAGAATAGGCCCCCAGGTGCCTAATCATTTATATTCATTCTCACAAATTTAAAAAAAAACCGAATATTTTATTTTAAAATTTTATACATCCGTCTCATGTTTTTTATATGCCATCTCATACAAAAAACTTCGGTCGATCATGCAAAGTACAACTGGGTTATTATGATTAGATGAACTCGAAGCATGACGATGTTTTGAGCAGGGTTTCGAACCCGCAAAATTTTGGGTTCGGGTTCGGGTTCAGGTTCAAAGCAAGAAAATAATTGGGTTCGGGTTCAGGTTCGGGTTAACAAAAAAATAAAACTTCACAGATATGTATTTAGAAAAATCTATGTATCGTCACCTCAGTATTCAAGCGCCACAAGCGCATTCTGATCAATTTGAAGTTAGGTTTGCCATTATCTAATGTGACGGTCCTAACTGCAAATTGACTAAAACTCATCTGTGTCACTCAAACACTGGACTGACGAAGTGGTATAATAACTACCTACGTTGAAAACTGATTTGACGATACAGTCTACATTTTTACGTAAAATGGCAGTTCTCACCCCAAAATTACAAAAATGCGTTTGTGTCGCTTGAATACTGAGGTGACGATATTTATTTATTTCATTGAAAACATTTCGTTTAGTTTGACGAATAGGATATATCATAATGACTCTTCTTGAAGGTGTACCTTTTGTGGTGCTAAAATAAACTTTAAAACCGAAAATGCCCATTCCACACTGACTTTCGTTGCAGGAATCGCTGACAAAACTTTTTCAGCTTCGTATAAAAGTGGAATTTCAATTCTATGGTTTTCTCACTATTCCATAGTATTTTCTCCTTGGGGACCCGTGAAAATGATTCATAAACAGTAAACTCCTGCTATACGTTTAGTTCAAAGTTAGTCCAACTGTCTAAATTGTTGGATTATGATAAATATTATACAGTGGAATTCGGTCAACACGAAAACGGATAACACGAAATATCAATTCACAATTGACAAGAACACTCTTTTGATCCCAGTTCCACTATTTCTTCATATTATTTTCGCTTAGCACGAAGTTCTGAAAACACGAAATATTTTGTTGTTCCCCTCGATTTTGTGTTATCCGACTTCCACTATATATAATATGCGATTTTTTTTTGTCAACCCGGAACCCGGTTGAATCGAACCCGCGAAATGTTGGGTTCGGGTTCAGGTTCAAGTTTGAAAAAATTACTAAAAATCTTTGAACCGGAGCGGGTTTGGTTCGAAACCCTGGTTTTGAGAAAAAAATATTTTTATAAAAATGCAAAATTACTTATTAAATGATTATTAATTTCAATCAAAATTGTTCACAATTTACATTTCGATATATTTGATATCAAATTATTTATATTTGTAAATAAAAATTTTCATTTAAATTGAAAATAAAGACGATATAAAAAATGTATTTGAAAATCCCATATGATTTTGTTTACGTTTCATAGGAAAATAAAAATCTTTATTCCCTTCTTTATACACTCCACGAAATAACTATAAGGGACAAAATGAAATTTCAAATTATTTAATGAAACGCATTTTTTTCTTGATGTACAAATGCGTATTTATAATTCATATTTATGTAGTTAAATTTAAGCCATGAAATTATTTCCTACTCCCTTTTGTGTTTTAAACATGTCGAATCGTGTCTAACTTGTGCTATTCGAAAAGCGAAATAGGTATAAGGGACAAGTAATAAAAAATTAGTTAAATAAAATTTAATAGTTCAAAATTTAATTTATTTTATTTTTTTACGTAAGTATTAAATATATTTAAGAATTTTAAAACATTTTTTTTACGAAAATGGAATATGTTATTAGGTAAAAAAAGTAAAATGCCAAGAGGAAACAAATTAAGCGAAGAAGAACAAATACAAGTATTAAGTTTTCGAGAATCCGGATGGACAATACGGGAAATAGGTGCTAGATTAAACCGTGGAAAAAATGTAATTCAAAAATTTGTAACAAATCCGTCAGATTATGTTACTATAAAAAGATTAGGTCGTAAACCTTGAGCAACCGACTTATTGAGCAAAAGAGATAAAAGGGAAATAAAACGCTTAGCCGTTATTAAAAAGACTTCTCCAGCTCAAATTCGGCATAAATTAAATCTTCCTGTATCTACAAGAATGGTGCAACAAATTTTAAAGGAAAGTGAAAACATTAAATATGATAAACGGCTAGCGAAACCTAAGATGGCACAAAATTGGGAGACTCAAATTAGCTGAAAAATTCAAGTTTTGGGATTCAGAATGGCAATTTGTGTTGTTTAGTGATGAAAAAAAATTTAACTTAGATGGGCCGGATGGATGGCAAAAGTACTGGAGAGATACTCGTCAAGATCGTGAATATAGGCACCGTAGAAATTTTCAAGCTGGTTCACTTATGGTATGGGCTGCATTTGGTCATCGTGGCATGTCTCCAATATGTTTCATTTCTAATAAAATGACATCTAATGAATATGTCGAACTGCTCGACAATGTTCTTGTCAATTTTGGAGACGAGTTATATGGAAATGAATGAAAATTCCAACAAGACAACGCGCCTATACACAATGCTAAGCATACTAAAAACTTTTTTTCTTCAAGTAATATACCAGTTATCGAATGGCCTGCAATTAGCCCCGACTTAAACCCTATAGAAAATCTATGGAGCATACTCTCTCAAAAAGTGTATGCAGCTGGGCGACAATTCGATAGTATTTTAGAGCTCAAAGTTGCTATTCAAACAGAGTGGAATAACATTGATTCAGCAACTTTATGCAACTTAACAAATTCCATGCCTTATAGGTTAAGTGAAGTAATCCGACTTAAGGGTGATCATATTAATTATTAATAGTTTATTATAATTTAAATAAATATAACTAACGGTCAATTTTAAGTTTGTCGCTTATAGTAATTTCGTATGAATTCTTTTTATATTATAATTTTAAAATGAAATTAATTTAAAAAAATGAAATTTGGTTTATATTTTCTGTTTATGTCCTAAGCTCATATTTAATAAATTTCAAAATTTCTTTTTCTGTTATTGATTTTTAGTTAATTTTAAGTTGTCCCTTATAGTTATTTCGTGGAGTGTATTAAGTGATTTGACTTTTTTAGACTGATGTCACGGTCACGGCACAGAAGAAAGAATAAATCTTTCTTCTGTGGTCACGGCTACAAGAATACATAAATTAAAATTTCCGAACGGTTTTACGAATTTTGACAGATGTCCGAGGTTTTTCATTCTGAATGCTCTGTAACGGGAATTTGCAGAATAGGTCAGAAATAAAAATTAAATATATTAAATTATTTTGAAATTATTTATTTGAAATTAAAACGTATTTATGAAAAATTTATTTCATTTAATTTTCATGGTGAGTTTGAAATGTCCATATTATCGGATTTTTCAATGCTAGTTGAATCTCGCTCCAAACCAATTTTCTCCTCTGCATCATAGTCACGAATTTTTTCTTCAGATACACGCTTCAACTTTTTTGACTCAGGTGTACGACTACGCCTTTTGGATGCCTTGTAGTCCTTAGAGCGGCCGTGAGAACGAGAACGTCGCTTGCTTTGAGATCTAGAACGGGAACGTCTATGTTTTTCTTCTTTACGATGAGAGCGAGAAGTTTTACGATCACGTTCGCGGTCTCGTGAATGGTCACGATCTTTATCGCGTGAACGCGATTTCCTTGATCTCCGATTATGAGGAGATTTAGTGCGATCACGACTTCTACGGTGAGATCTGGAACGATGACGGCGATCTTTGGATCGCGATCTTTTGGAACGGGATCTCGAACGTTTCCTAGATGGTGACCGTTTTGATTTTGAGCGTGACCTTTTTGATCGTGATGGTGATCGCTTTGATCGAGAACGAGATCGACGCCTAGACTTAGATTTTGATCTTGAACGTTTACGTGATCTTGAGCGGCGGGAGCGTGATCTAGATCGTCTTCTATCTCTCTCTCGTGATCTCGAACGCCGGCTTGATGAGCTCTTGTCTTTCGAGAGCATTCCAATCACAGGATCAATTGCAGCTGAAATTAAATTTTGAGCTTCTTTAACAATTGACATTGCTTCTTCTATTTCTTTTTGTGCTGCCTCATTACTTTTAGCTTCTGGTTTAACAATTGGCTGCGTACAATGATATAAACTCAATGGAATACCATGAAATTCAATTCCGTGCATTTTCAGGGCTTCGATTAGAGATTTTTGTTCGGTAAATTCAATCATTGCAAATTTGATATGATTTTTCTCTGCAAAGCGTCCATATTTCACCTCACCAGCTTTACTTAAGAATTCCATTAAATCTTCCAATCTCCAATCAGACCTAATATCATTTACAAGTATTGTTCGTCTGGTTTCTTCGATTTTATGGGCGTCGTAGTTTACTGGCAGAGCCGGATATTCAGGGAGATTATTCTCGTCTAATTTGGGATCAATAGTTTTTATGACCTAGAAAATTAGAGAATTTATATTATAGTAATATATACATTTATATAATATTCATAAAACAGAAATCGAAATTATTTAATTTGTTCAAAGACTGAATATTATAGCTTCCTTGCCATGAGTCGTGGCAAACATTTGTGGGATTGCAACCTTACCCGTAACCTGATCGTTTACAATATGAGGACATCAATCATTGAGGTTTCATCATTAAAGCTTGATTCATAACATCGGGAGCGACATAGGAAAAATACCATAGTATTTATTTACGAACTTGTTCCTTACTCGAGTTGAAAAAATTCTTACTTTGAGCAAAGGGTAGCGCAGGGTTACCAACCAAAAATACAAAAAAAAAACAAAATTATTAGCAACATTTTGCTCTTAGTATAATAAAGCCTGATTTCCATTATGAAATATTTACTGATGGCGCATACTCGAAAATTCATTTCAGTAACTTTTATGGTAATTTCGCAACAAGCGAACTTGACGGAGATAAACTTTTCTCAATATTTTGGTAATTTTTTTCCCCTCCATACCAACTTATGTATGGAGGGGAAAAAAATTACCAAAATATTGAGAAAAGTTTATCTCCGTCAAGTTCGCTTGTTGCGAAATTACCATAAAAGTTACTGAAATGAATTTTCGAGTATGCGCCATAACAGTATAAACAAAATGGGATAAAAATATATATTCGCTTGCTGTGTGAGAAAAAAAAACTTTTTCAGTTTTACAGTACTGAAAAAATTATTATAGTATACTGACATTTTTATAGTATACTGACAAAATTTACTGAAAAATATATGAAGCGAAGTATATTTTTTCAGTACTGGAAAAATATTCCAATTTGTCAATGCAATTTTTCAAAAACATTAAAAACAAAGACCATTTCTCTGTCATTTTAATGATATTTTCCATTTTTATGTTTTTATTCAGTAAAAAATACTCTCATTAAATATTTCGTAATGGAAATCAGGCTTAAAACGCGCTAAATAGTTTATGTACAAAAGGCGCTAAACAGCTCTTTTTTGACGTTTTATTTGATTTGATTTTCTGTTATTTAAAATTTGCAAATAAAAAGTAAAAATTACAAAATATTAAAATAATAAAATTAATTGTGGCAAATTAAAAATGTAATATAATAAATTTAATTAAAATGTTTATTAATGAAACCTGGTTAAAATAATTAAATTAAAATGGTGCCAATAAAAAGTTTAATAAAGGCAAATTTAAAGTTTATAGGCAAAAATTATTAAAATTAAAAACTAAAAAACTTGTAAAATGAACTAAAAATTGAAACGGGAAACAAGAAAATAAATTAAAAACGTTGTAGAAACCCGACAAAAATTAAAAATACTTTTAAAATCTCACAATAATCACAAAACTATAAAAATTTGGTATTAATACAGCGAAAGCCAAACGCTAGTTGAAATGTGTAATGAGAAATATCACAAATAAAATGACGTACAAAATAAATAAATGACGAACAAAACCAACAGCTACTAACTTCAACTCAATACTATGATATTTTTCCTATGTCGCTCCCGATGTTATGAACCAAGCTTTAAAAATACGCGGAATTTTCGATGTTCTCAAAAATCTATATTTACTCATTTACTCAAGGTGGCAAGAGCTTATGGTAACCCTATGGCATTAAAATCGAAGAAAACAGTGAGCATAACCTTTACATTCAATCGCACTTGGCGAACTTTTATGTCTTGGCCCTTCAGAAAGCTTCCATTTTGACAATTGGACCTTAATTTCGACGTCTTATCCGTACAAGTTATGACCCATTTTACCAGTTCTAAATCGTCATTGACTTTATTATGTAACCCACCCCTGAGCAAAGTCCATTCGGCACTGCCTTGGATGAAATTTAATAATTTCGGAACAAATTTCGGTTGTTGATGTGCTGGGGGCGTCCAACGCGCTTCTTATCTTCAATTCCTTCATAGCCCTATTTGGAACATTTTTTCTTAGAAGACTCACTAAAAGCAACATTCAACATTTCCAATATGGCTACATTTGATTACATTCTTAAAGCAAAATTTCATGCAAATTCTTTGTTCCATTTTTTACACAAGTAAAATGTAACCTATCACACCAAAACACAACGATGTAACCCTTCGACAGGCAACAATAAAATAAGAATTCAATATGGCTCCCAAATGTTGGTAAAATAGTTCAAGGACAAATGCACCAACAAAACAAAATAGAAATTGTTACAATTATACCCTAGACTAGATAGCCTATGGTTTAATAAATCCGATTTAACTAAACTAGTAAAATCGAGGTTGACACTGCGACTAATCTCGAAAAATTCACTAAATCGGTTTTTTTAAATCGCAGTGTGTCTAGGGTATTATACCCTAGACACACTGCGATTTAATAAAACCGATTTAGTGAATTTTTCGAGATTAGCCCCAGTGTCAACCTCGATTTAGCTAATCCCTTTGTTTTTGCATAGAAACTTAAACTAGTTTAGCTAAATCGGATTTATTAAACCATAGTCTGCCTAGTGTATTATACCCTAGACACACTGCGATTTAATATATCCGATTTAGTAAATTTTTCGAGATTTGTCGCAGTGTGTCAACCTCGATTTTAGCTAATCCCTTTGTTTTTCCATAGAATACTTAAACTAGTTTAGCTAAATCGGATTTATTAAACCACAGTCTGGCTATGGTATTAGACTTATAATACGGGCTTAAGTATGTTAGTTCGTTAGAGGCTCGAGTGGCGTCACTAATACGTTCCAAACAACTGCGACGCAACACGACATTGGTTTCGAAATCGCTAGTTGCATTTTATTATACGAAGCTAGCCACCAATATACAACTAACTAGAAAAAGGTGTTTGCGGCTTTTTAAGACAATCACGTGTAAAAATCATTAAATCAAGGTACCGAATGCTGTCAATTTCGGGTTAAGTGAAAAAGAATATTGGGGTCGGGTAAAAAAACATAAATAAACAAATTATTTATTTATTTCGACATTTCATTTTAAACGAATGAAACAAAATATGGTATTTCTTAACTAATTTTCTTTTAATTGAATTCATCACGATGTTAAAACTAATTTTGGGGCAGAATAACTACTTTCATTAAATTAATTTTGAACCCAATCCCGAATTTTGATTTGGTACAGGTTCGTGGTGTTCACAAAAATATGAGCTTTAAAAATTCGTGAAAAATGTATTCGTTAAGTGACAATATTTTATAATAAAGCTTCGAAAATGGTATGAAATACCGAAATATCGCAAAAAATAAAAAAAATGTAAAAAAAAACTAATAAACGCGTTGTTCTGTATTCATTTTAAAACATAATTAGCACATTCGAATGTGAAAAAAGACCATAGTAAATTTATAGTAAAATTTATTTTTGTTATGTTGGTAAAAAGTTTATTGAAGCTACCTTGCCCTAACAAAAAGTTAAAATATATAAAATTCATATCGAAAAATTTCGAACCAGAGATGCGTAGAGTCGAAAGCTAATATTTATGACAAAGTTTTCGACATTCTTTGTCAAGAGTTCATCTGTCAAAACTTGTGTTTTCGACACTTTTTGATACATCTTTTTGAATGCGAAAAAATCAAAAATGTAAAATTTTAGCTTCATTTACGTTCAGAAGTATTTCAACATTAACGAAATTTACTAGTAAACAGTCGAACCCCGTTATAACAAACCCGAGGGGATCTGGGCAAAAAGTTGTTATAAGCGAAGGTTTGTTACATTGAAGAATTGCCTATAACAAACATGTTTGGAATAGCCAACGTATTACCTTTAACAAACTGGACTGCAATATCCAGAATGTTGATTGTCCATAACAAAAAATAAACCATATTTAAAACTAAAAACATAAATATATACATATTCATATACATATATTTCAGGTACTTTAGGTACAAATGAAAAATTGCCATAAATCATAAATCAAATTCAATTGACGTTTAAATTCAGTAAAACAAAAACAGGAAATTCATTAAGAAAAAATATTATATAGCGATAAGATTTCAAAATAAAATCAATGATTTTTGATTGTTAATTTGTGAATACTGAGGGAATCTACAAAATTTTCTACGATGTGAAGCTTTTGAATTATGTCCTCACTTTTTTGGCATATGAAATAACTTTTTTCTTATACAATCGAAAGACTGTTCAATTTGAAGCAGTGGCGGTTGGTTAAATTGACCATGCTCATCTTCAGTGTCGGTCGTATTAGAGCTCTCAGAATCACTTACACACGTAATAGTTGTTAACTGAATTAGATCATCATCCGTCAAGTCTTCTGATGCCCCGACATATACTGGCCAACTGAGATGTAAACAATTAGAATCTCTGCCATCAGTGATTTGACCGATTGTTGGATTGTTCCATATTGATATTAATGGTGAGCTGATTGGTTAACGGCGACGAAATATCCAATGCATTATGGAAGCGGACTTTTCTAAAGCAATATAGGATAGTTTCGGCTTTAATTTTTTCCCAGGATGTTTATGCCATATGTAAAGCATCAAGGAGGTTGATTTTCACTTGTTGTGCTGTGGTGCATGAATCATCTTAAATCGTAGCAACAATTTTTTTCACCAGTGATTATCGGTAGAAACCTTTAAAATTTTTTATTATGCCTTGATCCATGGGCTGTACGATAGCGGTTGTATTGGCCGGAAATTAGAAATCATTATTGCTTGCAGTCCAGAAATAAGAAAATGACAAGTTTCCGGTTATTTTTAGCGATTTTTTTATCTAGGCGTCTGATCTACTCTTCCCAGAGATGAAAAGTCATCCATGCTTTCTTATTAGCTTTGTATAATACTGGAAGGCTGTGGACATTTTTAAAATATCGTGGCTTCAATGCTCTACCTATAACTAGCTGGAAGTTTTTCTGACCCATCTGAGTTAGCATCGACCAAAATAGTAATTCTCTCCTTGCTCAGTTTGCCTCCGGAACATATTTCCTTTTGAAAGCTCATGGTTTTGTTTGGCATCATTTTGAAGAACATCGCGGTTTCGTCGAGATTAAACACATATTTTTTCATAGCGATCAATCAATCGCGGAAGTTTCGATGATTCCCAATCTGTTGTAACTTCCGAATAAACCGATCTGAAAACGCTGGCATTCCTTTTCTTAAACCTATGGAACCAACCTTGAGTTGCCGTGAAATTTGTAATTCCCATTTTGCCGGATAAATAAATAGCTTTCTCTCTAAAAATATTTCGACTTTTGGCCCTCATGGTCTTGGGCCAAATAATTGAAGCCTCTTCAAACCCTAGAAACCCCATGTTTCGATTCTTCAATTTTATGCTTTGCGCACACTCTATTCCAGCGTTAGGGTTATTAAACATTTTTCGGATGTCTTCAAATGTACCATCATTTTTGTCTATTTTTGCCAAAATGTCTAATTTTGTTTTAATAGAAAGCGCCTTACGTTTTTCTGGTGCCATTACACTATGCTATAAAAAATTATCCCGTTTTATTTAAGATTTAACATAAACATAATTCTATTACCTGTATTATCAAGCACTTTAATCAACTAATCCTTTAGTGTTTAAAATTGCGCACTTCACATTAAAACACTCTTGAGATTAAACCAGAAGCAAATCGGTTATAGAATTTTATTGCTTTTGACGTTGACTAACTACGCCCAACTGATGTAAATTTAAAGGTAAAAAAATGCTGATTTGTTTTTACTAAGCCCCACTATCTTAGTTACATACATATGTATGAATTGTTAAGAGAATAAAGGGGGGAGGGGGGGTTCCTTAGTTCGTGCCAAAATTAATGTCGAATTCTTTTCGCTTTTCAAATCAATGTAAATTTTGTGGTGTGAAAAGTAAAAAAAAAATTGATGTTGTTTTGGGTTTGTATAGCGTATAGGTAATAATAAATCGGTTTTATTGTTACTTTGTTGACATTTGACGTTTAGAAAATCAAGTTGAACTTGTGGAAGTAACAATATTTTCAGATATTTAGGAACGTACAATTTTTTCTATTTTATTTAATATAATATAAAGTCCGTATTCTACGGCTTCTAAAGCAAATACATATAAACAAATAAATATTAGCCAAAAAACTGTTATTAAAATGCAAAAAAACACTATATTGACAACTAATTGACAACTTTAAATTGACGTTTGACCAAGGTGAAATTTATGAAAAAATGTACATTTCATAAAATTGATGTACATCAAAAAAACATTGCTTTTTTGGAGAAAAGAATTCAGTTTTAAATGTATCTATTTTTTTTTTGTTTTTGGTTGAAAAGAATTCGACATAAAGCCCGATTTCCATGAGGAAAATTGAGTCGCAGTCAAAAAAAAAAAAACGAAAAGAGCAAAATTATCTGATGCCCCATATAAGAGACAAACACAACGTATTTTTGTATTTTTTATTTTATAACAAAATTATTTTGCTATAAAATAAAAAACATAAAAAAACGTTGTCTTTGTCTCTCATATGGAGGGGGGGGGGCATCGCATTATTTTTCTCTTTTCGTTTATTTGACTGTGAGTTAATTTTCCTCATGGAATACAGGCTTAAAGCACAGAAAAAAACATCTATGTAAAGCCTGGTTTCCATTATGAAACATTTACTGACAGCATTTTTTACCGAATAAAAACATAAAAGTCGAAAATTTCATTTAAATGACACAGATCATTTTTTGATTTTAATTTTTTTTGTAAAATTGCATTGAAAATCCAGTACTGAAAAAATATACTTCGCTTCATATATTTTTCAGTAAATTTTGTCAGTATACTATAAAAATGTCAGTATACTATAATAATTTTTTCAGTACTGTAAAACTGAAAGTGTTTTTTTTCTCTCAAACAGCACACGAATATATATTTTTATCCCATTTTGTTTATACTGCCAGTAAATATTTCATAATGTAAATTAGGCTTAAATGTAGACGCTGTTTCCATAGGCGTGCAACTTTTTTTTACACCTATTAATTTTCACCTGACATAAATGCGATTGATCAAAGTTTTTACAATTGTTAATCTATTGTACATCACTGAAGGTGGGCAAAACTATTAAAAACTACTTCTGTTTTTGTGTTAAATAAATGTGATGTTTAAAACTATTAAAATATTATGAAAATAAACAAAATGGAAATTCAGTTTCTTATTTTATTTAGCAAAGTATCAACAAGGACCATTCCGTGCTTAGTCTTAGACAACATTGTATATAAACGAAACAAAATAGAAAACAAGATTTATTTTATATTTATTGTAACTTTTTGTTTTCTTAACCCTTGAGATGCCGCATACGCCAACACTAGTTTCAGTAGCTTTTATGGTAATTTCGCAACAGAAGAACTTGACGGACATATAATTTTCTCATCTTTTTGGTAATTTTTTCATTGAAAATTGAAATATTTTTCCAGTACTGAAAAAATATACTTCGCTTCATATATTTTTCAGTAAATTTTGTCAGTATACTATAATATTTTTTTCAGTACTGTAAAACTGAAAGTGTTTTTTCCTCTCACACAGCACACGAATATATATTTTTATCCCATTTTGTTTATACTGCCAGTAAATATTTCATAATGTAAATTAGGCTTAAATGTAGACGCTGTTTCCATAGGCGTGCAATTTTTTTACACCTATTAATTTTCACCTGACATAAATGCGATTGATCAAAGTTTTTACAATTGTTAATCTATTGTACATCACTGAAGGTGGGCAAAACTATTAAAAACTACTTCTGTTTTTGTGTTAAATAAATGTGATGTTTAAAACTATTAAAATATTATGAAAATAAACAAAATGGAAATTCAGTTTCTTATTTTATTTAGCAAAGTATCAACAAGGACCATTCCGTGCTTAGTTTTAGACAACATTGTAAATAAACGAAATAAAATACAAAACAAGATTTATTTTAAATTTATTGCAACTTTTTGTTTTCTTAGCCCTTGATGCCGCATACGCCAACACTAGTTTCAGTAGCTTTTATGGTAATTTCGCAACAGAAGAACTTGACGGACATTAATTTTCTCATCTTTTTGGTAATTTTTTCCCCTCCATACCAACTTAAAAAAATACGTTTTTTTTTCGTACCAGAAATTGGGAACACAACTGTTATTTTGAGATAAAATATAAATATGTATTTATACTGTTTTGATCTGGCCCTTTTCAAAATGTACCAATAATTTTACGATTTTAATTCATATACACTATAGACAGAAGGAAGATATTCCTCTGATATAATTCTCTGTAGTATAGGTATAAGTATAGGTATTAGGTGTCAGCTTTAAGAAGTTTTAATTTTTAGTACATTAATAAAAAAGATAATAATTTTCTTCTATAATTCATGTCTAGTTGTTAGTTTTATTCGTGTTGGTTGCTTTTGTTTACGTTTTGGTTTCGATACCAAAATAAAATATTTGAAAAAGCTGGTACTGTCGGCTTTAGAAATAATCCATCTATCTATAAATAATCCATCTAAATTAGGCTTAAATGTAGACGCTGTTTCCATAGGCGTGCAATTTTTTTACACCTATTAATTTTCACCTGACATAAATGCGATTGATCAAAGTTTTTACAATTGTTAATCTATTGTACATCACTGAAGGTGGGCAAAACTATTAAAAACTACTTCTGTTTTTGTGTTAAATAAATGTGATGTTTAAAACTATTAAAATATTATGAAAATAAACAAAATGGAAATTCAGTTTCTTATTTTATTTAGCAAAGTATCAACAAGGACCATTCCGTGCTTAGTTTTAGACAACATTGTAAATAAACGAAATAAAATACAAAACAAGATTTATTTTAAATTTATTGCAACTTTTTGTTTTCTTAGCCCTTGATGCCGCATACGCCAACACTAGTTTCAGTAGCTTTTATGGTAATTTCGCAAAAGAAGAACTTGACGGACATTAATTTTCTCATCTTTTTGGTAATTTTTTCCCCTCCATACCAACTTAAAAAAATACGTTTTTTTTTTCGTACCAGAAATTGGGAACACAACTGTTATTTTGAGATAAAATATAAATATGTATTTATACTGTTTTGATCTGGCCCTTTTCAAAATGTACCAATAATTTTACGATTTTAATTCATATACACTATAGACAGAAGGAAGATATTCCTCTGATATAATTCTCTGTAGTATAGGTATAAGTATAGGTATTAGGTGTCAGCTTTAAGAAGTTTTAATTTTTAGTACATTAATAAAAAAGATAATAATTTTCTTCTATAATTCATGTCTAGTTGTTAGTTTTATTCGTGTTGGTTGCTTTTGTTTACGTTTTGGTTTCGATACCAAAATAAAATATTTGAAAAAGCTGGTACTGTCGGCTTTAGAAATAATCCATCTATGGCCGTTTCTTGACAGCAATGCACTTCATAAGTCGTGTTCAGTCGGGCAAAAGAAATAAAAAATATCATATTTTTCATTACGCTAACTTCACTTCGTTACATTTTATGTCATGTCCGACAAAACAGCCAAAATGAAAAAAGGGATTTTACACGTCAAACTTCTGTAATCTTTATTTGAGCAACATACAAACCAATTTATCGCAATTTTTTATAAAATAATAATAATATTAAAAATAGCACACCACAATCCTAAGCCAAATATTTTGTTTTCAAATATTTATTTAGTTTGACAGCTAAAACCAATAAACCTAGTGTTCAATCGGGCAAAAATGATAAAAAATATCATGATATTTTTTATCACTTTTGGCATTAAACGCACTCATTGATCACACAAAAAAACCAACTTTTTTCTTGGTTCCAGCTGTCAATTTTGAATTTATTTTCTTTATGATATTTTCGGTACTTAAATCAAATTAAATTTGCTTTTTTAAGATATTCATATGGTATTTACAGTCACCTATTTATTTAAACATAAATAATAATTTATATTTCAAAGTTTCGACAAACACAACAAAACTCAAACTAAAATTATTTGTGTCTCCAATATTTGTATAAAAACCTAATAGTTTCAATGTCAAATTAATTTATAAACAAAAAAAATTTAAAAAATATATACATTTAATTAAAAACCTGACGACAAAATGAGTTTATTGAATTTTACAAAGCGATTTAAAACAAAATGTATTATTTAAAATCAATTTATCATTTTTTATCAATTTTAGATTGTTCAATCGGGTTTGACGTACAGTATTACAAAATGAAGTTAGGGTGGGATAAAATATCATAAGGTTTGAAATGCCGGTTTACCGTTTGACATGTGGCAATGCCTTTAGCGTGCGATAAAATATCATGGTATTTTTTATCATTTTTGCCCGATTGAACACGTCCTATATGATAAATGAGTGCGTTTTATGGGAAAACGTGATAGAAAAACATAATGATAATTTTTATCAGTAGTCCTAAATATCATGATATTTTTTATCACTTTTGGCATTAAACACACTCATTTATCACACAAAAAAACCAACTTTTTTCTTGGTTTCAGCTGTCAATTTTGAATTTATTTTCTTTATGATATTTTCGGTATTTAATTAAATTAAATATGATTTTTTAAGATATTTATATGGTATTTACACCGTCACCTATTTATTTAAATATAAATAATAATTTATATTACGAAGTTTTGTCTGAGAACACAAACACATCGAAACTCAAACTAAAATTATTTGTGTCTCCAATATTTTGATAAAAACCAAATAGTTTCCATATCAAAATAATTTATAAAAAAGAAATAATTAAAAAATATAACATTTAATTAAAAATCTGACGACAAAACGGAGTTTATTGAATTTTACAAAGCGATTTAAAACAAAATGTAACATTTAAAATCAATTTATCATTTTTTTCAATTTTGGTTGTTCAATCGGGTTTGACGTACAGTATTACGAAATGAAGTTAGGGTGGGATAAAATATCATGATATTTTTTATCATTTTTGCCCGATTGAACACAAGGAGTTTAGTGTTATAGCCGTATTTTATTTGACCAAGGAATGGGAATTGAAATTGAATTCGATTTTGGTGAAAAAAAATAGTCAAGGAATTCAGTGTGTGGAATTCGATAGGTTTTCAAAGTAGGTAGCATTTTGAATTTTTTGTGGCGAAATATGTTTTTTCCGCGAATAAAATATTGGTACTACCCAACTGCAAAATAGTACATCTAAGCAATTTTTAATTTATATTTTTTCAAACCTAACTTTATTTTGTAACATAGCATTTCAAAAATGGCTCTTTCATAGTTGCAAAAATGTCTAGATTGTACATGCGTTCTAAAGCCTCTTTCTTTATAGTAACAGTAAACACTTAATAGATATTTAATTAATTTCAAATTAATACCAACGCATAATAGAACGACTCTCGAATTTCAAAAATTGGCCTTTCTTAGTTGCAAAAACCTTTCTTAGTTCTAATGCACCTTTTTTTATAGTAACAGTAAACACTTGCTTAATAGATATTTAATAAATTTTTTATTAATACCAACGTATTCTATCGTACATCTATCGAATAAAAATACAGTTTCTACTAATGGTACTTTTTTGTTGCGAGTGTATTTTGAATTTTTCAAAACCATTGCTATTGCAAGCAGGAACCAATTGCTAAGAAGTAGATACCTACTACTAAAAAATATTCACCTTTTAAGCAACGAAAAAATCAACGTAAAAACGAAATACTTTTATTTTTTTGTTTTACATTAAAAACCACTCGCCACACCAACACTAAACATTAAATGATGATAGATTTCACTTCCCTATTAATTCTCTGTGCATTGTTGTTAGTGTTTTCTAATTCGTCACTTATATCCGTTCCGAAAAATCAACTTTCTTTAGTAGTAGTTGCATTTTTTACATTAAACAATTTGTTTTGGAGCAAATATATGTTTATACATGTACGATGTCACATCACTAGACTATAGTGATGTGCTAAATCGATCTTTTTTGTTCTGTTTTGTTTATTTTCTCATAGGATTTTTAACAAAAAAGATCGATCCAGCCCATCACTACTAGACTAAGAAAAATAGCACACATCTCTTTTTAAGTACGTATCGTATTACGGCTTTCTTTTTGCGACGGTTTTTTTAGAAGTTGTGTCATTGAGGTACCAGCTTAAGCATTGCTGTTGCGTATAATACATCTAATAAAAGTTTAAATTATTTCGTATTTGCTAAACAAAGGATAAATCTTTACTTGTAAACGTTCAGAAAAAAAAGGATTAGGTCGCAAAACAATTTCTAAGTAGATACCTGAGTGGAGATCGATAAACGACTCTACCTTCTAAGCATTGAGTAGCAATGAGGCATTTCATCCAGACTGTTTGAGATGAACAGTAAAATTTCCCAAATCTGTAATGGTTTGGGGATGCATATCTGGTAATCGACTGGGTAGGTTATGCCTCATTGATGGTACTGTGAATACAGCAAAGAACTGCGATAAACTAAAAGAAAATTTGCTTCCGTCGACTGGAAACTTACAAACCGCTAAAGGCCAATTCTTTTTTCAGCAGGATATCTTAAAAAATACCAAACCATCCATCGCAAAAAGTACCAAACAATTTTTAATTGTAAACCAAATTCCTACCATGTGGTGGCCATCTAGCAGCCTTGACCTATATCCAATTGCGTCATTTAGGGAGAAAATTAAAAAGCAGTTGAAGTTCAAACCAGCGCGAACTGTAGAAGAATTGCGTACCACCATTGTAGCAGCATGGAATTCCATTATGGTCGAAGACTGCCAAAAGTTAGTAGATAATGTGTAGTGAAAAGGTCATGTTACAAACATTAAAGTGGTAGATGTACTATTTTGCAGGTATCTTAATTCACTTTCTTTTTGTAAATCCCGTTACGCAATGAAATAAATGAATTTTCTTATTTTTTTAGTTTTTGTCTAAATAGATTTTATTTAAAAGCATTTTTAATTTTGCTCGAATTTATTCAGTAGTTCAGAAATATGTAATACAATAGCAGACCATATTGTAAATGAAGAGGTAGATGTACTATTCTGCAGTTGGGTAATATGTGGGTTTGTTTACATTTAGTGTACGTAATAAATATTTTTTTTACTTTTAATTGCCAAATAAATAGTCATAATAATAATAAATTTCACAAAACCAACCTATAGAACTAAAAAAATGTGGTCTAGCGCACCCAGCGTAAAGTCGGCAAGCTAAACATTTTCATAAAAAACTATTTATTTAATGACTTATTACGAACAAATTTAAGTTCAAATTTAAATTTTTTTTACAATTGTCTTTCTCATATATGGCCATTTGGATGTAAAATTGAGCTAAAATTGGAGGTTTCTAAGCATTTACTTTAAAAACAACAACAATAAATATAAATGTCATTCATCGCCTCAAAAAATACAAAATTTGCTAGTTTGACGCCGCTCTATGTGTTCGCACTTATGGAAATACATATATTCTAATTTAGCGCCGCTGTTCGCTCCGTCAATGTGTTTGGGGTATTAATAGCTAAAGAAAATACAAACAAATTAAAAACTAGCATTTTGTCTTTAATTTAATAGCAATTTTGTTGTTATAATGTACAATGGAACAATTTTTTACAATTTTGTTATAATGTACAATGGAACAATTTTTTCCGAAAAGTTAGTATAGGTACTTTGGAAAAAATGATACATACAAAGGACACTAAAAAATCACAAAAATAAATCAATTCGCAATTCCCTAGGAAAACCAAAATAGTGCCATCCATCATCGGAATACATAGTAGTCCTACAGATTTTGTTTATAATTTACAAACGAATTTTCATTGTTTACTAAATTAGGTAATAAAATTCTAAAATAGTGAAAACCGAATGTTTCTAATTAACGAAAGCTAAAATATCGTGCAATTTTTAAATATCAAATTTTAATAGTTTTAATAGAAAATTTCAATTTATTGTTGATAATTTTGAATTTAAGATGATAAATTGAAATTTTGTATTAAACCTTTTAAAATTTTAATTATATTATATAGTAAAATGCACGATATTTTAGCTATTGTAAGTTAAAAACATACGCTTTCACTATTTTAGCAATTTTCTTTAATAATTTGATGAAAAACGATAATTCTTTCTCCATGTGTACCGGCGTTTTAAGTAGAGTTTGACGTATAAATTCAAATTTTTCATTTTTGGCTGTTCGGTCAGGTTTGACGTATATTTAACGAGGTGAAGTTAGCCGGAAATGAGTTTGACGTAAAATATCGTGTTTTTTTTTTTTTTTTTCATTTTGGCCAGACCGAACACGTCCATAGACGCCGCTAATTTGACATTTACTTTATGAAAAATGTTATTTAGGTTTTGACAACAAAATATTTGTTTAATGACTTAAGTCAATCTCGTTTTATACGCGTTACGGAGCAGACCAAAAAAAAGTGGATAAATTAAATCGTAATAAGTAGTTCCGGGTACTGCGTAATTTCGTATAAGGCCCGTAATTTCGAGCACAGAGCGAAGGAATCACCTTTTTTATGATTTATAAAAAACACGTTTGTAAAAAAGTCTTAGAATCTGCTCGATATTACTTGAGCGATTCATAATTCATCGTGCACTAACGATATGAGTCTACGCCATTTTACAACGTGATCACACTTACAACAAAATAAGTAAAAAAAATTACTATTAAATATTAACAAAACTAAAAAATATATCAAATAATACTTTTTGTGAAAAATATAACCTATCCAGTGCTCCAGGATTTCACTTGAGAAGTTTCTGTGGGTTTTTTCTGGAAAAATATAACTCAACAAACAAACAAACAGACTTAAGTCCCAATTCGACTATGAAAAATTGACTGAGCTGACTTGACATAACCAAGAATTCTGTGGTTTTTTGGAAACTAGTTAACTACAAAAAGTCAATTTTTCAGAAAACGCTTTTGAAATAAAAAGTCACAGTAGGTTTTAGTAGTAATTATTCAATTAGAGACACACATATTTTGTAAGTAAAATCTTAACTGACTCCGTTGTGTGTCTCGTTCACACAACCACCTAATATATATTTTTATCTCGTTATTTTTACTGACAAACTTTGATTCACAGTGGAATTGAGGCATTAGCGCCGCTGTTCGCGCCGTCAATTTGTTTGGGGTATTCGTATTAGTATTACTAGTTTCGAGTTTCTCGAAATTGCGACAAAACACGATTTTATGTACATATAACTTTACGAGTTCTCCCAATTGTGACTTGTTGTTGTTTTACTCGTACACCTAGCATACATATTATACGAAATACTACAATCCCTCCTCTTAGAAAAACTATACCAAAGAAAATAATAACATATAAAGAAGTTGCACTTCGGATAAAATTCGAACATGTTATAATTCCATGTCCGTACAGTGGAACTTCGATACTATAACATTCTTTGCTATAAAAAATATTTTATGTAAACAATATAAAAATGCATTTCTTGTTTTCGGTTCACAAGAAACGAATATCATTTGTTGTACTAACGAATGGTTGTTGTTGTTGCGGTAGAATTGAAATGGAAGGAAATACATAAAAATAAAATATTTTCTATTTCACAATCGAGCATTCATTTGTGGTTTTGTATTCATAGAGAAAAGTTCAGGTTCATTATTTGTAGTAATAGTTATGGAAAATTCAGGAATTTTGTGCGCGGTTAAATCATGTAAATCTTCACGAAGGGAAAATCCTGAAAGAAAATTTTTTTATTTCCTTCGGACAAAATAATGTTTGATGCCTGGGTAAATAAATGTGGATTATGTGAATGGAAATTGCCTAAACGATTGCAAATCTGTGACAAACATTTTAATCCAAATTCTATAGGAAAACGGAGATTAAATCGAAATTCTACTCCCGAATTTTATTTAACCTATCCGAATTTTAAGGTTGATCACGAAACTCTGTTAAAATATGAAAATCTTAGAACGTATAAAAATAAAAATATATCTTTAGAATTTTCAAATGAGGGATGTAATGATATGAAATCAACACTTCAAAATGACAACGAAGCTCTTGTATTAGTTGTGAAACTCATATAAAAAATTCATATTATTATAAACAAAAATATGATAATGCGTCGGTGGTTTGGCGTCTATTGGAGGGGGGGGGGGGGGGGGGATCAAAGTTGAGTAGATTAATCTACCAGCTTCGTAACCTTCCAGAAGGGTGCGCATCACGTGAGCTGTTCTGGTCTTGTCATTAGGCAGCTGCGTGATGGGTACAATTGGGTAAGGGGTGACCTGTTCACAATTCGCAAGTGTTACGCCTCCTTGTGGCAACCACTGGTAACTAAGGCCACTTGGCACATTTTTGGCCATTTGGCACAGGCTAAAGTACGGCGCTAAAGCAGAAAACCTTGACAAAAAACCCTAATCTAAGGTGGAACAGCATATGCCGAAAGATGAATGGGTGATAGGTTAATCAGCCCAAAATATGCGGACTCTGGATACCAGGCACCCTCCAGTTTTATTTAGCCTTCCTGTAGTAAAGCTGGGTGACCTACAGGTGATTTGCAATTCCGAGCAACTCGTAAGAGTAAAATCAAACGGAATACGGGGCAGGAGTAGGAATATACGAGAGTGGGACAACCCTCTCGAGGTCCTTGATCTCCAATGCTACCGTCTTTCTAGCGGAACTACATGCTGTAGTAAACATCTAGGAGGGAGAGCAATAAGCCCAGATAGTATGTATCACGTACCGGGAGGCAGTATCGTCAGGTTCATTAAGAACCTGAATATTGACTGGACGGATAATTAAGCAGGGGCCAGCACAATAGATCTTTTAGGTCGCAGTGCGAAGTGGCTGATCGCCCGCATGCCCCCCCCCCCCCCAATAATAATAATAATAATGATAATGTGTCGAAAAAATTGAGCGCCTCAAACATAGCGTTACTAATTTGAGTAGGAAAATATCAAATGTTAAGAAACGATTAAAGAACAGTCAGAAAAATGTGAAGGTAGTAGTACCTGTATCTAAAACTGTGCTGATTGCCAGCATTGATAAACTACCTGTAATAAGTTTAGAATCCAAAGAATTTATAAAAATTATATCAAACCAATATCCGTTAGAACAGAAAAACATAGCACAAAAAATTTATTTTGAGTCACCTAGTTATAATTTTCTGAGAAATTTTAAAATTACATTTACCATCGAAACCTCGTTATGCCGTTGGAGTTTATTGAAAAATTTGAAACCCGATTTAAATAATTTTGTACTCAGGTGTCTTAAAGAATAATTATCAGAGATGATAAACTTAGACAAACGGATAGTGCTAATGTTTGATGAAATATCTATTCGGCCTGATTTAGAATATGATCTATCTATCAATGACGTAATTGACGGATATTCACAGATAAATAAAAGCAGATACTCGACAATTGCACGATATATTAATGTTTTTATGATTTGGGGACTATTTAGGCAGTATAAATATGCAGTAATTTTATTTCTATATAAAACCCTCATCCGGTTTCCAACAGATGCTACTTTTATTGTTTCACGTACGACTTTTATCAACATTTTCTTGTGCCACTTGGTTTTTTTTTGGTGGCTGTCCGTGAAATAATTAATAATGAAGATATGTATTAATTATCTCAAGTTTGTTCTACAACGGAGTATGTTCACAACTAGATCTCTTGTTAAATAAATTAAATATTTTATTAGGAAAAATACAATGTACGTGAGCTGTGATTATTTCCTTTAAATCGTAAATAAAAAAAGAATGAATTTTTTTTTGATGTATTAAGCAAACGGAAGCATTTACGGTTATTTGGACTTTGATCACATACACCACCGCTAAAATTTTGTGAACCAAAATTGAATAATGATTTAATGGTTTTCATTAAAACTTGTTTGATAATTTCACCATCCATATTTTTTTCAGTTATGTGGTATGCAACTCCATATTTATACTGCATAAATAGTCCCCAAATCATAAATACTTTATCTGCTTTTATTTATCTGTGAATATCCGTCAATTACGTCATTGACCTGGTTTATATCCTAAATCAGGCCGAATAGATATTTCGTCAAACATTAGCACTATCCATTTATCTTAGTTTATCATCTCTGATAATTATTCTTTACGACCCCAGAGTACAAAATCATTTAAATCGGGTTTCAAATTTTTCAATAAAGTTCAACGGCATAACGAGGTTTCGATGGTAAATGTAATTTTAAAATTTCTCTGAGAAAATTATAACTAGGTGACTCAAAATAAATTTTTTGTGCTATGTTTTTCTGTTCTAACGGATATTTTCTTCGACTATACGTTTTTTTAAATACAGGCGTCCCTCGTATAACACGGTACTTGTAAAACACGGTTTCGATATTACACGGTACAAGAATTGATATTAATATAACACGGTTTCGATATTACACGGTAATATAACACGGTTTTGAAATAACACGATTTTGAAAAATATGCATTGGAAATTTGAATTTTTTTTTCCGTTCAATAAGGGGAATACCCCAAAATTCATTGCTACAAAAAAATATCGATACACGATTTTGAAAAATATGCATTGGAAATTTGAATTTTTTTTTCCGTTCAATAAGGGAAATACCCCAAATTCATTGGTACAAAAAAATATCGATATACGATTTTGAAAAATATGCATTGGAAATTTGAATTTTTTTTTCCGTTCAATAAGGGAAATACCCCAAATTCATTGCTACAAAAAAATATCTCATTTCGTTTTGAGAAGTGAAAGTACATATGCGTTTTGCCCTTTGTAAATGAAGTTGATAAAGTTTTAGCTTGCTTTGTTTTTAACATTTTAGAAAGTAAAGTAAAAAAGTGATAAAAAGTACATAGTAAAAAAGTCTTCTTTTGCAAGTTTATAAGTGCATAATAATTTTAATTTAAGGTATGTAAAAAATGAAGTTGTAACGTTTATTGTAAATCTTATTTTGGACCCTAAATTTAGATAATGTCTGACAAGATCAAGAAGCAAAAATTTAAACGAAAATTTATTTCACTCGAAGAAAAAATTGGAATTTTAGATCGTATAAAAAGCGGAGAAAAGCCTACATCGATTGCAAAATCATTAAATTTAAACGAAGCTACTATTCGAACAATATTCAAAAATGAAAGCGAAATTAGAAAAAATGTTGCCTTTGGTTGCTCGCAAGGTGCAAAACGTGTGTCCCGCAAAAGAGATATAAATATCGTAAAAATGGAACATGTCCTTATAATATGGATAGAAGATTGTTTAGATAAAAAAATCCCTTTGAGTACATACAAATATTATTAAACAAAAAGCCCTCAGAGTTTACACACATTTAAGGAAAGATGAACTTTCTTCTAAAGAAGAACCAATCCTATCATTTTTGGCAAGTAAAGGGTGGTTTGAAAATTTAAAAAAAAGATTTTCTTTGCGCAATGTAAAATTGCAAGGAGAACAAGCTTCAGCAGATGTAGAAGCTGCTCAAAAATTTATATTGGAAATACCACGAATTATTGAAGAGGGAGAGTATTCAGCAGATCAAATTTTCAACGCCGATGAGACAACTTTATATTGGAAGAAACTGCCGTCTCGAACTTTTATTTCAAAAGATGAGAAGCAATCACCAGGTTATAAAACTTGTAAAGATCGTGTTACCCTTCACATGTGTAGTAACCTATCAGGAAATTTTGTAGTAAAACCAATGATAATAAATCGTTCCTTGAATCCCAGAGCATTGAAAAACGTTGATAAGTCTCATCTACCAGTCCTCTGGCGAGCAAATAAAAAAGGCTGGATGACGCAAAATTTGTTTGAAGACTGGTTTAAAAATTGTTTTATTCTAGAAGTAGAAGTTTTTGAAGAAAAAAAATTTGAGCTTTAAAGTTTTATTGCTCATTGATAATGCAGGTAGCCATAGTAGAGAAATCATCCTAACGTAAAAATTGTGTTTTTTCCTCCAAATTGTACGTCCTTGATCCAACCATTAGATCAAGGAATCATTGCAACAACCAAGGCATACTACATACGACTAGCATTCCAAAAAATTTTCGAAAGACTGGAAAACGATAAAAATGTAACGCTTACTCAAGCTTGGAAAGAGTTTTCTATTTTAGATTGTGTCACAACTTTAGCTGTGGCTTGCAAGGAATTAAAACAGTCTACACTTCATGCGTGTTGGAAACCTTTGTTACCGCAAACTCTGGTCCAGAGAGGAAGCTGTGTCCCATTTGAGGAAGCAGAATTTAGCAGAATAATATCGGTTGCTTCTAATTTAGAAGGGGACGGATTTTCAGATATGAACATTGATGATGTTCGGGAACTATTTGAAGAGCAAACTTTGAATGAGGAAGAACTAATTGAACTACTAAATACCTCCAACTTCGATTACCCCGAAGATTCGGAAAACATTTGTAATATTACAACGGTTCCTCATTTAAATTTAATTGATCTGGAGGAAGGAATAGCTTTAGCTAAAAAATTGGAAAATTTTTTCGTTGAAAAAGATCCTTCAGTTGTACGTAGAGGAAAATTTAAAAGAGAATTGAATAGTTCTTTAGCTCCTTATAGAGAAATTCTGAAAGAATTGCAAGATCGAAATAGGCAGGTAGTTTCTACTTCGTCAGATAATCTTTGTAATGATGGAGAAATAACTAGTGAAGAGGAGTTTCAACCAACCTGGAGAAAAAAAAAGTAGATTAGCTGTAATTTCTGATGAGAGTGATGATGAAAATTAATTTTGTAATCGTAATAAGCTGTTTCTACTTGTTTTATAATATGTAATTATAATTATTAGTCTTTGAATATATTTTTTGTTGTATTCTTTAATTTTTGTATTTCATCATAAAATTGAATTTAATTTATTTTTCTTAATAAAAACTTGAAGGTAACTTCCTTTTTCATTTATGTAGTATTTGGAACGAAATTTCAGCTATCATAAAATTTTACACCTTAAGATTTGGTTTCGATATAACACGGTACACATTGCCTTTAATTATATTATTTCAAGGTTTCGTATAACACGGTTTCGATATAACACAAGACAAGGTCTCGATACTACACGGTATACCTTGTTTCGTATAACACGGTTTCGATATAGTACGGTACGAATTAACCGTGTTATACGAGGGACGCCTGTATACTTCACGTACTTCCGAGATTGTATAAAAGCTATTCAACTATAGTTTCTACAAAAAACTATCCAGCTATTTATACTCTTGGGGTACGATTATGTAAGCATTACGAGTTTCGAATTTCTCGAAATTGCGACAAAACGCTTAGAAAGAATCTTTTTTGTCTTTAAAAATAATCTTTTTAATCATTACGAGTTGTCGGTCATACTTAAGGTGTACGAGTAAAAAAACAACAAGTTGCAATTACGAGAACTCGTGGTTTTGCATTATCGGGTTTTGTCGCAATTTCGAGAACCTCGGAACTCTTAATGCTTACTCGACGTACACTTAGACATGCTCGACGTACTCTTGGGCATACTCGACGTACTCATACACGTACTCCTTGTTCGAATAGACACTTCCATTTTGTTTAGAGAAAACTAAATTTATTTCAATCAAAATGAACATTCTGATCGGTTTTACTTTCAGATCAGTGGTGCGATTATTTACTCTCGTATTATGAGTTACGAGTTTCGAGAACTCGAAATACTTTGAAAAATTTTCTTTAAAAAGAATCTTTGTACGAGTAAAACAACAAGTCGCAATTACGAGAACTTGTAATGTCTACACATATATCAAAGATACATGTTAAACCGAAAGTGGTCTGACTGAAAACGTCCGAGATAAATTCAACATGTACACGGCGGCTTGACTCAAAGCAAAGATTATTAACAAGATCTTCTTGTTAATAATCTTTGCTTTCAGTCAAGCCGCCGTTTACATGTTGAATTTGTCTCGGACATTTTCAGTCAGACCACTTTCGGTTTAACATGTATCTTTAGTAATAGTCACGTTTTGTTGCAATTTATTGTAACTCGTAATGCTTACATAATCGCACCTCAGAATACATACATAGTACACCTACCGAATAGAGGATATATGAAAGGGTCTCTATTCTTATTTTAAATAAATGTATTTTGAAATATTGATTTACCTGATTTGGAACAGAACCCTCCAATCGATTTACAACTTCAGGAGGAAGTTTAGAATCTGCAGAATGAAGTCCTGGTACTATTGTACCATTATTTGACATTTCCAAAGCTTTATATTCATCCGGTATAACGCCATTTTGTATTGGAATTACAATTAGAGCGCGATCGATAAATACAGTGTTTGTCAAATGCTGTGCAACTGCAACACAAGAGTGATCATAATACTTTACGTAGCAGATCCTTGATAATACAGGACAAGAAACGTCTCGAATTGTTGGGTACAAACGAATTTCTTCAATTTTTCCTATGTGGCCAAACAGACTCTGCATTTGATCTTTTGTTGCTTGGGGTGCAATGTTTGTTATTTGCACAACCCGAGTCGTTGTCGGTGAACCACCCGTCATTCTTTTTAATAAAATCACCTTGAATTTTTTATTAGTAACAATTTAGCCCGAAAATTTTACAAACTTTATTAAACGCGGCGACATTTATTTTGAACACCTTCGCTATTGATCGGAATAAGAAAAGTTAACATGAGGTTGTTGGTAAGCCTGATAAACTGTCAATACTTGACCCAACAAACATTATTCATTAATGTCGAATTCTTTTCGTTTTTTCAAATCAATTATATTGTATATGCTGCGAGTCGAGTTGAGTCTAATCCTAGTTTAACTCTCACTATATACGGAGTCGAGTTACAGTGGAACTTCTTTTATCCGGAACCTCCGGGGGATCAAATTTCCGAATAATCGAATTTTCCGGACATTCGAGGTCTCTTATAACAACGCAATATTACAGTATAATATTTTTAGAAATAATGTTTTTTATACAAAAATTATGAGAGAGAGTAAATCCAAAAAAAAAAAAAATAATAAAAAAATGTTTTTTTTAGTTTTTTCTGATTTTTTTTGTTCGTTTGTTTCGTCCGGATAATAAAAGTTCCGAATAACTGAAGTCCGGATAAACGAAGTTTTACTGCATTTTCTAACCAACTCTAGTGCCCGGTTGCACACAAAACGAGTTAACCATTTGACAGCAATCTAATTGATAAGTCTAAACTCCGGTTAAAATTACATTTCGTTTTACAAAAAAATTTCCATGGTTAGTTTACAAATATGTCGATATTTCCTCAACAAATTTACAGCAACAATTGCATAGGGTAAATCCCCGCAAGAATAACATAAACCCAAAAAAAAAATTGGGTTTAATTAAACATAATTCTAATTCTTGGTTATAATACCTGCCACCAGAGTCAGATTACATATTAAATTTATATTTTATTTCGAAAGGTTCGCTTTTGTCAATTAAATCAAATTGGCTATTTTCTTGAAAAAAAATAAACCCAAAATAATTCGAATTAAATTTTGGTCAACAAAATACGCTTATTGTCGATATAATAAGATTTTACTCAACCCTACTGATAAAAAAAACAAAATATTCAATATTTTTATTTTGACGTTAATAAAATTTGTGTTCTTCTTATGATATACAATGAAATATAAGCCAAATATATGAAAATTGAGTTTCTATATAATTATTTTATTGAAAATTGTGATGCAAAAGACGCCAAATATAGTCAGTCTCATTACAACTTTGTATATAATGGAATTTTAAATAAAAATTTACAAAGATTTGTATCAACTTCTGCAAAATCCTAAAAATCGTCTTTCCATTCCACTGCTAAATTATGCAGAACAGCGGTCATTTCATTATATTTAAATAAAACATCAGGGCGTTCTGGATATTGCCGGAGTTTTGGAACGTGACGCTGACGTGAGATAAAAATTATCATTATCACTGTCGCTATCACTAAATAGTTGGTAATCTTTTCTTAGCATAATTTGAAAAATATGTTTAATAGTTTAAAATTGTTTTTAACATTTAAAAGTATCAATAATATCCGTTGAAACGCTAGTTACGCAATATACACAGAAGTTAAATAGTTATCTGCCCAATTTTGCAAAGTTACATTTAACTGAAGATTTAACTGACTGTTAAGGGTTGTGAAACGCTATTGTTACTAACGGCCAGTTAAATCAAGCTAAACTACTGATATGTTTTGTGTGCAACCGGGCATAGGTGTATATACTGCATAGTTAAACATATGCAGAGTTCAAATAGGATTGAAACCGAGTTAAAAAAAAATGGAACAAAATATCATTTCAGATGATCATAAGATTGATTATTCTTTTTGTTGATCGCCATATATGTTATTGTCATTTTTCCAGCGATATTATGTCTAAAAAATTGTAATTTTCAATCAAACTCCATGAAAATTACGGGATAGACCACCGAAATGTTGGAGTAATTTTTTTGAAAAAAAAAACAAACTAAATACCAAAACAAAAATTTACTTTTAAAATTAATTAATTAAAATCTTAATAAATAAGATATTTAAAATAAAATAATAAATTTAATTGAAAAAATTAAAACGAATATTTTTTAATATTGGTGCACGAATTTTTCTTTAATTTTGTTATTGTATTTTTAACTCTACTCTATGCGTCGAGTTTAACTCGACTCTACAAATTATTAGGTCGAGTCGAGTTTAACTCGACTCCGTATATAGTGAGAGTTAAACTCGGATTAAACTCGACTCGACTCGCAGCATATACATTATAAATGTAAATTTTTACTAAAGATACATGTTAAACCGAAAGTGATCTGACTGAAATCGTTCGAGATAAATTCAACATGTACGCACGGCGGCTTGATTGAAAGCAAAGATTATTAACAAGATCTTCTTGTTAATAATCCTTGCTTTCAGTCAAGCCGCCGTATACGTGTTGAATTTATCTCGGACGTTTTCAGTCAGACCACTTTCTGTTTAACATGTATCTTTAGTATTTGTAGTGCGAGAAGTACACGAAACCAAATTGATGTTGTTTTTGACGTTACTAACAAAACAACAAAAATATGTCAAATTCTTTTCGCCAAAAAACATCAAAAAAAGTTGATGTACATCGAAAGTCATGTACTTTTCGTCAAAAAACATCAATGTTTTTTCGATGTACATCAATTTTACGAAATGTATATTTTTTCATAAATCAACTACAACAACAAATTAGAAACGTCAATTTTTAGTTGTCAAAGTTGTCAGTTTTTGTGTCTTGATTTCATTTTAATTGTTGTGTTTAATTATTTTAATCGTATTAAATAAAGTTTTCAATATAAACAGTTTTTCCCGTTTCGATTTTTTATCCTTTTATTTGTTGTGCTTAATTATTTTAATTGAATTCAATAAAATTGTCAATATAAACAGATTTTGTCGTCTCGATTTCGAATTGATTTTTATAGTGTTTTGTGTCGAGTGTATTCAGTGTTTTGTGAAATTTGAATAAAATAAATATGTATATAATTTATTGAACAATTATGGAAGAGGTAGTTCTGGAATTGGTGGCATCTTCATCGTCAAAATTAAAATAATTAAACACAACAAACAAACAAAAGAATAATAAAAATCGAGACGGAAAAAACTGTTTATATTGAAAACTTTATTTAAACGATTAAAATTATTAAACAACAATTAAAATGATTTAAAATCAAGACACAAAAAACTCGTATATTCACAACTTTGAAAAATAAAAATTGAAAGTTCTATTTTTGTTGTTGTTAGCACAGAAGAAAGATTAACCAGAATAGACATTGCGTGGATCAAATGTTTTTTTCATCTTACCTTCTTTTTTGGACATTGAAGTATAATTATTTTCGAATATTATGAATTTTTTGAATATTTAATACAAATTATGCTGTCAAAACAAAACTTGTCATATAATTTCACTAACTATACTGTTAAGGATTCTCAATTTTTATTATTTCAAATAAAAACCAGTAAACCAAAGAATACATAACCCAACTTTCTCTTACCTTCGGCAAATCAAGGTCAAAAAAATGAGTCCAAATTTTTCCATACAAAAACAGCGTTATGACTGTTCTGGTTAATCTTTCTTCTGTGTTGTTAGTAACGTCAAAAAAACCCAATTTGGTTTCGTGTACTTTTCGCACCACAAAATTTAAATTGATTTGAAAAAACGAAAAGAATTCGACATTAGTTAACTTGGGATCATCTTGCAGTAATCTTTTTTAGCGTTTATACTGCAGAGTCAAATCGTACTCGAGTCGAAACTAGGTTGAAACCGAGTCAAAAACGTAAAAAAAAAATCATTTACTATCGTATGTTCATAAGTTTTTCTTGTATTATTTTCTGAATTTTATAAAAACAAAATAAGAAAGTTTTATTGCCACACAAAAATCGGAGATGCGCGAAACAAGAATTAAGAAATCAAAATAGTGTTTTTTTATTATTATTTTTTGTTGTTTTTGTTTTTCGACTCGACTCCATTTATAGTGGTTGTTTTAGAGTTAACTCGAATTGACCCTAAACATATTTTAGGTCGAGTTGAGTTAACTAAAAGATGACTCGACTCCGTTTATAGTAAAAGATAACATAGGTTCAAACCAGGTTGAACCCTAAGCGTAAACGTACATACTCAGTTATACTAAGCGTGTTCCATTGGCGTTAGCAAACTACTCACAAGTACTTGTGTCTACTCGCAACTACTCATGCTCAAGTGATGGTGTAGTTGTTAGAAGTAGTTACGCGTATAATTAACGAAAGAGGGATTTTAGTTTAAAAAATTCTAATAGATGGCTCTATACCAATTTTGGTTGTATGAAACGTCAATTTTTAACCCTAATCCAACCAAGGTGTGCCTTTTTGGTTCGTTTGATAAATGCATTGATTTTTAAAATAATGTTTATTTAGTTATAAACTTGTATGTATTTTATTTTGAAACATTTCCATGCAACGTATGTACTTGATATCTAATCATTCTCTGAAAAATTTTTGTGAATTATTTGATTAGAATTTGAATTTACTGACATAACAAAAATATGTTGGTTCGATTAGGGTTAAAAACAAAAGAAATTTGGTTTATGTTTGTGATACGACGCGCAATTGTTAAATCGTAAAAATATTTTAATTATTTTGTTGTTTAATGTTTTATTACTTATTATAATAGATCAATGTATTTTTTATTAAAATCTAGCGGTTTTATTTAAATTGAGGTTATGTTTTACTACTGTCACAAAAATTTGCGTTCCATTGAACATCTACTCACAAGTACTTGGCAGCAGCAAATTGTTTCCAATGGAACACTGTGACTGTATATGCTGCGAGTCGAGTTGAGTTTAATCCGAGTATAACTCTCACTATATACGGAGTCGAGTTATTTTCTAACCAACTCTAGGTGTATATACTGCAGAGTTAAACATATGCAGAGTTCAAATAGGATTGAAACCGAGTTAAAAAAAAATGGAACAAAATATCATTTCAGATGATCATAAGATTGATTATTCTTTTTGTTGATCGCCATATATGTTATTATCGTTTTTCCAGCGATATTATGTCTAAAAAATTGTAATTTTCAATCAAACTCCATGAAAATTATGGGATAGACCAACGAAATGTTGCAGTAATTTTTTCGAAAAAAAAGAAAAGTAAATACCAAAACAAAAATTTTTAATTAAAATTAATTAATTAAAATCTTAATAAATCTTAATTAAGATTTAATAATCTTAATTTAATTGAAAAAATTAAAACGAATATTTTTTAATATTGGTGCACGAATTTTTCTTTAATTTTGTTGTTGTTTTTTTAACTTTACTCTATGCGTATATAGTGCATTTTTAGAGTAGAGTTTAACTCAACTCTACAAATTATTAGGTCGAGTCGAGTTTAACTCGACTCCGTATATAGTGAGATTAACTCGGATTAAACTCGACTCGACTCGCAGCATATACAGTATAAGTGAGAGTTAAACCACAGAAGAACGATTAACCAGAATAGACATTGCGTGGATCAAATGTTTTTTTCATCTTACCTTCTTTTTTGGACATTGAAGTATAATTATTTTCGAATATTATGAATTTTTTGAATATTTAATACAAATTATGCTGTCAAAACAAAACTTGTCATATAATTTCACTAACTATACTGTTAAGGATTCTTAATTTTTATTATTTCAAATAAAAACCAGTAAACCAAAGAATACATAACCCAACTTTCTCTTACCTTCGGCAAATCAAGGTCAAAAAAATGAGTCCAAATTTTTCCATACAAAAACAGCGTTATGACTGTTCTGGTTAATCTTTCTTCTGTGGTTAAACTAGGATTAAACTTAGGTACTTACCGAAAGGAGTACAATTTACTTTAGCATTCCATACCCATGCATGAATAGATTTTCAATAAATACCATGTTTCCATGTACCGAGTTCAAATAGGTTTAGGTTTATGAAGAAAAATATTTCGATAGAATAAAAAAAAAATTGGGTATTGAACAATAACAAAATTTTTATTTCGCTTTGATATATCGTCATAACGTTGGCAACGACATTTTTGTGTATTTTTTTAATTATTTTATGGAAATATATTTAGTAATATGCGCTGCGCCATTTACAATTTCAAAAAATGTTTGACAGATAGAATCTAACTTAAACAAACAATTATCATGTTTCCATGATAGAGTTAACCTAGGCTCAACTCGGTTTATGTGCATGGAAACGCGTATTAGGGTAGAGTTTCGTTAAATCCCAATAAACTCGACGAATCTTGTACCATGTTTCCATGTACCGAGTTTAAACAGATTTAGGTTTCGTTGAGTTGAAAATATTGCAGCGCTAACCGCCAATAGTAATATGCGATGCGCCATTTATAATTTTAAAAAACATTTGACAGATAGAATCTAACTCAAACAAACAAGATTCGTCGAGTTTATTTGGATTTAACGAAACTCTACCCTAATACGCGTTTCCATGCACATAAACCGAGTTGAACCTAGGTTAACTCTATCATGGAAACATGATATTGTTTGTTTGAGTTAGATTCTATCTGTCAAACATTTTTAAAAATTATAAATGGCGCGTCGCATATTACTAAATATATTTCCTCAAAATAATTAAACAAATACACAAAAATGTCGTTGTCAACGTTATGACGATATATCAAAGCGAAATACAAGTTTGGTTTTTGTTCAATACGCAATTTTATTTTTTTATTCTATCGAAATATTTTTCTTCAACTCTAAATCCTAACTCTGTTCTTGGAAACGGTACGGGTTAGCGCCGCCATATTTTCAACTCAACGAAACCTAAACCTGTTTAAACTCGGTACATGGAAACATGGTAAATATCATGTTTCCATGATAGAGTTAACCTAGGTTCAACTCGGTTTATGTGAATATGGAAACGCTTATTAGGGTAGAGTTTCGTTAAATCCAAATAAACTCGACGAATCTTGTTTGTTTGAGTTAGATTCTACCTGTCAAACATTTTTTAAAATTATAAATGGCGCATCGCATATTACTAAATATATTTCCCCAAAATAATTAAAAAAATACACAAAAATGTCGTTATCAACATTATGACGATATATCAAAGCGAAATAAAAGTTTGGTTTTTGTTCAATACGCAATTTTATTTTTTTATTCTATCGAAATATTTTTCTTCAACTCTAAATCCCAACTCTGTTTATGGAAACGGTACGGGTTAGTGCCGCCATATTTTCAACTCGACGAAACCTAAACCTGTTTAAACTCGGTATATGGAAACATGGTACAAGATTTGTCGAGTTTATTTGGATCTAACGAAACTCTACCCTAATACACGTTTCCATGCACATAAACCGAGTTGAACCAGAAATTATGGGAATATATTCCTATACTTTCTGGTTGAACCTAGGTTAACTCTATCATGGAAACATGATATATCATGGAAACATGATAAAAATGAAGAATTTTTTAAATTAACAGAGCATTCAGAATGAAAAACTTTTTACTTTTGTCTTCCAGGTTTGTCTGAAATTTATTGAGGAAAAAAAAATATTTGCTCGTTATCTTGGTGGTTAACAAACTTTTTCTTTTTCCTTAAAGAAAAAAGAATGAAGTTAACTACAATTTCAAATGAATTGTCAAAAATTATTTAAGGCGCAGCTCCGTGTCGAGCGATAAGAATATTTAATGTATTTTTGAATGAAAATATTGGGCTAGCATTGGTTTTAGCTGTCTCAGTCAAAGTGGCGCCATGTATTTCTTGGTGTGGAAATATTAATAACTAAAAATCGCTGTTTATTTAATTAAAAAACAATTAAATCTTCCTTTTCCAAAATTTGCAAACATAATACACAATTGAATAAGCATTAGTAAATTTTATTTCATTTCTGTTTTAATTTAAAAACAAATTAAAACTTCCTTTTCCAAAATTTGCCACCGTCGCCTGTCAAGTAAGACAGCTAAAACCAATCCGTGCCCAATTAGGTACATTTTATGTTTTATAGCACTAAGGCCCGTAATTTTAAACGAGGATAGTGATAAATCAGCGAATTTATCCCCTCTTTCGTATTTTTAAACGAAGATAAATCCACTGAATCAAACCTGGATTAAAATTGGATCCTCGGATTTATACCTCGATATCGATGGCTAAAACAGTGGATACGGCTATTTTCGAAAATTGTGGATTAATCCGTCGATGTATCCTTGTTTAAAAATACGAGCCTAAGCGTCATTTAATTTGTTTTGAACTAGCTAGTTAATACAAAATTTCACTCTTATGTCTATAATTTTTAATTTAAGACGATAAATTGAACTTTTGTATACAAATATTAAAAATGTTAACATTTTATTTATGGTAAACGCACGATTGCACAATATTTTAACTATAGTTAATTAAAAGCTCCGGTTTTCACTACATACATATTTGAACAATTTTTATACATCATTTGAAGGAAAAGGAAATATAAGTATGTAGGTAGATCTCGTCACTCGTTATGTACAACAACCTATTTCTCGTGCAGGCATCTTAAATTTCGACAAAAAAAAATGTTTCATTGCACCCTCAATATTATTTATATTCACTGTGTTCCATTGGAAACAATTTGATACTGCCAAGTACTTGTGACTTGTGAGTAGATGTTCAATGGAACGCAAATTTTTGTGACAGTAGTAAAATATAACCTCAATTTAAATAAAACTGCTAAATTATAATAAAAAATACGTTGATCTATTAATAATAATAAGTAATAAAACATTAAACAACAAAATAATTAAAATATTTTTACGATTTAACAATTGCGCGTCGTATCACAAACATAAACAAATTTTTTTTTGTTTTTAACCCTAATCGAACCAACATATTTTTGTTATGTCAGTAAATTCTAATTCTAATCAAATAATTTACGAAATTTTTTTCAGATAATGATTAGATGTCAAGTACGTTGTATGGAAATGTTTCAAAATAAAATACATACAAGTTTATAACTAAATAAACATTATTTTGAAAATCGATGCATTTATCAAACGAACCAAACAGGCACATCTTGGTTGGATTAGGGTTAAAAAATGACGTTTCACACAACCAAAATTGGTATAGAGCCATCTATTAGAATTTTTTAAACTAAAATCCCTCTTTCGTTAATTATATGAGTAACTACTTCTAACAACTACACCATCACTTGAGTATGAATAGTTGCCAGTAGATACAAGTACTTGTGAGTAGTTTGCTAACGCCAATGGAACACGCTTAGTCTCTGTGTTCCATTGGAAACAATTTGCTACTGACAAGTACTTGTGAGTAGATGTTCAATGGAACACAAATTTTTGTGACAATGGTAAAACATAACCTCAATTTAAATAAAACTGCTAGATTTTAATAAAAAATACGTTGATCTATTAATAATAATAAGTAATAAAAAATTAAACAACAAAATAATTAAAATATTTTTACGATTTAACAATTGCGCGTCGTATCAGAAACATAAACAAAAATTTTTTGTTTTTAACCCTAATCGAACCAACATATTTTTGTTTGTCAGTAAATTCAAATTCTAATCAAATAATTTACGAAATTTTTTTCAACGAATGATTAGATGTCAAGTACATTGTAAGAAAATGTTTCAAAATAAAATGCATACAAGTTTATAACTAAATTAACATTATTTTACAAATCGATGCATTTATCAAACGAGCCAAAAAGGCACACCTTGGTTGGATCAGGGTTAAAAAATGACGTTTCATACAACCAAAATTGGTATAGAGCCATCTATTAGAATTACTTAAAACTAAAATCCCTCTTTCGTTAATTTTATACGTAACTACCCAAGTATAACAAAACTGAAAACTTGAACCGGTTATCAATTTTTGTCCGGTTTTCAGACGAAAATCTCGGAAAATGATGAATTTTGGTTTCCAAATTTCGACACATGTAGCGTTGGAATAGAATCGTATTTTTGTTTTCTTTAGTAGACGCCATTACGATTAACTTCTAACAACTACACCATCACTTGAGCATGAGTAGTTGCGAGTAGATACAAGTACTTGTGAGTAGTTTACTAACGCCAATGGAACACGCTTAGTAATACATGCGCTTCAGCATACCTCTTCAGTTTTGTTTATCGTGGAGTTAACCTAGGTTTAAGTCGGTTTATGTGCATGGAAACACGTATTAGGGTAGGTTTCGTTAAATCCAAATAAACTCGACGAATCTTGTTTGATTGAGTTAGATCCTATCTGTCAGACATTTTTTAAAATTATCAATGTCGCTTCGCATAATATTAAATATATTTCTCCAAAATAATTAAAAAAATACAACAAATATCTTTATCAACGTTATGACGATATATCAAAGCGAAATAAACATTTTGTTTTTGTTCAACATGTCATTTTATTTTTTTATTCTATCGAAATATTTTTCTTGATCTCTAAATCCTAACTCTGTTCTTGGGAACGGTACGGGTTAGTGCCGCCATATTTTCAACTCAACAAAACCTAAACCTATTTGAACTCGGTGCATGGAAACATGGTAATGGTAAAATTCGTCCAATTTATTTGGATTTAACGAACCTCTACCCTAGTACGCGTTTCTATGGACATAAACCGAGTTGAACCTAGGTGAAAGTACTTTTCACACAAGGCGTCTCGCCTCGAAATATTTAGTTACCACAAATACGAAGCTGACCAGCAAACGTAGAAGTACTTAATACTATATACTAGTTTAAAAGTAGTGAAAAAAATTACCTTCTTTCCTTGTGAAAAAATATAGGACGTCGGGAAAAAATTCATCAGTTTTTTAAAAAAAAAATTGTAGATTTTTCTCTTTCACTCTTATTACCTAAGATATCATGCTGTCTCTTTTACATTATTCGCATATTCCGTATATAAAAAGCACTTTATAACTACTTGTAAATCACAACATTAAAAGTACTATTTTATAAGCCAAATGTAAAGAATTATGAAGCTGGTTTGAACAGATCTCCCTTAAAAGTATCTCTTAAAAATAAATTATTTTTCAACAAATTGAATTTATTTATATAAAATTAAACGTTGTCAATCGAGGGAAAGCGAACATTCAAAGAGGATAGACGTGTTTTGTCTTTCCTCTTCAAAATTTAATTTAATTTAATTTTTATTTTTTATTGATGTGTTGTTAGTGTGAAGTGTTATGTATATACTTTATATACATATGTACATACTTATATACATTTTAATTTTAATTTTAATTCTAGTTTAATTCAATTTTAGTGAAATAATAATTAAAGTGTAAGTGAAATAATAATTAAAGCGTAATTTTGGAAAATGCAATCCACCGGGATGCATTTATCAGGCAATGTTTTATATTTATAGATAAATAAATCAAAATTATTGATTTCTTGATTAAGTGCATGATTTTAACTTTTGTGTGGCTTTACATGGAATTTCATTACTAAAATCTAATAATTGGATCGTATTAAAATTGATTTTAACTTAATTTGATATACGTCGTAGTTAATTTCATATCTTATTCTATTTTGACGCATACTTGAATGTGTTCTTATGTTTTATTTTATGTACAATCGACACAAATATATTCTTGTAGCAAAACCAACAAAAATGTTTATACAGGCCGTCTCGTTCGCTCTTTACACAGATCCTATCAAGAAAATGTACTAGATATTATTGGTTTTTGTCATATAATATTTAAACAACAACAAAAACAGACAGACATTTTTGGTGGTTTTGGTATAATCGTCACAAATATTTTCCTGTATCTTGATACATAGAACAGGAATATTTGTTTGTTTGCTATAGGGGTATTATTGGTGTGTTATCAAAAACATCTATAATCCCAAGACGAACTATACAAAATTTAAAGGTACAAAGTGACTACTGGTCACAGTGTTAGTTGTGTACATATAAATATGTCTTCAATAACAAAACTAACCAACACTAATCTAATTTGTTTTGGTTTTGTTCTATGAAATATAAAATAAAAAATAAAAAAATACATAAGAAACAACAACAATTTACATCACGGCAACGCTGAATAATAATTCAAATAAAACGAAAGCTAATTACAGTGGCGGACAATACTGTTCACGAAAATTTAAATAAATAAAAATCTTAAAATTATTTGTAATAGTAATCACTTAAATTTATTCAATTTAGTATTTTTTTGAATAACATTATTTTCTTCAAATATACATACATATGTACATATATGTTATTTTAACTTCAATTACAATTTTAAAATATACAAAAAATGATTCATTCACATTGTGAACACTTTTGTCCCTGAAATGTTTTCGCTATATTAATACTTCGTGTACCCTCCCTTAGATTCTATCTCCGCTTCTATTCTTCTAGGAAGACTTTCTACTCAATTTGTGAGGATGCCAAGGGAGATACCATTCCAAGTTTCCAACGTGCGTTCTTATAACTCATCAATTATTCTTGGAGGCTCCTTGTTAGAAATCATTTTTCGTTTAAGGATGGCCCAAAGGTGTTCAATGGGATTAATATTCGGTAGTTGGTCTGGCCACATACGTACATATGAACTAGATTTTTTGGTAAGTTTGAAACAATTGTGCAAAAAATGTGATTTGTAGGTTATGTTGACAAAGCACTTCGCTTTGTACTACTTTAAAATGTCGCAGTCGAGTGTGGAACGCATTGCCTTGGCTTTATAGATAACTTCATTACAATATATTTTGATTTTTTTTAAAAGTATCACTTAAAAATAAATTATTTTTCAACAAATTGAATTTATTTATATAAAATTAAACGTTGTCAATCTAGGGTAAGCGAACATTCAAAGAGGATAGACGTGTTTTGTCTTTCCTCTTCAAAATTTAATTTAATTTAATTTTTATTTTTTATTTATGTGTTGTTAGTGTGAAGTGTTATGTATATACTTTATATACATATGTACATATATACATTTTAATTTTAATTTTAATTCTAGTTTAATACAATTTTAGTGAAATAATAATTAAAGCGTAATTTTGGAAAATGCAATCCACCGGGATGCATTTATCAGGCAATGTTTTATATTTATAGATAATGAAATCAAAATTATTGATTTCTTGATTAAGTGCATGACTTTAACTTTTGTGTGATTGTACAAGGAATTTAATTACTAAAATCTAATAATTGGATCGTATTTAAATTGATTTTAACTTAATTTGATGTACGTCGTAGTTAATTTCATATCTTATTCTATTCGAAAGTATTCTTATGTTTTATTTTATGTGCAATCGACACAAATATGTTCTTGTAGCAAAATCAACAAAAATGTTTATACAGGCCGTCTCGTTCGCTCTTTACACAGATCCTATCAAGAAAATGTACTAGATATTATTGGTTTTTGTCATATAATATTTAAACAACAACAAAAACAGAAAGACATTTTTGGTGGTTTTGGTATAATCGTCACAAATAATTTCCTGTATCTTGATACATAGAACAGGAATATTTGTATGTTTGCTATAGGGGTATTATTTGTGTGTAATCAAAAACATCTATAATTCCAAGATGAACTATACAAAATTTAAAGGTACAAAGTGACTACTGGTCATAGTGTTAGTTGTGTACATATAAATAAGTCTTCAATCAAAAAACTAACCAACACTAATCTAATTTGTTTTGGTTTTGTTCTATGAAATATAAAAAAAAAAAAAAAAAATACATAAGAAACAACAACATTTACATCACGGCAACACTGAATAATAATATCAAATAAAACGAAAGCTATTTGCAGTGGCGGACAATACTGTTCACGAAAATTTAAATAAATAAAAATCTTAAAATTATTTGTACTAGTAATCACTTAAATTTATTCAATTTAGTATTTTATTGAATAACATTATTTTCTTCAAACATATGTACATACGAGTATATGTTATTTTAAATTCAATTATGTTATGTCGTAAATCTCCACTAGTACTGTTAATTAAACATCTTCTTCTATTTTACATATATTATTTATTATAACCCGTAATCCAATACATAGACTTTCTGTATATCGCGGTTGACGATCGTCTCTGGTGTGACGTTAGCTCCAATGCCGTATATGTCACACCTTGACTTCGTTTACATCGTATTTCTTTACTTCGTATATACCACACTCGTCCCCTCTTAATTTCATTATTCTTAACCTAATTACCTAATTAACAAATTAAACTTAATTATACTATTACATGATTTTCATGCTTTTTACCGATATCGAGGGGGTTTCTTTATTTGCTCTTGGGCACGTAACTCCCTTCCCTGAATCTCACTACTCGTATCCTCTCTCCCCTCAACTCTATACCTAATCGCAAATTTTGGACTTAAACTTAAATTCCTATCCCTCTGCTGATTGCCCAAATACCTCTTAGAGCAGCTTGACGTCGTATTCTGATCTACTGGGCAATCTTCTTCGACTCTAGTTCTCCTCAACCTGATCTGATCCACATGCCTTTTAATCATCTGACCTTCCTCAAACCTGCACCAATACATTCTCGGTCCCAGCACTTCCGATATTCGAGCTTTGGCCCATTTTGGATGTAATGGATCCTTGTAAGACCTGATGTTTACACAATCGTTCACCTTGAATTTGCGATCTCGCTCTGTGAACTTGTCCCTCTGATCTGTCACCCCATTTTCTTTTAGATTATCCTCACATGCTGTTCGTTTTAAAAGATCTAATTTCATTTTGGGTTCGTAATTAAGCATGCTCGACCAGGGAGTCTTTCCCGTAGTACCATGTTTCACCGCTCTATAGTCGAACAGAAACTTGTTCACAATCTGGTCTAATTGTTCGCTACTACCATCCTGTAAAGCACTCCTCATTGCATTTTTGATGGTTTTTACTGTGTTCTCTGCAGCTCCATTGGTCTGTGCGTAACCTGGCGCTGTTAGCGAATATTTTATTCCCAAGCCACTCATCGTTTCTTTAAATAAATGCGCCGTGAATGTTGTTCCGTTATCACTTACGATGTGATCTGGTAGTCCAAATCTCGCAAAACATTCATTCAACTTATTAACCGTGAACTCGGCCGTCGCGCTTCTCGTTCTGAACACTTCGACCCATTTCGAAAATGCATCAATTATTACTAAAAATTGATAATTATGAAATGGACCCGCATAATCTATGTGCAATCTGCTCCAGGGTCTCGACGGTGTCTCCCACGGTATAGTTTTGGCTTTCGGTGGACTTGGAAGAACTGCCAAGCATGGATCACAACTTCCAATGAAATTCTCGACTTCTTCGTCCATTCCTGGCCACCATACATACGACCTTAAAATTGATTTTGTTTTTACCATCCCTAAATGAGTTTCATGCACCTGATTTAATATTCTTCGTCTTAATGCTTGTGGAACCACTACTCTGTGTCCTCTCATTAACACTTGTTCTTCGACTGACAATTCGTTTCGACCTCGAAGATATTTTTTATATTTCACGTCCATATTCAGCTCCTTGAAATCACCACTCAAAACTGCTCGTATTATACTTTGCAACGTTTCGTCATTCATCGTTTCCTTCCTCAACATCTCGAAATCTACCATTACGTTAGTATTCTTCTTTATCAAATACAGGGTGGTCATTTTGTGGTGCTATATCACATTTGGTGATAAAACTGTGATAAACTGACATTTGTCGTGGCTTACTGCGGTCCCAACTTGGATGAACAACGTCACGTCGTATAATGATTTGAATGAAAATGACCACAATATCTTCCTTCTTACTTCTACAAGTGGAAAAAATTGTTTATTTTGTTTAATTTTTTTTTATATGGAGTTTGGTTAAAAACACCTCTAATCAAAATTTCAAAAAATGAATGAAATTTACATTGACGCTAATGATAAATAAATGATATTTATTAACAAAATAATCATGTATATATTATTGAAATAAAATTAATGGATTATTGTTAAATTTACAGGAAAACGGAGTATAAAAATCAACAATTATTTTAGTTTTGTGTATTAAATTGTATCTTAAAAGAACCATTCTAGTAGCCTAGAATAACAAATTTCACAAAAACAATTATCCTTCTAATAGAAATGGACAAAAAATAAGCAATTCTTAAACGAAAATCAACATAAACCATCTGATATAACCTCACAAAATGCAAATAATGGTCGGTGTTTAAACATGAAATTCTAATAAATCAAAGGGTTTTCTAGTTAGGTTAACTTAAAAATATAATAATTAGTCTTTTGATAACAAACAATTTTGTTTTGCAGTTGATATCATGATAATTTTCATTCATTTTTTTAAAATTTTAATTTAATTGTTTTATATCAAACTATATGGAGTTTGATCGAAAGCAACTAAATTAAACTTTAAAAAAATGAATGAAAGTTACTGTGATACGAACTGTAAAACAAAATTGTTGATTAACAAAAGACTAATTATTATATTTTTAAGTTAACATAACTAGAAAACCCTTTGATTTATTAGAATTTCATATTTAAACACCGACCATTATTTGCAATTTGTGAGGTTATGTCAGATGGTTTATGTTGATTTTTGTTTAAGAATTGCTTATTTTTGTCCATTTCTGTTAGAAGGATGATTGTTTTTGTGAAATTTGTTATTCAAGGCTACTAGAATGGTTCTTTTAACATACAATTTAATACATAAAACTAAAATAATTGTTGATTTTTATATTACATAGCAATATAAAAATCTACAATTGAGGTTACGTGTCAAATCATCACTTTGATTCATTGCTTTCCCCTTAAAATTCATTTTGCAGTGTTGTCATTTTGTGGTAATATATCACATTTGGCGATACTGTGCGAAAAATAAATTGTCGTAGCTAACTACGGTGTTGTCATGGATGAATATCGTCACGTCGCATAATGATTTAAATGAAAAAGACCACAACTTCTTCCGTCTTACTTTTACAAGTGGAAAAAAAATTATTTTGTTGTTTACATTTGATTTATATGGAGTTTAGTTAAAAAAAGCTCTAATAAAAATATCAAAAAATGAATGAAATTTACATTGACGCGAAATATAAATGAATGATATTTATTAACAAAATGATCATTTATATATTTTTGAAATAAAATTAATGGGTTATTGTTAAATTTACAAGAAAAACGAAATACAACAATCAACAATTATTTTAATTTTGTGTAGTAAATTATTTGTTAAAAATCAAGGTATACAGAAAAAATAGGTAGTATATTCCCGTGTCTCATTTTTGTCTTTCTTTGCGCATCACGTCACGTGTAGTCAAAAAAAAACATTTGTATATGAAGTTTGGCGGTTTTTTGATTAATTTTTTAAATAAATCAAGAATAATCGTAATTTTTTTTACAAACCGTATTTACAATTGATAATGATAGTTTACCGAGACCCTTTTTATGCTTTATATTTTTTTTATGGTTTAAATATTTGAGAAATAATTCCTTCGAGTATATAATGTCTAAGATAAATGGAAAAAAGGGTAGACAAAATTATGAGTATATAACATAAAACAATTAAATTATTAAATGTTTTTGGTCATTCAAACATATGTACGTACCAATTATTAAAATTTTTATTTCTTTACGTTATGTACTCAAATTTTTGCCATCTATTTTCGTTTGGCTTCAAATTATTGGTATCCACGTACCAATTCAAATATTATGTTCATATTCAACGTTAAATATATGTAAATGTAAAAATATATTAAATAAAAATTCAGTTCACCAATTATTGTTTTCAGTTCACAAAAAATTGTTTTTTAGGTGTAAAATGTTTTTTAAAATTCAGTTATTAAACGCCCAGTTAATAGAAAACATAAATTTGAAAAAACGGAAATTAAATAAAACTATAAATTAAAATTAAATCTCTGGCTTATTTCATTTATTGTCTTATGGTTTTCGCTACAACTACATCAAAACACCCATTCACTGTTTAGTGTTCTATATGTGTTCTTATCAGAAGTACAACTAATAGTTTTGTTGCAATAGGAATTATTCAAATTTAGTATATTTAAAATCGAATACTCCCAAATTTTTGAATTAAATAATTAAAATCTAAACGTTCTCTGCATTTAACAAAAAAAATTTACTCATAAATTCCGAAACTTGTTATGCAATGTGCTCAAACAGTCTGCTCTAGACACGAATATTAAAACATGCCTATTTTCGCGATTTAATTCCAAAAGTATTGCAGTATATAACTAAAATAAAAATTGAAATGTTTAATTTTAACATAAAGTCGAAAAACAATAAATGGCAAGAATAAAAAAAAATTCATTTATTTTCCATTTATTTAAAAAATTAATAAAAATATCACGAAACTCCATATAAATATCAGCATTTTTGACAACACGTGACGTCAAATTGCGAAAAAAGTATGGCAACAGCATGCGCAATATTGTACCTTTATTTTCTGTATAACTTGGTTAAAAATAACATTCTAGTTGCCTAGAATAACAAATTTCTTCGGGAGCTCACAAAGGACAAAAAAATATTTTAAAACAAAAATCAACATAAACCATCTGACATAACCCCACAAAATGCAAATATTGGTCAATGTTTAAACATCAAATTCTAACAAATCAAAGGCTTTTCAAGTTATGTTATGTTAAAAATATATTAATTGGTCTTTTTTCAATCGACAATTTTGTTTTGCACTTCGTATCATGATAATTTTCATTAATTTTTTTGAAACTTTAATTTGGTTGTTTTTGATCAAACTCCAAATAGTTTGATGGAAAACCACTAAATTGGGATATTAAAAAAATGAATGAAAATTATCATGAAACTAAGTGCAAAATAAAATTGTTGATTGACAAAGGAATGATTATTATATTTTTAACATTTTATTTAAATAATAAGCATCTTTGCATTCAAGTATTACTTTATCATCATACAAATATCACTTCGTATAAAATTTTCATATAATGTCATTTGAGGTTATGTGGAAACGTCAACTTATCACTTTGATTCATCATTTCCCCTTAAAATTCATTTTGCAGGGGTGTGTTTGTAGACTTTCTCCATTTTTTTATATCACACAACAAAAGTCTCCACTAGTGATATAAAGGTGTGATATAGCACCACAAAATGACCACCCAGGTATGACGCTTCTTCTTTGGTTGATTTGCTGCTACTATTTACTGGGATTCTTGACAATAGGTCAGCACAGTTTCTCTCGGACCTTACGTGTTCAATCTTGAAATTGAATCCCGACAGATGCACTGCCCATCTCTGCAGCCTACTAGCAGACATCTGAGGTATACCCTTCTTGTCCCCAAATATGCTGACCAAAGGCTTGTGATCTGTTTTTAATGTAAACTCCCGTCCCACTAGATGCTGGTAAAATTTCTTCGTTCCATATACTGTTGCCAGTGCTTCCTCCAAATTACTCCATAATTTCTCTCCGCGTTCGTGAGTGCTCGTGAAGCAAACTCGATTGGGCGTTCACTTCCATCTGTATATGTATGCGATATTATGGCTCCAATTCCAATACTCGACGCGTCACATGTCAATGTTACTGGCATACTCGGCTCGTAATGTGTTAAAACCACATCGGACAATACTTCCTTTTTCATTTTTTCAAATGCTGCATTACAATCTTTAGACCATTCGTACTTCACTCCTTTTGTAATAGTTCAAAATTAGGTCCATGGTCCATCTCTAGTGGGATGTTGTTGTTTCCATCAATGTATGATTTCAACAAACAATTTTGTCATGACGTAGTCGAGAGGCAACGATAATAATACTGATAATAACATAATAAAAATAATAACATCGGGTGACGGTCAAACGGGTTGCCGCTAAGGACGTTTAAAAAAAGTATAAAAAGGCAAGAATAAATGTGCAAGGGACGGTTTTTGATAAAACGATATTGGTGAAATAAGTAGGAACCAAAAAAAAAAAAAAACAAAAAGAGGAAGATTGATTCGAGTAGATTGAGAAGTAATATTGGGAAAGAAAGTAAAATGTGAAATGTGTATATAAAAACAAGAAAATAAATAAATAAATTGTAAAATAATTAGATTGAAATTAAAAATAAAAAAATTAAGAATTTATCAAAAGTTTAATGTATATCAATGACAATCAAATGTTTATCAATTATATTAATTAGGAAATTTGCGTTCACTGTGTGAATTTTGTTTAATATTTTCAAAATAAAAAAAAAAAATAAAAAAAAATAAATGTTTTAGACATTAGTTAATGTTATTGTGATTATAAAAAAATTATTAACACTTGGTGTGATATTGTCTTTCAATAAAATAAAACTTAAAAATAAGAAAGAAATATAAAAATATGTTTTAAATGTCTAACCGAGAAAAAAAAAAAATAAATAAATATAAATAAAATCTCAAGAAAAACTTGGAAGTTGTCGCCATTATTGTTGTGTTTTAATTTACAAGCATGGTGCATAATATGCTATATGCATGATTCATGGTTCTGGCCAATAAATAGTTAGAAAAATACGAAAATTAACAATTTTATTTTTTTATTTTTTTTGTGAAACGTGTTAGTGCTTTATCAAAGTGGTGGTTTCATATAAGAAGACAATGAATAAATAAAACAACGTTTGAGAATCATACTGGGTGTCATGATGTTAAGGAAATGAAATAAAAACAAATAGAAAGAAATTACAATACATAGAGTGAGGGAAGTATTTTTTTAAAATATTAATTGGTTATCGACATTTCCGATACCCAATTCGTTCCGGATCTACAGTGAAGGAAGCAGTAGTTACAGTTGGGCACTAAATTAACGGATGATCATTGAGGAACGGGTACCCAACATAACCGTGAGACGTGGTTTTGGTGAAGATAACGTGATGGATGAAAGCAACCAACACAAACAACAAGCATTATGGTGATGTAGAACAAAAAATAATAATAATTCATTGTTTTATTTCAGAGGAATATTGTAAACTAATTTCACTTTTGTTTGCTTCTCAAATTATTTTTTTTTATTATTTTTATTGCTAAAACTTTAAGCATAGTTCAGTGTTGTCGAATAATTTTGTTTCTTTGCTTATCGCCAGTTCGCCAAGTTAAAAAAAAAAGACATGCACAATTTTTTTTTGTTATTGTTTATATTAATGGAGATTTTAAATTAGTAGTTAGAAAATAAAAAATGGAGTAATTAGTAACTCCATTAAGGGGATGTTTGCGTTGTAAAATGCAGTGTAATACCGTCACTATTTTTTTTTATTATGATTAAGCGTTTTTTTTGCACACTATATTCTGAATCAAAATATTTTTTTTGTAAGATGGAATACTGACGCATCGGAACTAAAGAACCTGTCCCGTCACTGAAACCTATCCCAAAATTTTACAGTGTGCAACGGTGTGTCAGTGTGAACCAAATCCATCGGTTACAAATGGCGCCGAAACAGGGACCTGAAGGGTCTAAAATATCTTATTTTAAGTATTAAGATGAAGTAAGCCGTAAATTTCAGTTAATCTTAGTAATCTGGTAGCCCTAACAAGGCATCCGCGTGGCTTCACCACGAATTTAGTTAAACGAGTAACTGTAATAGTCCGCTTAAGATTCAGCTGCGGTCTTGTACTCATTTTTATGGTCAGATTTAACGTAGTTTAAACCAGTTTTTTTTACCGATATTCTCATACTACAACTCACGTGTTTTTTTTTATTGACCAATCCTAATGTACCACGCGTTTGATGATCGATATCAGAAATTCACAATGGATGTTCCGTTAGTCGGTTCTCTTGTGAATCTGTTGTGTAGATTTTCCGCTGGTGCAAGATGGAATCACTTTTTGTTATAATTTATTATTTAATTTTTTTTAGTTTTTTTATCCGTGACTATTTCCTTATTGATAGATGGTGTGTTTGGAGATTTAACTGATAGATGGTTTGGAGATTCCAAATTCCTCAGTTGAAACCATAATGCGTTCCTCAGTAAGGATTTAACTTACATGATAGTTTCCGAGTAACAATTGAATTATAGTATTATGAGAATTGGTCTATGTAGTATAGTTTTTAGTCAATTCATTATTATTGTTATTAGATTTGTAAGTGACGGTAGCTCAACCTAAGTTTCCGTATAAACATAAAATGAAAATAAAAAAAAAATTATAAAGATAATTATACGGTAGCTTAAAAGACATTATACAAGTGCAGTCATCCCTTTATGATGGTTTATGATATATTTAAATTAAAGTAAATTTGAGAGAATCGATACTTTCAAGCATTTATATTTATATTGGTTGTTTATTTAATTATTTAATTTAGTTTTGTTATTTTTTTTATTTATATAGCAGTATTATTATTCGACTGACAAATTATTTATTTTGTAAAATTGTTGGAATTATACATTTGGTGGTTACCTTATACAATAGTTATTAGTTGGCCAATTTTAGAGGATAAAGTCATAAACGGAAGACACGTTAAACTACTAAAATTTTTTGAATACTTGCAACTGCCTTTCTGTTTCCTAAATTTTTTTTGTTTTTTTTTATTTTCAAATATTTAATTAGGATTAATTAAAAGTTTTCCAATAATTTTTATTTTTTTTATTTGTATCTTTTGTTTTCTCTCTCGTAATAATGAATTACGCTTTAATGTTCGAGTCGTTAAGTGCTGATGAAATTAATGTGGAATATTTAGTTCGGGGTATTGCTCCAGGTCAAGCTGGAGCTGAAAACAAATTATTAGATACGATCCAAAGAGAGATTGAAACACCCCAACTAAATCCCAAAGAATCCCATGTCACTGAAGACCCAGAGTCTGAGTTAAATCAAATTCAGCAACACTTATCCTCTATTGACGAACAAATAGAAGCATTGGGTAACAATGCGACTTTAAAAGATAAACAGAAAGTAGCGATAAAAGTCATACACTGGAAAGAACGGGCTGAGCGATTGGCGCATACTTTCCCACAGTTACCTTCTGTTTCTTTTACGGTCAATACATTAAAGCGAATATCGAGAAATGTAGGTCGGGACTTGCGTAAAAGTGAACTTGAAATGTTGGCAAATAGTGGTACGAGGTTACCTGTAGCATCTGGTCGAGGCTCTAATTTGAAAGAGAATGAAGCATCGTGCGTTGGAGGAGGGCAAAGCCGGGGTGCAGTTCCAAAGAAGAATAAAGAAGACGAAACTGATGTTGAAAATGAATTTTCAAGAAATTTAGAAAGACTCTCACTTAAAACCACTCCTCGATTAAGTAAAGGAAATAAAAGCCATCATCGAACCAATCGCAGACAGTCAGCTTTTGATTCTTCTGAAGAGAGTGATCAAGAAACTACCAATTCTACCGATTCTGGTTCTACAACTAGATCCCAGAAATACAGAGGACATCCAAAGCAGTGGACTCGGAAAGTTTCAGATCCGTCGAAGTGGAAAGTAATGTTTTCCGGAAGAACCGATAAAAAAGCCGATGATGATAATGTACAAGATTTTCTAATGAAGTTAGAAGAACACTCAAAGCAAGATAGAATCCCACGACAAGAGCTAGTTTTTCTAATGCGCAACTACGTGAGAGACAAAGCAGAGAAATTTTACTATATATTCATAAGGAAAAACAAAAATGCTGGTTGGAAAGAGTTGAAAGGAGCATTTCTAGATAGATTTAGCAACCTTGAAAATGAACGAGCAATGCGGAGGTATATTAGACACAGAACGCAAGGCCCAAAAGAAGCGTTTAATGATTTTGTATTGGACATTGAAAGTGTAAATGGACGACTTCAAAAACCATTACCAGATGAGGAACTGTTGGAGGCACTAGTGGAAAACATGAATCCAGCCTTACGAAGTGTTACGTGCAACATGCGGTTCAAATCAATAGAAAGTCTTCGAAAAATGTGTGATAACTACGAAAAGCTATGGTCGACGTCTGGATTTGATCCTCGGCGATTTGTGGATTCAAGCTCAAGACGCACACAATTAGTCGAGCAACTTTCCATACCTCTTCCACTGAACAGCAATTGTCAAAATTATGCGAATGATGAGGTAGATGTAGATAAAAGATATCTAGAAGATCAATCGTTTCAGGAAGCAACTCAGGAAGTCAGTGCATTACATCCACAAATGTTCATCGTATGCTGGAACTGCAAGGAACTAGGGCATAGGTCTTCAAAATGTCCAATTGAAATAACGCATCAGTTTTGCGGGGGTTGTGGATTAGCGGGTTATTCGTCGGAAGATTGCATACGGTGCCAAAACAAACGGTCGGGAAATGCGCGAATGAACGCGACAAAAACGGGGGATTCGCGTTCAGCAAGATTTCAATACCCCAAAACGATATCTGTACCATCTCAGGTGAATCCAGCACAGGTGAACGTGCCACGTCCAGAGAAATGAAAACCAAATTGTTACAGCTTGGCGCTGCTCGCAATAGAAGTGAGCGAATCAAACATTATTGGAAGGAAAGAAAATTATTTAGTAAAAACTGTACCATCTCAACTATAAGTAGCTACATAAATTTCGATCCACGGCCGTATGCAAAAATAAACATTAATGGATACCAAAGGTTAGGACTCTTGGACAGTGGGGCAAGCGTCAGCATTTTGGGTAAGGGATCAGAGAATCTTATCAAAACCCTTGGAGCGGAAATCAAGAAATTGGACACACATATTCAAACTGCAGATGGCTCGATAAACAATGTTCTCGGTTATGTAAGACTCCCTGTCACGTATATGAATAAAACCAAGCTCGTGAAATTCTGTGTGGTGCCATCACTTCAAGCAGAAATTTATCTTGGTGTGGATTTTTGGAGAGAATTCAACGTTGCTCCTCATTTAGTTTCTGCAATAGTAGAATACCCTGTGGAAAATGTAAAGAAAGAATTAAAAAAACATGATCTTGATGATGACCAGCACACTCGCTTGGAAGAAATAATCGATAAATTTCCATCGTTTGCTTCGATAGGTCTGGGAAGAACACATTTGGCGGAGCATGTAATTGATGTTGGTAATGCCTCGCCTATTAAGCAGAGGTATTTTGCAGTCTCACCATTAAAACAACAACAAACTAATGAAGAAATCGACCGGATGTTATCACTTGGTGTGATTGAAGAGAGCTGCAGCCCGTGGAGTTCACCAGTCGTGTTGGTAAAAAAATCAAATGGTAAATCGCGCCTGTGTTTGGATTCGAGAAAGATCAACCTAGTTACAAAGAAAGATGCATATCCTATACCAATTATCAATGGAATACTTAGCAGATTAACGGAGACGAAATATATTACCAGTCTTGATCTTAAAGACGCCTTTTGGCAGATTCCGCTTGCCAAAAACTCCAGAGAGATAACAGCTTTTACAGTTCCAGGCCGTCCTCTCTATCAATTCTGTGTCATGCCATTTGGGTTGTGCAATGCCGCCCAAACCATGTGCAGATTGATGGATCGAGTAATACCCCACCAGCTTAGAGAAAAAGTCTTTGTCTATCTTGATGATTTATTGATAGTGTCAGCTGGGTTCGACGAGCATCTGGAACTGTTAAACACGGTAGCGGAATTGTTGTCAAAGGCGGGCTTGACGATCAATATCGAAAAGAGCCACTTTGTGTTAAAAGAAACAAAGTATTTGGGTTACATTGTTGGTGAACTAGGACTCAGAACAGATCCGTCCAAGGTTGAGGCAATTCGTAATTTTCCATCACCCAGTTCCGTAAAGCAAACGCGTCGATTGCTTGGCTTGGCAGGATGGTATCGGCGTTTTATACCAAATTTTTCAGATGTCACGGCTCCAATCACAAACCTATTGCGCAAAGGAGTGAAATTTCAATGGAATGAGGAAGCGAATGAAGCTTTTCAACTATTAAAAGATCTACTGAGTAATGCTCCAGTTCTTCATACACCAAACTTCAAAATTCCTTTCTTCATCAAGTGTGACGCCAGTACACAAGGAATTGGTGGAGTCTTGTACCAGCTGGATGACGGTGATGGTGAGAAACCTATAGCCTTCATGTCCCAGAAATTGAACAAAGCACAGCGAAATTATACGGTTACGGAACTAGAATGTTTGGCGGCAATAGTTAGTGTGAAGCATTTCCGACCGTATATTGAGGGTTATAGGTTTACCATCATCACCGATCATGCCAGTCTGAAATGGCTCATGTCACAGAGAGATTTATCGGGACGATTGGCTAGGTGGAGCCTGAAATTACAAGCGTTCGATTTTACCATCGTGCACTTAAAAGGCAAAGATAACGTAGTAGCAGATACGTTGTCTCGTATTTATTGTGACAGCTTAATAGAACAAAAGGTCGACCTGGAGCTACATCAACAATATTTGTTTAATACCAGCAAGATTACGGATGAATCTTATATGGAATTAAGGATAAATATAACTTTGGATCCTGGTAAGTATCCTAATTTAATAGTAAAAGATGAAAGGATATTCATTCGAATAGATCCGAAAGCAAACATTCCAATTACAGACATCCCATCCTGGAAAATGTGGATTCCAGTTGATTTAACTTCAGAAATCATTGAAAAGGAGCATTGCCCACCTGACAGAGCACACGGAGGAATCAAAAAGACCCTTGAGCGAATTCGAAGATTTTACTATTGGCCTAAAATGGCTGTAGATGTTCACAAATTCGTCACAAACTGCCAGATATGTAAGCAATCAAAAGCAACCAACAGCTGCTTACGACCTCCTATGGGTAAACTGACCATTTCTGATCGCCCCTGGCAAAAGATTTTTATCGATATATTAGGTCCATATCCGCGAACTGCGAGAGGTAAAACAACGATTTTAATTATACTCGATAATCTAACAAAGTTTGTTTACCTAAAAACATTAGCGAGAGCAACTGCAAGAAACATAATTGACTGTTTGGAGAACGAAATTTTTACTTTATTCAATGTTCCAGAGTCTATTCATTCTGACAACGGAGTTCAGTTCGTTGGAAAGGAATTTTCAGAAATGACAAGATTGTATGGAATATCACACATTCGTAGTGCTTATTATTCCCCACAGAGCAACGCCTCCGAAAGAGTCAATCGTTCAATCATAGCAGCCATTAGATCTTACATTGGTGATAAGCATTCAAACTGGGATACGTACTTACCTAAAATTGCCAGTTCTTTACGTAGTTCGTTCCACGAATCTACCCGATACTCGCCACACTTTCTTTTATTTGGTTACAACAAAATGCAACATGGGCAAGACTATAAAATATTAAAAGAACTCAACTTGATGAACGAAGGGGACCTCAATTGGATGGAAATACCTGATAGATTGAGCATTGTCCACGCAGAAGTAAAAGAAAATCTTATCGCCGCCTATCGAAAATATTCAGCACGATACAATTTGAGAACTAGGAGGAGATCACTTGAACATGGCCAACAAGTCTATGTGAGACAGCATCCTCTCAGTGATGCTTCAAAAAAATTCGTAGCCAAATTTGCCTTCCCCTATATTAGAGCCACTGTTAGAGAAAAAATTGGAAATTCTAATTATATTTTAGTAGATGATCAAGGAAAGTCGTTGGGAAATCACCATCTGATGGACATAAAATTGTAATGTAATTTGAATGCTAATAGTCAGTTTTGCTTTGGATTTTATTTTCAGCTTCAAAATCGTCATTGGTTTAAGTATGATGACGTCTTTTTAATCTGCCCTGTAATAGTTCAAAATTAGGTCCATGGTCCATCTCTAGTGGGATGTTGTTGTTTCCATCAATGTATGATTTCAACAAACAATTTTGTCATGACGTAGTCGAGAGGCAACGATAATAATACTGATAATAACATAATAAAAATAATAACATCGGGTGACGGTCAAACGGGTTGCCGCTAAGGACGTTTAAAAAAAGTATAAAAAGGCAAGAATAAATGTGCAAGGGACGGTTTTTGATAAAACGATATTGGTGAAATAAGTAGGAACCAAAAAAAAAAAAAAACAAAAAGAGGAAGATTGATTCGAGTAGATTGAGAAGTAATATTGGGAAAGAAAGTAAAATGTGAAATGTGTATATAAAAACAAGAAAATAAATAAATAAATTGTAAAATAATTAGATTGAAATTAAAAATAAAAAAATTAAGAATTTATCAAAAGTTTAATGTATATCAATGACAATCAAATGTTTATCAATTATATTAATTAGGAAATTTGCGTTCACTGTGTGAATTTTGTTTAATATTTTCAAAATAAAAAAAAAATAAAAAAAAATAAATGTTTTAGACATTAGTTAATGTTATTGTGATTATAAAAAAATTATTAACACTTGGTGTGATATTGTCTTTCAATAAAATAAAACTTAAAAATAAGAAAGAAATATAAAAATATGTTTTAAATGTCTAACCGAGAAAAAAAAAAAATAAATAAATATAAATAAAATCTCAAGAAAAACTTGGAAGTTGTCGCCATTATTGTTGTGTTTTAATTTACAAGCATGGTGCATAATATGCTATATGCATGATTCATGGTTCTGGCCAATAAATAGTTAGAAAAATACGAAAATTAACAATTTTATTTTTTTATTTTTTTTGTGAAACGTGTTAGTGCTTTATCAAAGTGGTGGTTTCATATAAGAAGACAATGAATAAATAAAACAACGTTTGAGAATCATACTGGGTGTCATGATGTTAAGGAAATGAAATAAAAACAAATAGAAAGAAATTACAATACATAGAGTGAGGGAAGTATTTTTTTAAAATATTAATTGGTTATCGACATTTCCGATACCCAATTCGTTCCGGATCTACAGTGAAGGAAGCAGTAGTTACAGTTGGGCACTAAATTAACGGATGATCATTGAGGAACGGGTACCCAACATAACCGTGAGACGTGGTTTTGGTGAAGATAACGTGATGGACGAAAGCAACCAACACAAACAACAAGCATTATGGTGATGTAGAACAAAAAATAATAATAATTCATTGTTTTATTTCAGAGGAATATTGTAAACTAATTTCACTTTTGTTTGCTTCTCAAATTATTTTTTTTTATTATTTTTATTGCTAAAACTTTAAGCATAGTTCAGTGTTGTCGAATAATTTTGTTTCTTTGCTTATCGCCAGTTCGCCAAGTTAAAAAAAAAAGACATGCACAATTTTTTTTTGTTATTGTTTATATTAATGGAGATTTTAAATTAGTAGTTAGAAAATAAAAAATGGAGTAATTAGTAACTCCATTAAGGGGATGTTTGCGTTGTATAATGCAGTGTAATACCGTCACTATTTTTTTTTATTATGATTAAGCGTTTTTTTTGCACACTATATTCTGAATCAAAATATTTTTTTTGTAAGATGGAATACTGACGCATCGGAACTAAAGAACCTGTCCCGTCACTGAAACCTATCCCAAAATTTTACAGTGTGCAACGGTGTGTCAGTGTGAACCAAATCCATCGGTTACACTTTTTTTAATAATTCGTATAGTGGAGCAATTTTCGTCGCTAAATTACGTATGAAACGCCCGTAATAATTTACAAGACCGCAAAACGATTTCAATTCCGTTACATTTTCCGGTGGACGTGCTGTCAAAATTGCTTCATTGGAGTTAATCTTTTTAATCCCTTCTGCTGAAACTATGTGTCCTAGACACCCCCCTCCCTCTATGGACTTTTGTCCAAAAATGCATTTTTTTTTGTTCAGCCTTAAATTTGCCTCTTTTAGTTTCTGAAAAAGCAGTTCCAATCGTTTATTGTGTTCTTCTATTGTTGGTGCAGCTACCACTATGTCGTCCAAAAAATTATTTACGCCTGTAATACCTTTTATAACTTTTTCCAATTCCCTTTGAAATATTCCCGTCGCTGGTTTTATTCCAAAAGGTAGGCGTGTCATTTCAAATGTGCTCCACGTGACTAATTTCCTAGATTCCTCGTCTAATTCGATTTGATTATAGGCACGAGATAGATCTTTTTTCGAAAAGTATTTACAACCTTGTAGTTTGGTGAGAATATCCGAAGCTCTTTGAATTGGATAATTTGTGTCCTTCAGATATCTATTTATCGTGATTCTATAATCGGCACAAATCCGTATTTTTCCATCCTCGTTCATGATAGGCACTAAAGGACTTCCCCACTGGGCGTTTTCCGTACGTGTAATAATACCTTCCCCTCCCAATTCCAAAAGTTGTTTCTCGACTGCATCTTTAAATGCGAATGGTATTTGCCTAGCCTTCATGAACCTTGGAATTATTTCTTCGTGGTCGATCAGATCAAGCTTGACTTTAATACCTCGTAACTTACCGATCTGACTCCCAAACAGATCAGAATACCTCGTGACCAAACTCTTTATACAACTAATTGTCTCATTGTAATTAATATTATTTAATCTAATTATTTCTACGTTAAATTCGTTAAAAAAATCTCGTCCTAGTACTGCGATTTGGCCGCCTTTAATGATTAAAAACTTAAACTTTTTTTTTTTTTTTTTTACTTTTTATTATTTTTTTTTTTTTGTTGAATGTTAATTAATTCATGTAATTTCTAATATGCTACCGGTGGTTAGACCATTTTAATTGTGTTTCGATTAACACGAGAAGTATATTAGTATTTACGAACAGTAATTCAACGAAACCGACTAATAGACATAATTCTATTTATTTAATTAAATGATTTTTAATATGTTTCGAAGATTGTAAGAGAATTCATCCAGTTTCGAACTGATGAGCTTATGAATTATGATTATGAAAAAATCAATCTTCTCATCACCACAATTTACATTCTATATATACAGAATGTGCTGTGATCTAAGTACTAGCGAATCGTACTAATACAGATGAATTCTCTTACAATTTTTTTCCTTCTTCACTATATTCACACTGCTCTGTGTGTAAGCTAATTTTTACTTTGTATTAATTTTTTTTTGTTGAATGTTAATTAATTCATGTAATTTCTAATATACTACCGGTGGTTATACCATTTCAATCACTCTTGTACACGTATAAACAATTAAGTTGTAAAAGCACACAAAAACATAAAATGTATGTCATGCCGTGTATTCTAGAATCATACTCGTATCATATAAAACTGTAATAAAAAAAATATTTATTAAATTCTAAAGACAAAACTGTTAAGCTAATTTAAATATAAAACAGTGTCAGAATATAATTACCTTGAATATCGATGATAACCTTTTGAATGATTGCAAGCAAATCATCGGATTCCGGAATATTCGTCTTCGGTACTAAGCTGCGGAGAACTAGCTGTGGGATTGACGGCCAAAAACATCCCAACGGACAATTCAGGTGTTAAATTTTGTTATATTAATTCTATATGTTGTTGTAGTTAAGTTTTTGTTAATGCAATTAATTTCTTGATTGTACTGATCCGGAATTTAATGGCTATAGTTCATATGTGTATAAGATTATTGTAAAGATGCGTTAAATATTAGACCGTTGGTGGTAGATATGGTGGTCGGGAATAGAATGAAATAGATCAGAGTTATGCACAGTTAATCATGTTCATTAGGAGCCTGGAGAATATCCCACCCCAATACCGTGAGTCAGTAGCCGGCAAAACTGTGCCCAGGATAATCCTAGCGAATGATTTTTTTGTAGCGGTGGCGTAGGCGAACGTTACAAGCTCGAGGAGCCAAAGGCTGACTAAAGGTCAGCCGTCTTAATTTTAAGCAGGGAGTCACTGACTGCACTGGAAAAAAACCAATGGTACCGCAAACTATGGTCACACTCAAAATATACATGAAAGACGCGGAGAAGCCGGAGGCACCGTAGTCCGAGGAAGCTGTGCTTGAAACCCCATCTAGGCGCCCTGAAGAAACTCTCTTCACAGACACGGAGATGTCAATGTCCTTGGAGTTACTGAAAAGGCTATCAGAGGACTTAAGATCAGGGGAGGACTCATATGATACTGTGGTGGAGAAGAAGCTGTAGGGATGTTGACATTTCTACAGGTCAAATTCCACCACTCTAAGGCAGCATCAGCTGCTCTCATCATAAAAATTGGTAAAGAAGGGACAGATGTCGTCTTAATCCAGGAATCTGTGGCTCGGGCTCAAGACTCCCTATTATAGATTAATGCACGCAAAAAAAGAAAGTATGGGGTTCGGTCTTGCATTCTCATTGAAAATAACATAAGTTGTTTTCTGCTATCAAATTTCACCAATGGAGATGTAGCAGCGGTCAGCATTGAGGTCGATAAACAAAACCTCTGGCTAATATCAGCTTACCTAGCTTATGATGAAGTGGATATTCCACCAATCATTCGAAGTGAGTTAATTCTGGAGGATCTGGGGGATGTACGGACACAAAAGAACAAGGTGAGTTACTCCTTGGTTATATTTTAAGTACTAACCTTCAAATATGTAACATAGGTAATAAGCCAACTTTAATAACTAGAAATAGGCAGGAGGTATTGGATATTTCGCTTGTCTCAAACTTTTTGACGATTAGTCTATTACACTGGAAAGTGTCGGAGGACCACTAATTTTCTGATCATTGTTATCTTCAATTTAAAATGGATTAGGCTTCTCCAAAAAGTCCAATCTGCAGAAATAAGAGGGCAACCAACTGGGATACCTTTAGAACAATTCTGGCTAATTCACTACCAGTTCTGGTGCCAAAACCTCCAAAAACTGCGCAAGAGCACGATGCCTTAGTGGCCGTGCTGTCCGGCGCTACATCTCGGCCACTCTGGTGGTCAAAGGAGATCCAAGAAACACGTCGAAAATGCCAAAGACTCTTCAAAACAGCAACGGAAACAAGAGCCGCTGTAGACTGGGACTCTATTGTACTTTTTGCGTATGAAATGACGCCAACACGAGGAATTGATAATAAAGACTCACTCACTTTAATCACCAAATAACTATTTATTTATTTGTATAAAATGAGAAATTTTAACTTTACATTTTCTTCAAATTACTCAATCACCAGATGCTAATTTTAATGAATCGTTATAATATATAAATCTGTATTACCGCGTAAAATAAAACTCGACCGTATCGAATGATACAAAATAATCTCTTTTTTTTTGATTGTTTTCTTCTCGTTATGTTGGTACCCAACGTGCAGCTAGGTTCATGTAGAAAATTTATTTTTGTTTTAATGTTTTGTGTTGACATACGAGAAGAATCGCATGCCAAACTTCGTTGTTCTATTAATAACGAGATGGAGTCACAGAGAATATCATTCAAGTTTATTTTAGAAAAGCAACGTTAACGAGATGGGGCAAATATCACAAAATATAATTTAGTGTTCGATTATATTTTGTGTACATGTCATCTCGTTAGATGGCAAATGAAAATACGTTACGCAAAGAGATATCTTATGCGTAAACCAAATGTGTATGTGGTGGTGAATGCATTGCAATTTATATAATCAAATAATTAATTTATATGATTTCAATGCGTGAGCCGCTACAGGACTCCCCCGCAAGTGAGTCCCCCTACCTAAGGAAGTTCAGTGTTAGGCTGAAAACGAACAGATTTATGTTGACGATAAACTGATTTTGCATCAGTGGAACATAGTATGCCGTAAGCCGGTTTGAGCCGGTCAATTGAAATTGTTTGGTTTTTTCCATTAATTGACACGGTGAATTGCTTCCGAAGGCGTCGAATAACTTTAAACGGCCCTTCATAAGGAGGAGATAAGCCTGTGCGAACCTTGTCCGTTCTTACGAACACAAAATCACAGTTAGCAAGTGACTTGGGAACAAAAACGTCATCTTGTTTGGCTTGCCGAGTTGATTTTGGGATAAGGTTTTGCATTGTGTCACGGAGTTGATCGATAACTGTGTCGCTGGTTGGTAAAGGTAAAAGAGGATTTTCGACGAAGAACTCGCCTGGTAGCTTGATGGTTTGTCCATAAACCATTTCAGCTGGTGAGCACTGCAGATCTTCTTTTACTGTTGCTCGGATTCCCAGTAATACGATGGGTATTTCCGAACTCCAATTGATCGTGTTTCCTCTGGCCATTAACGCAGCTTTGAGTTGCCGGTGGAAGCGTTCGACCATGCCATTGGCTTGAGGATGATAAGCCGTTGTACGAATCCGATGTGAGCCAAGGAGTTTTGTTAACTCGCTGAAAAGCTTTGACTCAAACTGCGTTCCTTGATCAGTAGTGATATTAAGTGGCACGCCGAATCGTGAAACGTAATTGTTGACAAAAGTCAAGGCAATGGTTGCAGCTGACATATTGGTCATGCAGTAGGCTTCGGGCCATCGAGTAAATCGATCGACACAGGTTAGCAGGTAAGTATATCCATTAGATGGAGGAAGTGGTCCTACTATATCTATATGGATATGTTCAAAACGACCTGATGGTATTTGGAATTGTCCATGTGATGATTTGGTATGCCGTTGGACTTTGGCACGTTGGCAGGATAAACATGACTGAGCCCAATGGCTTACGTCCTTGTTCATACTAGGCCAAAAATATCGAGCAGTAATCAATTTACGAGTAGCACGGACACCAGGATGCGAAATGTTATGTAAAGTATCGAAGATGGTTCGACGCAGTGATTGTACGATGAATGGGCGATTGTACCCAGTTGATGCTTCGCAGATAATGTCGAGGCCAGGCAATTGGAAAAGCGCCAGTTTCATTGATGAACCAGAGTGACATTCGGAACCAGAAAATAAATTCTGAAGTTCTAGGTCAGCTTTTTGAGCAATTGCGATTTTGTTTAAGTCGAATTGTGTCTCGACTGCGGCCGTTTCATTGTCTGTTGTGCGAGAGAGTGTATCTGCAACAACATTGTCATGTCCGTGAACATGCTGAATGTCCGTGGTAAATTGACTAATATAATCCAAGTGGCGAGCTTGCCTCGGATTACGTTCAGTTTTAGACTGAATTGCTCTAGTCAGAGGTTTATGGTCGGTAAAAATGGTGAAATCCCGACCCTCGACAAAATATCTGAAGTGTTTAACTGCCAGATATATTGCGAGTAATTCCCGATCAAATGCGGAATATTTCTTTTCAGCATCTGAAAGTTTCCTTGAGAAAAATCCCAATGGCTCCCAACACTCATTGTTATACTGTTGCAGCGCTGCCCCAACGGCAGTGTTAGATGCGTCAGTAGTTAAACTAAGCTTTGAATCGCTCAGTGGATGTGCAAGCAGTGTTATTTTCGCAAGTTCAGCCTTAAGTGACGTAAATGCCTGTTGACATTCGTCAGTCCAAGAAAAATTCTTTGGTGTTTTGGGTTTACGTAGAAGTAAGACCAAATGGCTGTGAACTGGTGCGAGTATTTCAGCAAGTTTTGGTATGAATCGGTGATAGTAATTTACCATACCGATGAACCGCTGAATGTGCTTAATTGAGCTTGGAACTGGAAATTCCCTAATGGCATTAATTCGTTCTTCAGACGGCAGAATACCATTAGGGGTTATTTTGTGGCTGAGGAAATCAAGAGTGGATGTGCCAAAGACGCATTTTGAACTATTGATGTGAACATCAAACTCAGTTAACCTTTGGAAGAGTTGTTCCAGGTGGAGTTTTGTGTTGTTCCTCACTTTGCGATGCCACAAGAATATCGTCAATGTAGTCGAAAACAAAGTCTAAGTTTCGAACAACTTCGTTCATAAATCGCTGAAACGTTTGAGCGGCATTACGTAATCCAAACGGCATTCGAGTAAATTCGAACAGGCCAAAAGGAGTTGTTATTGTCGTTTTAAAAACATCTTCAGGTGAAACGGGAATTAAATGATAAGCTCTGACGAGATCGATTTTCGAAAAAATTTTACATCCATGCAAGTGCATAGAGAAATTTTGAATGTGAGGAACCGGATAACGATCCAGTATAGTCACAGTGTTTAACTGTCTATAATCCCCACATGGTCTCCAATCGAAATCTTTTTTCTTAACCATGTGTAATGGACAAGCGACGGGAGATGCAGACGGCCTGCAAATCCCTAATTCCACCATATGCTGAAATTCCGTAAATGCGGCTTTATGGCGGACTTAATCTAGTCTTCTTGGTCTTGATACAGGCAGATGTCCTGCTGTAACAATGTGATGGACCACATTGTGTCGAACTGGCAATTTATAATTCGGCTCTGCTGTAAGTTGAGAAAACTTTTTGAGCAAAGTGCCGTAGCCGTTGGTGATTGAATAATGGATCGGAGTCGGTGTGTCGACGTGAACCATGTTGGCATTGATTGACAGCTTTGTCGCTGAATCAATCAGCCGTTTATTCTTCAGATCAACCAAAAGTCCAAATTACACAAGAAATTGGCGCCAATGATAGGACGATTCACAGCAGCTAAAATGAAAGCATGCGTGAAGGTTCGTTTTAGTCCCAAATCCAACTGAAGCAACTTTGTGCCGTAAGTATGGATGTTAGTGCCATTGGCGGCCGACAGAACTAGATTAAAATTGCGTTTTAGTGTATTGAATTCACTCTTATACTGATAAACTGGAATAACCGAAAGGTCAGCGCCAGTGTCGACTAAGTAGGTAATTCGGTTTATTCGGTCGAATGCGAATAACCGAGCTGAGTGTGGATTACTTGTTATTGGTTCCCGCCCCTGTGTTGTATTAGTTTTTTGAATCGCCATTGTTGCCATCAATTTTATTGATTTGTGACGTCGATGGTTGTGACGTATTGAAATTGCATGGCGGTACACATTTTTTCGCGGCTGGACCGAACTTGGTATGGTACCAGCATCTGCCGTGTCGGCGCGAGTAATTGGCGGAGTTGCGGGATCTGGACCGTGAGCGAGATGATTCTCGCTGTCCCCTTGATTTATCACGAAATAAATTATCTAGTTTTTGTTCAAGCCGAGCCAATCGGTTTTCGAACGAGCCAGAATTCTGGCTGGTCGATGGGACCAGGTCACCGCGCACAGTGGGACGGGATTGCCTTTGATTTATTTGTGACATTCCGGGTTGTTGTTGGCCGATGTTGATCACCTCGTACATGCGGTCAGCCGTTTTAGCCAGTGCGTCAATGGCTATTGAATCTGGCTGGGCAATTAACGCAATTTTGATTATCTCTGGCATTTGTCTGATCCAGAGTGATTTTATCGTTTGCTCATTGAAATTCCTGCCCGCCAGAGTACGAATGTGACGTAGCGCATCAGAAGGTCTACGGTCACCAATATCCTGGCCCGTAATGAGAGCTTCCAATTGCCTCTCAGTTGAAGGCGCTAATCGGTCCAACAAAGTTTTTTTTAAATGAAAATACTGTTCTGTATGTGGGGGATTTGACAAGAAGTCTGAGATTATATCACAAGTCTCTGGTGCTAATGATGACAGAGTATGTAAATATTTTGCTTTCTCAGATTTTACACCTTGAAGGTCAAACTGAATTTCAGCCAGCAAAAACCAATTGTGTGCCTTTTGAGGCCAAAATGGCTGTAATTTTACTAAATTGTTTGCGGCTGATACCTACAAGGGTGCTTGCTCCCCCGTCTCCATCTGTTGGGGTTGTGGTGGATTGATCTCAGTTTTCTTTTCTTCGCCATTGACCATTTTAGAAATGTGAGTTTAATTCTCTTAAAGAATGTTTGTTTCTGGCGAGTAATGAGATCAAAAACACTAAAATATCTAAAATAGGTATGAAATACACTATATATTTTTTCGACCGACCACCAAATCTTTAAATTTTCAATCAATATGAAATGAAAATAAAGAAATAGAAAGATAATTTCAAAGAACACTCTGGGAAAAATCATATAAAGAAAACAAATAGATAGAGGAATGGATACCTTGTTTGACAAAAATAAAGGTGGCACGTATTGGCCAACGATATACCCCCGAATTACGGGACGAGAATGTCACCTATGTATTGGAGGGGATCGTTCAAATTGATAATAAAAAAATATAAAATAAAAAATATATGACTTAATAAGATGATACGTAACTAGCAGAAATTCCACTGTATGTGTGAAAATTTAACCGTTAACGAAAACAAAACAATCTCGAGAGCAAAAAAAAAAATTTTCAATGTGAAATTTATCCGAACAAATTGGTGATTAGTTTACATTAAATGAGTTTTTGAAAATAAATTGATACAAAAAAATTTTTGAATTTAAGTTTGAAATAGAAATGAAATAGTGTCAAAAAAAATTTAAAATATTTCAAAAAAAAAATTTTTATCAAATATGTATATACAGTGCTGGTAAAAAAAAATTGGGCAAACAAATTTATTGCAAATTTGAGTCTTTTTTTGCTAAAATTACAAAACTTTTGAAAGCAATTGGTTTATTGTTTCATTTTAAATACATGTATGACGTAATTTTTTGAAAAAAAAAAAATTGACCTGCAATTTAGGGGCAAAACACCGAAAAATGCCAAAATATTCAAAATACGTTTGATTGGAGTAAAGTAATATAATAAATTAAACACTTATTTTTTTTTTTTTTTTGTTTTTTATTGATTTATAAAAGTTCAAACTTTAATATTAATATTTTGTTGGACCGCCTTTTGCTTTTATTACAGCGATACACCTCCGATTCATTGAATTTGATAAATTTTTCAAAGTCGCAGGAAATATGGATTCCCAAATCATCAACAAACTTTTTAAAGCTTTAATCGATTCTGGTCCCTTCCTTGCTACTTCTAGCTTCTTTATAGACCAAATATTTTGAATTGGATTTAAGTCTGGACTATACGGGGGCCAGCTCAACACATCGATACTTTTTTCTTCGAAGTACTTTTTTACCTTTAAATGAAGAGATAAGAAAAAAAAACAAGTTTTTAACAAATTATTGTTGTTTATCTGAAAGCCAATTTGTCTATCTACAATTCAAAATTAATAACTCACAATTTTGGCCGTATGGCACGGAGCGTTGTCCTGTTGAAAAATAAATTTGCAAGTCTCGCCAAAAAGCTTTAACGCAGAAGGCTCAAATTCGTTCTGAAGGACCTGCAGATAAACAGCTGCTATAACACTGGAACTAAGGAAGCACAATCGACCGGTTTCATTTCCAGAAAAGCATCCCCAGACCATAACTCCTTCTTTTTTCGGTGGAAGTCTTAAAAGACATTCGTTGCTAAGTCTCTCGCCAGGTTTTCTCCTTACGAGAATTCTTCCATCTCCAACATGCAGCTTGAATTTTGATTCATCGGAGAAAATCACATCATTCCACATCTTTGGAGTCCAATTAACATGCTCCTGGGCCCATAGCAAACGTTTTTTTTTTCACTAGTAATGTGAACTCAGGCTTCTGGACTGGTTTAAGTGCTCTCAAACCAGCTTTAACAAGTCTTTTTCTCACTAAGCCGGCTGAATTTTTTTTCCCGTTGCTGGCTCAAGATCCTGTCTTATGTTCGATGATGTTTTAAAACGGTTCCGACGACTTTGTAATAGTATAAAACGATCTTCCACTGGCGTTGTCTTTTTGGGCCTTCCAGAGCCTTTCTTTTTTTGTGTACCGCCCATCTCTCGTTTTTTTTAATATTCCACGCGATAGTACTTTTAGGAATGTTTAATCTTTCACCTATTTCACGCGTGGTTGAATTTCCTCGCGCCAAAATCAACATATTGCGTTTACACTGGTCACTAACTTTTCCCATTTTTTTTAACTAAAATTGCACTTTATTCTTTATTTGTCTAGGATCACTTTCAGAATAACTTAATCTTACAAAATATGCACTATTTATACTCAAAAAATAAATTACAGGCAATAAAACATCTGCACCCTAATGACGGCCAAGAACGGTAGGCGTAAAAAAAAATAATTGCTTGCCCAATTTTTTTGCACATCAGTTGCGGGGTTGTACCGGTGTAATAAAAGCAAAAGGCGGTCCAACAAAATATTAATGTGAAAGATTGAACTTCTATAAATCAATAAAAAACAAACAAAAAAATAAAAAATAAGTGTTTAATTTATTACATTACTTTAACACCATTCAACGTATTTTGAATATTTTGGCATTTTTCGGTGTTTTGCACCTAAATTGCAGGTCAATTTTTTTTCTTCAAAAAATTACGTCATACATGTATTTAAAATGAAACAATAAACCAATTGCTTTCAAAAGTTTTGTAATTTTAGCAAAAAAAGACTCCAATTTGCAATAAATTTGTTTGCCCAATTTTTTTTTACCAGCACTGTATGAATATGTTGAACCAACACAAAAAAAAAACACTTAGCTTTCTCTTGTTGTTGTTGCTGCTGCTGTTGACGTTAGTGTTGTCTTTTTACACGTGTACGTGTGTATTATGTTCACGTTGCTTGATGATGTTTGTTAAATTAGTCGCACTGTATGTGTAGGTGCACTATTTTACTTCGTCGGTTCCAATCTTGTTGATTAAGTTATTTTTCCTGCCGATGTATTCCGATTGTTGTAAATGTAATGTTGATATTTTGTTTTTTTTTCGTTGCGATAAATTGAAATAAAATGTTGTATGTCAGCTTGTTATTTCCTTTTCTGCTTGTGTGAATCACCCTTACATACAGTCGTCTGCGAATGGGTGTGTAACTCTGTGTTAATTTTTTTTTTTTTTGAATCACCCTGTGCACATTCTGCATGCACTTAGCACCGTGAATTGATGTCTCGCCAATAGTCCGCTCGCCGACCGAAAATTAAATTCACAAGCACGAAACACAAGAAAGAAAAATAATTAGATTTGTGGATAATTTTTCAAAATCAAAATTGATTTGTGTATTTTAGTTATGGGATTAATGAAACAAAAAACATACCCACTTGCCTGGTACGCTTTTTGTACCAGACATCCACAATTTCAATGCTTCAAAAAAAATCAATCCTTGTGTGTTGTGTCCCTTTAATTGTTACGCCAATGTTGGCGTGCTCTCGTGCAGGCGCGTGTTGTTTTTTTATTTTCACAATTCTTGTACTTGGCACGGGTTTACAGATCCCACACCGCACCAAGTTTTATATAAATTTCAACAGTAGTATATAAAAAAAATGTATGTCCCGTAAAAACGGGCGTCGAAGGTCACCAAATATTGTACTTTTTGCGTATGAAATGACGCCAACACGAGGAATTGATAATAAAGACTCACTCACTTTAATCACCAAATAACTATTTATTTATTTGTATAAAATGAGAAATTTTAACTTTACATTTTCTTCAAATTACTCAATCACCAGATGCTAATTTTAATGAATCGTTATAATATATAAATCTGTGTTACCGCGTAAAATAAAACTCGACCGTATCGAATGATACAAAATAATCGTTCCTCTTTTTTTTTTTGATGGTTTTCTTCTCGTTATGTTGGTACCCAACGTGCAGCTAGGTTCATGTAGAAAATTTATTTTTGTTTTAATGTTTTGTGTTGACATACGAGAAGAATCGCATGCCAAACTTCGTTGTTCTATTAATAACGAGATGGAGTCACAGAGAATATCATTCAAGTTTATTTTAGAAAAACAACGTTAACGAGATGGGGCAAATATCACAAAATATAATTTAGTGTTCGATTATATTTTGTGTACATGTCATCTCGTTAGATGGCAAATGAAAATACGTTACGCAAAGAGATATCTTATGCGTAAACCAAATGTGTATGTGGTGGTGAATGCATTGCAATTTATATAATCAAATAATTAATTTATATGATTTCAATGCGTGAGCCGCTACAACTCCTATAAGGAAGTCTTCAAAATTTACAAATATCAATTGAGAAGTGCCAAGAACAGATCTTGGAGACTATACTGTGGCAAAATTCAGGAGTCTTCGGAGATGTCTAGGCTACGCAAAGTACTATGAACTGGTCCTTCCATCCCAAGTTGTCTTCAACGGCCGGATGGGATATGGACTACTAATAGTGCGGAATCGGTGGAATTTCTGCTGGAAACTGATTTTCCTGTTTGTTCCGAATCCGTACCTACCACATCAGTAGGTAAAAGGGCTAGTAGCCTTGTAGGCCAAATTATTAGCAGAAAAAAGATGCTGCGGGCGATAAATAGTTTTAAACCATATAAGTCACCTGGACTCGATGGTATTACCCCTGTGGGTATTCAACAAACTACTAATCTAACAATTTCCTGGTTAGAGGTAATATACCTAAGATGGGAAAACGATAGATGTCTTCCTTTCTTTTTAAAACACTGGAAAGACAAATATAAGCTCATATTAGAGGCACAATTGTGCCGGAAAAGCTGTCTAAATCTCAATATGCCTTTTGTAAGGGGAGATCTGTAGAGACTGCTCTTCATTCGCTTATATATTTCATTGAGAAATCTTTCGAGTAAAGAGACTTCGCAATGGTAACCTTTTTGGATATTGAGGGGCTTTTAACAAAGTGCTTCCAGGGGCTATAACTCGAATACTTTCAAATCTGGGAGTGGATGGAGCACTCAAGGATTGGATAGATGAAATGCTAAGAGGCAGGATCATAAATGTCAGTTTGTGGAATCCTCCGCCAGAAGAATTGCAAACAGAGGTACGCCGCAGGGTGGCGTATTGTCCCTCCTACTTTAGAACTTGGTCATTAATGACCTGTTGCTAAGACCGGGGACAGTGGCTTCAAGATGGTTACTTATGCGGGTGATGTTGGTATTGGTATCCGTGGCAAATATCCCGGCACCCTTAGTGAACTTATGCAAAATTCTCTCAGCATTCTTTCATTACGGGCCAATGGCTATGGGTTGAATGTGAACTCGCACAAAACTGAATTGGTTCTGTTCTCTAGGAAATATAAACTTCCTCATATCGATCTCCTCTCACTTTAAATGGGTTCAGCTTGACTTTTACAGATGAAGCGAAGTTTCTGGGTCTCGTTTTGCATACCAAATTAAATTGGGAACATACTATTCTGGAAAGGGTAAAGAAAGATACGTTAGCGCTATACTCTTGCAAAAATGCCATTGGGAAAGGATGGGGCTAAAGCCCCCCATCGTGTATTGGCTTTATACCGCAGTAGTTAGATCCACACTTTTGTATGGGGCAACAGTCTAATGGCCTGTGTAACGTATTCACGCGTTACAAGTACTGCCCTTCGTAGCTGTGTAATGATACCTTTATAAATACATTTGTGATCGATAGTCGATTTCCCCTTTGTATGGTTGATGATGAGATTGATCGTTTTCGTTTTTGAAGGAGACAAATTTTTTTTTGTTAGCCAGTTGAGAATATGCTGTGAAATAAATCGGATGGACGATAGTGTTATTATTTATTTTTTTTCTTGAGTCTTGATATCGTTTTGGATAGTGATTTGAAATAAAGATTCAAGCTAAGACGTTTTTAAAATAGACAATTTGGTATATAAATTCCGAAAGTGAAACAGTTATTCACGTTATCTAATTTTGTTTGGTATACACATAATTATGTTGTATACGGTAATACATTTGTGACTAGTTTTTTTTTGATGTGCACAAATTTTGGCAATTCAGTTACCAGTGATTTGCGTTATTAGCAAAATAAACTAAAAATTATATAAAGTTACGTAATTTGTGAACATTTTTATTTAGAATTTATATGTATTGTTCTAATATTTGAATTGTTTAGAAGTGATAATTGTTAGCCATTCGTGTAACAAATCAGTAAATTTGTTGGATGGTTTTCTCTACCCACGTGGAAGGTCGTCGTTCTAAAATTTGTGTAACGTACCTTCAACAACGGATTTAAATGACACAAGATGATTATTAAACGTGCATATTTAACAGTAATCATTTTTTTTCGATCATTTTCCGATAATCAATTATACCTAATTAAAATACGTATATAAAAACTGAATTATAAAATATCTATATAATACCTATAATAAAAAGTGAAATAAGAACATTTACATAAAGTGCTAATAAATAATGATGAATTATTTAATTCATCAAATTAAAAGAATTAATTAAAATAAGTAACCTACAATTGTCGATATATTGCTTGCGTTACCCGTTAATATATGGTATACATACTAAAGCAACAAATACAAATAATAAAAAAATGTCATCATCAACGAAGCAGATCTCTCCAACCTTCATCATTGTGGATACTGCAAAATTATCATACGAATTCGATGAGTAAAAATTTCTATTTATTTTGTAAAAACTTATACTTTTATTATTATCATTATTTTTATTATATTATTATTTAAGTTTTCTTCTAATTAAGTCAAAACTAGTGTTAAGTATTAGGATCTTAGGTACAGTACGCGTACATAGGGGTTGGGCTAAATTTTCTTATATAATTTTTTTTTTTTTTTTGCAATTAAACGTTTATTATTGGTAACTGAAATATATCATTTATGTATGAATTTCTAATACGAAGCCAGTTTATTTTTTTTTTCTATTATTATTAATATTATGGTTTATGAGACAACGGTGAAGATGCGTTGAATCAAGTCGCGTGGTGTGTGTGCTGCGGTCAGGTAAGTAGGGGTGCAGGAGTCGTCAAACGTCGAATTAAATTTTTTTTTTTTGTTGTTTTCGTCATCAATCCAGCAATGGAACTCATGGGAACACAATAAAGCCCACGACATAGAATAAAACCTCTCCGAACTGAGCTGAGGGCTAAGATGACCTTACTTCCCATGCCATTGATATCGTTTATGTCTAACGAGTACTAAAATTTAGTATTCCGTTACACCTGCTCTGATGGTCCACTGAGGAGTACATTCACCCAGGCACTGTAGGCTCTGCTTTTTTTGACTCCTCTAGATATCTTGAGGAAATAGTTGGCAGCTTGTACTGTCATACGACTCAAGTTCACCTCAATGTGGACCTGCAACAATACAGGGCACTCATCTATGTTGTGTAACAAACAAATTCCCAAGTCCACAGACTATACTGTCCCGGTACTATCTTTGACACATTTCCGGACTAGGATCCCATCCAGGGAGGACTGGATGATGGGTACAGTTTTGGAACCAGGAGCTATAAAATTCTTCACTGATGGTTCAAAACGGGACGGGAAAGTCGGGGCTGGGATGTTCTGAGCTTTCAGGAACTTTTGTTAAATCTCTCTTTGCGTCTCCCCGACTGCTGTACGATTTTTCAAGCTGGAAGTAACTGCCATAAAGGAAGTCGTAGACTGGTTGAGGTATAATGTAATATCAGCTTGTGATATTCCCTTATATACGGACAGTCAGGCTGCTATTAAATCGCTTGAATCACACCTCCTCACGTCGAAAGTAGTCCAGAACTGTCTATCATCTCTTAACGAGCTGACAGATCAGCTCAACATCCATATTATATGGGTGCCAGGACATTTCATAAGTACAGGGAATATAAAAGCCGATGAACTGGTTCGACGTGATAGAATGTACCAGATTTCAAAAAGCAAAAAGGATATTGAAATGCTTCTTGCGTCATGCAAACTGCTGCTTCAGGAAGAGCTAGTAAGTTGACGAACGACAGATGGTCAAGTAGCACGTCATACGTAATAACTCGGCAGGTCTGGCCAAAGTTGAACTTGGCGAGATTCAAACAGCCGATCTTTCTTCAGTTGAGTAAGATCAGTGTGCTTGTTGGAGTGATTACTGGGCACTGTCTCATAGGCAGGCATGCGAGTAGACTTGGTTTCTTCTCACTTGACTACTGTCGTAGTTGCGAGGACGAAGAGAAGGAAGAGACAGTACTTCATCTTCGTGATAGGTATGCGACAGCGCTGATATATGTGGTTGATATGTCGCGGTAATAAACGAATGATATAAATTAAGTGCGCGCCAATATATGTGGTTGATATATTGTTGCGATGAACGAATGAAAAATGACTGAGGCGCTACAGGGCTCTGCCACAAATGATCTTTCCCTCCCTAGGGAAACACTGTATGTGTAGAGGTAATACGGATGATTTTCTGTGGTCGATGGCTTGATATTTGATCAGCCGAACTAAGGATTCCGTAAGCTGGTTTGAGTCGATCGATTGAAATGTTGAGATTTTTTCCATTAATCGATACGATGAAATGTTTTCTAAGTCGACGTATAACTTTTATACGGACCTTCATAGGAAGGAGTTAATCCGATGCGAACCTTCTTTGGTCTAATAAAGAGAAAATCACAGTTGTCGAGCAATTTCTGAACAAAAATATCATCTTGTTTGGTTTGACAGGTGCTCTCGGTACAAGGTTCTGCATGATTTGTCGCAGTTGGTCGATGACTGCGTCGGTAGTTGGGAGTAGTGGAAGAGGATTATCGATGAAGAATTCACCGGGTACCTTGATGGTTTGACCATAAACCATTTCAGCTGGCGACCACTTCAGATCCTCTTTCACTGTTGTTCGGATTCCAAGAAGTATGATTGGTATTTCCGAGCTCCAATTATTTGTATTGCTTCTGGCCATTAGTGCAGTTTTGAATTGCCGATGGAAGCGTTCAACCATGCCATTGGCTTGCGGATGGTAAGCCGTTGTCTGTATCCTATGTGATCCGAGGAGTTTCGTTAATTCAGTGAAAAGTTTGAACTCGAATTGCGTTCCCTGATCGGTTGTGATGTGAAGGGGCACGCCGAATAGTGATACATAATCGTTGACGAATTTATATATATATATATATATATATATATATATATATGTCGTGGCAATGGTTGCAGCTGACATATTGGTCATGCAGTATGCTTCGGGCCAGCGAGTAAATCGATCAACACAGGCGGAATCTCGAATTGTCCATGAGGTGATTTAGTACACCGTTGGACTTTGGCACGTTGGCAGAATACACAAGACTGAGCCCAATTGCCTACGTCTTTATTTATGTTAGTCCAAAAGTAGCGAGCAGTAATCAATTTACGAGTTGCACAGGCGCCAGGATGCTTAAGTAATGCAGTGTGTCGAAGATGGTTGGACGTAATAATGCTGCAATAAATGGGCGATTGTATCCGGTGGATGTTTCTCATATGATTTCGAGGCCAGGCAATTTAAAAAGCTCTAGTTTCATTGATGAACTAGAGTGACATTCAGAACCAGAAAATACATTTTGAAGTTCTAGGTCAGCTTGTTGAGTGTTTGCGATTTGGTTTAATTCGATATGTGTCTCGACTGCGGCCATAGTGTATCCGCGACAACGTTGTCAAGTCCTTGAACATGTTGGATGTCCGTTGTAAATTGACTGATGTAATCCACGTGGCGAGATTGCCTCGGATTGCGTTCAGTTTTTGACTGAATTGCTCTAGTTAGAGGTTTGTGGTCGGTATATATAATGTGAGGTCCCGATCCTCAACGAAATATCTGAAGTGTTTGACTGCCAGATATATTGCGAGTAATTCCCGATCGAATGCGGAATATTTTTTTTCAGCATCCGAGAATTTCTTGGAGAAAAATCCCTGTGGCTCCCAATACTCGTTATTGAACTCTTGCAATACTGCACCGACAGCAGCGTTTGATGCGTCAGTGGTTAAGCTGAGCTTTTAGGCGCTCAGCGGGTGTGGGAGAAGTGTAATCTCTGCCAATTCAGCCTTTAGGAAAAGTTCTTGGCTGTCTTGTGCTTTTTGAGTAAAGCTGCCAAGTGGCTGTGAATTGGTGCGAATGTTTGTGCGAGTTTTGGTATGAATCCTTGGTGTTAATTTACCGTACCGACAAATCGCTGTTTACTTAGCAGGTACAAGATACAAGATTACATCTCAAAATTTCTAATATGTAAAACAACAAAGGCAACAAATACACCTGTCCCTCGATTAACACGGTTATTACACGGTGTAACTCAAAACCGTGTTAATCGCGACTAATACAGCTGCCCCTCGATTAACACGGTACTTGATTAACGCGGCGAAACTTCTGTGCGTGTTAATCAAGACTTTGTCTCAATTCGTTGACCGTGTTAAATCAAATCCGTATTAATCAAGTACCGTGTTAATCGAGGGACAAGTGTAAATGTTTGAGACCGCCGATCAGAAATTCCTATCCTATTGAAAGGTCATGGCAACGTCTGTATTTCGATTTGCTTGGACCATATCCTCGTTCTAATTTGTGCTTTTAAAACCACTTCTGCTTCTCTTTTAAAAGCTTTTCTGTATGACTAAGTCAAATTAAATATCGCACTAGCATATGAAACCAGGGTACCCTGCAAATTCTACGAAACGTAGATAAAAGAAAATTGAATTCATGTTGATCAATAGTAGAATTCAACTTTTATTAAACTATATTAGGCACAACTAAATTATTTAGAATAATTTTTAACTTGGTTTTGTTTTTATCAAATTGATTTGTTGGTAACATATAATGGATTAATTAGCATAAAAAAAGATTAAACAAAATTGCTTATTAAATTGATAGAAATTCAAATGTATCTATTTATTAATAAAAACATATTTGTTTGTAAAATAATAATTGTTAACAACAAATTAATTGGAGTATAAAACTTTTAGAATTTGCGGACACTTACGTTAAATAAACAAAATTGTTAATAGGGGGTTTAATAATAACTCTAAGAATTATTTGTCTAACCATAATTGTTATCTTGTTTTTGTTTATAAATAAATCAATATTTTTTACAACAATTTCTAATTGTTTATAATTTCTTTAATGCTGAACATCATGTATTTTTTATTTCCTAATTCAAATATTTAGCAACAAAAATAAAATAATTATTTATTCCAATTTTCGGGGAACCGAAAAAGGCGCAAAACACTACAATTTGCGAACGCGTCATGTTGATTTTCATGTTGGACAAACGGTTTATGTATGGACTCATCCACAAAGCGATGTCACATAAAAGTTTTTTTGCCAAATTCGCACCATAGTTCGTTAAAGGAATAGCGGCAAAAAAAAATTGGAACTGCAAATTACGAAATAAAAGATGATGCAAATAAGGTTTTACCAGCTACCGTACATACTGGCGTACTATGTCGATATTAAATCTGTAGATAGCGTATTCAGCTTCTCTTTGCCATGTTCACAGCACAGACCCAGAGAACCTGCCATGTTACGGTTATCAGTGAGAACCTACCCCTTTTTTATTTTTGTTAGTGTACCGGCTTGATGAGTCAGAACCCGGTGTATATACACAACGAAATTTTTATTTATTTTTTGTTGAAATAAATGACGAAACAATACGATGCCCATCTAATACGATTACATTACAAGAGGGGTAAACATCATAAACAATAGTAAATTCAGGATATGGTTCTTTGCCGCCACAGTGAAGAATTTTTAGAATGTACCAGATAATTTTTTTAAACAAAACAAATATCAATTTTTGTCTTCATTTACGTATTTGAGGCCATTGCGAGCTATTAATAAGTTCATTAAATGTTCATTAAAAATGGAGTAAATTAATTACTATTGAACAATGGTCACTGAAGCCCCAACAAACGTGTTGGCCGACTATAAAATACAAGTAACAGTAGCGGAAAAATTGTACACTGGGATTGCTGATAATTTGACGTTTAATATTGTTGATAAAAACCACTTTTCATTACTAAAAACATGCTTTTAAGGTATTCCGACATGAATAATGGATATTTTTAATCACAAAGACAATTCTTAATTACCTGACTACTAAAGTTTCTTCCGTCGCATTTGTGACAAGTGCCAGTTTATCAACTGCATCATTTTTACTTTTACCCTCGAGAGGCGCTTAGCCTACTTTTACAATCGACAATAATAGTCTGTTATAAAATTGTTGTTGCTTTTGGTTTACGGCAGATGTTAGTTAAACGTTTTAACGCATAATACAAACAGCGCTAGCGTCTATTTTAACTCCTCATTATTTGAGCCTTCTTGCAGTTCCTCATTTTATGGCACTACTCTGTGTCAGAGTTCTTGACAGTAACATCTTACCGAAGCTTTCTATATTTTTATTTTCCGACCATCAGTGTGAAACAAAATACTTTGAAGCGTTGGGCTGCAAAATTGACCCACACATTTTGTCGGACAATCTTATCTCTTGATTTTAAGTATTTTTATTAAACGATTGCACAAAAAATTAGGTGGGTATGTGTACATTTTCAAAAATCGTGATTTAGACATGTTAATATCTCGTACTCGGCTATCGCCTCGTGGAACAAACTTATCCCTCTTGGAGAATATCTCGTTTTGCTCACTAGTATCATAGATAACTATTATGTATCGTAAGTCACCTTTGCTTTTTGTTGTGACCGAATTGTTCGGTTTCATGTTTGTTTGTGGCAACACCTTTAGGCTGCAGAATGGTAAATACATTTACCATTCTTAAAAGGAGGGTAAACGGATTCAAGAAAGTAAATGTTTGATGTTTAGATTACTAATTTTTTATTGTTCTACGAAAAGAGCAGAAAAAAATAGAAAAAGGCGTATTTAAAAATAAAATGGATGCTTAAAGTTGACTTTTACCGTAGTAATTTATTTACCCGAGAATTGTTCGGCAGCCTCAATGTGAAATAAGTTGTCTCTAGTTAAAGTACGCAATTCTGGTACTTAAGAGGCGGATTTAAAAAAAATTAAATTCCTTGATTCTTTGGCGTGCCCCTTAAAGGGATGTAGTAAATAATAAATGTAACATTGAAAAAAATCTCTTTCTCCATCTTGTTAAAGGAACCCTATAGAGAGTTTACCTTCATATATGAATTTAAGGTTATTCACAAATACAAATGACGTACACGCAACTACCCTTGAAATTTAATCAAAGTCAAGCCGTTGCTAGTCTGTTTAAGTCATTTTATGAATTTGCTTACCAAAAACTAATATCAAGGTTATCTAAGCAAAAAATAATAATGTTTGTAACCACTTAGACAAGTACGCTTGTGTATGTTAAAAAGCCATACGGATATTAAGGTTATTGCCACCAATAAAAGATTGAAAAGACCGCAAAAGTTTCTAAAATTCTTGTTTAGCTATATTGAAGGTTAAAAATTGTTTTTATAAATTTAAACGAATCAATCATTATTTAATAAAGTTTCAATAAATTTTACTTTATAACATTTGCGTGTTTTTTTTTAGAAACCAACGAATTGTCACAATTGTGGAAGGCAACTTAAAAGTTATATAACGAAAATAAAATCAATACCAAAAAGAATAGATCGTGAAAATTAAAAGCAGAATTTCAAATATACAGTACCATTATTCTAAGTATTTTTGTTGAATGACGTACGTAACTTTGTAAATAATATTGTTCGCTTAGCAAATATTAGTGAAGAGCTGTGTTTTCTTGCTAAAATCCTTACGAGCCGGAAAAAATAATTACATTGTTTGAAAAATGAATATGAATCATCCAGAAATCTGTTTAGCACATAATCGTATCGCGAGAAAACTTTTTTGGTAACAATAAAACTTCAAATTTATTAAGATGTAGCTATTTTATTAATTTAAATAATATAATAACCTAAAATTGTACGATTTCGTTGGAATAACAATATACAGAAATACCCCAGTTATTACCTTAAGGCAGGTATTCAAACACAATTAAGAGTGACAACAATATTGCACAAAAAAATTCAAAAATGTTGAATAAAATTTGAGACTATTTGCAATGTTGTGACGTCATACAAGTATATTGCGCAATTAATTGTAAGTGAATACCGGCCTTTATTGTTATAAGACAGTTATTGCTTTAAATTTATAAATTTTTATTTCCACACCATTTTTCTTAGCTTTTTACAGTCCATTCCCAACCTAGATTTCTAGCCCTTGTTGCAATGAAATGTTGTGACTTTCACCAAATGTCTACTACTGCGAGAGAGCTGAGAATGGTTGCTAGACATATCAGTATATGGCGCTAGCTTGGTAAGTCCATTGCCAAGTTGTTTAGCCCATTACCATATGATGGGGATTTTCATTAAAACTGCTCTTAATTTCTACTGCTAAATCTCTATTCGCAGAGGTCGCCAGACATATTGGTATATGACACTACTTTGATTAGTCTATTGCCAGGTTAAAACCTACAGCCCAATAACATACGACGGGGATCAGAAACATCCTGGGCCAAAATTCAATTGTAGATTGTAGTGGTCTGCTCACCATATCACCGTATTAAAAATAATAAAAAGTGTAAGGACACTGTTATAATATTTTGTCGTATTATTATGTTATTATTTAACTGTTTGTTTTATTGTTTTTTAAGTTGGGTAAACAACTTTTTTAGGTTTATCTGTTAAAAGCAAAATGCGTTTTCTAGGCCAATATTGTGGTGTTCCACAATGCAATATGTATAGAAAGCAGGGAATTTCGATGCACGAAATCCCTCGAACGGTTTTCAACGACCGAAAGAGGCTTCTTAAATAGAAAATTGCACTAAAAATGAGGAAACCATTTCCTAAATATTTTTCGATTTGTAGCCGTCATTTTAAGAAGGAACAGATACTTGTGCCTATTTTGAGAACAAAACGGTCAAAGGGCAGCCTTTTAGACTCAGAATTTAAAACAAAACATTTACCACAATCGTATTGCGTTGTAAAAAAGTGTGTGCTTGCGGAAGCAGGCATTGAGATGATTCTCCCACAATTTCTGAATCACGGCCGAACGATGTCTGATGTTGAAAGTGATAGACGAATAGCAACTATTCGCGTACACTTCGAACGACGTATATCTAGGATTAAACTATTTAAAATGTTATCGGAAAAGGTTTCGTTGCCTTCCAACTTAAGTGCCCCATTTTTAAGGGGTAGTGCTTCGGTGGGCAGTAAATACTAGCAATACAAATATAACTACTTTTGGTTTTGACAATAACATCAGTTGCTTGTATTTCTTCCGTTTCATATTTTAACTCTTCATAGTGATTAATACTATTTCTAATTATAACAGCACTACCTCCTTTCCTTAGTGTTTCCAGGGTGAATAGTGTGATATATTTGATAATTTTTAAATTTAATGATTGATTGTCTAGTGAAGTGTGTTTCCATGATGAGACATACATCGATTTTTTCTGTTTCCAGGACCACTTGCAGTTATTGTTGATGTTGCATCAGACCATTGCCATTCCAACATAAGATTCTAAGATCATTGACCATTTTTCTGTTTAGGGATGGCTCCCTTAGTGCTGAACTCTAGTTTCTGTAATCGCTCATCAAACGTATTTAGCCTGCTTAAAATTAATTTAAGTGTTTGACTTACCATATATCGTCATTTTGAGCAGTTTTTCCTGGATTTCCGTTGCTCATCATTACTTGAACATAAGTCATTTTACCAAATTGTCCTTGAGTAGTTCCCGACAGTCTACGATCGGTTCATCTTAACCGCTTGCTTTCTGAATAAACTTGGATTTTTAGCAATCACATTCTTATTTTTGATGTTTTGCAGTTCAATATCCCCTTTAGTTAGCCGGATGATTTTCTCCACAGTGAACACATTTAGGTTGAACATTTTGGGATGTTATACAATCTTTAGTGTGATGTTTACTTAAACATTTGACACACCTGGGTTCCCTGTTGCAATATTTTTGTGTATGTCCATAGGCTTGACATTGGTTTCATTGTGGTATAAGCTTAGATCTTCTTAGAGGCTGAATAACCACTTTGCACCCCAAGATGTACTTAATTTGATAAATTTGGTCGATATCTTCATCATTACCGAATGTCAACATAAACATGTTGAGAGGTACTTTGCCTCTCCATTTTAGCTTAATTGATGCTTCAGTTGCCTTAAATCATTTTGCTTTCAGGTCATCAATTATTGTTTCTGGTTTATACGTAGAGTGTAAGTTTTTAGCCATGACCCTAATTGGTCTGGTTTGTTTGTCTTCAAACGTGTGCCAATCACGTTTTTCTTCGTTTAATATTTTTGTCATTTTTCTATAAGTTTCAGCATCTTCCAAGTTTATTTTGATGGTGTTTCCATTCATCACCTTTGCATAAAACTTATCAGTAGTAGTTATTGTTTTTATTTTCTCATAGAGTAAATCGTAGTCTTTGACTTCATCTATTACTATTGGTGGTGGTGGAGGTATTTTTTTGGTTGTTTCTGGATAATATTTGGAACATCATCCTTTAATTGAGGTGGGGAGGGCGTATTATTCCGTCTCCTTTTTTTTCTCCTACCTTTAACTCTAATTCACTCAGTTTCTCGAGCTAGTTCTTCTTCATCCGTATGATACTCTTGTGGAGTTGTATTCTGGTTAGGAGTAGAACCGATGTCCTCCTTTGGCTTAAGATCTTTAACTTCGCTTTCAAGCGTCTTCATACGCTCCTGCATTCATGCAATTATAACATTCAGTTGCTTGTTTATATTGTTGGCTTCAACTAATGCATTATTAGCTTTACACAATTCATTGTGAAGCTTTTCTTCGTTTGTAGAACGAGTGTTGTGGCTGCAGGCCATAATGGAGGGACTACCGCTTCTTATCGGAGAATACGATACTTTCTTACTCCTCTGGAAGGGATGTGAATTAACCTATTCTGTTTCACTCAATTGAGCTTGTTTATTCACCAACATGTCTTGGGATTGGTTAAAATAATTGTAGTGTAGCAATGGCTAGTTTCCCCCCGAATCCATGAGACCGACCTCCGAAGAGGGTGGATTTACCTGAGCAACAGGTGTACCACCTGGGGTATTAATTTCCATATTTGTTCCGCTCATTGCTCATTTACATTTATAGTGTACTGCACTCGCCTCTAGTATTTCGCCGATGCTTCACATAGTTGCCCAGGTGTTACCACGTGGAGGTATACTAGACACATTTGGTGGTTTCTACATAGTTGCAGCGTTGGAATATAGACCACGAGATACATGGCTATAGACGGTCAACCCCTACCCTATTGAGACGCACCCAACACCCAAGTTATGAAAAACGATTCGTTTTTAAAATTTGTATAGAACAATTAATTAAAATTAATTTTTTGTATATGGCTATTTAATGAAATTATTATAGATATGTGATTTATAAATGTGATATGTCAATTTAAGAAATTTATTTGAATCCTGAATTTTATTGATTGTTATTTTTTAACTAAAATTTACATTAATATTTTTAATTTTAAACTAATTTTTGTGATAAATGAATTTAATAATGTGATTATGTAAACAGTTTACTTAATAGGATTATCCGCCTAATTGAAAGTGTTCCTTATATTGATATTGGTATAAGATCTGTCGCGTAAATTATACAAACGATTATTATTATTATTATTGAAGGGCAATGTGGGCGATAAACCAACTCGCACTGCGACCTAAAAGATCTATTGTGCTGGACTATGCTTAATTATCAGTCCAGTCAATATTCAGGTTTTAAAGAACTTGAGAATACTGCCAGCCGGCACGTTATACATACTATATGGGCTTATTGCTCTCCGCCCTGGAAGTTTACTACAGCATGTAGTTCCGGCAGAAAGACGGTAGCATTGGAACCCCTGCCCCGTCTTCCATTTGATTTTACTCTTACGTTTTGCTGGGAATTGCAAATCGCCTATAGGTCACCCAGCTTTACTATAGGAAGGCTAAATACAACTGGAGGGTGCCTGGTATCCAGAGTTCGCATACTTTGGACTGATTAACCTATCAGCCATTCATCCGTTGGCATATGCTGTTCACCTTAGATTAGAGTTTTTTTGTCAAGGTTTTCTCCTTTAGCGCCGTACTTTAGCCTGTGCCAAATGACCAAAAATGTGCCAAATGCCCTTAGTTACCAGTGGTTGCCACGAGGAGGCAGCACGTACACTTGCGAATTATGAACATGTTACCCCTTACACAATTGTATCCATCACGCAGCTTGTGATTATGATGTTTTTGATTTTGCTCTCGGGTCTGCCAAATTATAAAATCTTTTAATATGGAGCTTAATGTTTGAATGGTTTCAATAAAATATTTTTTCGGCGTTTTTTCGTTGATTTGAAACAATATCGCAATTTGCATATGATTCAAATTCGTTTTTATACGAAACATTGTTAGTAATATTCTGTTCTTAATACTCATTAGGTTATTTTCTGTATGTACGAACTCTATGGCTTTTATAATTTTCTCTAGAAGGGCAATTGTTGGTATACCTGTCATAGAGTTTAAGTTATTGTCGTCGTTATTGAATAATATTTGGAAATAACCGAAATTTAGTAGCTTCTAGGTTTGTTTTGATGGTAATGGCAGTCACAATCACTATCCTCATCAAGATGATTTTTATCAGCTTCTTCACTGTTTATATGGTACATTTTTGTTCATTTAATGTACCACAATCGGAATCACTTATAAGTTCAACACTAAAAAACAAAAATGTCATATTTATTTAACGATAAAAAAGTCAAATTATTGTAAATCTTACCATTTAGGTGAATTGTTATTCACAGCTTCCCATTTCTTATTGCTAGAAATTGGTAGATTTAAACAAGGAAATGCAGTATTCGATAATTTTTTTTTTCAGTTTTAGAAAATCTATGCAATGGCGCCATAAACTGAGAATCTTTAAAATGTTTACTGCAAATTCAAAATTGTTTTGGAAAATCCTTGCCCATTTTCAGAGCAATTTTCCACTTCAATTTTTCATGTTTAGACTTGACGACCCGTTTTGGGAGTATAGGTATGGATATTCAAACTTTATGTACGTGTCATACTGCGGAACACTACACATGACGACCGATATTGGTTCTTCTGAATTTAATTTTAAAAGCACATTTTGGTTTTAAAAGCACTAAATTTAAGTAAACACTTTGAAATTTGACTAATTTTATAAAATAAATAATTATTAGGACACTGTAGTTTCACTTCCGAACAAATTTATATACTAAATGACTCAGCTGTCAAACTTAATAGAAGTCTGCTAGTTCAAAATATTTCCGATAGTGGATAGGCTGGAACTCGTCAAATATTTTTTATTCACAAATATTACAATGAATTTTTATTGATAAACTATATAATTAATTTTTAATTGAATTTAAATTTTATTTAATTAAAAATACATAGTAGCTGGTGATATATTATTATTTATTCATTTTATTTATTTATTGATACATAAATTTTGGCACACCACATTTTGAGCAGGAGCTCATTCGTCTTAGGGTATGCATAATTGACTAAAATAAAATAACGTACAAAATGGAGTATTGATTAGCACTGCCGGTACACTTCGTCCTCAAACCTCAGTTATCCGTTTCCCTTAAATGGTAAAAGATCCTATGTCCAAGTCATAAATAAATTGGACGTATTGTTTTTAGTCCAAATTAACACAGCAGCTACAATTCGGCCTTGAGTTATCCGTTGAACTCTGTAACAGTTGAGCTGTTACAGGGTTGGTAAAAATTGTTCCACCACGCATGACAGTCAGTATACTAAAAGAATAAGAAAATAATTTGAGATCACCCTGTACTCATTTTATTAACACCGGTACAGTTCATCCATGGAATAGGTTTTGGTGAATATAGGAAACCAGTTCCAAATGTTGATCGAATTCCCCCTTAGAATTTAATAAAAGCAAACAAAACGTAAATAAATAATTTCAGCCATCATCAGTTGTGTAATACAGTTCACAGACGTAACAAGTACAATTATTGTGGTACTTCGTGAATCCGTGTAATGTGTTAACTATATTGTTTGTGACAAAAAGAAAAGTGTTGTTTGTGACAAACAAAAACAAAAAAAAAACAAAAACAAATTAAATTGAATTAAAAATAGCTGAAGTACAAAATTTAAATTAATCAAAAGTGATTATTAGTGCGCTAAAGCTGTGATTACCGCTGGAATTATTCATTTGCCTCACGCTTACCAAGGTAATTAGTCTAATTTAAATTAAAATCGAAGCTGTTTATGTAATACCGGTGAATTAAATTCTCTTCTAGAAACGGGCCGTTACAAAAATATAAAAACGGAGGCCACCTGTTTCCTTGGTAAGCGCAATTTATTTTTTTTTTATTCTCGATAGCTCCAGTAAAAAATTACACCTAAGTAATCTGCGAGTCTTTACTACATATATACATTAATAAAAACATATGAAAACAAAACGCATGATTTGCCGGTCATTGAAAATAAATCCATGTAAAACGTTTGATTACAGTGCTTTATACAGAACAACAGTATAGACCTAATTTGTTGTTCCATGTAATAAACCTCAACATACATTTTTCTTGTTATTTATTATTTATTTGTAAGTTGATGCAGCTATGATTAACAGTACTTTTTAAGACAGTTTTACCAAAATATAATTTATTAAATAAGAATGGCCATGGTTCATATTATTAGTAGTTTTGCATGTTAGTTAAGGAAACATTTACAAATATATTTATTTATTTATATCCCTAAACTTTATATTTACATATTTTATTTATAATTATTTATTTATTTATTATATACAATGCTAGAATAAGATACATTCACACGAAATTATTCTTGATTTATTTATTGATTAAAATTGGTTTATATTAAAATTTTCTAGTTACCAAAATCTATTCTGTATTTTTGTCTTTCGAATAACCGGAGGGAGGGTCTTTATGTTGACCAAAATAAAGAAATTTGAGTGTTATGCGTGGTATCGTGATTAAAATTCTTGTGAAATCGTGTTAAATGAAAAAAAAGAAAAATGAATCAGTAAATTGTCAATTAGCTATGATGTTTTAAGAGGCCGAACACACATAGAGGCCAAGGGAACACTTCATCGTTATGAAGTGAAATAGTAATACGGAGGTGAGGGTAAAGTAAAGGTGACCAATCCACCAAGGTCACCTCAATAGAGTGCATATTCTTTCTGTGATAGGGTATTTATATAAAGTGATCAGTGTTTGTGTTCATAACGTTTACTATACCTACGATATTTTGCAGCATTTCAAGCTCTCGATGATTAGGTGGAAAGATCCCATCTGACTGCCACCTAGCCGGCAATGTGCTGCACCACCAGAAACATCTCGAGAGATTCTGATAACGGACCAGTGGAACAATTTAAAAATTTAGCGGAACCAAGGTTAACGTTACAACTCAGATAATACTGATGAGTATAACATTTCGAATCATCGCAGTGTAAACATTTTGCCATTCCAGATTATTTGTAATAATTACAATAACACAACAAAAAAAATTTAAAATAATTATTTTTAACGAAAATACAAAATTAAACGCAACTGTCTGACTCTAAAGTCAAAGCCTACATTATTAAACTTTATTGTGGTGCAGTGTTTTTTGTAGCTATTTTCTGGTTGCGGACTGAGATGAACTAAACTGTTATTTCTCAATAAAAGGCGAAGTGATGTAGCGAACGCAAAATGTTGTACTAGAACCAAATATTTTAGTCCTTTTTATATATTATAATTTGATCAAATTAGCCTCAAAATTAGTGTATTGCAAATCAATCACTACACAATCAATGCTTTCATTAAAAATGCTCATAATTTCTACTACTGCATTTCTAAGGCCGAGATTCAATCAATGATTTTCATTAAAACTGCTCATAATTTTTACTATTGTATCTCTGTTCACAGCGGTTGGTAGACATATTGGTATACAGCATTAGTCCATTACTATTCGATGGGTATCAGGAACATTTCTGGGCCGAGTTTCAATCAATGATTTTCTTTAAAACTGCTCATAATTTCTACTGTTGCATCAAGCTTGGTAAGTTTATAGCCGATTTAGACGTACCAACATTTTTTTCCCAACAAAAAATGAAGATATTAGTATATTACGATTTTCATTTGTAAGACAAGAACAAAAAAATAATCCAACAAAATTTTTTGGGGTTTTTTTTTCTTGTTTTTTCCAGCAATGTTACTATAAAAACCAATTTGACTATAAAATATACTCGACCCGAGTATATTTTATAGTAACAAACAACAACAAACGCAATAAAAATGGCGATTTGAGAAATTTTTATAGCGCTTTATTTTATTTTTTAAAAATTTTAGTAATAAAATAAATTTACGTTCGAAAATTATTCATTTCACGCGGAAAACCCATAATTTTGCCAAATAAACTAGTATCACCGCGGTATTTATCAAAAATTATATCGTCGATTTTATACCGCCAAAAAATTATGATATGACGAGATTTTTGTTGTATACTTTTCTCTTTTTATCGCGTGTACATTTTTTTGTATTGCGTGTTAAAATGTTGGTACGTCTAAATCGGCTATTATTACCGAAAATAAAAATATGGTTTCTCGGACGAATGCGGGAGATTGACGAATGAGTGCAGCGATTACGCCAACCTGTGTGACTACCGGCAATGTTTTGGGCCGATTGTCGTACATTATTTTTTATTCGATTGTAAAGAAATTAACATAAGCTATGTTTTTTGTAAGCCTCGGTAAATATACTCAAATATTTGTCAAAAAACATTGGGCAATTGTTGGTACGGCTATCATCCATTTAAGGGGGGACAACCATTTAGAACGCCGAAATTGAGCAGATTATTAGGAATTTTTTGAAGGGGAAGAAATAAATTGGTCTTTTTGAAATTTTGACAGTCTATTATAAATATTTTAACGAGTATTTTCCATTTTTATTCATTGGAAAAAATTGAAAATTGAAGGAAATGTAGCATGATGAAGCCACATGGTCAATTGTACCGCCGCGAAAAATGATCTGAAACAGAAGGGCAAAAGGATGTGGTCAGTATATGCCTGTGGTCACTTGATAAATCTAATCTTTTAATAATAAGTTAATAATTGAACAAATGGTAGACATAAAATCGAAAAATCGTTATTTTCGATAGTTTTTTTCTGCTTCGCTGATCAAAAAAACTACATCCTTTTATCTTACATCTTCTGTCTTTTGAAATAGAGCAAGAGATTAAATGTAAATCAGCTACTAGCTTCCTATTGTACTAAATGAAAATGGCAGATGTACTAAAAATTGACTTTGGTAATATTCCATGCTAAAATACAAATTTTTAATATGTGTAATCTGTAATCTCGATAGAATATCTGTATAAAAAGGAAGATTTTCATTTAGAACTAATCAGTTGTGTAATTCAAGGAAATGAATGGGAAACGGGTTAAACGACGGTAAAAAGTCTTACTGGATGAAATTAAATTGAATTAATTGCAATTTAACTACAAAAATAGAGAAAGTCTGGGGTAATTTATAGAGATCTATCGAGACTTATACAAAAACACAGCTATAATTATCACTAATTACATCGAGAGTATATAAAGAATTCCATAAATTAGTTAAATTTATTCAATTGTGTGGTAACTTTCTAAAAATGCCGAATAAATAAAAAATTAATTCAGTTCAGTCAATTGTGTTCTAAAAAAAGTAGGACGATCAATTTTAAAAGTAGGTAATAAAATGATTTTATTGGTTTTTTAGCTTAATTTATTTTTATTTTTTATTAATTTTTTAATAAAAAAAACCTGAGTTTCGACAGCACATCCCGTCATTTTCAAGGTTACAATTTATACAATAATTTAAAAAAAAAAAAAAATTATAACGAATGTTTTTGTAAAGTAACTAGAGTTCAATTTGAAATTTATAAAATACTCAGTTTAACAGAAAAATAGTTTAAGTTATACGATTATAGTGAAACAAATTTAAATTTAGAAGATCCATAAAATGTTGTAATAATTTAACAAATACTTTGAAACTTCCTGGATATTTAACAAATTTTGAGATAAATTTTGATGTTTTTTTATGTAAATGCTTTCACAAAATTAATCTTTTATTGAGATTTTGCCCCTTATCAAGTATCTCAGCGTCATCTATAGATAATGACTGATTACTTCCACGTAGATGTTTCGATAAAGCGCTGTGTGACAGTTTAAACTCATATGTAGAATCGTAAATACTATTTGTTGACGAACCCATTTTTTTAAAATTTTGTTTAGTTTGACCCACATACTCTTTTCCACACGAACATTTTAATTTATATATTAAATTTGATTGTAACTCTATAAGAATTTTGTCTTTTAATTTTGTGAATAAAACCATGTCCAAACTTTGAAATGCTCTACCAACAAGTTGTATATCATAATTTTGTAAAATCATTTTAATTTTTTCGAACAAAATTTTAACATACGGGACCGAAATGAAAAGTTTGCAATTATTTTCAACGATTAAATTTGGATTTTCGCGCGTATTTTCCACAATATTTTTCGAATTGCTATGTTTGTCGATATCTTTTCTTGTCACCGTAATAGTATACTACCTTGATCAACAAGTTCCCGGCAAACCACCGTGTGGCGCTCCCATCGTTCCGATTTGAGTTCTGTTTTTTTTTGTTAAGTTGGTACATCTGTTGTTGATATTCCCTCTAAATCAGGGATCGGAAAACCCTAAGATTTCGTTACGTTATTGGAAAAAACTCCCAATTTTTATTTGATTATGTTATAACGTTATTTAACCTTAAATTATGTGAAACGTTACGTTACTTAACGTTATCTAACATTAGTTAATGTTTTTAACGTTATAGAACAAATAACGTTATCTAAAGTTAAGTAAGGTTAGTAAGGTTTTAACACTAGAACTACCGACCAGTCAAACTGAGGATTCAAGAATGAGGGATAAAAGTGAATTCAATAAATGTACAATCCGTCATTTTGACGGATCAATAGTTCTAGTGTTAAATAATGCTATCAGGAACAAAAACATTTTTTATAAGGTTATTTTATTTGGTTATATCAAAATTTTGTAGAGTTATCTGTTACGGTTACGTTATAACATAACCTAATATGTTTGGTTACGTTTTCTTGAAAAACTTTGCAATTTTAGCGTTTTTTAACGTTATTCGGGTAACGTTATCCGTCCCTGCTCTAAATCTTAGCGTCATAGCTTGACATTTGCAAAAGTTACGTAGTCAAGAGTACATCTACTCTTGTGTGTTGGCGATTTTTCCATTATTTCCTCTCGGCTGCTGAAACGCGTTCCTCGTAATGGTTTTTTAACTCGATTGAACAGAAAGAAGTCACAGGGAGCCAAATCAAGTGAATTCGGTGGCTGTTGGATGGTATTTGTTGCATTTTTCGTCAAAAAATTACGAATAATTAGGGCACTGTGCGACGGTGCGTTATCATGGTGCAAAATCCACGAGTTTACTGCCCACAATTCTGGTCTCTTTCGGCGAATTGCTTCACGCAAACGTCTCATAACGCCCAAATAATACTCTTTGTTTACGGTCTGGCTTTCTGGCAAAAATTCATGATGCACTACACCGTTGTAATCCATGAAAACCGTAAGCATTGCCTTCTTTTTTGACTGAAAACGACGTGGTTTTTTTTTGGTGAACTCCATTCACTTGCCTGATGTATGGATTGCGTGTCGTACTCATAAATCCACGTCTCGTCTCCAGTAATGATCCTTTTGATGAATGTGGGATTGGATTCAGCCTCGCAACTCATGTCTAAAATTGTAAATAATTTCTAAAATTGTAAATAATCGCCAACACACACATAGATAGATGTACTCTTGACTACGTAACTTTTGCAAATGTCAAGCTGTGACGCTAAGATTTAGAGGGAATATCAACAACAGATGTACCAACTTAACAAAAAAACAGAACTCAAATCGGAACGATGGGAGCGCCACACGGTGGTTATGCCGGGAACTTGTTGATCAAGGTAGTATTATTCAACGAGCATATAATGATAGCTGTTATTCACGAAGATGAAGTTTACCGACACGAGCCGATAGGCGAGTGTCGTAAATCATCTGAGTGAATAACAGCCATTATATGCGGGTAGAATACTACATACTTTGTCCACGACCGATACAAAATTGTGTTTTATTATCAAATCCTTTAAATAAACCTAAAATAATTTTCGTCGTTATTTTGACGTCTCAGATACGTTAGTCGTGGACGTGTATTATACGTTAGTCGTGGACAAAGATCTTTTTCGTTCTACTTTACTATTCACCAAACAACCTCAGCGAATATTACTACTGTTCGAGAAAGCTAATTTTTTGGATAAGTCCATCTCAAACAAAAAATATGACTTTTTAATACAATCGAATAAAAAGGAAATTATGAATGAACCAAACGTTTCAGTAAATTTAACGTGCAGGTTTTTCAATATCTTATGAAAGTAAACTTATTTAGACAAGGGCGTTTTACTCTAGATAGACTGCGATTTAATAAAACCGATTTAGTGAATTTTTCGAGTTTAGTCGCTGTATTTCAACTTAGATTTTAGCAAAACGCGATTTTTTTTCATAGGGTACTTAAACGAGTTTAATCAAATCAATTTATTAAACCGCTGTCTGTGTCGAGTGTTATAGTGTTATTAAAAACCATTATTTTGTTGTTGTGTCTAATCACAAATTAGCTAACTAGACAGATTGAAACCTGGGAATAAATCGTATTTTTCATACAATTTCTATGGTAACCCACATCGTGTATACGATAATTCGTGTGAAACAAAAATACGAAAACAAAATCATACTTAAGGAGTAATACCAGAGCACCCTGTATTTTATAGAGCCATAATCAAAAAATCTGAGCTTTTATAAGGGAATTAGAAACGAGAAAAAAACGGAACTTTTCATAGTAAAACACACAAAACATATGGGAAATCACTTTTTTTCCTAAGACAAAATTTAAATGAAAACGTTACAAATTCTTAATTATGATTTCTGAAATACTTTCATAAACGTTTGAATTTCAACATATATGAATGTCGTTTATGTAAAACGTTTTCATTTTCTTGTAATAATTGATTTATTTAAACCAAAATATAAAAAAAATTTCATAACAACAGCATTCTGGTCAAATTAAAATGAAAGCTTACTACGATTCGTTTGGTCATTAAGTCAATATATATTACATAGATGGCAGTGATGGCCGTAAAAATTTGGCAAAATCGTACCAAAAATTACCACCTGAGCAAATTTCAAGTTCAAAAATTGTAGGAAAATCAACACAAATTCACAAAATATAGGAACGTGTGATAATTTTGGGATTAAATAATTTTTTTTCGTAATTTTCTGTAACCATTTTAGACATCTTACGTGCACTAATAAAACTAAAGATAAATTTAGCAAGTATTATTTTAATTTGTCAGAGCCAACTTTGATGTATTTTTCAAAATGAAAGTTCGAAAAATATATTTTAGAAATAATTTAATTTTAATATTTCTGCAATTAATATTTAATTAATACCAATATGGCCTTCTTGTATATTGTTCTTAAAGATATGTAAAAAACTTTTATATAAACATTTTATAATATTTTTGCTTTTTTCATTGAAAAACTTGAAGCTAAAAACACCATTTTTACTATGGATTCCTATGGAAATCAGTGAAAAGTTATACCACTAAAAAAGCTTCTAAAAAATACGTCATTAAGATTATGGCTCTATACTCTAGAAGGCTCTGGTAATACCCCTAGACACACTGCGATTTAATAAAACCGATTTAGTGAATTTTTCGAGATTAGCCGCAGTGTGTCAACCTCGATTTAGCTAATCCCTTTGTTTTTGCATAGACACTTAAACAAGTTTAGCTAATTCGGACTTATTAAACCACAGTCTGTCTAGGGTATAAAACCATACTTGGAATAAGAAAAATAAAAAAAATGAGAATTTGAGCTTTTTTTATTTCACTTTGACATTTCGACTATAAATAACTAAAAAATTTTTAAGTTCAAAGCAAAATATTTTTGTTTGATTTTTTAGTTATTTTAGGAAAATTGTACCAAATTCATTTATATCGTAAAAAATTATTAATTTACATTAACTAGTTCTAATTAATGATACATAAACACTCTGCAATATTTTTGTTTCAAAAAATGTAATATCTCAATTAAATTGGTTTTAGGTTATGTTTAAGTTTTTGTTTGATGTTTTAAATGTATAAACATTATAAATACTCAATTATTATAGTTTAATTTAATTTTCAAATACTCTCGTTTTAATTCATTTATTAATAATTAATGAAAATGTTGTAATTTTTCACGAAGCTGGTTTTTTATTTCCCGCGTTAAAAATTTGTGCAACCTATTTTTAAGTTTTTTAAGTTTACACGAAAAATTTCGCTCTTTTAAGTTTTTTAAGTGACAACTAAAATTTCCATTTCCCCTCTTAAGTATGGTCGAATACACACAAATCCCATATCTCGCTATCTTATACCCTAGACAGACTGTGGTTTAATAAATCCGATTCACCTAAACTAGTTTAAGTATTCTATGCAAAACCAAAGGGATTAGCTTAAATCGAGGTTGACACACTGCAACTAATCTCGAAAAATTCACTAAATTGGTTTTATTAAATCGCAGTGTGTCAAGGGTATTATGTTATTTTTTTTATTTTTCTTATTCTAACTATGGTTCTCGCTTTACCCTCTAATAAGTACTTCCTTAACATATTTTTCAAATGGTTAGTAGTAAATCTTCTTTAGGAGAGAACAGAACAGCAATTTTTTTTTAAAACAAAAAAATAAAAGTGATAATTATGAATGAAAATAATCGATCGTGGTAGCATTTTGCAATGTATTGTAACATAGGATTTAATATGTATGCGACAAAATAGATACATATACATACTCGTATTGTTACGTTTTTGCTTTGTCAATCAAGGTTCGAATCACTGGATTGAGAATAAAATAAAACAATTCAATTTATTACCAACGAATTTATGTATTGAACACCAAAAATTAATACAACACAATTTATTAACAAAAATTCACAAAATCACTTTTTATAATTTTTGTACAATTTTACTGTTAACTTATAATCTTTATATCGCGCTAAAACAAATCACTTTTTAATTCCTTTTTAATATTCACACTATCGCTTACCAAATACTAATGAATCCAATTCGATCTGGTTCGCCTTTTTATATACTCAAACCAAAATTTCTAAAAATTTTATGACTTTTCCAGTAAGAATAGTCTAGAAATATTTGGAACAGTTTTATCATGGAAAATTCTATTTTAGTACAGTAAAACTTTGAGCTATGAATTTAACTAAACCTATTTTACCCAAGGTCTCACAGAAACACTACCCCTCCTTGTCCTTTCCTAGTCCTGTAGGATGCCGTCCACACATGCTGCAGTTTCGACACTGAATCCTCCTTCTTTCATTGCGGGTTGTGAAGCCATACCAATTGCCCTTCCTGGAATCCCAGGCCAACTGTCCGTATGTCACATCGAGCCTTCAACCAGTCGCCCGACAACCCGGCAATTCTTATCCACTATCTGCTTAACCTGATGCTCAGTGGTTTCCTCCACACTTGTTTCTAACTTCGACCTCAGCTCTTCGCGATGGCTGACTGCTAGTCGCCTTACAGTGGCATCCATACAGTTGAATTTAAATGGCAGCTCAGAGTTATCGCTACTCAATATTCCTGGTCCAAAATCCAACATAAAGTTATTCACCCTTATGAAGTCCATTCCCAAAATAACTTCGTCTGCGACCAGAACTTCGTGTTGGAAATTAGTTTTCCCGATCCTTATGTCCACGGTGAGTTTTCCTTTTACCATTGCACTATTCCCATTTGCCATTCCTAAACCCATCAGTCAGCTGCACAGCTCCTCCGATCAAGTCTTCCCGGACAATTGTCTGGGTTGGATGGGTTTATCCCATCAACATTGGCATTGATTGTTACACTGCTTCCACCTCGTGCTACACTCGTGACCTATAATCTTCCCACCTTTAACACTGTTGCCTTTCGTTCATCCGATTTCTGCTCTACGCTGGGTGCTCTTTATAGAAGTTGCTGATCATTGACGTTTTTCTCTTGCTTCCCAACAATGTGGTTAAACTTGTTACATACCCAACATCTTAGTTCGCTGCCTTTAGATCTTTGCACCGACTGTTCGACGCTCGCCTCAATGAAAGGTGGCGATCTTCTCTCTCCATGTATTATTTTTCGACAGTTCCTTGAGATGTGACCCAACTTGTCACATTCCCAACACTTAAGTGCAAAACCTAAGAAGCCTAACACCTAAGCAAAACTACCTCTTCCGATTGTTGGTACCATCCGCTCGAGGTTTCCGTTGGTGTCTGAATTCATAAGGCGCCTAAATAATAATGGTCTGGTGATAGTCTGCGCCACTTCGATCGTTAACGCAAAAGGACCGGTTTCCGCGAAGCTCGCTTTAGGTGACTTATAATTAACTTTCCATATAATCGACCGACATACTTCTATGTGCAGATGATAATTCCTGTAGCAATTCTCCTCCCTTTTGATTTTAGATTAAGATTTAGATTTGTTTATCAGTCAAAATTAATAAATTACATGTTTACAGATGAATAATTAAATGTTTTGTGATCAGTATGTTATAATAGCTTTACATCAATTGAATTTATTTGAATAAATTTAGAACGTAAATAGAGTAATAATTCTTTGTACTTCAAGAGAGATAATTATATTAGACTAAATTTTTAAAACTTAAACTAACTACAACTTCAAGTTATGTAATATTACTTTGATTATTGATTAAGATGTTATTTATTGTTTCCAACTTATTCCAGTATTTTAGCTTGACCGAGTGCAACCTCAAAGTTCTATAACGCAAAGGCACCTTCAAAATAGTTTTAAGAAATTTGTTCATTCAACATGATCAGGCCTCACATCGTCCGATCAAGCAAAGAAAAGTTACTCACGCATGCTTAACTGATGACCTATGAGAAAATAATATAATCAAATACGGCAAGCATTCACTAAGCACCGGTACGTAAAAGAAAGTATCAAATTAATCATAAACAAGTTCCACTGATTCTACGTTATAAAATTTATTATCACTATATACCTACTGTTTACTCAAAAAAAAAAAAATAACACCAAAAGAAATTTTTATCGAAAACCGAACGCAGAAGAGCAACGGAATCAAAAACATAAAGAAATCTGAAAGAACAAATCGCGGAAATATGAAAATGACATTAAACTCGACGCGAAAAGTATTGCTCTGAATGGGGGGGGGGGGGTGCAATTCGAATTCTGTGCACCACCACAAACCCAAAAGAATGTAATTGTTGTTGGCTTGATGATAGGAATACTTTTGGAAATTTTCCAAGCTGAGGAAAAATATGCACAGGTTAGACAGTTATCAAAAATCGTGGCTAGTACTTAAAAGGCTAACGATGGAAACATTTTTATGAGAATATTTGGAAGAGTGTCATAATCTGCCGCTTTAATAGGTTTCAGATATTTAGCTATACATTCTATCTCAAGCGGAGATACTATGGCCCGATTTTATGAACTCGTAATCGGTGGATATTTTTTATCCTCTATTTTATCTTCTGTTTTTGGTGTCTAAATCAGACGATAAAAAGTTGTTGTTATTAATTTTGATATTTTGACGTTTGATTTTTCAAAACTTTCGTGTGTGTCGAGTGGCAATTGATAATTTTACTTTCTTTTACATAAGTAAAATCAAGTATAGTAATCATGAAAATTTTGGATTTTGAGATTTTTAGAGATTTATCTGTTTTGAGGTCCCCTGAGCCCGAAAAAGTTGGTTTCGAAATGGTGCCTGTCTGTCAGTCTGTCTGTCTGTCTGTCAGTCTGTCTGTCTGTCAGTCTGTCAGTCTGTGTCCTCCTTACAGCCCAGATGGTTTATCGAACTGAAACTTCAGATTTAAGCTTTTTTGATAAATTAGGAGGTCCCAGTGAATTTTACTCCAAATCGGCTAACCGGAAGTGGCCACTCCCTTGGTCCAGAAAATTTATTTTTCAAATATCTTAAAAAGTATAAGGTTTACAAAAAACTACTTATTACAAAATGTTTCCGAAAAATAATAAAAAAAAAAAAAAAATAAATAAAAAATAAAAATTAAAAAATTTAAAAAATAAATTAAATTTCTCAAAATTCTCTGTTTGTAAAAGAAAGTTGTGTGTTGGCCACACCTCCATTTTTTTGTTTGTTTTCTGTAATTATAGATTATTTTGAAAATGGATTCTAAAAGAAGAAAAATGAGTGCAAAAGCAATAGAAAGTTTATTTAGTGTCGATTGAATCGACAGAAAATTTAAAAAATAGAATGATGAAGGAAATTATTCAAACTGAAACACTAAAGCAAGAATATCTAAAGGTCAAAATAGCACATTATAAAGATAAAAATAAGTAAAATAATAATTAGTATTTTAGATAGCTTTATTCTGTGTATATATGTATATAAAAAAACATTAAATTTAAAAATGAACTGATTAAAAGTTTTGAATTATTATTTTCCTTGTTCTGTCATCAGGAAAACTTTCCACCGCATTACAAGCACTTGTTACTGGTCCATTATAAATAAGAGGAACCTCTATCTCCGGTTCAGAAGGTGGTGGCTCTCTTTTTAATATTGCAATATTGTGCAATACGGCAATACGGTAGCTACAATCATTTTTAATGCCGCCTTTTTGTGGCTATCGATGGAAAACACCGTTTCCAAATCCCAATACATCTTTCCACAAAATTTCTCATGCTTTTCTGCTTTATGTTGTATATTTTTTCCATCTCGGTACAGGCGTTTCGTATTGGAGTCAACAGGTAATTTTTGTTGGCATATCCACTATCACCAAGCAAAAATCGGTCACCATACTCTCCGTTTTCTAATATAATTTTCAACAACGAAAAATTAAATATGGTTTGGTCATGTGCTAATCCGTGCCATCTAAATTAAAAATAAAAACAAATGTTAATGTTACGCAGACATTTTAACGATTTGGACACAAATACCTAGCAGTCAAGTCAATTATTTTAAAATCTTCGTCACACACAACCTGGTAGTTTATGGAAAACCACCCCTTACTATTCCGGAAAAGTTCAGGGTTAGCTCCACCGGGAGAAACGTTTGGAGTGTGTGTTCCATCTATCAGCCCCAAAACTCTTGGAATACCATGATTCAACTAAAACTTGACCTCAGTGTTTTGCTGTTCCTCCGGCATTGGCATTTTGACGAAATTGTGAAAGTTACAAGCGAGAATTTGATTAACTTTTTTTACGGTGCTACAAACGGTTGATGTGCTAATACGGGCTAAATCGCCTATAACATTTTGAAAGCTGTAGGTAGCGTAGTATCTCAACGCTATCAATAACTGATCCTCGACACAAAGAGGAAGACCTCGCATATCAGTATGGTACAAATCTCTTTTAATTATGCCAACAATATAAAAAAAGGTGGATTTACAAAATCGGTATCTACAACGAAATTCTTCATAGGAATAAAATTCCAGTGGATGTTATAATACCAAACAACAGGGTCAGATCTCTCGTTTCCATGAAGTCGGAATCCGAAGAAGATGATGTTTCCACTTCCATCCTAAAATCAAAATTAAATCAAATTAAATTTTTGATTTTAATGAAACTAAATAACAGAAATTGTAGTAAATAAAAAGGCAAGCGTCAAACAGAAGTGTTGCCACTCATGCAAAAAACTGCTGTAAAACTGCTATAAAACCGAGCATTAACTATTATTTATCGTTGCTCATAGAATCGATGAAAAAAAAAAAAAATCCTCGGTTGAAGATTAATCTGTACTCTCGGATTTTTACTTATTTATCGTCGTTCATAAAATCGGGCCTAAAAGGTTTTTTTCGGCAAGTTCTTCTCGTTTTTGAGAGGAGTTTTACGAATAAGCAAGCTGGGCTATTTTGATCACTATCAGAGGTGGAATAGTATTAGTTTTACACTTTAATGATTTAATTGGAATATTGGAAGATTTTCCAGTTTTGATTGGCAGCGAGCATTTAATAGAACAAGAATTTTAGTTTTTATTAATTTATTCACAATATTAACAATTTTTTTTAGAAATGTTGACATGGTATGTTGCCATTAGCGTCTGTGTCTATTACGACTGCGTATTAATTATTTAACTTCATCAGTTAGAATTATTTTGCCGGTGTGGTTTTAAGACTAAGGGTGTACAACGGTCTCTAGCCAAACAAATTATATGGGTAAATTGATTTTACTGTTTCATCTATTTCAGACGCGGAATTTATAATGTATGATGATAGGGACGCTTGCGTTAACTCGGCTTCAATTATTGTTTTGCTTTTTTTGCGCCAGTTTCGAACGGTAATTGAAAGTTTGATTAAGCAAGTTATTATGGCTGCCATGTACATCTAATTCGCAATGTACGGCCAGATGATGAGAATTAAGTTGGTTTTGATAAAAAAATTTCTAATGTGCTCGGTATTCCAGTGTGACTGAAAAATGTAGGGTATCCAGGAGCGTCATTAAAATAGGAATCATTATTTATCAATATGTCATACAAAATACGCCCGCCTTTGTCAGAGCGAAGACAATTCCAGTAGGAATGGCGACAATTAAAATCTCCACCAGCTAGATAAGTTACATTGCGGTTGGTAATTTTCAGTAAATCATTTCTAAGCCCCGGATGGCTGGAATTGGGATGATAGCAGCAACATATTTTAAGATCAGGACCGCAATTATAAGCTGTTCCTATTAATAACCCAGTACAATGAATGGTTTGTAGAGACAAGTCTGGTAAAAGATAATGATTTAATTCCTGTATAATCAAAATAGCTACTCCCCATGAGCTTGATATTGTCTGTCTCTGCGATATCATCAATCATTCGGAATGCTAAAATAGACGTTGTTTTTCAGAAAAGTTTCACTTATAAGTATTATATCTATATTAAAAGTCTCTAAGAAATTAATTAATTCGAATTTCTTATCTTTAACGCTTTGAGCATTCCGAGAACAGTTCGTTAGTCTATTTAAGGCGACACCATATTTGAGAGCAATTTGAAAAATAGCCTATAATTGTTCTTACCGAGAATTACAGTTTTTTAAATTCAGGACAATCTCGGAAAAGATATCTAAAAGTTCCGATGATAACAGGTTTAGCGGCACTTAAATTACTAAAATTCAAATTAGTCTGAGCGATACTGGGATAAGTCATTTGAGTATCTTTAAGGTTCTATTGTTAGTAAGACTCGGAAACTTATGGTTAGATATATATTAAAGTTGGTATATGGTTTTTGTTGGATACATTTTTTTTTTATTTAAATGTTTTTGTATATTTATGAATTCATTCTTGTTGGAGAATTTGCTGACTCATCTTTAAATGGACACTGTGATTCTGTCTTCATGATTTGCTGACCAATATTTACACTTCGGCTGCACATTACAGTTACTCGGTGACTTTGTTTGGCTTACACTGGGTGACTTTGTTTGGCTTTGTACAGGCAAGTTCCCACTTGCAAATATCATGGGCAATTTTATTATATTCTCTTAACGTGTTTAAAAGATGTATTTTTTCATTAAACAGCCTGTCACTAATTGTAACGTTTTTGCCTGGTCACTGGATTGTGAATAATACAAAATCAATTTAATTTATCTCCAACGAATTTATTTATTTCACAAAATTTATTACAACACAGTTAATCAATAAAAATTCACAAAATTACTTTATATAAATTATTCTTAAATTTTACTGTTTACTTATAATTTTTACTTCGCACTACAACACTTTTTAAATCATTTTTAAATCTTCACACTGTTGCCTTCCAAATACTACTAATAATCTTACAAGTTTACTCTATCGCGTTCCAAATACTAATAATCCAATTCGATCTCGTTCGCCTTTTTATACACACAAACCAAACTTCTCGAAAGTTCATGACTTTTCCAGTACTAATAGTGTAGAAACATTAAGAACTGTTTTATCATGGAAAATTCGATTTAGTACAGTAAAACATTGAGCTATTCATTTAACTTATTCTATCATACGCTAGGTGTCACCGTCACAATATGAAATACTACCACGATCGATTATTTTCATTAATAGTTATTACTTTTAGTTTTTTGTTTTAAAAAAATTTGCTGTTCTGTTCTTTCTTAAACAAGATTTACTATTAAATACAAAAAACCATTTAAAAAATATGATAAGATAGTCGGTATCGCGAAAGTTCATCGAAGCACAATTCTGCGAACAACAATTTTACGAACAATTCATCGAAAAATAATTCACTGAAAAATTCATATTAAAAGTTCCAAAAGATCCATAATAAAATGATTTTAGTGTGAGACTTCGTTTATTTTTTATTTATTTATTTTTTTTTTTTGAATTGATTACTTATTGTTAACAAGAATAATTGTGATGAAATTATTTATTTATAACAAACAAATTAACAATAAAATTAACAATATAATTTTTATAATTATAGAACGAATTATATTTAAAAAAAAACACTCACTCAGAAAAAATACAAATAATAAGAAGAGGAAAATTATAAATAATATGTAAATTTTTTATAAATAATTTATTTCGGAGCGGCTCGAAATCTTTTGCAAAATCTTGTTTTTATTTATACTTCATAAAAGAGAATAGATTCTATATAATCCGCTCCTACGTGTGGCACGCAATGCGAAATGTTTGCTGATCCCGGCTCGAAGGGCTAAGGGAGAGGGGGAGCGCAGCGACCTCCCGCGTGCCTGTGAGAGCTACCGAAGCCGTTAACCTCTACAATTCTATTTATATTTTCGGTTATTTCCGTTTCGTAACCAAAATCCCCATTTCCAGAATTTATAAAAAACAAGGTTACAAAAACTCGTCCAAAAACTTCATTTCGTCGTACAAAAACCAATTTTTTTTATCGTGAACAACAGCGCTTCCAGATTTTTTTTACTCTGTTATAATGTTTTATTTTGTACATTTCGAAGATTCCTTCGAAATGTACAAAAACAGAATTTTTTATGTCGACCCGTATGTAATTTTTATGGGTTATCTTTATGGGTGTGAAGTTTTCTCAAAATTCCCATTTTTATTAGTTTCACACTGTTAAATTGAATTCCAATTTGAAAAAATCTAGATTCCTATTGAAATATTTAGTATTAAAAATGTAATTTTATTAAAAAATATAAAAGAATCAAATTATAAACCAAGAATAAAAATTATTTCTGAATTCCGGAATTTAGTCAGCTAATTTATTAACTAAATAAATGGCCCTTTAGTATACATGCCAAAATTGCGGTTTGAAGATTAAAATGTGGAAGAAATTTATTTCTGGCGACAGGGAATACATCTTCAACTTGATGGATGGAGAATATATTCAGATTTCACGTGAACAAATATTCAACTTGATGGATGGAGAATATATTCAGATGTCATGCGAACTATCAGAAAATGAGCCCAAATCTGTGACAAAGGGTGTTTTGCCTTTATCAATTTCAGTCAAAAAGCAAATTAAAATTCGAAGATTAAATCGAAACACATTTATTTCTCTGGTTAGGCGATATCTTCATAGCTTGATATGTGGGGAATTTAATCAGCTATTTCGTGAACTATCAAAACTTGAGTCCAAATCTCTGAGAATGGCTGTTAATCGCCTTTTATCAATTTCATGCAAAACCGCAATTTGAAGTTAAAAATTCGAAGCACGTTTATTTCTCTAGTTAGGGGATACATTTATAGCTTGATGGATAGGGAATTTAATCAACAATTTCGTGAACTATCACAACTTTAGTCCAAATATCTGAGAATGACCAACGATGGCCTTTTATCAATTTCATGCAAAATCGCAATTTGAACTTAAAAATTCGCAGTACATTTATTTCAATGGTTAGGGGATACGTTTATAGCTTGATGGATAGGGAATTTAATCGACAATTTCGTGAACTATCACGAAGTGATTCACTTTCGGATTAAGCTAAACAAAATAATCGTTTAATAAAACGCCTAATATGTTTGTTTTATTATTTTACTCTGTCGTGAAGATTAAGAAATTCAGTAAAATAATGCACGGTAATAGCACTAATTAACATAATATGTATTCATTTATGGATCAAATCTTTATTTTTCAAAATAAAAGAGCTTTGTGATTCGCATTTTACAGATATTCCTACACAAATTTGAATTAAAATTATGGTCTTTTAATCCCTTGAATTTAATCGAAATTTATTTTAATAACAAAACATTTATAGATAAATTCTGAATTATTAACAGTGTACAATAAGCACCAACACATACCAAAATCAATGAGAATCCAATAGAATTGTGTTTATTCCAATAGGATTTGTCTACATATGTAAATCTGGGGGAAAAAATGGGAAAAACTTCACATCCATGTTATCTTTCATAAAATTTCATTTTTTTTTCATTTTTTCGGTATTAAAAGACATTTTTTCAACTTGAGAGAACAATTTCAAATGGCAAAATAAAGCATCCTTTTTTTGACATTTCATAATAATTTAGTAATAGAATTACGTGAAATAGCATCCTTATAATTTGCTAATAGTGTCAAAATGCGTATAATATACACACAAATACATTGATAAAATTTATATCATGATAGAAAATATCAGTGGATTTGCATAGTGTAGACAGCGGGTTAATTATGGATCTTTTGAAACTTTTAAGCCTGATTTCCATTATGAAATATTTACTGACAGTATACTCAAAATGGGATAAAAATATATATTCACGTGCTGTGTGAGGGAAAAAAACACTTTTTCAGATTTACAGTACTGAACAAATTATTATAGCATACTGACATTTTTTATAGTATACTGACAAAATTTACTGAAAAAATATATGAAGTATATTTCTTCAGTACTGGAAAAATATTTCAATTTTTCAATGCAATTTTTCAAAAACAATTAAAAACAAAGAATGATATGTGTCAATTCAATGAAATTTTCGATGTTTATGTTTTTATTCAGTAAAAAGTACTGCCAGTAAAAGTTTCATAATGGAAACGAGGCTTTAATATGTATTTTTCGATGAATTTTCGATAAATTGTTATTGCGAAGGATTGTGATTTCGTAAAATTGTTGTTCACAGAATTGTGCTTCGATGAATTTTCGGGGAATCCGTATTAAGAGAGTAAGGATGATTTTGCTTTCGTTTATTTGCTTCACACGGATTATCGATTACATATTGTATGAAAAAATACGATTTATTCCCAGGCTTCAAATTTTCAATCTTCAGATTGATGGTGGATTAGACCACAAATTAGCTAACTATTCATAGTTAGCTAATTTGTGGTCTAATCCAAAGAGAAAGCGCAATGAGCAAAAATGATTGGTTTTCATTTGCGATTGTTCTGTTCTTTTTTATTATGATTGAAAGTTGCAAGGCGATTTTGTTTTTAGGGCAATGTTGCAATTTTGGCAATGTTGCAAGTTTTTGGCAATGTTGCAATTTATTATTTATTTATTTATGTATATGGTTGTTGTATTTGTATTTTTTGTAGGTGCGTTAAAACTTCCCAGATAAGCTCTCTCAAATTTTTCCGATTAATTAAAGATGTGTGTGTGTGTGTTCTCGTATTGTCGTGATGGAAGACGACAATTTTCCTATTGATCAATTCTGGGCGCTTTACCTCAATTGCGTGCTTTAATCGCATTAGTTGTTGACCCTTATTTCGTGTGACCCACTTTTCGTTGCTCGTTATCAATTTCTTCAAAAATGGCTCGATTTCGCAGATGAAATTCGGTCCATTAAATTTTTCACTGTTATTTTATATGACACCGAAATATAGGCCTTATGCAAACAGTTCAAAACTTTTTTTGGTCAATGTTTAGTTCCACAGCGATATCGTAAGATGAAATGTACCGGTCTTCCTCAATTTTTTGGATAATTTCATTTTGGACTTTTTAAACGATTGGTGACCAGAGCACGGCACTTCTTTGACATCGAAATTTCCATAGCGGAAAGGAGCAAACCATTTGCATACTACTGATTTTGATAAAGCATGTAGCGATTTTTTTTTTTTAAATTTTTTGGCTCATTTTATTTTCTGGGGTGGGAAAGGGGGCTTAAGTAATTGGTCTACAAATAGTCCAAATGTCATCCTCACCTGCACGTGGTGCACCCTGCTAGATAACTAACGAGGCTCTGGCGACCGAGACACGGCGGTATAACTGACTATCGAGAATTTAGTAAATGATCTTCTCAAACCAGACCCACTACCAACTCGTACTGGTCAGAGTGGTAGATGCTTTATGACCAGTAAAATAAACAATGAGTACAACGGATTCAGGAAATTGTACCCCAGGTGGTAACCCAGCTAATCAGCTGGCAAATCCACCCTCTAACGAAGCTGGCTCAAAGGATTCTGGGGTGAGCCAATCATTGTTTAACAGCCCTTTTGGGCAACCCAACCCATTTAAACAACAATCCAGGGTGGGTAGATCACCACCACCAATAGCGAACACCTTAGAAAGGGATAACGCAGAACTGGGCAATAAGATTTACGAAATAGAAAAGTTAACGTTAAATCTAAACAAAGACCTCAAAAACTTACAGCGAGAAAACAAGGAGTTAAAAGATGCTCTAAATGCAGTAATGTCTGAGAAAGAAACCACTAAGATAAACAACACCAATGATCATATAGAGGTTATCTATGAAACAGACGAGGAAGAACTCAATAGAGAAACGGGATGGATTCTGAACCGTAACAAAAAAAATAAGAAACGTAAGATGAGTAAATCACCACAGATTTCACCCGATTCGAAACAATCAGTTGAGCAGCTTCCAACCGGAAGTAGGCACGTGCAACAGGAGGATAAAGCTCAGGTTCCGTCGGAACAGAAACGATCAAGTAATGAACTCCCAACCGGAAGTAAGAATGTACAACTGGAGAAAAAAGTGCCACGGCCACCTCCAGTAATAATATCTAATTGCAATAATTATCAGAGTATTAGAAACATCATGGACAACAATCATATAAAGTTTCAAGCTACAGCGTTAAATAGTGGTGATATCAAAATAAATGTCACAGACAGTGATAGCTATAGAAAGTTAACAGGAGCTCTTAACGAAGAAAAGACAGCGTGGTATTCCTACGAAGATAAGCAGACAAAGCAAACCAAAGTCATTGCTAGGAAGCTACACGCTTCATGCAAACCAGAAGAGATAAAAGAGTATCTTTTGGAGAAAAAGTACAAAATTAAAGAAGTTACACAGCTGCTAAAAAGAGGTGAGAAAAATCTCTTCCATTATATATGTTGTCTTTTGAAAGAACAGAAGACATTAAAAATATTTATGCAATCAGCGAAATACGCCATATGAAAGTGCAAATAGAAGCAGTTAAAAAATCTAAGCTGATCCCCCAGTGCAAAAAGTGCCAAGTCTACGGACACACGCAAAAATTTTGTAATAAGGAGCCCAGATGCGTGAAATGTGTAGGAAAACACCGTACGGCTGAATGTACGAAACTAAAAGACACCCCACCAAAATGTGTTAACTGTGGAGAGACACACCCAGCCAACTACAGAGGTTGCATTGTTATAAAAGAGCTGCAAAAAATTCGCAACAAAACAAGGGAAACTTCAATAATTACCAGGCCAGAAATTAACTCAGCCTCAACAAGAATACCTACAAATTTAAGGCCACACCAAACATTAATCCAGCCATCAAGAACTAATCCAAATGTAACATTTGCTGATGTACTATCTACTGGAAGTTCGAGAAGACAACATAGTTCTCTTTTATTAAATGATTCAAATAATAACCAAACTAATAAAATACTACAAGATATTCTTGATAGACTTAGTTCACAAGAAGAAAAGCAAGAAAAGCCCTTATATCAATCCTACAAAGGCTCACTCTACTCGAAAAACATGGCAAATAATTTAAAAATTCTTGCATGGAACTGCAATGGTATATTGCAACGACAAAATGAAATACAACTATTTCTTGATTTAGAAAAAATAGATATATGTTTATTATCTGAAACACACCTTACTACTCAAAGTCATATAAAAATCCGCGGCTACGAAGTTCACTCAGCAGTTCATCCTAATAATAATGCACGAGGGGGCAGTGCCGTGATTATAAAAAAAGATATTAAATACCATCTGCAACAAAAACTTGAAAGTGATGAAATACAAGCAATTAGCGTTAGCATTAATACCCGCAACCACAAGTTAGTGGTATCCGCAATATATTGCCCTCCTAGATATAACATCAAAGAGAATGCTTATACTCAGTTCTTCAAGCAGCTCGGTGAAAAATTTGTAGTCGGGGGTGACTTCAACGCTAAACATACTGACTGGGGATCAAGACTAACCACAACTAAAGGGAAAGAGCTTCATTAAGCAATAATTAAATACAACTGCAACTGGAATTCTACTGGAAAATCAACTTATTGGCCCAGTGATCAAAATAAAACACCAGACCTAATTGACTTCTTTATAACAAGAAAAATCCCGGTTGATTATATACAAGTGCAGGAAGGATTGGACTCCACATCTGACCACTCCTCTATTTGATAATAAGTGATACAACAATTACTAATGATAAACAGCCACTGTTAACAAATAAATATACTGATTGGAAAAGGTTCAGGAACGAACTAAACAATAGCATCATTTTAAACACACAACTTTCATCAGAAGAAACATAAGAACAGGAGCTGGAGAAGCTCGTCAAGGACATACAGGTAGCGGCGTGGAAAAGTACTAACACAACAAACAAAAAATAGCTGGCAAATGCTATCCAATGGAAATTAAATCACTAGTTATAGAGAAGAGAAGTACCCGTAGGGAGTGGCAACGTACACGAGACCCAACCGTCAAAAAAAGATTAAATAATTTAACACAACGAATACGTAGAGAAATAAGGGAATTTAAAAATAAATCAATAAATTCATACCTACAATCTCTCACCTATGATAAAAGTAGTGATTATTCATTGTGGAAAGCAACCAAATATTTGAAAAGGCCAGTTATGCATATACCACCAATAAGAACAAATAATGGTCACCTGGCTAAAAGCAAAGAAGAAAAAGCAGAAAAATTCGCGGATCATCTCGAGCATACCTTTCAACCAAATTTAACAACACTTAACCAACAGGATATATTGTTCGAAAACCAAACAACTATCCTGAGACAGGAAATTCCATTAACTAATGCTAAAGAAGTAAAACAAGTAATAAAGAACCATGTAGTACTTAAAAAATCACCAGGATATGACCTGATAACTGGAGAGATTCTAAAACAACTACCTAATAAAGCTATTCAGACTCCGTTATGTCCCTCTATCTTGGAAATTTGCGGAAGTGATAATGATACCTAAGCCAGGTAAGCCACCAAGTAAACTGGCCTCGTACAGGCCAATATCACTTCTTCCAACTATGTCAAAACTATTTGAGAGATTGTTATTAAAACGAATTAAACCAGAAGTTGTAAAATGAGGAGCTGTTCCGTCCCATCAGTTTGGATTTAGAGAGGAACACTCCACAATCGACCAAGTCCATAGAATAACAGATATAATAGAAAAATCCTTAGAGGAAAAAAAGATTTGTTCAGCCATATTTCTTGACATAGCGCAGGCATTTGACAAAGTCTGACTAGATGGTTTAATATTTAAATTGGAGAAAACTCTGCCATTTGAGTATTGCGAACTGCTAAAGTCATACCTGAAAAGGAGATATTTTAGAGTTAAACAGGAAGGAGTTTACTCCAGTATTAAAGAAGCTAAAGCAGGAGTCCCGCAGGGGAGTGTCTTAGGGCCTTTCTTTTTCGTGCTGTTTACTAGCGACATACCGCAGACGAGCAATACAACTATCGCCACGTTTGCAGATGACACTGCATTTCTAGCTGTTGGTGACACAATCGGTGAAGTCACATTCAAACTACAAATAGCCGTAAATAATATACAAGATTGGCTAGCTAAGTGGAGAATTAAAGTGAATGAATCGAAGTCTACTCACATTAACTTCACTAATAGATCAATAGAACCACTACCTGTGACTCTCAATAATATCTCTGTACCACATGCCAATCAAGCAAAATACCTTGGTATGAACCTTGATGCAAAGTTAAAGTGGAAAGTACACGTGAAAAAGAAAGCAGAAGAGCTTCAGTTAAAATATAGAAAAATGTACTGGTTAATTGGAAGAAACTCTCAGTTATCCATTCATAATAAACTTATGCTTTATAAACAAGTACTCAAGCCGGTCTGGACATATGGTATTCAACTATGGGGATGCACCAAAATCAGCAATCAACAGATAGTTCAACGATTTCAAAATAAAGTCCTCAGAGGAATTGTAAATGCCCCTTGGTACACTCGTAATAGTGGCCTTCATAGAGATCTCGGAATAGACACAGTCGCAAGTGAAATAAAGAAATGTGCTCAAAATGCTCCATCATCACCCTAACATCGAAGCTGCAAGACTACTTCATCAAGAGGGTATAATAAGAAGACTCAAAAGACTAAAACCTTTTGAGTTGCCTGAATAGTCCGCACAATGCAACATCAACCAAAACAACACTTTATGTAAAGAACACATATGAGTGCTTTATTATTATATTGTCAGAGTCAAACGCTGTTAGTCAAAAATGACTAGCTAGTTACTTTGTAAAAAAATTTTATTGTTATCATAAATAAAATTATAAAAAAAAAAAAAAAAAAAAATTTCTTTTCTTTTTGTAAGTAAATAAATTATAGTGCCTAGTCATGAAAATTTTGAACTTTGAGATTTTTAGAGATTTATCTGTTTTGAGGTCCCCTGAGTCTGAAAAAGTGGGTTTCGAAATGGTGTCTGTATGTCAGTCTATAAGTATGTCAGTCTATCAGTCTATCAGTCGGTCAGACTGTGTCCTCTCTACACCCCAGATTGTTTAACCAATCGAACTGAAACTTCAGATTTAAGGTTTTTTGATAAATTAGGAGATCCCAGTGAATTTTACTCCAAATCGGCTAACCGGAAGTGGCCGCTTCCTACGTCCAGAAAACTTATTTTTCAAATATCTTAAAAAGTATAAGGTTTACAAAAAAATACTAATTATTATTATTATTATTGGAGGGCCATGCGGGCAATCAGCCACTTCGCACTGCGACCTAAAAGATCTATTGTGCTGGACACTGCTTAATTATCCGTCCAGTCAATATTCAGGTTCTTAAAAAACCTGACAATACTGCCTCCCGGTACGTGAATCATACTATCTGGGCTTATTGCTCTCCCTCCTAGATGTTTACTACAGCATATAGTTCCGCTAGAAAGGCGGTAGCATTGGAGCCCGAGGACCTCGGGAGGGTTGTCCCACTCCCATATATTCCTACTCCTGCCCCGTATTCCGTTTGCTTTTACTCTTACGAGTTGCTGGGAATTGCAAATCGCCTGTAGGTCAGCCAGCTTAACTACAGGAAGGCTAAATAAAACTGGAGGATGCCTGGTATCCAGAGTCCGCATATTTTGGACTGATTAACCTATCAGCTATTCATCCATCGGCATATGCTGTTCCACCTTAGATTAGGGCTTTTTGTCAAGGTTTTCTCCTTTAGCGCCGTACTTTAGCCTGTGCCAAGTGGCCAAAAATGTGCCAAATGGCCTTAGTTACCAGTGGTTGCTACGAGGAGGCAGTACGTACACTTGCGAATTGTGAACAGGTTACCCCTTACACAATTGTACCCATCACGCAGCTGCCTAATGACAAGACTAGAACAGCTCACGTGATGCGCACCCTACTGGAAGGTTACGGAGCTGGTAGATTAATCTGCTCAACTTTGGTCCCCCCCCCGTCCAATAGACGCCAAACCACCAAAAATACTTGATATAAAATGTTTCCAAAAAATAATAAAAAATAAAAAAAAAAAATAAAAAATAAAAAAAAAAAATTAAAAAATTAAAAAAATTAAAAAAAAAAATATTCAAAAATTATAAAAAAAAATTAAATTTCTCAAAATTCGCTGTTCGTAAAAGAAAGTTGTGTGTTGGCCACACACATATGTCACAATGTTTATTTTTAATAATCTATGGACTATTGCCTTTGAAACGGTCTATAGTATGGCCTGATAGGATTATTATTACCTATCAGGCCATAGGTATGGGTCTAGATAAACAAAATAAATTTTACGGTTGCTGTGAAAAATATTATGCATAGAGCATTATTTTTTAGTTAATTTTTGCATAGCCTTGAAAATGGTTTAAAAACCCGAAAATTTGGCAAAAAATTGTAAGGAAAAAAGGAGAAAGTTTTAATAAAGAAATTTATTAAACATTTTATAAATAGGTATATAATTTAGCCAAAAATAAAAAATAATATTATTACCAAAGTCATGTGACTCTAAGCCTTCTATTGAAAAAAGCACCACAAGCTTTTTCCTCGACTCAATATCAACACGGGATAGAAAAAGGGTAAATTCTAATTAAAATTAGCTTAAAAAATATTGTTTTTATCCTAAAATACAATTTTTATATTTCATTTAAAAATTATAAAATTAAAAAAAAAAAAAAAAAAAATAATCGAAAAAAAACAATCAAATTAATTATTACTTCGGTCTAAAAAGACCAAAGTATTGAAATCCTGTCAAAAATGACCAAACATTTGGTGGGCAAAAACCACTTTTCTCGACGTTTTGAAAGTCCCTGTGTATAAAAAAGCAAACAAAAAAAAATCCGTCTGTCTGGACGTCTGGATGTCTGGATGTCTGTACTCATGGTAACTCAAGAACGGTCAAGGCCGAGATTTGAAAAGCTCTTGGAACCTGTGCGGCACAAGGGTCGGGTACCTGCCATACAAATTGACCCAAAATACCAATTTTTTATATATTCTGGTTTGAATATTAAGCTGGGTATTGAGTTTGGGGTTTAGTTGAAGGTTAAGTTAGGGGTAAATTTGCGGCTTGAGCTAAAGTTGAGTTGGAGTTGAGTTCGGGTTGGATTAAGATGTAGTGAGCAGTTGGCCAATGTTTTATATATGCTGGTTTGATGATTGAATTGAAAGAGAGTTTGCGTTTGGGTTGAGGGTTGAGTTGGGGACCGTTTGCTTTGAATTGGGGTTGTGTTTAGTGAGCGGTTGAGCAATCTATATAAGTGATTGTTTTTAGTACAGCATAAGTGTATGATATTTAAACAAATCCACACGCCTTGACCGATTTGGACCAAACTGTACACAAATATTGTTTAAGACTTAAGAAACGTCACTGTTAATATCTCAAACCTCAAATTGAACCTTTTACATTTCAATTTGAACCTTTAGCAAATTATATGAATGGCCAATTAGGATGTAACTTATCTATTTCATAATGGATTTTAGTCAAATTTGAAATCCGCTTTAGAAATGAAATTCTAAAAAGATTTTTAGATGATGTTCTGGAATATGGCCAAGTATGAGGGAGCTTGTCTATTTCTCAACCGATTATGATGAAATTTGACATGTGCGTTGAAAATTGGATTCTAAAATGATTTTTAGATGATGTTCTGGAATATGGCCAAATATGAGGGAGCTTGTCTATTTCTCAACCGATTGTGATCAAATTTGACATGTGTGTTGGAAATGGGATTCTAAAATGATTTTTGGAAGAAGTTCTGGAATATGGCCAAGTACTAAGAAACTTGCCCATTTCTCAACCAATTATGATGAAATTCGGCTTGTGCTTTGGAAATGCGATTATAAAATGATTTTTGGAAGAAGTTTTGGAATATGGCCAACTATGATAGAACTTGCTTATTTCTCAACCGATTATAATGAAATTTGACTTGTACGTTGGAAATGGGATTCTAAAATGATTTTTGAACGAAGTTCTGGAATATGGCCAAGTGTGATAGAACTTGCCTATTTCTTAAAAGATTATGATGAAATATGGCCAAATAGGCTGGAACTTGCCTATTTTTCAACTGATTAGGGTTACATTTGACATGTGCGCTGGGAATCTAAAATGATTTTTGGATGAAGTTCTGGGAGATGACCAAGTACGATGGAACTTGCCTATTTCTTAACCGATTATGATCAAATTTGACATGTGCATTGGAAATAGGATTTTAAAATGATTTTGGGATAAAGTTTTGGAATATGGCCAAGTATGATGGAACTTGCCTCTTTCTTAACCGAAATGTGCGTTGGAAATGGTATTCTAAAATGTTTTTTGGATGAAGTGCTGGAATATGGCGAAGTATGACGGAACTTGCCCATTTTTCAACCGATCATGATGAAATTTGATATGTGCGTTGGAATATGGCCAAGCATGACGGAACTTTTCTATTCCTTAACCGATTATAATGACATTCGAGATTGGGAATGAGGATTTAAATTAATACTAATTCCGCAACTCTGCACTACCGTTAGTAGTTTCAATAGTGAGGCGCGTGTCCGCTTCACACTACATTTTTGTAAACAAGGCCAAACTTACCGCTTTGATAGCAAATACTCAGAAAACATAACCCAAACTTTATAGTGAAGGATTGGCAAGAAAATTTCTAATGGAACTTGAATATTATTACGGAGATAATCTTGATCGTTTAGCAATTGAAATCATATATTTAGGCTGTCTTAAAGAAACCTCAACAGACAACATTATAGAAGCCAAATTAACATATTTCCCATAACCTTGTCTAAAAATAATTTGTGGCTCACATTTCCTTCTATTCCTTGGAAACGTCAAAATTCATCATAATCTATTAATAGCTAAGTTATATTCTTATTGACCATATTACAGAACTTTATCCAAAAATCAATTTAGAATCCCATTTTCAACTCACAACTCACATGTTAATTTTCACCATAATCAGTTAAGGAATAGCAAAGCTCCATCCTAATTGGCCATTCATATAATTTGTTAAGGGTTCAATTTGAAATGTAAAAAGTTCAATTTCGAATGTAAAAAGCCCAATTTGAAATGTGAAAAGTTCAGTTTGAAGTGTAAAAGGGTTGATTTGCAAGTTTATTAAGGGTTTATTTGGTGATTTAATTGATGGTTGGGTTGGTCGTTAATTTGGTGATTGTGCTTAGGATTGTGTTGCGATTGAGGAAGAGGTTGAGCTGTAAATTGAGTTGAAGGTTAAGCTGAAGATTGACTTACCTAATGAGGTTTCAGCCCTTTATATTTTTTTAAAATTTAAACTAAGCGACTCTTAGTCCGAGTCAGCAATAAATTCAGTTGGATTTGAATCAACTTCTTACACTATTGACAATTTATTCGTCTTCACATTGCGTAAAAGTAAAGTAGATAACGCAAAAGAAGAAATTGTTCCGGTAGATAAATTTATATAAATTTATCCCAACGCAGAAATGCGATTCCGAAAGATCTGCAAAATAATCGTTGACAGCTGCTACAGCTTCATCGTCCGACGAAAAACGATTTCCAGGTAGGAATTGTTTAAGGTTTCAGAGTAGATAGAAGTCACTGCAGTGACTGCCCATGGACGCCAAATCTGGCGAATTCGGTGGATGTTGAAGCAATTCCTACTAAAATTCGTCGAATTTTGCTGTTGTGGAACCACTTGAGTGAACACGTGCATTTCCTTGACGACATTTTTTTTTCTTCTGTAAACCAGGCCTTGTCTCACAAATGTTCATCACACTTGGATCTTCACGAACAATAAGATGTATTTGCTTAATGATTGTACGACCTCGTCTAAATTCAGGAACCTAATTTTTTACTGTATATGAAGAAGAACATGCACCAAATACTTTAACATAATATGACAAGTATTTCAGATGGATTTCTTATATGGTACGCTATTTTATTCAGTCTTAATGAATTTCAAATCAAACTGGTGACTTTTAAATTACATAAGGTATGTTGTTAACAAAAAATGTCCACTGAAAATAAAAATTGGTTTATGGTATGCCCATGTTCTTTATAACAATATCACAACTTAGTTTCGATCATTGTCGATGATTTAAAGTTTCGACGATTCACCAGAATCGTTCAAAGTAACTGGTGTAATTTGGTGTTTGTGTCGATTAAGCGTTCCGTGGCTTGTAAAAGATCACCCGTCGGAGAACAATGCGTAAAGAAAAAAATTGGAGTTTTGTTGTATTTATTCACGTGTCCACTGACAAAAAGTGGATGATTTTCCGATTTTGGAAATACAAAAGTTATACGATTTTGAATGAGACTTATGACGTTTTAAAATTTTCCAAAAACTGGTCTGGGACAATCCGAAATCGCTCGATTATACAGCAATTTCATTATCTTTTTCAGTGACTGTTGATCAACGGGTCCTTTTTCCCTATTGAACACTCCCACCAGTAAAAATTTTTTACTGTACGGTAAAATGAAGCTCCGAAAAACACTGAGGGTAGAGAGTGACAACATTATCAAGACTTTTGCCAGCTTCTCCATAAATCACAACCATTTCAATTTTCTCTTGTACAGTTAAATACTCAATTTTGAATTAGTTTTAACGGAAAAAGGGGTCAATTTTCGTTCTATAAAAACAAGCTAATGAGAGAAATGTTTCCATTTTGTTTCCATTATGACTTTGTAACGATCGACGTTGATCGATCGCTCCAAGTTGCCCGGTGTGTTACACGGTGCGTATCCTTTATTGAATCTTATTATTCTTTTTATTAATGACCAATATATACGATGGGAAAAAGAAATTTATTTAATTTATTTAGTGGAATTAACGGGTTGATCCCGTTGAAATTACTTAGGTGGGGCGGTCAATTGTTGATCTTGACTATATAATGGAATAAATTTGGATATACGAGAGTTTTTTTTTTTTTTTTAATTATGTTTTGAGTCAGATGGTATTTAATTAGTTTTGATGGTCATTTTTTTCGTGCTGAGAGTTTTTGTTTTTATTTAAAATTAAAAACTAAAATAACAAAATAAATAAATTATAATAATAAAATATTTCAATTAATTATAAAAAGTTGAAAAGTGCATAATATTTAGTTGAATATAATAAAATATGAATTAATTATTGTTAATTAATAATCTATATTTAGTAACGATTGAGTTTTAAATAAGTTATCTAGTTGTTAAAATGAGATCTTTCCCGTCTTGTTTGGAAAAAGGTCCGAAAATATATTTTTAAGTGATAAGCGGTAGTGGTTTGATAGGAAAACATTGAAAAAAAAAACTATTGAAACTTAATTACTATTGTTAAACCTAATTAATTATTTTATTAATAACCTAATCAGTGTGTGTATGTGTAAGAATTTTAACAAACCAAAATAAATATTAGAACCAACCAGAAAAAAAAATATGTATATTATTAATAAATAGACAATAAAGTGAATTAAATACGTAAAATTAAATGATTGTGATATATAGACTCTATTATATCACCGATATGTTAATATATTTGCAAATAAAAAGTCAATTAGTCAATAGTGAAAATTGTGCGCGCAAATTCCGTACAAAAAAAGTGTATGTGGTCTCCTAAACGTTAGCGGTGTAAAATATAAAATTTATCATAACGCAAATACACTAAAAACACAGTGAGAAATACAAATTTAATGTTATAAGAGACCACATGTATGGAAAAAAAAACGTTTTGTGAGTGAACGGTATAGTATGATTTTTTTTTTGTGATAAATTGTAATAATTTTCATTAAATCGTGCGATATCATACCTACAGTTGTAGTGAAAACCAAGTTATAAAAATAAAAAAATAAAAGAACTGTTTTATATGACGTTGCAAAAACAAAATTAAATTATACAAATTTTGTTGATCAAATTAAAATTGACGCTATAGCATTGATCAAGAAGCTTCGGCAGCATCAGTCAAAATTTTTTTTTTTTTATTAATTTTACAATTTATAAATTTAATTTTCGTTTCTTTGTTTACATTAATTTCATTATATATCTAATTTTTTTTATTACATTTACTATTAACTTTGTACTTAAAAGCAAAAGTCGCTTAAGTGACTTTAAGCGGTTTTTATCAATTTCGCATAAATAACTAAATTTGTCCACTATTTAGTTTGTATCAAATTTTGGTGAAAATCGCTTAAAAAATAAAAAAAGTTATGAGGTAATACATAATAATACTCACAATGTATTCCCATTTGATTTTTAAACTTTAACCTTCATTTTCTCAAAACTACTAATATGCAGATAAGCGACTTTTGCTTTTTAGTACACAACTAACATAACGCAATTTCATTGTTTAATTTCTCATTAGTATAGATTTCTTAAGAATAAATTGGCTTTAATTTTAGTTTTTCTAGTTCTTTGGTTACTAATTCAGAAAAACTAAATTGTTAGTTATTTCTATTTTTTTTATGACGTCATTTTAGTATTATAGATAATTATTATGCATTTTTGGTTACTTGTATAGAATGAGTAATTTTCTTTCGTATTAAACAATTTTTGTCGGGCTAAATAATTTTTTTTTAGTATCTTTTGTTGAAATGTCCACCATTACTCGTTCGTTCGTTCGATTTGTTGTTATTAATTTACAGTAATGAGAAGCTACATAGTAGCTTAAAATTAGGGATGATGTGAGGTATGTAGATGTCATGACGAGGTGAGTAAGTAGACTACCTTCCCTTCTTTTCTTCCTTATTCGTTTTGCGGTCTAGACAGACATTTTCATGCTTTGGAAAACCCACCCCATTTCCCCTGAGTTCTAGTCGGCTTAGCCTGACCGTACCAAAGCCTCTGAATCTGTATTTTTTTCTGATAACACCCAATATCAAAAATATTGGCAATGTTACAACTTGTACATTTGTAACATTTCACACAACAACATTAGGCGATTCTCGTTGTCCAAATGAAAATGAATAATGAGAAAGAAGCTGAGGGGCTATTTGTGAATTCGATTCGAACGTTTTGAGTCTTCGAAGTATTGGATTCTTATTTGAATTGAATCAGACTCGTTCGTTTTTTATTTAAATCAAATAAGAATCGTTTGCTTTGAAGAGTCGAATACGTTCGAATCGAAATCACAAATAGCCCCCCTGAATAAATTGTTTTCACACTGCAATTACATATTTTAACGAGTTTAAATAAATGATAAAGTATATTAAAAGAGATTATAATTGACAGTTTCGTGACCAAATTATTTTAAAACTTAACTAAATTAATTATTTTGGAGGCTTTTTTAAATAAATGGAAAAATGTTTAATATATTTACTGATAAATTAATTTTAAAGTGAATCACATTATAGTTTCAATGCACGTTTAATGCTAAAAATACAAATTTAGTTTTTATGTAATTTTATTTCCATATTTATGATGTTCTCACGGCCAAAATGGTTGGTGAGAAAGTTTTGCTAATATGAAAAGATTTTGATGTCATTTTTTTCCTTCTCAAGGAACGTGAATCGAAAATGTGTGTCTCACTGAAATAGTTGTTTATGGTACTAGTGAGCAAAACGAGATATTATCCATGAGGGATAAGTTTGTCCCACGAGGCGATAGCCGAGTGGGACATTATCACGAGTGGATAATATCTCTTTGCTCACGAGTGGCATACAACGTTTTATCCACTTTTGTTGAAATAAATTTCGTAACTTAATAAGAAATAGTTCCATTTTGTGTTTTCACAATTGAGCCTTAAATTTTGAAATACAATTTATCAAAGTGACCATTCTTTAAATTGTCATGGTGTACTTTAATTTAATTAATTTTCGGAATATAGTTTTTCATTCAATTTGACTACGAATAATTTTCCAATGACTACTCAACATTTTGTTATACATAATATAACTCACGTTGCCCCTAGCAGCGTGGGTTATGCAATAACAATGGGTTATTTTACATTTTCTTTATTTGAAATCAGCATAGTTATCGGGCTATTATATATCAAAAGTGGATAAATACTTTTTATTATACTTTTCACAGAACGGAAATTGATCGTAAGGTCTATTTGTTTTCAAAATATTCTTTTTTTTTTTTGTACGTTTATTTTGTGTTTTTGCAATAACGAAAAACGCGAAGAGAAGAAATCACACAAACGTTAAATGTAAACATAATAAAACATTTTTATGAAAATTATTTTTTAACATACGAGTATGTATGTATGTATGTACCGTAGGTAGTTTTTATTTTTAAAATAAAATAATCGCCTGTTCCTGGGTCTAGATTCTGATCAAGTGACAAATGACAATTTTGTGTGACTTTGTACATTTATTATTCGTTATTATTTATTCTTTATTCATTTATTATTATTTGGTTATGCGGTTGTATAACCCATTGCATAATAAGTTTTTGTATGAAAATTTTCCTTCAGTTTTGTTGCTCTTGATATTGTATTACATTTTCTTTGGTATAGTATGTTAATTAAGATGTAGGAACTCTAACTTTTGATTAGTACGAGTACAGTGAATTTATTTATGGATTTTTTTTTCTTATTTTCATTTTGTCTTATGATAAAGTGCTTCGTACATTACTTACTTTATTTATTAATAAATTAAGTTTGTTAATTATTTGCTTTAAATTTATGCGTTTTTGTTGCTTGTTTGGGGGCTTTTGAAATGTTTTTTTTTTTGGGCATTTCGTGATGAAGTAAACAATGGGTGTGTTGAGAAGGTTAATTTTTTGTGAGTACAGTGAGGTGATAGATCAAGGGTATATTCATATTTGGAAACCACCATCCCAATACCTGAACCTTAACAAGCAAGATAAAAACAACCCCGAAAATCTGATTGAAAAACTGAACATCTACAATGCATTGATAAGACCAGTTAAATCCTTTGGTTGAGAGCCTTGGACACTGGCAGCACAAAGCATCCAGAAAATTAGTGTAACTTAGTGTAACATCATCAGAATAATTATCGGCCCCATTGAAGAGGGAGCAACGTACAGAATGCAAATGAATGATCAGAAACGGCCTCGATAAAGCTGACATCCTCTGATTCAAAAAATCGTCAAGGCTAGGATGGCTGGGGCACGTACTTTGCTCACAAATACAATGTTTGTGGTAAAATAAAAGCTTTTATTGTTCTTAGGCAGAAGAAGCATTTTATCTGCGAAAAATTCCGAAATTTATAGTTACGCTACTGTTAAGGCATTAGTATAGCATTAGTATTAGCATATTAGTATGCACACTTGTTAATTTAGTTTTTATTCTGTATAGAGTTTTATGTAAATGTAGCTTAATTTATTTCGTTGAGAGTTTTGTGGCCTTGTTATTCAAGTTTGTACAATATAAAAATAAGTATCAGGAAGAAGTGGTACTTAGGTACCCTGTAATGCTATATGCTAGTACTAGTAAATCATGTTGAACTTTTGGCTATGGTGGTAGAACTAAACATTTATATAAACAGAATACTTACAACTTTTATAAATGCTTTAAATTTTATCTTGATTAAGTATAAACAAAATTGTTTGTATTTCTGAAATTTACTTTTCAAATAAAACATTGATAAATGGACAAAATCACATTTAATTTTAATTTACTGTACATTTCTAACCTTGATATTGATCATTATTTGTACAGAAACACCATTAAATTTATTCATTTAAGTTTGCTTAACTTTCTCTTCATATTATGAGTAATTAATTTAAAATGATTCAAACAGCAACTAAACGATTACATAAAAATTCATATACATATTTGAGTATAATTTACAAATACATACATATGTGCATATTATATTGTGTACAGGTATTACTTATGTAATAAAAAATATAGTTTTTTCGCATTTGATTTATATTAATCTGCTTTAGGTATTGGTTGTAGTTTTAATTGCAAGGTCGCGCTCAAGAAAAATTTAATAAATGAAATAATGTAAGAAAATCAGGTAATTACATAAAAATATCGATAAGTAATGAATGTGAATATGTAACATAATTGTCAGTCGAATGACTAAAACAACAGAAATGTAAACATATAATTTATTTTAAAAATCTCTTTAAAATAAAATTTTGTAATTTAATCTTCATCCATATTTGAAGGTTAAATCACTTCGAAGTATTTATTGTATTTGATACAATAGTTCGTATGATGCTTTATTATCGAATAAAACCGTTCTAAGTAATATCAGTTATACATTTGACTTAGTCAAGCTACGATGCTCGTTAAAGTCTCAATATGTAGCCCTGATCGTAATATATGTATACAATTAGTGAATAAAATATTAGTTTTATGTTGTTCTTGATATCGAGTTGATATTGAAAATAAACCAATTTCAACGCATTTATATAACGCGGTTATAAAGAGAATATCCCTAAAGAAATGGTTAAACGATGTCAAAAACGAAAGAATGCATATTATAATTGGCAGCAGGCCATGGCGTTATACATCGGCTACTAGAAAGTGGATAATGAAGTGGCTTCTACGTCAACATCAAAATGTAGGGCCATCGATTTTGTGCGATCACTGACTACGGAGAGAGATATATTGGGATTTGTCAATAATCGGTTTAGCTAGATGTAAACAAATTTAACCAGCAAAATTTACAATATCGGTTTGTAAAAGTACAGACAAAATACATTTGTAAATTAATGAAATATTCGTTAAATTACTTCAGAAATTTGTAAAATTTATTTAAGATTTTGTTAATTTGAAAATATTTTATTTAAATTAAAAAATATTAAATATTAAATTTTATTAAATTTTTTTTTTTTAATTTTATATCAGTTAAGATTAATATTTTTCTGGTTGTACCATCTAGCAGCAGAAATATAAACTTAGAGCTATCTGACTATAAAATCTATGATAATGGTAGTTTATAAAATTAAATTACGTATTAATTTAGACCAAACTAATACCTTTCTAAAATGGTACGGCTTCTGACCAAAAATCAGATTTCAAAAACTGTCAAAACTAAAATATCGAATAACGAGACAACCGAAGGTAAAAATAAAAATATGTTGTATACCGCTATTTTCAATGAGGAACACGAGAAAAATAAAAATCTTGAGATGAATTTTGAGAATTGTGAAAAATTGGCTGTATTGTAGTGGAATCAGTCATTTATACATGTATGCACATATGTATATACGCCACAGCTCAGAGAGGTAGATTTTCGAAGGTTTTGATATAAACAAAGGTAACAAAAAAAAACTGTTGTTGTATCTACTCCAAAGAAAAGAGCATGAATGACAGTGTAAGTCGTTTTGTTTTTATTTTGCTTACTTTTTGAATATGTTGCCAATTCATTTCCAAACTAATACTTATTGGCAAACTTACAGTTTGTTTTTGATCTATTTATATACCTACGGGTTTCGAATGTGATGATTATGCAAGCAATGTTATTGTAATGTATTTTTTTTTTGCCTCTTGAATTTTTTAATCGCTCTTCACCAAAAAAATAGGTCTCACCCATTTTATGTACTGGATTCAAAATATCGTCCTAAAAAATATAGATACTCAGCAGGAAATTCGTCAACATCCATCTGAGTTAATATTAGATTTACGGAATCCGTCAATTTGAAGGATTTCAAATTTAATGTTTAACCATAGAAAAAGGATATAAGAATGTTTCTTTTCATATATCAAAATGGCATTCGAATCACTACTGGCTGTATGCACTCCAAAACAGAAAGCGACCAACATATAGTTTTAATTATGTTCCTATCCTTGATATATAATTAATATAAAATTATTTATATTTATAAATAAAAATTTTCATTTAAATTGGTCGTTATCTTAAAAGGAATAGAGAGTTACGTGGATGCAAACGAAATACGAGCTGCTCTCGCTGAAAAAGGTTTCCAATGCAGTTCTATTACCAATATTTTTAATCGGGAGAAGGTGCCTCAGTCCCTGTTTCGTCTGGAATTAGAACCAGACAATAAAACGGTTAAAGGCAACCATGCAATATTTGACCTAAAATATCTACTGTACAAAAGAGTTACCATCGAGGAAACCAGGAAAAGAAATGGGCCGGTACAGTGTGTTAAGTGCCAAGAATATGGGCACACTAAAGCATATCGCACTTTGAACGATGTTTGTGTTATATGTGGTGAACTCCATAGTTCAAAGGTTTGAAATAAAGCAAAAATAGAAGCATCAGTGAGAAAATGCAGCAACTGTGATGGAAATCACACAGCTAATTATAGAGGGTGCCCAATTTATCTAGAATTGAAAAGGAGATTCAATCCAAAGCAGCGAGAAGAACAACGAATCCTTAATCTTCATTCTTCAGCTAGAAAAGAAGCGCGACCAGAAATTCTAAACAGAAACGCTCAAAATGGAAAGCAGTACGCAACTGTCAACGGCAGCGTGCACCAAGGGGTTCCATATGCAAGTTTTCTTAAAGGTACCGCTCCTAAAGTTCAAGCAAGTGAAGAGGGAAATATCTCAACAGCTTTAAATAAATTGAGTAATATGATACAAAGCTTCATGGCGATGATGAAAACAACTTTATGATAGAGGAACAGTCCCTGGATTACTTATCTGCCGGTAACCCAACTTACTGGCCCACGGATAAAAAGAAAATTCCTGATCTAATTGACTTTTGTGTAACTAAGGGCATTCCACGTACAAATGCTAAGGCCACCGATTGCTATGATCTGTCTCCTAATCACTCACCGGTAATAGTAACAATGAGTACCGATGTCCTAAGGAGCGAAATGCCGAACCGTCTTACAAACAAGAAAACTAATTAGGATCAATATTGGAGGCTAATCGAACAAAAGTGTCTACTTAATGTTTCTCTGATCACGCACCAGCTGATATCCGCTGAAAGGGCTACACCCGCCATAACTAGTTCGGAAAAAGTTAATAAACTATTACATAATATACAGGAACTAATCCAGAAAAAGCGAGCAAAATCACCGTTATTGAAATGGAAATTAAATCGAGCTATTAAGGCCCTAAAACTTACTTTGGGGGAAGAAGAAAACCAGCGCGTAAAGAACTATTTAAGTGATCTCTCGGCAACCGAGAGCACCGATTATTCTTTGTGAATCCACCGATTAGACTACCAACTGGAAATTGGGGGAGAAGTAGCAACAGTATTCGTCCCACACGAAGAAGATAACTATTTCGTGCTACCCCAGCCAATGGATGATGGTTTATCCTACAAACCTATAAAGTATAACTGGAAGAAAGTTAAGAATACAATTAAAACTTGCATAAGCCCGAAAAAGGCACCAGGACATGATCTCATTACTGGAAAAAATGATAAGGGAATTGCCAGATAAATGCATAAAACTAATAACATTTGTATTCAACGCGATCATGTGAACCAGTTATATTCCTCAAAAATGGAAGATATCTTTGATCACAATGATACATAAGCCAGGGAAAAATGAAACGCAAATCTCATCATATCGTCCAATAAGCATGCTGCCCACAATCTCAAAGCTATTTGAAAAAATGTTACTAACGAAATTGAAAACAATATTAGAAGAACGGCGCGTTATTCCAGACCATCATTTTGGGTTCCGAAACCAACATGGTACTACAGAGCAAGTACACAGAATTGTAAATGCAATCAAAATCACCTTCGAGGAAAAGAAATATTGTTCTGCTGCCTTTTTGGATATCGCACAAGCTTTTGATAAAGTTTGGCACGATGTACTAATTTACAAAATTAAAGGGCTGCTACCGAAGAAATTTCACTCAGTTTTGGGAAACTGTCTTCTTCAAAGGCAATACATAGTCAAACAAAACAGCGCAACAACTTGCTTAAATGATATTAATGCAGATGTCCCGCAAGGTAGCGTTCTAAGATCAATATTATACTTGTTGTACACATCTGATATACCTGTAACCAACAAAGGAATAATATCAACATTTGACGATGACACGGCCATCCTGGTGTCTCACACTAATCCTGAAATTGCCTCAAAGGAATTACAGAATTATTTAAACAAAGTCGCGGACTGGCTGAAGGCATGGAGAATAAAAGTGAACGAAAACAAATTAAGTCATGTCACACTCATGCTGAACAAACGAACCTGCCCACCAGTGAAATTAAACGATAAAAATATTCCTCAACAAACGAAGGTAAAATACTTAGGTTTGCACCTGGATAGAAGATTAACGTGGAAAAATCATATTGAAACAAAGCGCAACCAAATATAAATTACATTTCTTAAAATGTATTGGCTGATGTGAAGAAAATCTTAATTGTCATTAGCCAATAAAGTTCTACTTTACAAAGCGATAATCAAACACATACGGGCATACGGTATTCAGTTATGGGGATCCATCAGCGCTTCAAACAGAGAACTCCTGCAACGAGCTCAAGCGAAAATACTTTGCAGTATTACCAATGCACCTTGGTACATTCGAAATAGTAATATACATGACGACCTTGGGATTAAAACCGTTAAAGAAACGATTAAAGACTTCAGTTCGAAATATTACTCAAGACTAGAAGCACACCCCAACGAATTGGCCAGGGAGACACTAAAACAGCCGCGATTTAGGCGACTGAGAAGAAAAGATCGACTCGGACTGATGAACCTGTTAACCTGTAAATTTACCAAATGATTATGTTATACTTATAAGTATAATTTAAATTAATTAAATTGTGAGCCCTAACAATAAGTACTAACTTTGGTTAAAACTTAAAATATGTAATAATTTTTAGCTTAAGATTTGATTACTTCTTATGAGTTTCTTATTTAGAAAGATTCAAGAATAAAGCCTGATTTCCATTATGAAATATTTATTGACAGTATAAAAAAAATGAAATAAAAATATATATTCGCGTGCTGTGTAAGAGAAAAAAAAACACTTTTTCAGTTTCACAGTACTGACAAAATTATTATAGTATACTGACATTTTTTATAGTATACTGACAAAATTTACTGAAAAAATATGTGAAGCGAAGTATATTTTTTCAGTACTGGAAAAATATTTTTGTAAAAATTATATAAGGATGTGGAATTTTTCTTGCGCAGTGAAGCAACTTTTTAAAAGTGAAGTATTTTTTTAAAATTGAAGTAGTTTATAGTAAATTATTTATGGTAAAATAAGACATTTCGTTTTGTTTCAAAATTGTTTTTTCTAAAGGGAGAAATGAATTACGGTTAGTTTATTTAGTAATTATTTATTAAGTTAAAATTAAAATATTTTATAATTTTAGGAGGAAAAAAAATTGTAATTCTGGAAAATATACGGATTGACCAGCTCGAAGCCGGTAATTCTGTATTAGAGCAAATCATCTCGTCTGTGCCACACAACGATTTTTACCTAAATAGCGGTATACCAAATATTAATTTAATTATTTTCACCTTTATCTCATTAATTATTTCATTATCTTTTATATTTCAGAATTAATTATTGATGCTGTGCGTTACAGGCCAGCATTATGGAATATACGGGATAGTAATTTCAAAAATAAGACAATTAGGTGCCGTCTATGGGAAGTTGTTGCGGTTGAATCGAGTAAGTAAATCATTCTATTTTATTATTCATTAATTATCTTTGATATTGAGCATTTAATAAATTTCAATATTTACACAGATATGGAGCCAAAGAAGGAAAATATTATGATGATAAAAAAGCACGGGTGCACATTAAAAGCAACTTACAGGCGGCCAAAAGTCGAACTCCTTCTGGTGCTCTACAATACAAACTCTATAGGTCAAACAAAACAGCGCAACAACTTGCTTAAATGATATTAATGCAGATGTCCCGCAAGGTAGCGTTCTAAGATCAATATTATACTTGTTGTACACATCTGATATACCTGTAACCAACAAAGGAATAATATCAACATTTGACGATGACACGGCCATCCTGGTGTCTCACACTGATCCTGAAATTGCCTCAAAGGAATTACAGAATTATTTAAACAAAGTCGCGGACTGGCTGAAGGCATGGAGAATAAAAGTGAACGAAAACAAATTAAGTCATGTCACATTCATGCTGAACAAACGAACCTGCCCACCAGTGAAATTAAACGATAAAAATATTCCTCAACAAACGAAGGTAAAATACTTAGGTTTGCACCTGGATAGAAGATTAACGTGGAAAAATCATATTGAAACAAAGCGCAACCAAATATAAATTACATTTCTTAAAATGTATTGGCTGATGTGAAGAAAATCTTAATTGTCATTAGCCAATAAAGTTCTACTTTACAAAGCGATAATCAAACACATACGGGCATACGGTATTCAGTTATGGGGATCCATCAGCGCTTCAAACAGAGAACTCCTGCAACGAGCTCAAGCGAAAATACTTTGCAGTATTACCAATGCACCTTGGTACATTCGAAATAGTAATATACATGACGACCTTGGGATTAAAACCGTTAAAGAAACGATTAAAGACTTCAGTTCGAAATATTACTCAAGACTAGAAGCACACCCCAACGAATTGGCCAGGGAGACACTAAAACAGCCGCGATTTAGGCGACTGAGAAGAAAAGATCGACTCGGACTGATGAACCTGTTAACCTGTAAATTTACTAAATGATTATGTTATACTTATAAGTATAATTTAAATTAATTAAATTGTGAGCCCTAACAATAAGTACTAACTTTGGTTAAAACTTAAAATATGTAATAATTTTTAGCTTAAGATTTGATTACTTCTTATGAGTTTCTTATTTAGAAAGATTCAAGAATAAAGCCTGATTTCCATTATGAAATATTTATTGACAGTATAAAAAAAATGAAATAAAAATATATATTCGCGTGCTGTGTAAGAGAAAAAAAAACACTTTTTCAGTTTCACAGTACTGACAAAATTATTATAGTATACTGACATTTTTTATAGTATACTGACAAAATTTACTGAAAAAATATGTGAAGCGAAGTATATTTTTTCAGTACTGGAAAAATATTTTTGTAAAAATTATATAAGGATGTGGAATTTTTCTTGCGCAGTGAAGCAACTTTTTAAAAGTGAAGTATTTTTTTAAAATTGAAGTAGTTTATAGTAAATTATTTATGGTAAAATAAGACATTTCGTTTTGTTTCAAAATTGTTTTTTCTAAAGGGAGAAATGAATTACGGTTAGTTTATTTAGTAATTATTTATTAAGTTAAAATTAAAATATTTTATAATTTTAGGAGGAAAAAAAATTGTAATTCTGGAAAATATACGGATTGACCAGCTCGAAGCCGGTAATTCTGTATTAGAGCAAATCATCTCGTCTGTGCCACACAACGATTTTTACCTAAATAGCGGTATACCAAATATTAATTTAATTATTTTCACCTTTATCTCATTAATTATTTCATTATCTTTTATATTTCAGAATTAATTATTGATGCTGTGCGTTACAGGCCAGCATTATGGAATATACGGGATAGTAATTTCAAAAATAAGACAATTAGGTGCCGTCTATGGGAAGTTGTTGCGGTTGAATCGAGTAAGTAAATCATTCTATTTTATTATTCATTAATTATCTTTGATATTGAGCATTTAATAAATTTCAATATTTACACAGATATGGAGCCAAAGAAGGAAAATATTATGATGATAAAAAAGCACGGGTGCACATTAAAAGCAACTTACAGGCGGCCAAAAGTCGAACTCCTTCTGGTGCTCTACAATACAACAAAAAGCCGTATAAATACGCTAATCTATTGTCGTTTTTGGATGATACAAACGAACCAAGAAGGTTTGTAAATTTTACATTATTGTAAATTATAGTAAATACATTTTTTCTCGTAGATCATTAGAGATATGTGGTGAGATTGATAGCAATAGCGTTGGTGCGTCATCAAGCATGTCCCAAAATATGAAAGCGGATCAATACCTAAGTTAGATATTAAAATATTTATATTATTTTCATGTACATATATACCATTATTTTGATATTTTACCAGGGAACGAGGAAGAGGTAGTTATTAAAGTGGATACTCCAAACAAACGGAAAAGTAAATTATGTATACAGTATAGATTTCACCTATAGCGACCGATGAAATTCCGCCGTTATATTCGAATGTCGTTTTAAACGATTTTTTGTGTATTTAATGCACGCTCGGAACTAAAATTTTACGGCGTGATATACTATATATGTATATGGTGAAAAATACGTCAAATCACAAATTTTTGGAAGTCATGTTTTAATTGTATGATTTTTATATTTTGAATTTGTAGTCTTGATTAAAAAAAAAAATTTGTAGAACGTGATTTTTTGTTGTTGTTGTTTAAAATACAGGGTGTCAAATTTTGAGAAAAATGATGAACATGATGTTGTGTTTATGGCTATAAAAGGAAAAATAAATATTCGATATTTATGATATAGGGCTCATTTTAAAGGTAAGTTAATACGAATTAATAAAAAAATATAAAAATGGTAAATTCTTTAATTTCTTCATTTTCAAATTTTCCGCCAAAATTTTTTTTTTGAATTTTCTCAATGATCGTCCAATTTTTTTTTTTTTTTTTTTTTTTTTAATTTTACGTCCTTTAATTCTATTGAACATACTAAAAACTTGCGGTAGTAAAATTTTTCGTTTTCGTGCAAAATACGTTTAAGTATGACTACCTATTTTGAAAATATCAAAAATCGAATGGTAGATTTTTGGTCCTCTAACAAAAACTCGATTTTATTTAATTTTTCCAGGTTAATTTTTTCAGTTCTTTTTGAGATTCAAAATTAAATTTAAAACAAAAAATATTGACAGTAAAAAAATTTATTACAAAACAAGGATAGAAATTTAAAGATATTTATACGGTTAAAATTTACATGTTATATAATCTTCACTATTTGAATATTTTTTATAAACGAACGAGAGCACTTTTTATTTGGCATTCCTCACTTTCACTCATACTCGAAATATTCTCGTCATTGACTGTTGATGATGTCTCCGGAGTAACAGGTGAATTTAATGAATTATTAACCGGTGATACCTCGTTTTCAACTTTTTGACGTTTATTAGTCACCCGGTAATAACATGATGCACAAATCGATGAATTTTCAGTTACAAGAATCGAGCGCGGCAAACGAGTTTTAATATAATCATTAACATTTCTTAAACTTTTAGAACATTTCAACTCAGGAAACGGCTTACAACACTTTTTATACCCAACCATTATTACACTCATTATTTGAAATACTTTTGATGTTATTTAAATAAGCAAATGATTTAAATAGAACTTCACAAGTTAAACTAACTGAAATATTAATTTAAACACTAATTTATACCAAAAAATGTTAACAAAAACCACTGGTTATATTTTATGTTGTTTTACAGGCCTACCTACCCCTCTTTTATAATTAAATTTTTAAATATGCGTCATTTTGTTCTAAAAGATTACGTTACGGTCTATGTACCTGAACGTAATATTTTGGGACGCATTTTTAGGGTTGGAACTAACAAAATAAATGACTCATACCAAAATTTATTTTTTTACTAATAGCCTTATGGGCTATCCCTAAACTACGTTACGCCTTTGTTTGGGGAAGGAGTATTGATTGTCGTCACGTTTAGGCTGGGGCAGGGAGAATTACATAAAAGATGGCATTATGTAATTATAAGAAGTTACTGTTATGGGATATCACATATGACATAATACAATAATTTGCAGGTATATCATTAGAGGCGTATTTCTTTAATATACCACTTACTTCATGTTCTTAAATGATTAAATTATTGCTCACATATTCAGTTTTGTGACGACTTGTGATGAAGGAGTGAGAGAGACGGAGTTAAGAATTGCCCAAAATAACTTGACGTAGTTTATGAACGGACTGTTACAAATTATTTCCTCTGTTTTTTTAATTTTCTATTAGAAGTAAGAATATACTAAAGATCGACGAAATAATTTTAAACAATTACATTATCAGGTCGAGCGTAAATTAGTTAAAAATTGAAAATAACATATAACAATTTGATTTTGTATTCCAAAAACGGGTAAATCGTCATACTTAAATGTATTTTGCACGAAAACGAAAAGATTTGCTACCGCAAGTTTTTAGTATGTTCAATAGAATTAAAGGACGTAAAATTAAAAAAAAAAAAAAAAAAAAATTGGACGATCATTGAGAAAATTCAAAAATAAAATTTTGGCGGGAAATTTGAAAATGAAGAAATTAAAGAACTTACCATTTTTATATTTTTTTATTAATCCGTATTAACTTACCTTTAAAACGAGCCCTATATCATAAATATCTTTTATTTATTTTTTCTTTTATAGCCATAAACACAATATCATGTTTATCATTTTTCTCAAAATTTGACACCCTGTATTTTAAACAACAACAACAACAACAAAAGGTCATTTTCTACAAAATGTTTTTTTTAACTAGTACTACCAATTGAAAACATAAAAAATAAAAAATTTAAACACGACTTCCGGTCCCATATACAAAATTTGTGATTTGACGTATTTTTCACCATATATATTTAGTTTTCTAGAATCTATCATTTTTTAGGGACAAATTGCCAGGAAGAGTCATTAGATTTACAGCGCCGTTATTTAAATGCGCTCGAAAGTAAATTTGATTCGACGACCTCAACTTCCACGACCGCAGCTGTGATCCCTGATGCTTTGGATTCATTTTTGAGCTCGTTGAAGCCTTGCTTTTCGGAATTACGCATATCTCGCAGACTTGAAGCACAAGAAAAAATGTTAAAAGTTATTCGGGATTTATTGAAGCAGCAAGAAGACGATTACCAGATTACATAGAATATAAGTATTATTTCATATTTTTAATACCTTCTTTTAGATATTTTAATGTTTATTTTGTTGATTTAGGGAAGCTGAACTGTACATATTCGCCAGTCGTTGCAATATAATCTATGTTATATATTATATATTCATGTTTATATTAAATTCTACGGTTTTTTTGCTTAATGGAAACTTTAAACGTACATAAATTTGAATTTTAAGTTTCCATTTTGGTTTTCCTGTAAATATATAATGAAATGCTAAAAAATTGTTTGTTTATTCTTTGTTTATTTATATTTACATTTAATAGTTAATTAAATTAATTAAATAGTTTTTATTTATACTCGATTAACAAAATTAATGAAAACACTTATTTGATAACGCTCTCAGTCTCCACCAGTACTACCTGTGGCAGCAATGAACCTTACAATGCAATCAATATATTTTGAATCTCTATATTTTGCTGTTCTGCCATTCTATTTGTCCCTCTCCACAAAAATATTCTGCAAATTTGTCCCGTGTTTGTTTCGCAATCTTCGTTGGGTTTCTGTTCATTGGTTGAAGTGGTACTAGGTTGTTCTCCAAATTATTCCAGGAACCTTAAATAATTGTTTGTGTTGAAATAATTTTAAACTAAAATTGTTAATCAAAATATTTACCTGGTACGACAATTCCCCTTACTTCGAGATTTAGCAAATCGGGAGTATTATAGTTGTTGTTTCTCTGTCTTAACCAATTATGTAGGCATACACAAGATTGGACTATCTTCTCGACTAAAGATAGATCGGCTAATATTGTAGATTTAAATATTCGCCATTTGGCAGACAATATCCCAAAGCAATTTTCAACCATTCGGCGGGCTCGACTAAGCCAGTAATTAAAAATTTTTTGTTGGTTCGTCTGCATCGTCGTGTGAGGCTTTAACATGCTTTCGTTCAAAGCGAAAGCGTCGTCGGCAACGAACACATAAGGCACAGCTTTAAAATTTTCAGAAACGTCCCTTGATTCAGGAATACTGGAAAAGTATAAATAATATAAATAAATCTGTTTCTGTGTTTTAAAAAGATTAATATTTACGGAAGTGTTTTATTATAAAAACGTTTTCCAAACTTGCTCTCCCTAAAAATCCCCCCATCATTCGCACCAATGTCACAAATGATAAAATTATAATCATGGTCACAAATGGCCATTAAAACAATGGCGAAAGTTTTCTTATAATTAAAAAACTCGGATCCAGAATTTTTTGGTGCCTTTAAAGTAAAATACAGAAATGAAAATTTATTTTTAAATTCAAAAATTAATTTACAAACTTGGATTGTCACGTGTTTTCCATCGATTGCTTCTATGCAATTTGGAAAGTTCCATCTGTCCTGAAATCCAGATGCAACAGCAGAAAAGTATTCCGCTGATAACTTAGGAAATACTATGTCTTTTAAAGCCGTTGTTATTGCTGTAGTGGTCTCAGTGACGATTCTGTGTACACTAGTTGGTGAACATTTATATGCAATCGCCAAGCTGGATTGCGATTCACTCGTTGAAAGATATCTAGTAAATAAAATATAAGAATTATGTATACAGAATATATTTAAATATTTTTGATGATTTACCTTAATGTTACCGCCAATCTTAAATTTGAACTCAAGGGTTCTCTTAAGATTATCTGCTTTCTAATCATTGGCTCAACCATCATTAACAGTTCCTCAGTTCCAACATTTTCTTTTTTTGTTTGTGACCTTATTTGGTTCACCATCATATTTAGGTCGCATATTCATGATATTAAATGGATCTAAATAATCCAAAATATCATCATCTTCCTTCATTCTGGCTCAAAATGTTTCAACACGATACAACAAAATGAATATTTTATGGAGATTTAACACAAGAAAAATTTTCAACGCAATAAATATAACACAAAGAAAATTTTATGCAAATTTAATATAAGAAAATTATTCCAACTGAACAATAAAAATATTTGAAATTTTATTATTTATGTGACAAAAACTGTCAAAATGTATCCATAAAATTTTGCTATAAAAAAAGATTTTAAAAAAAATGGTCTCTTTCACTCTAATGGAATTTTTTATCTTGTATCTCTCTTTGTTTTATTCAGTAAAAAGTACTGTCAGTAAATATTTCAAATGGAAATCAGGCTTAAAGCCATCGGCAACATTTAAAAAAAAAAAAAACAAAAAAAGAATCCCATATGATTTTGTTTACGTGTCGTAGGAAAATAAAAATATTAGATATTTGACCACACAAATAAAATATAATTCGAAAAATAAAAAAATCGATATCAGCGAATGGTATGCCATGGAAACGTTATGAATATGGTTGCGTTTTTTATTGTTTCGTTCATTCATAAAGTTTTGTTTACTACTCGACGTACTCGTATAATATAAAAACAACAGAATTTCCTTTGTTTTCCTTCACAATAATGTGCAACAAATATAGGAACATAATTAAAACTATGTATGTGGTGGTCGCCTTCTGTATTGGATCTATTTTAGTGGTTCGAATGCCAGTTTAATATATGAAAAGAAACATTCTAATATCCTTTTCCCATGGTTTAATAATAAAGAAAATACCAACATATTATTTTTAAATTTATGTTGACTTTTATAGATTTAATGATTTAAATATATTTTCACACACCTAAGTAGTCGGTTTCACACACCTAAGTAGTCGATAGTTAGTATGTTTTTGTTAGTAATATATACGAAAAAATAGTTAGCATAAGACAATACAATTTTTAAACTTTATGTTCGCTGGATGCTTGAAATTTCTGGAAGCTGAGCGAGGTTGTTCCGGTACTTCTGAAAATCCAAATCGAAATTAATTAATTGTCGCTATCTACTACTTTAAAAATAAACTAAAGAATTATTTAAACTCTAAAACCCTCATTTAATTCTCTGAAATAAATTATAAATTAATCTTTATGTACTACATTTAAATTAATATTAATATTCTGAACCCCATATCCAATAAAATATAGATAAAAAATTAATAGAAATCAATTTTATAGTAACATAAATTATTTTGTTGTTACAGCTCTCGCCATCCATCCATTTCCAGGCTCGCGCCTACATAGTAATAAAACCTAAAATGCAAATAATGACGCGTCCTACCTTGATACCAAAAAAATTCCATTGAAGTTATTTAATAGTACAAACCATACATATGGTATAAATAAATAAATAAAATAAATGAATAAAATTAAGTAAAATATATTACCTCTCACAAAGGATTTTCCATAAATTTTACAAATATCAAACGTTTCATTGCATGTTTAATACCTAAGCCTAAGGCAAGTGTCCCGAAATACGCCGAGTCCACCGTACACCCTTTTACGAATAACAAAATCAAGGAAAGGAAAGGTATATTAAAAATAATGAATCAAACCGGTTCCAGGGGTGACATGTTATAACCATCACTTTTTTCGCGTCGATGCATTTTCGACAGAGTAACGGTATCTTACAACTAAATTGTTTTAAAATTTTATATTTACGAATAACTTGCATTTGGTCTTCTAATTGATGCAAAATACTATGATGTGCATAGTAAATAATATCAAGTAGACCTTGTTGCGTATCCTCTAAGTTTTTTAGTATTAAGATCAACTCGCTCATTAATATCAGGTGAACCCTTACTTCGTATTTTCGATATTCGTTTAGTTGTATCATCTTCAATCTTAACCTCTGTTCATCCTTTATCAAATTGTTGAATGATGTTGTTGTGAGATTGGAATTATATTTCATCAGTTTGATTGTGTTATTGATTATTGATATTTGGTTTCTCATTAATGCCATTAGATGCCTTTCGTTATTGTTGATATTCTCGAATTGGGTTTCATACTGGATGACCTCGCGCTGGGTAAGAATTCCAAACATGTCTCCTAAGATAATGCCTGTCGTGTCTCCTAAAGCGCGCTTTACTCGTCTACGTTCCTAATTGCTTGTTACTAGTAAAACATTGTCTGCAATCAAGTTTTTGAGCTGCCATTGAAGTTGCTACAGCATTACGTCGCAGTTAAAACCAGACAATCCTTTACAAGCTGCTCCCAGTTCGCCTTGGGCACAGGAAAAATAACATATACAGAAGAAAACCTACGAATAAAATATCGTACATTTTTTTTCTGGGGCTATTTCGTTGGTTTGGGGTTATCTCAGAAAATACGAGAACAAGAATTTTAAATAAATAAATTTTTCACTCTCGACATAGCTCTCTCATTCTTGCGTTTAATCAAAACCAACATTAATGTACTACTGTAGTATTACATTAGTGTTGGTTTTGGTTTAATGTATTTGAGCAGTTATATATGCATATGTGTTGTTAGAACTCGTGTGTGTCATAAAGAAAATATTATACTTTATTATTCTTTGTGTGTGTTTAAGCGTTATGAGACGATCAAAACCAACAACAAAGTATAAAAATGTACATTGTTGATGGTTCTGCGAAGATTTTTTTGGATGATATTATATTGTACGCGTATGCATTTTCGAAATTTTGAATAAACTGCCGAATCGAATTTAATGATTTGGCTATTTCACTTAAAAATATGTACTTAGAAAAATTAAAAAAAAACGCGAGCGAGTCTGTCAGTACTCGGGAAAGATATGTGTAAACATCTTAAAGCGTTTGGGGAAATAGACAGGACGTTTTCTGGAAGTGAGGTGGAACCATTATTTACCATCTCTCATGAAAACGGAAAAAACATATTTTTCTGATATTTCCAATTTCGTCGACGTTACTGTGTATAATTGTAATCACCCAAAACCAACACAAATGTTTATTTTTAGACATTTCTGTTGGTTTTGACGTAACGACTCCTAAATCATTGCCGTATAAAATACACCAATATAATATAATTTAATATTTTTTGACACAGAAATATAATTTTTTCATGCTTTCTAGTACTAAATGAGAAATATTTGGTGAAATATGTTGGCTATTAAGGAACATGGAACTAATAATTTTTTTTTAATAATTTTGAAATAATATTTAATAATTGCTTTATTCATTTTAACAAAATATTTTATAAAACTATATCTCTATGGTAAGATCGATACAATAGGTTTATGAAAACTAAAATAAGAAATATATATTTGAGATTCCAAATCACTCAAAAACCGTTGAAATACTGCATCAATAACTGTGCCGGATGGAGTAGTAGGGACGTCTCTTTTAGAGTTCATTTCAAGTTGAAACGTGTCCTTTAGAAACGTAATTAGCGGTTCGGCCGTCGGCATGTTAAAATTTATATTAAAATCGCCACTCAGAATCATCGGCCGAAGGTGATAGTCCTTTTTTAGTAGAGCCGAACCACTTTCAGTAAATGGTAGGAGTACAAATTGAATAAAGTCGATAATCTTCGGGACAGGCTGATTTGGTGAGATATACACAACTACTGAAAGGAATGTCCTCGAATTTGGAAGTTCACATACAGCAGCGCATATATCCCCGATATCTTGTAATTCTACTCCTAATCCAGTTGCTTGGCGGTAGGTTACGTCCATGATTGGAGTGACAACTTGAGAACTGGTTCGATGTTTATAAATGGCTACGCCAGCAGCCCGCTTCTGTGGTCGTTTAAATTGAACACAACAAAAAAAATTTGGAATATCAATTTGTTCGTTGTCGTCCAGCCATGTCTCGGAGAGCATGAGCAGAGTGCAATTTTGAGTTATCTCGTCACTGAAGTCGTTGCAATGTGCTCTCAGGCTTTGGCAATTAAAAGTAAAGAATGAGATTTTATTATTGATAAAATCGTATATATTTTCCTGGCACGTACGTAATGAGTTTGTGGTAAGGCGCAGGAACTCGTTTCGAAGTGAAATTGTAGAAACTGCATTTTTGAGTCCGTGGTAAAACACATGCTCATCCGTAGGTGATACTATAAAGAGACCTTCGATACTCGTGACTCTTGATAAGGCAACGTATACGAGTTGCTGAGCGTGCCCCTTTTCATACGTATATACAATAACATCAAACGTGCCACCTTGTGATTTATGAATTGTCATGGCACAGGCGGGCGTGAGAGGAAAATGATTGCGCTTTGCAACAATAGTTCGATTATTGTTGAGGTAAATAGAAGAAGTTCTTCGAGCGATTGGAACTAATTCTCCGGGTATGTTTTTATTCTGCATATACTTTGCTGCAAGTTTTCTAGCATTTTGGCCAATTCTTGGATTACCCGAAAATTTTATCCAGATTCGTTTGACGTCTCCAATGTTCGAGTTGTCATTTTCGGTAATATTTTCAATTCTCTCAACAAATTTTAAGTGGCCGTAAGTTCCGTTCGACAATCCATCTGCCACATCGATATTAGTTGTGATCAAATAAGGTTGACCAATTACAAGTATGAGCTCGTAGGGCAAACCCCCTGTATCAATCAACTCCATTTTATGCAGCTTCTGTCGCACAAATGACAGCTGTTCGGTACTGTGATACCCAGTAAAACCGTCGTTCGATATGGAAACGATCTTATCTGGAGCTGCATTGAGCACATACTGATTATATGCGTTTACGTCCCTATTTCTCAAAAAGAGTCTGACACCATTAGGACAAAGTTCATCCGCCCGTGCCTTTGTGAAAAATCGGGATTGGACCAGATTCTGCTCGACGGGCTCCAGCTTTTCACCATTGCCAATTTTAGTGAGAACACAAGAGAATTGAGCGTTCGACTGTCGCATGACTTGATCCAGCTCATAGAATTTAAAGCCTCGCCATAGTGTAGGGCCAACGACACTCGCCTTGATCTGCTGGAAAATTGGAGTTGCCCGGACGGGAGGCAGTTGTCGCAAATCTCCTATCAAAAAAATATCTTTTCCACCAAAGTTGTGAACGAAGTCTCCCGTAATTTGCTTCAATCTTGCGTCGACCTGATGTAACAGTTCCGCTGACATCATGCTTATTTCGTCGATAATAATACATCGAACGTATTTGAAAAGCGTTCGATATTGTTGAACCACTTCATTGGATAGTGGCAAGTTCTTTCCGATTGAAATTTTTAATGCAGTGTGGACCGTGAGCCCATCGATGGCTACTGCTGCTTTGCCAGTCGACGCGCATGTAAGATAAGCGTTACAATAGCCATCGGTTTCATTAAAGCGATTGTAAATCTCCATTAACAATTTGATCACAAACGTTTTTCCACAGCCTGCGGGTCCAGTGAAAAAAATTTGCAACGGCTCAACGTTAGTTTTATCGAGAAGAGTACTTATGACGTGCATGATAAGTCCCTTTTGCCGAATATTAGACAAGCGCATTAAATTGTTAAAATCCTCTTTTAACATAAGATTCTGGCGTTTCTTCACAATTGGCCCAAGGCGGTTAAGTAAGGCTAGTCTTATGTCTGAATTAATTTCCGCATTTGCAGCAAGATCGAAATCGGAAAATGGATCAGCTTCGGCGACACGAGTTGATAGTAAGTCTGATTCTTTGTTAGCGATACACATTTGCCGGCAGATCTCAATGGTCTTTCCTATGTCCAGATCTGACTCAAATTCTTTTCTGTGCTGCAGAATAATCGCCTCGTTTTCCTCATATAACCGCAGAAACTTCTTCTCAGCCAGAATTTCCAATTCTTCATTGCGAAATGGTAGATATAGTGTGACCATTTCACGTTTATACTCATCAACTTCAGCCGCCATATCGTAATTACGATAGCGGATTATTCGAGGACCTACTTGGCGTCGCTTCCACGTCGTATTGACCACAGTGTAATTGGCAGCTGCTCGTGCCAGACTCAAATCCTCTAGCTCTACCGGCCTCTTTTCGTATTTTTCAAACAAATTTGTCTTCCATACATCAGTAGAATCATCGTCAATCTCCTCTTTTTCCATTTGATCGATTGTTTTCTTTAAGCGTTGTCTTTCTATTGGCCAAACAGTTGGAAGGTAAAGAACGGCCACCGAACTCAATGACATTGGTAGTCGCAGCAAATACCATGCTGCTTCTTGACTAGTTATTTCAACTGCGTTCAGCATATCGATACTGAGTTTCCGAGTTATCTCCACGAAATCGAACTCAGGATGTTCATTCATCGTCGTGATAATCTTACGTTGCAGATTACTAATCCCTCGGTTTGTCTTATTTACGTACTCAACTACATATGCCGCACATGAGTATTCTTCGATTATGAACTGAATATCGGTGTTGGAACCAAGACAATTCAAAATAAATGGATTAAACGGATTGATCCATTTTTCAGTTGTATTCCGTTTGAGGAAAACCTTGGGTCTCGTGATGCCAGCTCTTAATACATCGAGATAAAATTCATTTGAATTAATATTGTGATCTTTGAAGAAGTGGTCGATATCTATATAATCATTTTCTTCAAGTGCTTTCCACAGTTGATTGTATAGCTTTGCGAGATTATTTCGCCGAGTATCACTCGTAGCCATAGGAACGAGGATAACAGTTGATCGGCTTGGCATGAACGGTGCCTCGAAACGACATTTTTGTCCCGCAGCATTGCTCATCCTTTTATAGCAAGTAAACGTATGCTTGTGATGCTGTAGCTTGACGTGTCCGGATGCGTTTTCCTGTGAGACAGATATTAGCCGATTGATTAGATTTATTGCCGCAGGCATATCTGAACCTAGAGCATCTCGAGGAGAATCTTTTAGCCATAGCAGAATATGAGCGTGCGGACTACCGCGATGCTGAAATTCAATACGTTTGAAAAAATGTGATACGTAATTCACACCAAATGGACTAAAACATTTTGATTGCAGAATTCCTATTATGGTGTCCACCAGTTTATTAAAATGAATTGCGCAAGTGACTGGATCTTCGTTTACAAGTGTGGCTTTTGTGATGTAGTGAAGTTGATGGAATGCATCAGCGTCGATCTCAGCACCATTATTTTTAAGCTTATAAAGCAGTTTAATTAACTTCGGCCATCCAATTTCGTTTGCGCTCATTGTAAGGAAGAATGTCGGCTTACCAAGTTGTCGAATCATCGCAAACAGATCTCGCTTACGTGTTGCCCAGTAATACGTTGAGTTCGGGATATGACGTAAGAACGCTAAATTGTTCTCGATACATCCATGAATGTAGTCTTCAGATTGTATTTGCGCTCTTGTCAACGTATTGTCTCTACCAACAAATTTGAAGGCTACCTGCAGAGAATCGCGCGTGCGTATACGCATAATTTTCATTGCCATATATAGCAAGTGAGTCGGACTTACCCCTCGTCGATCAGCTCTTCGCAGCTCGCTTGTTGCCATCATAAACGGTGTTACCCTGATTTGTTCCTTAAATGCTCTGAATTGCCCAAGATAGATGGAAGGGAACGACAGTTCCTCGCAGTGCTCATCAAATAGAATGCATTTAGGCAAGCTATTTTCTCCCGGAGCAATTCGGAGATACATTTCCTCATTCCAGAGCAAAGTCTGCTGCTGAGCTATCAAATTTTCTTCCATATCTACCAATTCACTTAATTCAGAACGGTCCATCTGAACTACTGGCAACTCTTCAGCAGAGAAGAACGATTCGTTGATATTAACATCATAATATTTGTATAGTTCTTGCTGAACCAAATATTCGAGCCAAGATTTCACAACGCTCTTTTTAACAAACCCCATCAGATAATTTGATTTGTGAATTTGTTTACGTTTTATGTGTACGTTAATGGCGTAATCATCGTCGAGTTCACGTGGAAGTAAATTAACCATGTTATTTACTGATACAGGCACGTTAATCACTTGTCCTAAAATTCCATATTGGCCATTACCATGTCGAAGCCTTCTAATGGTCATGAAAGGTAGTCGTGGTGAGATCAAGCGCTCTGTTATTAGATCCAGTTCCGGCAGATGGGCTGGCTTCAATGGATAAGTGAAGCCATTTGATTTAGATAAATTTGGGATTTTAGTTTTGCTGAGTGATAAATAGCAAGTACCACAAACGAGAGCTGTTTCAAGATTAATTTGGGGAAATTCGGCTGTGAGAATACCTGTGGAACATGGTGGTGGGTTTCTGACATCACTTTCGTACCACAACCGATCGCACACACTACATATAGCACCAAAGTTGTTATTCAAGAATTTTTTTTTAAACTCAGCGTGAGCTTTGGAGAATTCGACAATGTTCGATATTATATTGGATGTACTTGTAGATGGCGCTGAAACTAAACACGAGTTTACAACACAATCTCTCCGGTTTCGTGACCGTTCGGTACTGCTACGTGCAATTTTTTTCGGCTCTGGTCCTCCAGTTTGTAGCTTTTCCTCACGTTTCCGTTTCTTATATTCTCTCATATATTCTGCATTTGTTTTACCCATTTCTGAAAAATGTGGATTTTCTTAATTAATTTAACAATAATTTTCTTAATTAAACAATTTTTTTAACTTATGCAATGATACACAGAATTGCTTATACACCATTAAAAGTTTGGTGCGTCCGAAATGCGTATTTAAATGCACATTTTTAAATCAAATTAAATTTCATTATAATGACATCAACCAAGAACGCACCATTTATTAACTTCTAGATAAAATTTTTATTTGGATTGTTTTTGTCTTACAATTTAACACTATTTATCAAACTTTAAAACAAGTACTCATATTAATTGTATACAGTTAACTAACTAAATCTTAACATATTGACTCAAAAATGTTATTATTATTATTGATATTAGGATATTTTCTATTCAGATCTGGACCCTTCTGAATATTTTTGGTTATTTTACGTTATTTTTGAGAAACTTGTTCTTTGGCTTTTTCTTCTTAAAATCGATCAATTGTAAATTAATAACTCCATAAGCCACCAATACAACGTTTTTGCAATATTCACCTTCGGTGGTGCTATCAAAACAACAAAAATAGGCACCATACATAGTTTCAAATAAAACTACTGTAACATAACTTCAAAATAAATTTTTTTTTTTAAATTAATTCATTCGAGTTACCTTAGAAAACGCAATCAAAAATTGCATGTCTCTTGTTACTCCAAAAACATAATAATAAAAGTTTGACCTTCAGTATAAGAATTCTGTGCATTACACTAAAACTAAGACCAAACAAAACTACATAATGGTGGTTCCAAATTAAACTGCACAGATTTTTCACACGTTAGCTGAATAGAAACTAAAGGAATCTGGATACATTATTTTGTTATTATTAATTCCAAATGATATAATTATGCATTTTTATTATTATTTTTCTAATTTTACATAAATATTATACATATTATGTCAAAATAAACAAAATCGGTAAACGATTTTGTGATTTACGGGGAACTTTTAGTGAACGAATCTGTACACTATTTTGTTTTCAATTTTTTATTTTTGCTATGGGAATTAAAAATTTTTGGTGTTTTGTTTCCATATAGTTAATTTCAACAATCATAAAATAATTTAACAATACTTACTATCTTCACTGAATGAATTATTTCACTTTTGATGAAATTTTATTAATGTTTTGAAATTAAACAATGTCAACTGTTGCACTACACAATAACAAACTACAAATAATATGATGTAAAGTCAATAGACACCAGGTGGCACTTATAAACCACATTCATTATTTTAAATCAAATTAATTTCCGGTAATTTGGAATTTTTGAAGTCCAATAATTTGCAAACCCGATCATTTTTCAAACTGAATTTTACAGCTATGCATTTTTTAGAATTGCAAAGCATTTATAAGATTTGCATTCACAAAATTAAGACAATATTATAAAAAACGGAGTAAAATTTTTTTTTGAACTTTTTTGAATTTTTTGTTATATTTTAAATCAATATGGCGACCGCGCTTGTTTGATCAAGTTCATCACCAATACATAAGAAGCAAACAAGTATATGGAAATTTTTATTATGTATATCAAAGCAATCCAGATTTTTTTATTATTTTTATTATAATATGAACGACGTCATTTCTCCTTACCCATTTCCGTTGCATTTTTATCGAATTACCCTCATATTCGAAAAGTGCATAGCGCGCGGTAAGATGTTTACACATCAAAAAAACAAATTGGTTTTAAAGTAATCAATTTTATTTATTATGCCTTATCTTGGTCGACTATATATGTAGCTCGAATATGAATATTAAATACATATTTCATATTTAAAAAAATAGGTATATTATTTGCGATATTATATTATACAACTAGCTAGATAATAAAACAAAACAATTCAATGCAAATAATTTTGTATTTTATTTTGAACTTTCTTGTCATAAAACCATTTGGTGTGCTTTCTTAAAAGCACTATTATTAAGAAATCTAGTAACTTATGATTATGTTCAGAACAAGGATTTGTTGAACAAAACCAATATTTATATATGTATTGAGTTTCCGTTAGAGATAATCAATACATCGATCAATAATTAGTTGCTTTAGATTCTGAAGCGTTCCTTTTATTTATTTGTAAGTATTGCGCTTCAATCACGTCACGTCGTGTTTATTTTTGATTGTAATGTCGTTTAATAACCCCAATGTAGTTTTAAAATCTATGTTAGTCGATAGGTCTTTGTTAAATGTAGCTAGTTTTAACGTGCAAAGTTTAGTCCCAAATATTGACGAGATTCGTCACATTTTTAATGGTGCTTCCGTGGACATTCTTTGTTTCTCTGAGACATTTTTAAATCCGAATATCCCTAATTTAGCTTTGGCCATCAAAGGGTATAATATATTTAGGAAAGATAGAGCGGTACCTCCCCTTAATTATGGTGGTTTATGTATGTTTGTAGGAGATCACATTAAGGCTAGATTAGTTACTATACCTTCTTCCATTTCAGAATTGTTAGTATCGGATTTAGAGTTTTTATTTGTCAATATTTTTATTAATGGTCGTGAAATCTTAGTCGGTACCATCTATAGCCCACCAAAAACTAGTAAGAGATCGTATGCCAAATTTAAAAAATCACTTATAGACTTAGAAAGTTTATTTAGTTATTTCTCTTGTAGATTCGATGAAATGTATATATCAGGTGACTTTAATTTCGATATACTCCAAAAGTCCGGCTTCCCTCGGGATTATTTGAATCTTTTAAATAGTCTTAATTAATAGCGGGGCATCTTAATAGCGGGGCATCTTATTCCGTTATTGATCATATCATATCTTTTACTAATAACTCTATTTGTTTTTTCAATCAGTTGTCTCTCGGTATGGGATCCCATCATGATCTTTTAGTTTTTTCTGTAAACTCTTACTCTCCACCTAAACCTAAGAGTTTTAGCTTTAGAGATTTTTCTAGTATAGACAATTCCCGCCTTTACTTAGTTTGTAACTCAGTTCCTTGGGAGGATATTTTTTGCCTTAGTTCGGCAACTAGCCAAATAGAATTTTTCAACTCGTATATTAGTTTGGTGTTTAATTTTTATTTACTGGAGGGCCATGTGGGCGATAAGCCACCTCGCACCGCGACCTAAAAGATCTATTGTGCTGTTGGTGTTTAATAGTTGCGTTCCGCTTAAAAAGGTTACTTGCAAAGCAAAATCTCCGCCTTGGTTGTCTCAGGAAATTTCGAATGCCATAAATATTAGAGTTAGTAAATATCGTGTATGGAAAAGGTGTCCTAATAGTCAGTCTCATTTAGATTACAAGCAGGCTCGTAACAGAGTTGTAGGGTTAATTCGAATTGCTAAACGTAATTTTTTCAAGGACAAGTTAGACTCCTCTCTTCCTCCCAAGGTTTTCTGGCGTAATGTTCGTAATTTAGGCCTAGGTAAATGCAAGATTAGTTCAAGTGGGGATTTCAAGCCCAATGAAATTAATAGTTATTTTTGCTCTAGTCTGAACTCGGGCAGTAGTTCCGTCGATTTGTTCTCTAACGCGTCCTCTAATTCGTTTTCGTTTTCAAATATTTCTCTCGAGGATTTACAATCTGCTATTTGGAAGGTTAAATCGGAATCTTCTGGTCTGGATAACGTCAATTTAAAATTCGTTAAGGTAGTTTTCCCTTTCGTCTCAAAATACTTGTTACATATCTTCAATTTTATTCTCACGTCCCCTTCCTATCCAGATCAGTGGAAGCTAAGTAAAATAATCCCGATTCCAAAGACCAGTAATCCTTTAGAGCTATCCCATTTTCGGCCAATTAGCATTTTAAGTTCTCTCTCTAAGGCTTTCGAGATAGTTGTTAAAAATCAAATTCAATCGCATTTACATAGCAATAGTTTAATTAGTTGCTTCCAATCTGGGTTTAGAAAATTTCATAGTACTTCTACTGCGTTATTAAATGTATGTGATGATATTAGGCGTAATATGAATAATAGGGAATTAACTTCTTTAACTTTGTTAGATTTTTCTAAGGCCTTTGATTCTATTAATCACAGTATTCTTTTCAATAAACTCTTATCTCAGTTTAGATTTTCGCTTTCTGCTGCCAAATTGATTTTTAACTATCTTTCTAATCGTTCTCAGGCAGTTTTTTTCGACAATTCCTTGTCTGATTTCCTTCGTGTAATTTCCGGCGTGCCTCAGGGTTCAGTGCTGGGTCCTCTATTATTTTCTATGTACATAAATGACATAGAATCCTCCATTCAACATTGTTCATTTCATATTTTCGCTGATGACGTTCAAATTTATAGAAATAGTCGTTTAGATCAGGATTCTATTGTTAGGAATATTTGTCTGATAAATGAAGATTTAAGTAATATCGTTCGCTGGTCGGTCTCTAACAGGCTTGTTTTAAACGCGAATAAATCTCAGTCGATTATAATTTATAAAAAACCGTTAGATACCTCGTCCTTTCCTGGTATTTTTCTGCAGGGTTCGCTAATTGTATATTCAAATACTGTTAGGGATTTAGGCTTAGTTATTAATAAAACTCTTACTTGGGGTGACCATTTAGTTACTATTAGTAAGAGGGTCTTTGGCATGCTTAGTTGTTTGTATAAAGTGGTTGGATTTTCTGATAGTCAGTTTAGGAAAAAATTGTTTTTGTCTTATCTTCTTCCTCATTTTATTTACGGTGACATAGTTTTATTCGGTATGCTTCAGGAAAATATGAATGTTCTCCAAAGATGTTTCAATGCTTGTACCAGGTTTATTTTTGGTATTAGGAAGTTCGATCATATTTCTGCCTACTCTAGCCTTGTTTTAGAATGTAGTTTATCTATTTTTTACGAATTTCGCGTTTGTCTTTTTATTTTTAAACTTCTTAAAGCTAAGGAGCCTTGTTATCTATATAGGAAATTAATGTTTAGTAGGTTTCATTCCTCTAACTTCCGCCTAATTCCGGCTAAAAATTGTTGTAGGTCATTTTGTGTTAGGGGAGTTTCCCTTTGGAATTCAATTCCATTGGAAATTAAGAGATTAGGATCGGAAAAATTATTTAGGTCAAAATTTTTGGAGTGGCGTGATTGATGGGCAATACGTAGTTTTTTAATTTATTTTTAATAACCATGTTATTTTTGTTAATTTTTAATTTTTAATATTATTTCACCTCGTGCTGTACATTTTATTGTAAATGAGCTACTGCTCAAAATAGAATGTGTAAGCACGAGGTGGAAATTGTTTGAAAAAATTTAAGAGGTTTTTATGCCTAATGGAAGCAACTTCTTTTTTCTTTTTTTGTTTCGATTGCTTTGTTTCCATGTGTGCTTTTCCTCTTAATACTAAATTATTTATAAATACTATAAATAAATAAATAAAATAAATAAATAAATAAACTTTGAATTGCAATGTTCGTTAAATGTTTCTTCAAATATTTGAATATGCGGTTTACATAAATCAAATAATAATTCCGTTGGAGCGCGCAGGGAACCAAAATTATTGTTACTAACATAGTTCTTCATAAATATAAAATATTTAGAAGTTATTGTTATATTAGCATCATTGTCTTTTTTGACCCATTTAGTTTCGCAATATTGGCAGTATCTTCGTCCCAAACATTTAAATATGGCTTATCCTAAGTAATATCTTATATATAGCACAGTCGTCAAAATTTAAACTCGTGTTGTCGTTTGATAGTACATGGTCCAACAGTTCATGGTTAACTTCTGTTTGGTTACAGATTGCTGAGGCTGGTTTCTCTGTAAAATCATACCAACATCCCGTAGTATAGAAATTGTGTTTTCTTGTGCTAACTAATTTATCATATATTACTAACATAAAGATTGAATGAAATTTAGGTGAAAGGAGTAATCAAAGTTATAATCGAATGCCGTGATTTTGATTTATATAAGTGTTTGATTTCAGCTGCACAACATTATTACAAAAACCTGTAATATTAATTACAATTTACTTATCTGAAGAGAAATGGATTCGATGTTACCTTACCTGCCCTAATCCTGCTGAAATTAACCTCGAGCAAGGCCCCAGTAATAGGTCTACATCCACCTTAACATAACAACGACAATCCATCGAATCTACAACATGATATTTAAATCTAGAATTTAATTATGAGTTTATTATACTTACCTGATCTAAAATCCAAATCAATATTGCATTCATATACATACATACATATATATCCCGGTAAACCACAAGTCTTAATATTTTCGAATAGTTAATCTTAAGGCTGACAATAGCGTCAGAATTCATAATTTGACTTGCGTGACTGTTCATTGTTTACATAAAACAAACATAAAGGTAGAATATATATTTAGGGCGTAAATGCTAATTGTACAACATAAATAAAACCCGTTTTATAAAATTCCGACATTTAAGTGAGCCTGACAACTGACTTAAATAACGTAGATCTAACTATAACATAAATGTCAATTAATCGACGAACAACTAATCCAGTTATTTACATTTGGCAATCAAGTGTGTTACATTATTGTCTGTTTAAGTCAATTACAGAAAACTGACTTGAACGTCTATTATTTGACTAGCATAAACGCCACTTACAGTTGAATGACTTTAATGTCTATTTTTTGAATAAATGTTAAAGTCATTTTCAGAAGTTCTCTATTAAAGGTCTATTATTTAACGAGATAAACACACTAAAAATAAAAACGGCATTGAAAGAAGCACATTGGAGTAACAAAAACCTATAGTGTTAAATATGTAAAAAATAACAGCAGGTAAAACAGTTATTTTTTATATTGTATATTGCATTAAATAATTAATAATAAAAATTGCACATTCAATATGGATTCCATTGCAATAAATAATAAGCGTAGAAATAAATCTATAAATAATTTTAAATATAAATTAAAAAAAAAAAAAATAGAGAAAAGTTTATTATGGAAAATCAAAAAAAAAATAACCTCAAATATTCTTATAAGTGAATTAGAAAGTGATGTTAATACGAGTATTTTAAACAAACCGGGAAAAAGTAGTTTTGATGCTAATTATTGTGTACATGTGGATTTGAATGAAAATAACGGGATATATAAAGTTTCAAATAAACGTGTTAGGTTAAGTGATATTGATACTATTTTAAATGAATCAAGTGAAGAAAATGACTCTAATTATTGTGATGAGTCTACTAATTCAAGTGAAGATGATTTTTGCAATATGGCTATGAAATCCTCTATTTCTGAATCCAACAACATTAGTGGAAATTTAGATTTGATTATTTTGTTAAACCATACAACAACCCACAAATTAATTCGTACGTTAAGGAATTTTTGCAGAAATGGTCTATTGATCATAATATAAATAAAACTTCAATATCAGAATTATTGAAATTTTCGAAAAAAATTTTCCCGGAACTCCCAATGGACTATAGAACTCTATTACAAACTCCACGAAAACTGGAAAAAATTACAGTCTGTCCAGGAGAATATGTGCATGTTGGCTTAGAGGAAAATTTAAAACGAATTTTAGCACATGAAAATTCCATTGATCTATTACCGCAAATTTTATATATTGATTTAAATGTGGATGGGCTGCCCGTTTTGAGTGATAATACTGAGCATTCGTTTTGGCTCATTCTAGGTAGAATTACTCACATTAACTTGAATAATGTTTTTGTCATTGGCATTTATCATGGCCCAAAAAGCCTAATAATTTCGTGGAGTTTTTAAACCCGTTTGTTTCTGAGATGAAACAAATTAAAGATAGCTTTGCTTATAACGGACAAAATATTTTAATTAAAATTCGAGCAATCATTTGTGATGCTCCAGCTAGAGCAAGTGTCTGTGGCGTTAAGCAATACAACGGGATTGCTGGCTGTCCAAAATGTTGTATTCGAGGGAAATATGATAAGAAATACTACAGGATGTGTTTCAATAATTTAGATGCCCCGCTCCGTACAGATTACTCATTTGCTCAACGAATTGATAAAGATCACCATATTTCGTGTTCCCCACTTGAAGAACTTGGTATAGGTATGGTATCACAAATAGCTCTGGATTATCTACATGTTGTATTGCTGGGAGTAACAAAAAAGTTGCTCAAAATATGGTTCGGAAAAAAACCTCTATTCTCAAAACATTTAGAAAGTTTAATTTCTAATAAAATGGTATTTTTAAACCAATTTCTTCCAAATAATTTTCAAAGGCAGATAAGACCCTTAGAACATTTCGCCGTTTTCAAAGGAAGTGAGCTTAGGAATTTTTTACTTTTTTACGGACCATTTGTGCTGAAAAACTCATTGCCAGTGCATCTGAAAAAATATTATACTAATTTTTTAAAACTACATATCGCAATAAAAATTCTGTGTTGCCCAGATTTCTATATAAAATATAATACGTTTGCAGAACTTATTTTAAAAGATTTTATAAAGGAATATGCTGTTTTGTATGGCTCAGATATGGTAAATCACAACGTTCATGTGTTAAGTCATTTAGCAAAGGATGTGTTAATTTTTAAAGGGCCTTTAGATACGTTTTCAGCATTTCAATTCGAATCGTATATGAATCCATTTAAAAAACTATTGGCGGCCCGAAAACACCCATTGATTGAGTTTGCAAATAGACTACATGAAAATAATAATTGTTATCTGATCAATAAAAAAACAAACACTGCTCTGAACATTGAGTTAAAGAAGCAAAATACATCATTTGAAAACATTTATTTGGAGCTGTTATATTATGATTATAAATTAAATAATGATGAAAAAAATAAATATATTCTAACTAAGGAAAATAAAATTTATGAACTATGTAATACATTTCATAAAGGACGAAAACGAAATATTCCTGCTTGCCAAACAATACCTAGAAAAACCCGATTTTTATACATACCCAATAAATTCTTCAAAGCTCAACATATATCAGTGCCAACATTTAACATTAAATGTTGAAAAATTACATATTTCACAAATTGAGCGAAAATTATTTGCAATGGTACAAAAAGAGAGCCCGTCACTAAAAATATTTTTTCCGTTAATTAAGTTTCCTACTGCACAAAATAAATGAGAAAACTAATAATACTAAATAAACAGTCAATAAATTCAAAATAAGAAGTAAGATAATTACACAAATTTATAATACATTTTATCTAATATAACTAATTTTTATAAATCCAAATTAGACTCTGTAATAAAATCGTAGCGTGAGAATCATTCGAAATAATTATTTTAAATAAGTGTTTTTAAAATTGTGTCTATTTATTCCAAAATATACAACTAATAATTCATTCTAAAAAATTCTTTATAATAACTAAATAGATTGACGTTTATCTAAAAATGAATAAAGATCATTTTGCAGTCGTCGAGTTTGCTGCGGATAAAAATAAACCACACAAAAAACTTGTAGAGGTTGTACGATTCGCATGGCTGACAGAAGATGGCAATCAATGTTTTTGTCCGAAAACTAAGAATTGGAGTATCGAATTAAAAAATTTGGTATACCGAGGGCAGACTGGATTAAACATCCTTGTCGGGTATTGAAATGTCATATTGGTAAGTTTTTAATTATTTTTAGTTTATAATTATTATTTGGTTTAAAATGCGTTGGGGTGGTTTTTTTCTTAAAAGACAACATAAAATCAGCTAATATAGAGTGCAGCCTGCGTCTAAACTACACAACAACTGATTTATCCGATGAAGAACAAACCGTGCGAAATCAAACAAATATATTAGATGCTAGGAGCTCCCCCAGAAACTATAATAAATTGTTTGATGAGGTTGTGGAGGATCTCATTTCACCATCAGATGAACAAACTATTGAGGTCACAGTTCAACAGCCAAACACAGAAACTGTTGAGGAATCTGTTGTGGAACTAATAACTGAGAATAGCAATTCAGTCAACAATGTTGTAAGTTGCGTCGATTACAATTCATTGCAACAAGCTTTGCAAGAATTAGCGGATCTCAAACAGTCTCAAGTGTTGCTGGCCATAAAAGTTGATCAAATACAATCTAGCATGGATCAACTGATCGCGCAAAATAAAACAATGATCAAGATTATATCAGAATCTAGCAAAAAATGGCTAGCATACTCTTTTGTTCCTGTAACAAATATAGACAATAAACCGCAATTGGATGAACTGGAAAAAAATCTGGAGGATAAGCAGTTTAAAGATAATATGGTATGCATACAATTATTAATTATTTTTATTAAGGTTCTGTTCCGTTCTGTTTCTGCATATATGTTTATACGTATAGAGCGATGTGGGTTTATTGGGGGTCACCTATGATATTTTTAACAGTAGATATCATATCGTTACCTCCCTTCACTACACCCATTAATACTCTGTATATACAACGGTTTTTTTCTTCTTTAAATAAATACGTATTTTGAATAAATTATTTATTTTAATAACTTTTATATTGTTTATTCTTTTCTTATATTGATTTCGATAGGCTCATGCGTATACCCAGTATACGTGGAAAGGTGACGCAAAAAAAGAAGTTAATGGGTTTGTCAAATCTATCCTAACGAAATTACTAGACACAAATTTTGGAGACCAATTGAAGTGGGACCGAATTAAAAAGGTTGATGAGTTACATACTGAGGAAAATGGGAAGTAAACAATTTTAATATTATAGTTTTAAAACCTGTTATTTAACTTGACAAGAACCTTGAATGTCTATTTGTTTCAATTTCTTTGAAGTTCTTTTTAACAAATTTTCACTAGTCCTATAGACCTTAAAATTTGAATTTTGAAAAATGGCTTTTTTACATTTGCTTGTTTTAGTTACAGAACAAATATTTTTAAAAAATATTCAAATATACTGGAGTTGATGACCGAAATATGCAACTTAAATAAAAAAGATTCATCTTTTTATTATAATAAAGATAACGTGTCACAGGCCACGGAAGATTTTTTTAAAAGAAAGAATTATAAAAATAATAGCTAGTAGTGAAATTATTTTAATATCTTTTTATATTTTATTTTATTTTATTTTAAATGAACTAAATAGTCATAACAATGGAATTGTTATAAAACCTGTATTTTTTTAAATTAAATAAATACCTTATTATTATAAACGTTCTATGTATTTAATTATTTCGTCGTATTTTGGTCCATATTGCCTGTTCAATGATTGATCGGAACGTTAAAAATAAGTTATTCATGGAAGTCGAAGGATCGTATACTGTTTGTAAGATTAGTCGACTGATATACAAACAGAATTATAGTCAGTGGTACAATGCCCTTTTAAATCAAAGGACAAGTATAGTTACGATAAAGTGACTTCCTCTATAGTCAAAGTCAATTATAGGAGAGGTAACCGGCTTGCTTTTCATATATCCTCTTAGCTGATTACCTATATAGATAAGTGACTACATTTGTCGACGAATGATTTTATAAATTTCCGAATCTCTCGGCGAATAATCGACTTGTGGTTTACCGGGTACATATATATGTATATATATATATATATATATATATATATATATATATATATATATATACATATATATATATATATATATATATATATATATATATATATATATATATATATATATATACATATATATATATATATATATATATATATATATATATATATATATATATATATATATATATATATATATATATATATATATATATATTACTTCTATTTCCAGTTGTGTATACTTGTTTATACCAATTATTTTGTTATAATAATTTGTTTGTTTACCTGTTTTAATTTGAACCAAAATATTGCAATAAAAATTGAATCCTACACGTATACATGAGTCATCTAACGTTGGACATTGTTAGCAACGTTACTCACCACCGATTAATGGTTTGAGAGCCAACTAATATTTAGACACCTTGCGATATTAGTTCCAACTGTAATATTTAAATTTATTTTATAGCAACAGCGGATTCACCATCGCCGTCAACAACATACATTTAAATTATGGATCCAATTAAAATTAAGAATGTTTATGAACTACAGAATTTAATCGCAACAAAGAAAATTCGTGATGAATTTTATGATTCTATTGCTAATCGTCATTTGAAGACAAAAACATCACCGTGAAATTATAAAATAATAAATTGTTGTATATTTTTTTTGGATTATATTTTGTTAATAAAACCGTTTTAATAAAAATAAAATACAACAAAATCAATTAAATAAAATGGCCGCAGTTAAATGAAAAATGTGTGCTGAAATTTGAATTGTGTGTGGTTCATACATTTTTTTTGGTCCTTTTGTATGAAATAAGTTTAATCCTGTTAATTAAGTAGTAAATATTTAGTAATAATGCGTTAATTTTGATTTCGTTTTCAGAGGTTCCTGGGAATTTTGATCCGGCTTGCAGAATTATAATTCCAACGGATATTTTGTTTAAAAATTGTGTTGTCTTGATTTTTTGTCTTCTTACTTTACAAGCACTTCAGCTCGGACTACGGACTTCCTACTTTAGAAACAAGTTAGCGTCTTATCATTTTAATTTTGGTTACCGGTAACATTAACGCATTACGGTAACATTAACGCATTACAGGACAGAGTCCATTACAGAGCACACTTCTATAATCTTAGTTGCAGATTCGCCGAAATTTTTACATTTATAATACTACTTTCAGCTAAATTGTAGTTCTAGGTTACGTCAGTGACCAGTATGGTGGAAATCATTTGAGTAAGCAGCTAATACATACTATATATTTTTTAGGCTGGGTTGCCTCTGAGTTACTGTTTTATAAGCTTTAAGTTATTTTTACGAGTTTCAAAAGTGCCCGGAAATTTGATTCAGCAAACTAAAACATGATGGTTCAATATTTTTAATATTTTTCTAATTTATTTTTTAAAGTAGTATTTAGCGATAATTAATTAATTTCGATTTGGGTTTTCAGAAATAGCGGAGAAGCATCAAGCGCCAGCGGATATTTAGCTTAGAAATTGTGTTGTCTTCGGTCTTTCGGATTTTTAATACTAATAAATCTTTCCTATCCTTCAGTTTTGTTTTGTGATCACGATAGAACCTGGCTTTATAACACGGGATTACTTACTTACGCTTCGTCGTACATTTAAATCAATCAATCAGTCATTTTGTGTCTCTTGAAAATTTTAGGCGTCAAAATTATCAATTCAAGTTTGTTACTTCAAATGGCGATTGTCACTCCAACCTAAGGGAATAATAAAATTTAGTTGTCGGTGCCAATGACAACATTTGGCCCAACATTTCCGGGAATATATGACGGCATATGCTTTCAAACAGGAAAGAGAGAACGCCTTTTTCTAAGACCGTTCCAAAGGTAGCTCCCGAAAGCCTGTGATGCCTGCGGTCGAATGTGGTGTCAGGATAGCTGATATATTGTATTCTGTAGTGCGATTTTGTTGTGTACATGGGAATTTACTCACAGGGAGTTTTGTATACGTATACCATGTAAAGTATAAAATTTTGTTACTGTGTGTTGTCATTAATTTTATTTGTGTTCGTGTGGTATTTGTACCAGTAAGCATCAAAAATTATTCAATCGGGTGAATCGGTTCAAATTTATTGGTGCTTATCTTCCTATGGGAATATTTTTTCCCATGCTTTTTAGATTGGGAATATGGGAGTACATATTGACATTTTCTAAGTGTATGTATTTGATTTTAATTTTGTTATCCATTACATAATAAAATTGTGTTTTAGATTAAAATCAGTTTTAACAAAAAATAATTAAATTAAATTAAATATGGTAAGTATTAAATAATTTTGTGTAATACGTGTGTATAATATATTTATTGTGTACAAGTGTATTATTTATATATAATTCGACTAAAATTTAGCTTTTGGCAGCCATTGATTTTTTTTGCTCTACCATTTTTGCAGCCATTGATTTTTTTTATTTAAGTTTTAAAATCCAATTTCCGTTTTGTGTTATTTGTGTTTTTTCAAATTCAAAAAGTTCAAATTATAAAATGGTAAAAATTAAAATATTTGTCGGTACGTAATAGGGCTCATCTTACATTTGATTTTCTCAAATGTTGTGAAATCTTTTATAATATAGATGTACTGAATTAATAGGTAGGAATTTTTTGTTGTTCCTCGGATTTTATTTGTATTCTATAATTTTTTTTATAAATTAATTAGAACTATCGGGTCACAAGAATAAAAATAAATAGTGTACTCAAAGTTGACAATAATTTTTAGGAAAGATATCTCACGGTGAGATTAATCTACACAATTATAGTTGTATCTAGTGCATGTTTATAAGGTATAATTTTATAAGATAAATTAAGTTAAGATAATATTTATTAATTTAATAGTTTAATTAAAATAACATAATTTATTTATGTATATATTTATAGAATAAAATTACTGCGGAGCCGAAAGAACTGCTAATTGAGTTCATGAGGAACAATTTCCAGGGTCTATTTGGATTTGGCGGGCCCAGCGGTAACCAACGTAGGAGTGATTTGTGGCAACAAATCACAGATGATTTAAATTCAATGTCATTGGCCCCACGAAGAGTTGATCAGTGGAAAAGGGTAAATATTTTAATGAACTTGTTAATAAATTTTTTATTTTTTATTTTATTTTTTTTCTTATTTCAGGCTGAGCATGATTTAAAATAGATTGTTTTACAAAATTTTTGATACATATTTTTTTTTTTTTACAGGCTTGGCAGGATTTCAAGGAGCATATTAAAGCGTCTATTTCAAAACTGTCGGCAGTAATTTTTTGGGAATTTTTTTAATAGAAGAACTTGACGTGAAATTTTCTTATCTATTTTAAAAAATTCAACAAAATTTATCTCCCTAAGTTCTTCAAAAATTA